>CAJVRN010000116.1:1105000-1722500 GCA_911728415.1 Lagocephalus sceleratus
CGTGAACACACTGGTGCTGCGGCCCCACCGTGGTCCAGTTCCTCGCCAGAGTCACCATCGCCATGGCGTCCAGGAGCCCGTACCCGTAAGAGTGACTCACTGCAGGGAGACGGGGGGGGACCGGGTCACACACTCAGATCTACAGTCGGGTCGCTTGTATCGTAAATACACTTTAAATGATCTAATAGGCCCTAAACAGCCCCCATCGATGACGGGACGCCGATGAGTGAGTGATGAGGCTAAAAACATGAATTAGGAACACTCTGTGTGTGTGTGTGTGTGTGTGTGTACACTACAATAAGACCAGAGAGACACAGGGCCTTTAATGACTAACGTTAGTGACTGTTCTGTTGGGGAGGAGTCTTAGTCGTGTGTGTGTGTGTGTGAGTGGTTCTGGCTTCCCCCCAGTGAGAGACACAAACGAGAGCCCACCACGCAGGAGTGAGGCACCGCCGCCTCCTGATTGGCTGATAATATTACACACACGAGCGGAGGGAGCAGCTCTCTCAGGGCTCGGAGACGCACGAGATGCGTAATTCAGAGTTGTGTGAATGATTCATGCGCTTATGAAACCACTCCGAGTTAAACGCGTCCTCTCATGTGTCTGAGGTGGCTTCACCTCGGCGGCCCACGCCGTTGCTCCTCCAGTCGGTGGCGCTGAGGCGTCCGGGCTGCGACGTCCTCACCACCAGGTGCTGCATGTCCCTCCAGGTCAGGTTCATGCTGGACGGGGGGGGAGCAGAGCAGCCGTCAGTCGCCTGAAGGAGGAAACCTGAGGAGCTCTGAGGAGCTGAGATCATCAGTCTGGAGGCGCAGGTGAGACCTGACGGGGCTCAGCTGGGGGGGGGGGGGGGGGGGGGGCAACACAAGCACCAGCTCAAATGAACAGTTTCACACCAGCAACACCGTGATGGGGGGGGGGTCAGCAGAGGAGGTGGGGGACAGCTGTCTGCACCACCAAGAACCAGACCAGAGTCAAACACCACCACCACACGCCTGGAGGAGGGACACGTCCACGTAAGACACTTGGACACGCAAACAAAAACACTGAAGCCTCCTGAACACGTCTGTGAGGTGGACCGGGACCAGGCCAAGTGGCGGGGGGGCGTGGCCAACGCAGGACATTTAAGCATGAGGGTCCAGGTGGAGACAATCAGGACGCAACGAGGAGACAATCAGGAGACAATCAGGAGACAACGAGGAGACAACGAGGAGACAACGAGGAGACAATCAGGAGACGAAGCGCAGCAGGAGGACGCCAGACGAGGGACTTCAAAATAAAACATGAAGAACCAGGAAAAGATGAACAAACATGTGGAGACTTAAACAAACAAATGAGGTCTGGGGATGGGGGGACGGGGGGGACGGGGGGGTCCCATAAGCTCCACTTCCACATTCATCAGGAGCGCCCTCAGAAGGACGGTCCCTGTGAGGGACGACGGCGCCGACAGGAAGAGGATCACAGAGCTGCTGCGTTGTGAGGCGCCCTTCTATGAGCGTGCACGGCGAGCGTCCCCTCATGCGTTATTAATGGACCCCCCAGACCCCCCCCCCCACCCAGACCCCCCAGACGAGAGTGACGGTGAAAAATAACCAGCCCGGGACGCCCCGACGCTCCCGCCCATTAAGTGACCCCGGCGCCGCCGCGCCTCCACGCCGTCCCGGTCTGATAAGAGGAGCTGCCATGTTCTCGCCGTGGCCTGTCAGGGCGCAGCAGCGCGGCGGCGGGGGAAGGCGGGGGCCGTCTGAGGGGCGCAGCGCAGCTGTCAGCGCAGCTCTCCTCGCCAGCGCCGGAGTCGTAAAGCTGCGAGGACGCGCGGCGGAGCGGGGAGGTGAACATCACGTTGGGTCTGACTCAAGCGCGGGCGCAGCGGGGGCGCGCTCCGGCGCAGCGCCGCCGCCGCCTGACGCGGAGCCTCGGCGCACGCAGGATGCGAGCAGAGGCTCAGTCGCAGCGGACCGCCGCCTGACTCGGGGACGGTGGCGCCCGTGTCAGTGTGCGCTAATGAGGCGCTGGAGCGTCCTCCAACCCCGCAGGTCCTGCGCCACCAGGACCTGCGACCGCCAACGCAGCGATGTAGAGGGGCTCACAGGGAACGGGGGGGGCACACTCACTTGGCCTCCAGCGCCAGCGCGATGATCCCAGCGGCGAGCGGCGCCGAGGCCGACGTCCCCGTGTGAGAGTCGGTGCACTTCTGCCGCAGGTCGGTGGTGACCTTGGGGGGGGGGCAGAGGAGAGAGAGAGAGGGGTGAGAACAGCGCCGCGAGGGCAGTTTAGGTTCACGTTGAGAGCGGGGGGGGGGCAGATGGAGGAGCAGAAGCTCTGCCTGGAGCTAAGGGGGGGAGGAGAGGGGGTTCCACGTGAGGTTCAGGCGGGGTCGGGCTCGATCGGTCCGTGTTGGTGTTGATGAGGCGCTTCCCCCGCCGTCTCTGCCAGGGCGCTAATGAGGCCTCGCCAGGGTCCCACGTCGGGGCTCGCCGCAGCTGGCGGAGAGCCAGAGGGCGAGGGCGAGCCGTGAAGGTCGGCGGCGAGGGGCTTTTGTCTTCCAGTGGAGACCCTCGTTAAGAGGGCGAGGTGGAGGAGGAGCACACCTGGTCAGCGCTCAGGTGAACGGCGCCACAGACGCCATCAACAACCATGCGTCTACTGCGCCGCCTCAGCCCCCAGTAACGCCCCCCCCCCATAATCTGGGGGGGCGGGGCGACTGCTGGCGACCGTTTGGGGAGAAGCGAAGGCGCCCTAAAGAAGAGCGTCGGCGCAGAATGATCCATGCGACGGGCGGCGGCGTTCGCCCGCAGCGCCGCTCCGGCGCTTTCGGAGGGGGCGGGGCTGACTCCTGCTTGTTCTACTCTGCGTCCCCAAGGCAAGACGTCCTGGTTTTGTCTTGCTGGAGTTGGCGACAGCGCGGGGCGTCCCCCCGTTTGTCATCTTTACTCACTCTGTGTTTCACATCAGTCACTCGGCCCTCTGACAGATGAGCGCGCTCCATTCATGACGCCGGGGGAGGAGGGGGGGAGGGGGGGGTTAAAGTATTCAACACTGCTTCATTTTAGCGTTCCCATGTCAGATTTTGATGCACAGGGCAAAAAACAAGATGCTTTAATCTTCTGGATGTGTGTTTGAGATGCATGCAAGTGTGTGTGTGTGTGTGTGTGTGTGTGTGTGTGTGTGTGTGTGCACCCACTATCTGTTTCTCCCCCGGGTTTCCAGAGCTGAAGGTGGTTGCGAGGGTGGAGGAGCAGGGCTCGCTGTACCAGGGCACGCTGCTGGACTGCGTGGTGCTGCTGATGGACAGCGTGTAGATGCTGTTGGTGTAGCCGTCGCAGTTGCAGTTGTCCTGCTCCCGACCGCCGTTCCCGGAGGCCCACACGAAGATGGATCCCAGCCCGCCACGCCCCTGCGGCACAGACACACGCAGCCGTAACCCGCGGATGCAGTCGGAAAAAAAAAAAAAACAAGATGTTAACAAGGAGGCGGAAAATTGTTTTTTCCAAATGTGCTCGTCTCACCGTTTAAACACAAAGTCGTCTATACGGTTTAGCTGAAACAGCTGAGGGCGCAATAGTTAACGCGCCATAATGTCAGACAGCCTGCTGCGTCACCGTGTCACAAAAGAAAGATGAAAACGTTTAATTAGAAAATATTCTGGAGCTTTAATAGTCTTCAAAATTAAACACACACACACCCTCGTACTTCTGTCTTTGTGGGGACATCCCTAGCCCTTGAACCATCCCACCTCACCGGCGGACCCTCAACCAGGTCTCACCCTCAAAACCACGTCCTGTCCCTCAAACAGGATGTTGGAACCGCGAGGGCCGGACAAAATGTTCTCACGTCCCAATAACGTCCCCACTTTGCTAGTAAAATGCAGATTTTGGTAAAACAAAGAATTTGTGCGAATATGTGGTCGACTAGATTGAAATTCTCCTCTTGAAGGCCGGACCACGGAATCATTTCAAATGTTCTTCTCTAGCTTCCTTTTAAATGAGCTTTCCATCTCTTCTTTATTAGACCCAGACTCCGGGTCCAGGCCGACCTTGTCGCTCTACCTCGAGAGAGGGCTGAAGCGAAGAGCTTGAGAAAACATTTCAGGCGTCCTCCGAAATCTTTTAATTTAATTTGCCAACAGAAACGTCACAGTGGCGAAATCGGGGGCGCTGCCGTTCCGTCTTCACCTTTATTTGCATTTGTTATTTAAAAATCAGACGGGATCAGGCGGCGCCTTTGATCAAAGCGCGGAGGCAGCCACACGAGAACAAGGCTGAGAGATGAAAGCTCCTTCTGCACCGCTTGAACCGAGGGGGCGGACAACGAGTTCATTTGAGAGGACAGAAAGGGAAGCGGAGAAAATTGAAGGCTTGGACGCCGGAGTCACGAGAAAACAGAGCGACCTTTCGCATCCCACACAGAAAGACCTGGAAATGAAGACCCCGCGCACATTTATTTATTTGTTTATTTATTTTCAACAGCACTGTGGCCTCACAGCGAGGAGGACCCGGGTCTGAATCCCGGTTGGGATGGAGGCTGGGGACCTTCTGTGGAGTCTCCGTGTTCCCCCTGAGCCTGCGTGGGTTCCCTCCAGGTTCTCCAGCTTCCTCCCACAGTCCAAAGACATGAACAACTGGGACGAGGCTGACTGGGAACTCTAAATCGGCCCTAGGTGAGAGTGTGAGAGAGAATGGTTGTTTGTCTATGTGTGTCTATATGTGTTGGCCCTGTGATTGGCTGGTCCAGTCCAGGGTGACCCCGCCTCCGCCCATTGTACTGGGACAGGCTCCAGTCCCCCCCCGACCCCCAGTGGAGGAACAAGCGGTTAGAAAGCGAGCGAGCGAGCGCCAGAGATAACAGCTGCCACCATTAAGAGAGGGAAGGTGGGTAGAGCGGACCCACCCAAGTACCGTCGGGATCCAAATGAACACAGCAGACGCAGCCTCGCAGCTACGAGGGCCGACTGGGCGAGCATCTGTGGGCGCCTTCAGGCTCTGGGGCAGGACGGAGCACGAGACACCGGTCGGGTCGCCAACAACGAGACTGGTGGTGCTAACGACAGCGCCAGCAAACACACGCCACGCCCACCTGAGTGCACAAACACACAACACTGGGAAGACGGGAAACACAATGACCGCTGCTCCAGACGCTCGCCATCGCCGCACGCCATCGCTGCACGCCACGTTAGTGTCAGTCAGCGGGAAGAAGCTGCGGGACCGTTTTCCCCCTCTCCGCTCGTACGACTGTCTGCCTGTTCCGCTGTCCGACCGACCGCTACGGCGAATCAAAGTCCTGTCACATCCTCCGCTTCCCGTGTTTGGCTTCACGGAGCAGAAAACTGTCAAAGCCTCTGCTTTCATATCACCGCCGCCGCCGCCGCCTGCCTGCCACAGTCGGCGTGCCGAGGGAGCGCGCTTTAACCTGCGCCTGCTATCACTTATTAATGACTCCTACAGACCCGCTCTAACCCGCTTTAACCCTCTCTAACCTGCTCTAACCCGCTCTAACCCGCTTTAACCCGCTTTAACCCTCTCTAACCCGCTCTAACCTGCTCTAACCCACTCTAACCTGCTCTAACCCACTCTAACCCTCTCTAACCTGGTCTAACCTGCTCTAACCCTCTCTAACCTGCTCTAACCCACTCTAACCCTCTCTAACCTGGTCTAACCCGCTCTAACCCTCTCTAACCTGCTCTAACCCACTCTAACCTGCTCTAACCCACTCTAACCTGCTCTAACCCACTCTAACCTGCTCTAACCTGCTCTAACCTGCTCTAACCTGCTCTAACCCACTCTAACCTGCTCTAACCCTCCCTAACCCGCTCTAACCCTCTCTAACCTGCTCTAACCCGCTCTAACCTGCTCTAACCCGCTCTAATCTACTCTAACCCGCTCTAACCCTCTCTAACCCGCTCTAACCCTCTCTAACCTGCTCTAACCTGCTCTAACCTGCTCTAACCTGCTCTAACCCGCTCTAATCTACTCTAACCCGCTCTAATCTACTCTAACCCGCTCTAACCCACTCTAACCCGCTCTAACCCTCTCTAACCTGCTCTAACCCGCTCTAACCCTCTCTAACCTGGTCTAACCCGCTCTAACCCACTCTAACCCGCTCTAACCCGCTTTAACCCTCTCTAACCTGCTCTAACCCTCTCTAACCCGGTCTAACCCGCTCTAACCTGCTCTAACCCGCTCTAACCCTCTCTAACCCGGTCTAACCCGCTCTAACCCACTCTAACCCACTTTAACCCTCTCTAACCTGCTCTAACCCGCTCTAACCTGCTCTAACCCGCTCTAACCCGCTCTAACCCTCTCTAACCTGGTCTAACCCGCTCTAACCCACTCTAACCCGCTCTAACCCGCTCTAACCCTCTCTAACCTGCTCTAACCCTCTCTAACCTGGTCTAACCCGCTCTAACCCGCTTTAACCCTCTCTAACCTGCTCTAACCCGCACTAACCCTCTCTAACCCGCTCTAACCCTCTCTAACCCGCTCTAACCTGGTCTAACCCGCTCTAAACCTCTCTAACCCGCTCTAACCTGCTCTAACCCGCTCTAACCCGCGACCAATGTCCTTCAGGTACTCGTTCTTCCAGCTGCGTCTCCTCGGAGCACCACGTGAACCAACAGGGACTCAGGCCGCTGTCTTGAGGTGTGAGAGCTTCAGGGGCTCAGACCAGACAGGTTCAGACGCCCCTGTTGTGTCCTTCTGTCCCTGAGCATGCGTCCATGAGGGGTGGTGTTCCACCACCACCTCAATTGGACCTGTTTGTGCAGGGCTCTGACCACGACTGCAGTAAGACATAGAGATGATGCACTGAAATAACACGACCACGGAAGAGCTTGGGCACCAGCCCTCGCCGTATGCTGGGATGGTGTTTCGAGCTGCATTTTCAGAAGTCGACTAAAGACGTGTTAATTGGCGAGCGTCAGAGGTGTGGATGGGACTGCTGCTTTTAGAAGGAGCCAACAAGTTTGTCTCCCCCGTTGACATGTTAGCGCCACATAGATGTAAAGCTTTTTACTTCAGATAAAAGGAACACAGAACAGAACATTAAAATAAAAGCAGACACAACACGCCAAGAAGCTGCCGGCTCCCTCGCTGCTGCAGCCTCCTGCTCCGAGGAATGAGGTGACCGACGATAACGAGGAGAGGAGCGGGACAGGGGGGCGGAGCAGGAGCCCAGAGCCCCACGCGCCTGACCTTGGTGATGCCCTGGAGGAAGGCTTCCTTGGCCAGCTTGGCCGGGCCGTCCAGAGACTTGCCGTCGTCCTCGGGGCCCCAGCTGGCGCTGTAGATGTGGATGTGCTGCGGGTTGAGGCTGAGCGAGTGGGCCTCCACCACGTCCGTCACCTCCCCGTCCAACATACGGACTCCTGCAGAGAACAACAGGCACGCTGATGCGTCTGGGATGTAAGGAGATGGGACGGGGGTTCCACACACGCCCCCTTGAGAAGGTGCTTCTGGTGGACCGAACACGCTACACACGCGAGGCAGCTGCAGCTCTCCTCTCCAGGCGGGCGGGCCCACTGGGTCCCCACGCCAGCTCTAACGGGACCTGCACGAGGCCCGTCTGGGCCTCTGACGCCAGCAGCCTCAGATCACCCCTGACAACGTGACCGCAGAGAGGCGTGAAAGGAACGGCCCCCAGATAAGATCCGTGAGCGGCAGAGAGGACGGCCCAGACCAGACCTCAAAGGCAAAGCAAGGACAAAGCGTGTCCAGATGAGGACTTGAGCGGCCTGTTCCACAGACCCAACACCAAGCGTGGCACAGATCCAATCAGCTGTAATTGCCTGTCAGCGTTGGTATGTACACAATACAGGACTTATCTGTGGTGTGTAATGAGACACGTCACGCTGGGCTCACCGCTCTCTTCCGTATTTACACTCTTCTGCAGCAGTGAAACGTCAGGTCAATTTTTCTTCAACTTTCCGCGGTCTGCGATTCCTCGCGCCGCCAGGGCCCGCAGCCCCCGGGGGCCTGAGGCCCCGACAGGAAGGCAGCCCCGTGCGTGCGTCACCGTTGAGGTCAAGTGCCGGTTTCAAACACTCAGCACAAATCACTGGTCTGAGCCGTACGCGCACAACCACGGACCCGCGCCCAATCACAGTGCTTCATCAACAATCCGCGGACCCCCCGCCACCAACAGGCCCGCGCGGGGGTTATTTACAGTCCTGCGCGCTGCTCCGTCGACAGCTGAGAGATGATGAAGAGGCAGAGTTATAAGTCACATCTGTGAGCGCGGCCGCTCGTGGCTCCGCCGAGTCTAGTTGGCTGCCATCGTGTCACTGACGGATCGTCTGGGCGCCACAAACTCACGACAAACCTCTTTGGAGTAGTTGATCAAGTGCAACACGTTTTCACACGACATCAATCAGCTTCAGAAAAACTGTGCATCTTTTATAAGCACATATGGACAGACTGACAGCTCTATTGTTATTTTATATACACACACACACACACATATACACACACGCACATACATATATACACACACACACGCATATCTATCTACCTATCTATCTATCTATCTATCTATCTATCTATCTATCTATCTATCTATCTACCTATCTATATACACACATATATATACATATACATACATACATGTATACACACACATATACAGTATATACAGTATATACATATATACATACATATATACATATACATACACACATGCACATATATATATTTAAATTAGTCCACTCAGAACATTTCAGATGCAGAGTCGTTATAGTTACAGGCAAAAAGAGCGTGGAGCGGCCCTTTGAGCTCACCTCCGAATTTTTGCGTTGAAGGCCACGCCCACACCGCACACGCCGTTGTTGGCCGCAGCTGCAACCTCACCGGCGCATCGAGTTCCGTGCCTGGCAAAAGACAAGAGGGAAAGAAGGCCCTGAAAAGGTTGTAAAGGAATACAAGAAAGACAATTAAGCAGAAACGATCCACTTCAGGGGGACGTTAGGAACATCTGAGCTACACAGCGACAGTAACCAACGGCGCGCTGCGTCTCGCTGCGCTGATCTCCGCGTTAAACAACCAAACCACAGCGTTGCTTAAAATACACCACCACCCCGAGAAGGTATTAAGAGACCCCGGTGGTGCTGTTGTGAGTGGTGCAGCAGCAACAATAAGTGTCAGCGAGCGAGAGACGCTGTCTGGACTAAAGGGACGAGGAGGGAGCAGGGCTGCGACCGCGGCGGATAATTAGAGGAGAGGTGCACGATGACGCGCACACTTAATCACCCGCCGCTCTGACCTTGAGCTCTGCAAGAGAACTGACCTCAGAAAGAACCGTGACACCATGAATATGGAACAATCCAGACTCTGGTCATCAGGTCCACACGAGGTCCTGCGCTCTTCTTCTTTCTGTTGTTGTGGCAGCTGTTTAGTTAATGGTTTAGTTAATGGTTTAGTTAATGGTTTAGTTGGAGTAGTTAAAGGTGATCCATGAGCATTTAGATCCAACTCGGCCCACAACGCAGAAGGTGGATTTAAAGACCGCAGGAATTTGCTGTATCGATTAGAGTTTATTTGCACTTCCACCATTGACTCGCTGCTCTGCTGCAGTACCTCACAGCCTGCACGAGTTCGAGCTCTGCGCCTGCGACTGTAACCGCCAAACAAATCGATAGAAACCCTTTTTATCATCCTTTTCAGAGAGTAGTGTTTTTTTTCCCTCGCCCTCCTTCTGTGATACGACATTGGAAGTTCATCTTCTTTCACAGTGAATTTCTTAAGGTGAGGAGCGAAATAAAATGCTGCCTTCACTCAATGTGAATATACTCAATGGTGGAGGATACTTGGTTTCTCTCACCGATTCAAACTGAAGTGTTTGTGGCCTTTATGGAACAAAGATAATCAGGATTCAGGAGGATTTGAAAAAGCTGAAAACGCACTCTTTTTGGTTGTGCCTTCCAGGGTCAGATCATGGCCGTTGCTCCAGCTGGGATCCTGATTAGAACACGCGCGGCTCTGAACTACGTTTGACAACCATTAAGCCGCACTTTCAGACACTTTACCACCGACGCCCTGCTGCGCTCGTCTTGATATTCCAACCCGAGAGATGAGAAAGGGAGAGACAGGTCATTTTGCAGTGGAATCCACCTTCCCGACAAATTATTCACGACATCGCCACAGCTGTACAAGCAGCTTTAAAGAGCAACCTTCCTGCCTGACAGGCCTTATTTCTGCAGCTCACGGGTGTGCCAAAGGCCCTGGCACAAGCTGCAGCAGGGAGTAATAGATCACAAAGAGAAAATGATCATGACTACCAGGAGGGGAAAGTACCTTGTTTTACTGCTAAATAGCTTATTTCATGCTGTACAAATGGCAGCAGTTGGTAGAAAGCTGATGCCCTTCCTGGGATCAATTTCAGTCCTCAGGAGAATAAAATGAGAGCCTGCACTCACAAGGAGGGTTTTCTTTTTCCTTCATGCAGGAGGTCCAGTGGAGAAGCCTTAGAATGTCATAATGATCCAAGATTTCATAAATCCCTGGTGAAAAGTCAATCTGTTAATCAAGGTCACGTCACTGGCGCAGCAGTGGAAGAGTGTCAGCTTTCATTAACCTCAGCACATCCGGACAGCGACCCTGCTCCACCTGAGGCTCATTTAAATAAGAGAGCAGGAGGGCCTAATCTAAAAACCATCATCTACACAAATCAGCCTTGACTTCAGGCACCGCAGGACGGTTGGGAACAGACACATCTGAACAAAAGAACCAGCCCAAGTGGAATCCAGGACAAAACTGAACCTACAGCCTTTTCAAATTTAAGACATTAATAAATCAGGATTCTCTTTAGTGAGGACAGAACGGTGTGTTTGGGCTCCTGGACGCGTTACAGCCTGGCTGATCAAAGCCGCTGCCTTACAGAGCAACAAAATGCCCTGCAGGTTCACAACACTCATGGGAATATCCCATGAAATAAATAAATAAAACAACTTAAAACCCCTTCGCAAAACCTCTAACGCGAAGATGTTTTAAAAGCGACGCTTTCTTTTGCAGTTCTGCCAAATTAGCATCAGGAAAAATTACAAACGAAGGAAATTAATTGAGACATATTTTTCCGCTCTTGTTTAATAAGGCCACTGAGAAGCAAAGCACTCGTGCTGAGCAAAAACACACACATGCAGCAGCAGGACGGGCCAGATGGTTTCACCCAAAATACAACAGAGCACGCGTTTGCAGAAGGATTCCACTGTCAACAGGACAGAGCTGAGAGGAGCAACGGGCCTCCGGAAAACACACACAGAGGTTTGCTTTATGAAACCAGGAGCTAATTTATGCCTCCCAACATTTATTTAAATCTGATTAACTTGAAATTATGTATCGCTTAGATTTAAAGCTAAAAGTCCAACATGAATGTGAGCGGAAATAGCCCTTAAACGCTTCTCCCTGCGTGTGAGCCATCAGCAGCACGTCCTCAAATCAAACCCAAACCCAGCGAGTGTGGACACAGATGTGACGCCTGGGGAGTCAGCCAAGGCAGGCCTGGAGTGTGTGTGTGTGTGTGTGTGTGTGTGTGTGTGTGTGTGTGTGTGTGTGGCACTCTGGTTTGAATCCGGCTCCAAAGGCTTGAAACTTTAATATATTTTGGGAGGCTCTGACGTGGCCGATCAAACAAAATGGTTTCGGACAAAACCACAATTTTTTCCCCCTCAAACGGCCGTGAAATGAAATGATTTCTCAGACAATTTACTCGATGACTCAATCGATGCTCTCCGTCCATTTGAACTGCGCTGGGAGATGCGTCACGATGGCTGATGAGGTTAGGTGGGCGCGTGCGGTCCTGAAGACTCGGACGGTCGTACGTGAGACGTGGGAGCGCAGCTGGAGGCTCCGCAGACGCAGGAGCACGTCTCCACCAAAGACAACACGCTCCCAAGATAAATAAATCATTAATAGGGCTGGAGTGCGTCCAGACATCCGCGCTCTGCGCAGCAGAGAGACCCAACAAAGCTTTAAGAAAGTTTCGATGAAAAGCTGCTGAACTTCAGATGCACTATTTACAGTCAATGTGACCTCCTTTATCTTATCAGAGACGCAGGAGGGAGATAGACGCAGGTAATGCCTTTATCGCTGGAGCTCAGGACAAGACACGATCCCGTATAACCCCAGAAACTTCCTGTACAGCTCACCAGCACCTGAACTTATTTCTCAAATCAATTTCTCATTTGACTCAACAACCACAAAAACCAATTTATTGAACACAACACTTCGTTATTCACAATGATTGTTGTTCTTTTTTTGGCGTCATTATAAACTAAAATGTTAAAATAAGATCACAGTTTTCATGGTGGATGATCATCTAAATCCGCATCTGGAGCTCGATATCACCAAATCAGGCCACAGATACACCTGCTTCAAATATGCATGGATCAGGAAAAGAAGCTCTCCACTGTGCTTGCCCAGAAATTCCCATCTGGTGGCACAGATCTATGAAAGCTTTCCAACTATTTCTGGTCAAAAGGCAATTTTCCAGATTGGTGAGCAGCCACTGTGAATTCTTGTAGCAGCTCATCTGCAAACATGAACCCAGATGAGAAACACGACAACAGGACACTTGTGGCTCCCACTGGATGTACGTCTATAGAACATACGGGTAGAGCCAGGTGGACCTTTAAGATGTTCTGCTTAGACGTCTGAACCAGACAAATGAGACCAACATGGCGCCTCATCCTCGCCTGGTTCCTCACAGCTGACGTCAACGCCTCAGCGCTACTGTGTGCTTTAGTTTAGGACAAAACTTATCGCAGTATCAGAGGAGTCCTCTTCTGTTCCTGTTTGTCTCGCAGCGCTCTCAAACAGGTCTGATCTGGTGATTACACCGGAGGGGGATTTTCACACCGCGCGCGCAGTCGAAAACGATCACAGGATAGTTTGATGTTCCCTGTTTCATTTCTGTCGACTCCCGATGCCGTTGTGTTCTTCCTCAATAGAAACTTAATTTGTCACAAAGGATTCCTGCTGACAATCTGAAGCGTCGGAAAAACTGACTGGCATGCATAATTTATCGTTATGCTAAATTTAGGAGCACCACAGGTGAAACGGGATTCAATCATTCTGAGGGTTTAAACGGGTTTAAACAGCCACTGTTAAATGTTTCTGAGGGCTTCTGGAAAACTCAATAACAGGAGGATGCTCATACCACTATAAACCAGTCAGCCAGTGGAGACCTTCAGCTGTAGCGTGGAGCTCCAACTCTTTGTCTTGAGGAAGAAAGAAGAACAGAGTATTTTTCAATATTTCTGGGCAAATATCTCAGGAGGAATACATACAAAGAATGAAGAATAAAATGTAAGAGTGAAGCCGCTGTCAGCAAAACAGAAAAAGACAGCTGGCTGTGAGGGAAATAAACATGTCACGCGCTGAACAATGAAGCAGATGAGGAGGGGCACAATGACTTCATATGGGTCTGAGGGATGGGACGGCTCTGCACACAGTGATTGATAAACCCTGTTTAAGGTGCAGCAGTGCATTTATGTTATCTTATGTATTCAGCTTTTATTTCTTTTTTCCATCCCAACTGCAGCCGACTGAGGAAATATTGGTTTTGAGGAAGACAAACGTTGAAAACATGAATGCAAATTTATGCACCACACCAGTAAACCTTACTGGTGTGGCACTGGTGGGCTTAAGTATTTAAAAATGTTAACAGAAAAGCATGTTGACCTAAAATGTCTCATTGGGAGCGTTGCAGGGGTAAAGGGAGCAGTGGCGTGTAAAACATTTAACAGAGGCTGAACAAGCAGGAGAAAGTGCTCTCTGGAGTTGGAGGACTTGCCCTGCCTAAATATTTCAGCTTCATCACCTAAATATAGTGAATTAATACCGGAACACGATTATTTCAGGCATGAAAAAACACGCTTGGCAGCGCTTCGCCAGCGGCATTTGCGATGGTGCTGCAGGATCACGTTCCCTCTTTGTTTGTTGCAGCATCAACAACAGGATCGTTCACACACGCATGCAGACGGCTCCAGAGGGACACCTTATGCCATGTTGTGCACTCGAGCATTTAACCTCCACAGTCAGTAATTTTACAAATCTAATTAACACTATTAAATTAAGGAGGAGGAAAACCATGAAGTAATGTCTGGTTATCACTGTTTTATAGGCTGGATCCTCGGCCTCGGTTCCGGACTGTAAATTACCTGGTTTTTATATTTTGTCTGGGTTCTTTATTTATATCTTTGGCCGTCAGAGACATGTCGCATTTATGTGGGGCTACAGGGAGAGAGAGAGAGAGAGAGATGCTGGGAGCATTGCAAAATGTCTTCATACTAAACCCCCCCCCAGTCACACTGATCTAAACCAAGCCCCCGTTCTGCACCGCAGCACTCAAGATGGACTACTTCAGGGCGTCGGAGCTGGTCAATCACAGCCCGCGTGTCTTTCTTTCTAGATGTGACGAACAGTTCACCGCCACACGTAGCGGCGGGTTTGATACATTTAAATTTTAAATAGAGGAAAAGCTCCAGCGGCACTCATGCACATGACAGAAGTCTAGAAGTAAAGAGAGAAGTCTACACTGATATTGACTGCTCAGTATTTGAGACATTAATGTTTAAAGACGCTCCAATTCCATCCGTCAGCACAAGCTCACGAGGGTGTAATATTTCTTGGGATAAAAATCCAAAAGAACATGTTTTTCTTCACAAATATTAGGGCTGATTTTTTCTGGTGACTTGATTCACTGGCAGCTCCATTTGTGATGAAAAAAAAAAAAAAATCAGTTGCGTGTTGGGTGAAGATTAGGAGCAGCAAGCCAGTGGAGGACAAGCAGCAGAGAAATCTAATTATGTCTTTAATAAAATTACATTTAAAAAGTGTGTCTTCGCCATTGACTTGAGCAAATGTTGCATTTATCTCTTAACAGCGCATCCCTGATGATTAAATATGTACTTTCATGGCTGACTGTGGCTCTAATGGTACAGAGTTCATTGAATGAGTTCATTGAGTGGTTGGAGGGTACTGTAGGGAGCTGCTCTGTGCATTTTACACTTCAAAGTACCTTTTAGCAGGACGCTGAAGCCCAAATTGATCCGAATGCTGCAGCCTTTAGTATGTGACTGGAAACTATAATTACTTAAAGTGCACAACCTGAAAGCTATATGTTCTGTTCTTAAATACAGAGATTTATGGTTCCATAATGACTATGAATATGATTTTCAATGATGATGTTGGAGATATTTGGCCTTTGGGTGAATCTAAAATGCACAAAAAAACCCTTCAGACCTTCTCTAAACTTTTAAACACATGTCCAACCGTTCAATATTACTGGTTTTACACGGCTCGCTGGTCTTGAACAACGAGCTAGCAGGTTCCACCATCCATGGCGACAGGACCTTGACCCACGCGTGGCCCAATGATACTCCTGGTCCAATCAGAAGTGGTATTGAAACAGCGTCACGCTCACATCCTGACGTCATGAAACCAGGACGATGCCCAGCAACTGATCAAGAGTACGTGGCCATCGGGGGGCGTCACACAGGACGTTCTCAGACAGGCGTGGTCAGCTGAGCTGGAGACCCTTGGGCCCCCTCCCACACAGGTCCCACACAGGTCCCTGCACACCCGCGTGATGAATGCCTCCCAGCTCCAGGCACACTTAAGGGAGTTGGGAGCTACTCAAGTGTCACGCCAGACCGTCCCAAACAGTTTTCAGTGGTTGTTGAGGTCTGCGCTGGGCGACCTGTGAGAGCACCTGACCACACGGCCACCGGGCGTGTCATCGTCCTGCACGGGCACGCTGGACGGGGGACCAGGGGGCCCCGGTGCTCTTCTGTGATGGCAGTTGATTTGAGTTGAGCAGCAATGAGGGACACTCACACAGTAACAAGCTCACACCACCTGAATAACACGGACACCGCAGGCCTGCTCTGGTTTTCATGGACGAGCTCATCAGTGCTGCGTCATGAGAGAACGGCTGCTGGAGACGGGGGGGGGCACAGACAACCTGTAGGATCAGCTGAGCACCCGGAGTCTCAATGACCTTCAGGACAAATGTCTCGGCAGCCAATAAGACAGCGTGAGACAGGACACGGTCGGGACATTGACACTTGTTTGTTGTGGTATTCCCCCCGCTGTCATCATCATGTCAATACGTTGTTTGAGGGCAGGAAATCACCCTCCTGAAATGCCCCACTTTTCCAATATAATATTACAGCAGTGCAAACTTTTCATGATTTCCATAAATTCCACTGGGAAGTCAAACACGCCCAACTTTTTGTGAGCAGCATATATACTCCATACATTAGAGTAAGCCTATTGACAGGTCCGGACCAAGAGGATGAAAGCAAATCCCATCTTCCTCTGCTCTTGGCCCAAACCTCGAGGCTGCTATCTCACCCAGAGAGAGACGGAGGGAGAGAGAAAGGGAGAGAAGACAAATACTGTCATGATGAAAAATCAATAGCCCAACTGGCCAGGTTTCAGCCTGCCTTCCAAACTATGACAACTTTGATTAACAATATTTGCCGGAGCTGCCAACTAACACTGACACAGAGACGAGATTCAGAAATCAGTCTCGTGTGTCATCGGTACAAATGAACCTGCCGTCATGGATACGGAAAACGCCCGCCTCCGATGCGTTTGCTTATTGTTGTCCGATGAATATATTCATATCATCTCATAGCGAGGGGGTTGCGTGCACATTATTCACAGACAGCTTGTGTTAGGCTGCCCTGATTAACATAAATCACTGCATACGATTTGGCCACAGGTTGTTCCAAACACTGCAGCTCCACATGCGCGCACACGCTGCACGTCGACGCGCTTCACTCCGCACCCCCAAAGATTGCTCTGGCAATTTTCCTGGCCTGGACAAAAGCGAGCGCCCGGGTACAAGTGGATTTCTGCTGGTACAGTGCAGTCGGGAGATGAGCCGGACCAGAGATACGGCGTAATCTCCTGCAGGAGTGTTCTGTTCCATCAGGAGAGGACCTGTATCCTGACAAATAGGTGTCGAATCAGAGCGTCTGGCCGCTCGGCCTGCTGGCCCAGACAAGAAACAACCCCCCCGTGATGCTGCCCTCTTTCAAGATTAACTATAAACCCAAGATGAATTGATCACATCTTAGATAAGGACAGAGAAAACAGACGCTTTCCTGCACAGCTGTGGCAGTTTAGAGAGAAAAACAATGGCTTTAAATCACTTTCATTTTTCTTTCAACAACGGAGCCGGACCCATTCTTCACTCAATCACAAGCGCATGGGGCTCTAGCTGCACGCCAGCCCTCGCGTCCAGCGGGCTGAGAGTCGACACCCCGCCTTGAACAGAGAGAACAAAAACCAAAGAGCGAGCCGCCATAAAGGGAAGACGGCCTGGCGTCTTAGAGAGAAGAGAGGTTTGAGACACGTCAGAGGCGGTGTTTGGTGAGCGGGGCTGCCACAAGGCCTCTCACGCTTCCATCATTAAACCCTGTTGAACGTATTCAAACGTGACCGCCAACAGAACAAGAGGAGACAGAGTTAACGACTGTTACGCCGAGGAACCTTAACTGCGGCGGGTTCGGTTGAAGCGAGGAAAAGGGAAATTGTTTCAAGACTGTTCAGGATGACCCGGCGGCACCCTCAAACTCCTGCACTATTGGCTACAAAATGGAAAGCTTCCAGCCAAAAGCACAGAGAAAAAGGCCTTGGCGTTTTCACACTTGTCAGAAGATTTTGCAAAGTAAAAAATAAAATGTGCTAAAAGAAAAAAATAAAATAAAAAGACTTGGAATTTGATGGTTCTTCTCAGTTTGTGATGTTGCCAGATTTCGGCTTTTGCAAAAATCACCTGTTCTCATTTCGCTGTGTGTATCTTGGCTGGGGATCAGCATCTCCATCATTTACATCATAGCTGGCCTCGGCGTCCTGAACACACATAAATCAGACTGTGTGAGTGTCATGGCTCATCGGGTGCATCTTTTACACTCACTTCACCTTTACTGCGCTTTGACTTACATAATTGCTGATGAGATCAGGGTGATCCTTCTCAATGCCGTCATCCAGAATGGTCACCACCACACCTTTCCCTGTGTAACCTTGAGCCCAGGCTTCTTTAGTATTCAGGTCTTGGTGTGCCGGGTTGGACTGCAAGACACAATGGAATTTTATTTACCTGTCAATCTTCTGTGACTGACAGGTCGCAGACAAAACAACGGAAAACACATTTTTGCTTAAGAGCTTCCAAACTCAACTGCAGAATAGACTTTATGTCATTAAAATAAAAACAGAAGAGCTTGAGACTAATAGGCCATGAAGGGGAGCTTGGAGGTGGCACACCAACACTTAAATTCCAATTTAAATGCATCAACCCATCTCATCTTCATCCTGTCTTCTGTTTAACAGCTGTGAAATTCCTGCAATGGGCAGTTAAGCCTCACAACCTGTTGTTGATCAGAGACACTGCTGAGAAATCTAAACGTGAGATACAGTAAATCAAGTGTGTCTGGCAGGAAGACGAGCAAACAAATCAATGTATTTACGCTGTGACGATGTACACAGATGCATCAAAATGGATGTACATGTTCTATCACGGAACTGCCGACATTTTCTCTGTATATAATCAGAAGGGTCTCCTCTACAATCAGACAAATCAAAATCAAAGCATGGCAGGCTAGAGAGCCCATCTTTCTGCTCCTTAAATGCACTTAAGATAATAGCATACATATTCATTTGCTCTGTGTCCAGTCTGAAAGAGATGCGTGTCATCATGAGGCCACTGAGATCTTGGACATCCCGAGGATGAATTGACATCGCAAATGCAAATGTGTTTTTAGATAGAAGGTTTTCTCTTTCTTTCTATGCTGGCCTTTCTTGGCCGTCCTAAATCTAAACTAAACTCAATAAAAAACACATTTTTTTTCACTTTAGCCAAAGGTGTTGAGGCTTAAAAGATCCAAGGTCAAATCGTGGTAAAAAGTGTGCAGGCTGTCAAACATTCGCAGCGAGGCTTTTTTGTTAAATAAAATGACAGATGTGACATTAGAGCAGGACGAAGCCCTCCGATAAAAAGACATTTTTATCAGCGTTCTGCAGCAGATACAGGATGCACCTTCAGCAATTCAGAGAAAACCTTGGACGGGGCCATGCGATTGAGACCTTCACAGCCAGAAGAAAAGCAATACCTTATAGACTTATATATACTGATATACTTATTACATATACATCGCAATACAATCACCTTCATAATGGATCCACCTCAGGAGGAGGTGCTCAGCTGAGAAGAAACCAAATGATCTAATAAAATGTATTAAAGAGTGAGCATTTCTCCTTCTTTCGCTCTCTTTTTAGATAGTGCTACACCTGTCCTTTTAAGGCAGGAAAATTGAATAAATAAGCGAGAAATAAAAAACAGCAGGTATCAGCGAAGCTGCTTCCTAAATTGGTTGGTTGCAGCATGAATTGCCAAGATTAGCTTGTGAATGTTCGTCTGACCAAATCGAGAATAAAGATGTGGTCCCAACTGCCTTCTGATCACCCGAAGAACGTGTCAATACCAGTTGTAAACAGAGTCCCACATAGATCTGAGAGAGCACTTTAAGTGTATTTGCACAAGAACGAGCAAAACAAACGAAAATAGAAACAGTTACACACCAGATACCACTGCTTAGGGAAATCAGGGTCTGTTGGGTCTTCATAAACGTCCCTCTTCTTCCTCTTTTTCACCACCTGCTGCTCAGCCCACAGGACCTGGATTGCACGCGCACACACACACACACACACACACACACACACACACACAGAAAATTCATTTGTAGCTATCCACATGTGATTTAATGTCTTTGCAAGTGCAGTCATTTCAGAAATTGCCCCGTTGTCCCACAGGCTGGAGACATGGGAAATCACGCCACAGCCGTCGTGTCGAGACAGCAATAACAGAAATGAGAGGCAGAGATATGAAGCAAAGCTACTGGGCAGCGGGTGGACCCCCCGAAGGCCCCGAGAGCGTCTTGTTAACGTCAAGTCCATGGAGGTGACAGCAAACGCTAATATCAGACGGAAGGTTTTATAGCTCACTTCCTATCGTCACCAAAGAAAACAGAGCGAGAGGTCAGTCACACACATTTGACAAAAGATGCAGAAAAAAACCAACATTTCTCATGTGCATTTGGCTGTTTAATTGGAGGATTTTCCTTCCCTCCATTCTTTTTTATTTCTCCTGCTACAGTTTGACAAAGACGGGAGGTTTTTGGGGACCTGTCAGCAAATGATGGGAATGATTAGAGAAATTGGATTTTCATGTTCTCATTAATTGTTAAACGGCCTTAACACTGCGTAATTTGAAAACGCTTTCAAGCTTCTGTCAAGTTAGAGCAGCAAATGTAAAAAGAGTGAAGTCTAGTCTCCAGGTTGGAGAAACTGGTGCTCCCACAGAATCTCATTAGTGAACAAAAACCCCCCAAAACACAACAGCAATAAAAGAAACTGCTATTATATTTGTAAAACTATTTGAGATATTAAATTACCAATTTATTCTCAAGGAACACACAATCATGCAGAAAAATAAATACCACAGCTCCTTCACACTTAAAACAGAAGCTGTTAAAAAGGAGGATTACAAAGACAAATATGCAATAAGGGATAACACTACTAATTACAATACAACTGAAAAAATATTTAAGAAAATTAGTTTTTCATGTGGGGTACATTTGTGACATGACAGGTCATAAATAGTTATGTGAATGAGCCTTCTGAAGATAAACTATCTGACAGAGAACACTTAAAACAGTGGGATTAATGGAATTCTCCTACACAGTTACTGAGCAACGCTGAATAAATTGAAAACTGTGTCAGAGATTAAGACCATTAACCTTTTTAGACTGACCCTAGGCTAACTAATGTTTATCTTATTCAGCATCTGCAACCTTGTGAATGCGCTGAAGAGCTTAATGGAGATAGCCGTAATGATGAAGAAAGATAAGTGATGCGTTATCTCGACACACCCCATCTGAGATACAAAACTCTTAATGCAAATGGTTCTGCAGTTCACAGATATCACATCAGCCCATCTACTACACTGGGTTTAATGTTAAAGCCTTAAAATCATGAATTAAAAGATGGATTAAATGAATTAAATGTCACCCACTGTTGCAGGACCTGATCTTATATCAATCGTGGCACCTATAGAAAAACATGCAATGTGCCACAGGTGGTAAAGAAGCAGAAAAAACCCCAAAAGAACAAAAGACAGCAGCCACACAAATATGAATTGATTACTTCCCCCTCATACTGCAGATGTGGTGTGTGCGGAAGTGATAAATGGCCTTTGCAAGCATAATGGCACAAACTTATGCAGCTGCCAATGTCATCTCTTCTGCTGTGTGATCATTCAAATAGGATGATGATAAGCAGCGCGTTGGCACCAGTGAGCAGACAAAACATGACAATGGAGATAATGTAAGAGACAGCAGCCATATTACACAGAGGAAACAGTGTAACAAGCTCAAGGCCTGAGCACTGACTAATCCACTTCCAGCCATTATGCTTTTACTGCCTTTTATATGTATTTTCTTTGAGGCAGGTGAATCACAACCTTGTATTTCTATTTTTTTTTTACCTCATTTCCAAGATCAGATAGCCTCAAAGCACATTAATATGCACATACACATAAATTCACTCATGCATGCTGTGCATGTGTGTGTGCCTGTGCGTGTGTGTGTGCCTGTGTGTGTGTGTGTGTGTGTTTGTGTGGGTGTGTGTGCATCCTCCTGTTGGCAGTGGTCATGATTTGCCTGAGGTCTGCTCCTTTCGTTGTGTAGGTGTGAGGACGAGCCGTGGACTAAACTGCTGTGCTGTAGCGAAGCACACTGAAACAGGTTCAAACGTGACATTTAACTTGAACCTCAGGCCAAACGGAGCCTGCGAGATGGAAGCACTCCTCTCCACAACGTCTTCAGACGCCGTTGGTGCTCAGCTGGTTCTGCCGGCTTTAACTTCACGCAATAAACATGTCGCATTTTCCAGATTGATTTTGTTTATCCCACCCTTCTCTTGTTTCTGCTACCGCGAACAATCAACTTGGTCTCGCCAACATCACAGAGCGGTGAATATTACCGCCCCCCCGAGGATGTGTCCCGGCGCCTGAGCTTGTTAGAACCTCATCGGTGCGCTCTCCAGACCCGCGCACTGACTGAGGTCGGGAGGAAAACAGCTGCACGCTCTCTCAGCGCGGCACGGTAACGTCGCTACCAACGATTCCCACCTCTTAATTTCCTCCCGTGTCCCATCGGTGGGCATCTCCTCAAATGGTGACAGTAATTACCTCTGCCACTCCGACCATTCCAGTCACAAAGCAACACTGTTTTGCTCATTAGTTCAGCAGTCTCTGTCTTCAGCGCTTGACTGACAGTTCCATTACTTCACTAGAGCTCCTCTGACTTTACACACGAGGGGATCTTTCAATATTTACATTTATAAACATTAAATTCATTTTCACTTTATTTAGAAGTAATGAGTAATGTTTACAGAGTATAAAAGCGCACGTGGCGGTGCCCCTAATCTGAAACACATGAATGCCCTGAGCTGTGACTCTAAGTCAGTTGGGGTGGGAGACAACCTGCAGAAGGTCACGCCACTCACCGACATGTCAACCTTTATATTTTTTATCAAACACTGCACATTTTGTGTTTCCAGCGGTCGCTGGCTCAGATGTGTTTTATCTGTACCTCTGACCTTGAACTAAGCTACAGAGCAGCACTTAAAAAATATCAGATGTCCATGTGAAATGATGGAAAGGATTTATTCTGCATTGACAGACATTTGGTACCTGAGCCTGGAGCAGGCACTCACATGAAAGAGCTGGCTTTTACTGAAAAGCAAACAGGGCTCAACAAGCTGAAATTTGCTTTTGCGATACAGAAACTCTGTGGCTAATCCAATCTGTCTTTCGACCTTTTGTTACCAACACTGAGTGCTGCAATCTCTGTGCAGCTGAAAGTCTTACCGTTGGTTCCTCCTTCAGCTTCGCGTGTATGCCCCTGTGGCTCGACGCAGCTCTTTTCTCCACGGCGTGATGCCTGAAGTGATAATAATCTCCAAAAACCTGCACAAAAACAAAGGAAAGCAAATGTCACCGGTGGACATGAAAAAGGTTCCCTGCTTCTGAGGGAGCTCACAAACAAGCACGTGGAGGACGCAGATAGTTCAGCTGGACATCTTATTTTTTCTGCACATTGAAATGAAATAGAGATTGTCTCTGTTGTATATGATTGTATCACCCACAGCTGGCGCTGTAGGAATATCCCTGCTCAGCGTGCTGTAAAAGCAATAAAATATCCATCTATCTATCCGTACACACACACACACACACACACACACACCCACACACACATATTGGGATTTACTCAATGAGAATGACAAAAGAACCTCCATTAGTACAGAAAATCTTGCAAATAGATGAGAACCCTCCCCCAACACCAACACACACACACCACAGAGAAACACTGAAAACACAACTGCAGATGGACACATCTCAGAAAAAGATGGAAGTGATTAGACGCATCCATTTATAGTTCTCGCTCAGAGCTCGACAGAAGCATCCACTGTGCTGCTGTCTGTTTCTCTCCCCACGCATCGCCCTGGTGAAGGAGTTTTTAAGGACATTTTGCTGACAGCTGTCACTAAAACCTCCTAATCTCTCTGTTGATTCCTTTTTCTCGGTCTTGCTCTTATACGACAAACAGCAGCAAATGCGCGGCTGTTTCACGGCCAAGGACAACTGAGAGCCAGACAGCCATCCAGCGTGGTTTAAAAGAAAAGGAAAAACAGGGGGGAGGCTGAGGAACAGGAAGGACAACAGGGACACTCTACATCTCACAGAGAGTTGCATGTTTGAAGAAGACGCACTGCAATCTGTAGAGTAGTGCCACTGGGAACTGGCTCACCTTCAGTGGCCCAGTGGAGCAGAGAAAGAGTGAGAAAGGAGGGGGGGTGTGTGTGCAGGGTGTAAGGGCCAGCCTGCAACAATGGGTGTGTGTGGGGAGGGAGAATCGCAGACGCAGCATGATGGAAGCCTCTGCTGGTGCTGGAGGCCGATTCTGTTGGTTGGCTTCCTGAAAACCAGCCAGGCAGGCGGGTGAAGCTCTGAGGTCTTGTCTGGCAGCGCTGAGGCCGTGTTGATCAAGTTAATTTAATCTGCTCACTATTTATAATTAAGGCTACATTTAAACATTAACGGCTTCAATGGTTTCCGCATGAACCAGGGAAAATGGCCAGTTTAAATGACTCCAGCAAAAATAACTGTGGATTGCTGAAAGAATAGAGCAATAAAACCTCTCTGGTGAAGAGCTAGTTCAGCAGAAGGACCGGTCTTAAATGTTTAAAATATGAAAACTGCGTAAAAAAAAAAAATGTGGAGATACAATTCTCAACTTTAAGTGAAGGTATACATCAGAGCTGCTGTTCGACTTCCCCAAATCAAGCAGATGTCAACCAGACAACGGTGAGAGGACCAAGTACTCAAGTTAATAGTGTCAAGCTGAAAGGTTAATGTCCGACTTTAATAGCCTCTTCTCTTTGGGAATCTTGTTTTGAAGGGTCCCCGTGGTCCTTACGTCAATTTTGGAGAGATCCGAGTGTGGGTCGGTCTTTGATTGTCCTACTTAAAGGAGATTTAGCAAAGGCACACAGAAGGAAATGGCCTCTGAACTAAGTGAGACTGAGATGTGACCCACCAATTTAATGAGACCCACTTCCACAATGACTGCAGGAGGGCAGAAAGCTAATTTGTGGTGAGCCATGGTGGCTTTTCAGAGGGACAAATCCATTTCCGAAAGTGCTTGTGGCCTCATTTAGACCGAGAGGCAATGGGTCTACTGAAATTGAAATAGAGATTGAAATGTTGGAGTGTTGCAGCCTCCCGAGGAGTCTGGCTGAGTCATGCTTGAACCACAAGGTGTGTGCATACGTGTGCGCCGCTGGAAATTGAGCAATGAAGGTCATTAGTCACTGTGCCACGATGATCCAAGTCAACAGTGCGCAGGCTTTGAGCCCTCCGCCCGTCAGACTGTGCACAGGCAGAATAAATTATCACAGGTGCAATTTGGGTTTTGATTTCATCCCCATCATCAAAACCTCAACCGGCCTTGAGGTTTAACAAAAAAAAAATCAAAACACAGAAAAAACCCAGAAAAGTTTCCGTCAGATTAAATCCAACTCTGCACATTATGCATAATAAGAAAGACTCAACGGTTTAGCTATTCAGTATTTCAGTGAGATGAGAGAGAATGAGATGAAGTAAAAAATAATGAAACATCAGGGAGCACTACAGACACATCCTGTCTGAGCCTCATAGTTAAAAAAGCCCAACAAACGTGAGGATTTGAAATTATTATTATTTATTTTCATTTTTTAAATTTCCATTTTAGTGTTTCAAGGAAAACAACCGATCCGAGGCAGCCCCAGGTTACACGTCAGCTTCTCTGAGCTGCTGTTCTGGACAAATGTGACTGGAAGTGCAGACTCACCACAACCTTTGTTGATAGAGGACCTTCAAAACAACCAAAGATGCTCAAAATTCTGTAAAGACTAAAAAGCAGCGCGAGTAACAGAAGAATTAAAACTCCAATTAAGATTTTGCCAGACGTCCACTCAACCCTGACGAAGAGCCAGGGAGGAGAGGTTGGTGCTGCAGAGCCGAGGGGGCAGCTGCCACAAAGGCTCCATCACGTCTGGTTCATCCTGGGGTCACCAGTACCAACACACCAGATTATCTCCCTGTTCTGGCAGAGACGCGGCAAAGGGGCGGGGCCTGTTCCCTATTCATATACGGGAAGTGCAGCATTTAGAGTTTGTGACTTTTAGAGAAGTGGAACTAAAAATAGGCTAAAGTTATGCAAGTGGACACAGATGTGGGAGTGAACGTATGTGAGTGCAACAGACTGAAAAGTTACTCATCAGGCTGGCTGCTCCACGCCGCACGAGAGGCATCAGAAGGCCCCGCGCTCTTAAAGGTTCTAGTACTCCAGCCCACTTGTGCTATCGCGTTGGTTTCTAATGTCACATTTATCTACCTGCGACCCAACGAAGGGCGCAGGAACTTCAAGTGTCTGCTCACCGCAGCGCGCCCCATATCAGAGGTCACTCTTGTCGAGGTTTAAACCCGATGGTATCAGTCGGCGTTGTCGGTGTTTCCAGCTGACTGACGATAATGCCCCGATGCGTTTGTGTTCAAGTACTGTCTGTGGCGCCTGCTGCTGTCTCCGGCCAACTCCGGCCACAGTTGGGTCAATATTGGCCGTAAGGGATTGGCTTCAGATCACTGGGGCCGAAAACAGAAATGCTTTTACTTACGAATGTTATTTCATATTGTAGTGTGTTGGTGCACGAGTGTTTAGGCCAGTGTCCACCGTTACCACGACCATTCTAGCCAAACTGGAGACATTTATGAACTACACCTGCTTTCACAGTCATGCTGACTTAAGGGTATTAAAAGAAGAGATAAAAATCAGAGATGATTCAATGTTACGCTTTATTATTTCACTTATGCGGAACGCTGATAAAATATCAAGTCTACAGGAAAACTCATGTGGAGACAAGTGAGTGTGAGGGGGGGTAAACGTGTTTCCAAATTCAGCAAGGGAAGGACATGAAAGTGAAACGGAGTTCCATATTATTCCCCTAAGCTTGGACAGTGGAAGAACAACTGACAAAAGCAATTCCACCTTGTCGGAATTCATCTCACTCAAGCTGACATTTCAAGAAACATGAGGAGCAGAGGCCTGGTTAGAGACGCAGCAATAACACAATAACCATGTTGTACTATATAAACAGGGGACATCTTTTTCAAAGATAATAAATGTTTGTTTTTGCTTCATCAGTCATTCAGACCAACATTTTCTTCTTTTCTTTTATTTATGACTTTAAATTTTGGATTAAATTATAAGAAGATAACATATTCACACAAACACACAGATGAATACAGTGTTTTTCAACAGTTTAGTATTTTTGTTCATAAAATGGTCACGCTATTATTTTCCGTGAAACCAATGGGCCACTATCTTTAAGACTAATTAAAACTAAAACCCTGCAGTGGGAAAAGCTCATTATTTTACTCATAAAGAGAGACTAATTGAGCGTTTTCAAATGAGGAGTAATTATTTGTTTACTGCAGAGCTCCGACGCTTCACGTCGAACACCTCTCTCCCTCCTCCCCGTCTCTGGGGACAACCACCAAAAATACCTGCTCGCTAATTATATAATGATTTGATAACATGCTTATGCAGAACATACCTGCATACCTGCTGCAGTGTTGCAAGAGTGGGTAGTAAACAGGATTAAAAAAAAAAAACAACAAAAAAAAAAAACAGACAATGGGAGACAGATTTTCTTCCACAAAATAAAGACAGGTTATTGGCACAAAGACCTTGAAGGGAAAGATTTACTCTCAGTGGGTATGTGGCCAGACCTATTCCTATTCTGGGGAGTAGAGAGCGGAGAGAGTAAGAAATAAAGTGAAGCGGGAGAAAGAAATATATCATAAGAGGAGAGGTAGACACAGAGATAGTGGGAAAGTAAGGGGGAAATGTATGCGTTAAACCTGACCTTTGGATTATATTATCATAAAACACATACAGTTCTGTTACATTAATGACTGCAGCCTTGTGTGGTTTGGATTTAATAGTCCGATGGTATTTAATGCCTTCGCGGCAAACTTCACTGCATTTTTATGCCCTAATGTGAAGGGTTTAGATTTCACAGAAAAATCATGACTAAAGCACCAGAATCTCAAACATTCTGAGTGAAGCATTTCAAATAAACTCACAGACGTGATGCAAAGATCTGGAGATATATGGATTTGGGAATGTATTAATAAAAAAAAAGAGACATTCCAACAGTGATAATATTCAACCCACGGGCGCTCTTCAGCCAAAGGTTTCTGTCCGGGGTTGACTAATGTGCTCGCCAAATCAGTAAACACCAAACTTTAGCTTGGCTTCCTCTGACCACATATTTGTAAAAGCGACTTGGATTTATGTGCTTTGTGTGTGCGAAAGAAAACATCACACAGAGCAAATAAAGTGGACGATGTTGTGCAATGAACACTCTTGTGCAGAGAGTGGAGCCTCCCAACGCAGGTAAGTAACCTGTCCAGGTATCACAGGTAAAGAAGCTGTCGAGGACCCGGGGACATCAGAGGGGAAGGGTGTAGGGCGAGGCTGCGCGCAACACCGTCAGCTTCTATTTTACCGAATATACAAACAAAACACTTGGGGGGGAGGAAAAACATATTCAAATCTAGCTGCAGTCATCAAAGTCTTCCCTGAAACAGGCTGCAAGGGCCGCCTTTGTCTGTGGGAGAAGTAACAGGGGGCTTGATGATACATGAAAACACGTTTAGCGAGAAACAGGAAAACAAGATTAAATGGGTTCATTTTCAAGCCACTTGAAATGGAGGAGAATATACAGACATTGTGAGCAGATGAGAAGCGTTAATGCTCCGTGGTTCTTCAGGAACAACCAACTAAGTGTTGCGTGCACCTGGCAGAGCACACAGTACAGCGACGAGCATAATATCACGCAGACGGGGAGGGGTGCTGCTCGAGAATGAATAAAAGCACACAACTGGATATCTTCTAAAAAAAAAAGAGAGAATTCTGCAGTGTTTATTATTCTGGACTGCTGTGCAGTTCAAGGAGAATCTGATTGCTCTTGCCCTTTTAGTTTAGACAGCATGTCACCTTGATTTCAGTGTCATAGAAATCTAAAGCATTTTTGATCAGAAACAACAAGACGGACTGTCACTCAAAAGTTTTCTTCTTGATACTCTTGTGTCATTTCAATTCTCTGTTTAAACCTGCAGACCACGGACATAAAGCACAGTAGCCCGAAGAGCTGGAGCCTCGGGCAGCAAGGACTCATGTTCAATCAATGTGAAGGGTCCTCAGATGGTCTCCACGCGCCGTTCATAGACAAACTTTGCTCATCTCGTCAATGATTGCACGAGGGGAGGCTGTGCATTTAAAAAGGGGTTGTGGGAGTGCAGCAACAGGAATGATGGACTTTTGAATAAGCAATGTGCACAATGTCCCACACACAGTGTGTGCCCTTCACTTCCAAGGCTTGGCTCATGAAAATGGAATCCCTCAGCAGTGCTGCTTGCCTCTAGGCTGCAACCGTAGTTCATAAAAAAAATAGCCATAACCAAATAAAAAACATTCTCCCTCCCTTAAATACATTGCTGTGTTGCACAAATATATATATATATATAAAGAGAGAGAGATTGTCTAAAAGGGAAACAAACAAAGAGGCCAGTCTCCAGCTGCCTGTCCTCTGGTGCTACATTATGTTCTTCTACTGTGGAACTCAACTGCTACCATTTCCTCCCCATGGCGACAAAAAAATCTATACAGTCACGAAGCACCGTAGTGGGTGGCGACAGGCGTTCAGCGGGCTGAAATGATTAATCTCTGCCCGCACTATAATACTGATAATGATTCACAACAAAGCAAAGCAACCACATCAACGCAGCAGGTCGGGAACCTTAACCAACCACCAGGACCATCCGTCAACGGGAAAGTGGCCCGCTGCAGACGCTCCCACGGAGTCTCTCGGATCATGTCTTCCCCGGTGAGGTAGTTGATGCACCAGGACCGCACAAAGGCGACTCCCTCCGTCTCTCTGGAGGTGCTCAGGTGCTGTTACAGGTTTCTGATGGGGCAGAAGGTCACCGTGACGACGCTCTGCCCGGCGGGCCCGTCGGCGTCATTTCATATTCGCGGCGTACACACAGTGATAACATCGTTTCAGATGTGACACACAAGCCCTTGTCGAACAAGGCAGAGGGAGCGCACGCTCGGGCCCAGTCACTTCATGTTTGCGTTGACAAATTACCACTTTAGACTATCTGACAGTCGCGTTCGTGTCGGGAGTCGATGTGGATCTTGTTACGTTCAGCAAAAAGGGGGAAAAGCCGAGGGCTGACTATTTTAACAGGAGTGGAAGTTCTGCTGGAAGTGGACCGGCACTATGTGAGATGAGGGCTAGACAGATGTCCACACTCGACGCTCCGTTGGCCTGCAGCTGGAACGGGCCCCGGCGTGCCCGCGCCACAGAACCAGCAGCACTTCGGGAAACTGTCAGCATCTTTAAACGTAGCTTTAACGACGCTCGGCGCTTCCTGCAGGGTGCCACGGGAGGATTCTGAAACGGAGGCGCCGTTTGTGTCATCGCAGACGGCTCGGCTGTGACGGCCCGTCCTCTAACCTTTCCTACCTCTCGGCTTCACACCTGCTGCCTTCACACCTCCGCTGCACCCGATGATGTTGGAGGGCTGAAAATTGAGTGTCTAGCTTTGTTAGACGTTCCTCTATGAGAGCGCTCTTACCGTCTTACGCGTGGCTACACAGTGAATTCATCTAATCACATTTGTCATTTCATTGTCCTTGAACCAGATATTTACCGGGCCACTATTTTCCATTAAGAAAATAATATTTACGTTAGAGGAAGGACACATGATTCAGGTATAATCTGGACACATTCACCGTCTAATCCAACGGTCCAAATCAGGCACAAACCTGGCAGACGCACGTGTTTACTAGGTTTAAGCTGCTCCTACTTTGAGTTGCAATTAAGGTGCAATCTGTGATAACGGCAGAGAGGGAAATGATTTCTGGGTCACAGAAGGGAAGGGAACACCGGCAAGCATAATTTAGCATAACGACAAGCTGCAAGATTGATGGGACGGAGGTTAAAGGACAAGCAAGTAATACTGATAACACAGCCAGCAGCAGCTCCCGACATTACTTTCACTCTGTGCATTAAACAGTTTAACAATTGAATTTTTTATGACAATTAAGTGCTGGTTAACAAGATGTAGCTCATTCTAATCAAAATGAAAATTTATTCGGCGGCCTATTAAGCGTTAAATAATAAATTATAGCTGAATATTTATGTCATCATTTAAATGGCTGCTGATGAAAAACGACAACCTCGGAGGACGTAGAAGAGCCAAGGGCATGTCAAAGAAGGCTTCGGGAATATGCTGCGTCCTCCAGCAAAAACATAATAAAATGGCCGTCTGCACAGCCGTTAACACGCTTCACTAAAGTATAACCTGCACGCCGCAGCACTGACAAGTGCAGCTATCGTCAGCGGCACAAACACAACAGCTGTTTTCCCCATCATATATTTAAGGCCAAACACTTCCAATTTAAATGTTCGGGCTCTTGTTCGTCTTCATTAAGGGACTCGCATCGATTACCGATGTCATACAGCCGAGATGAAACAGAACACATTCCACTGCAGCGCAGCCCTGCTCCGCCTGGTGCATCCAGAAGAGAAGCAGGTACTTCACAGTGGCCTCACAGATCAGGGGCAACGCACTAAAGCTCGCAGCTCCCTCTGTTCGGTTACCAAAAAAGACTTGGGGCGCGACGTGCACTGAGACTAGCAGAAGGGCTGGGCCGGGAGACTTTTAACTGGTGTTGGGCGCACTGAGCAGCGAGTCTGCCTCCAACTGAAACCACAGGAGCACAGGCAGTTGATCAGAAGAAAACACAAAGTATGAGGCCTCATTAACTGGAGATTCAAATAAAAGAGTCTTATTGATCTGCATAGGTTCACGGCCACCATCCAGTGTGACTGCCCATCAGGAGAGGGTGGTGGGGGCAATTAGCCGCTGCATTATCAGCCGCACGACGTTTTAAGTTGAATACACTGAAGACAGAAGATTAGAGTTGCTGTGCAGTCCTACGGAACATGCTGATTCACCCAGAGACACCAGGGCCCAGCTTAAAGAGAGTTAATAAGCTGTGTAATGTGAAATGATTAAACCGTCAGTCCAACTATGCATCTACAGGTAAAGAACATACGGTGTCATTGTGCACTCCCACTTGGGATTTTGTTTCTTTTAATTACTGCTCTCTTTACATTTGCCATCAGCAGGACTCTTTTATGAACACTGGGCCAAAGCGGTTCAAATTACTGAACAACTTGAGCTAAATGAAACTGTTAAAATTCATGTTCCGCTCTGACCCAAGGTGTACTTCTTGGTATTACGTGACGCAAAATATCCCCGCGCTGAAAAGGGCATGGCATTTACAACCATTTCATCTCAGCATAAAACAGCACGATCAAAAGAGACAAGGATTTACGAGCTGAATGCCAATAATGATTCCAGCAAAAGTCCCCCAACACGTCAGCTGGATAGGTTTTGTGTTCCTCCAGCAGTTCTACAGCAGAGGACACGTTCAGCTAAAACACTTATAGCTTTTAGGCACTTGTGTTTCATAAAAAAAGAACAGAACACTTATTATTAGGCGCTCTTTGCACAGTCCCATGGTAGCCGTCACAAAAATGATAAATGACGCAGGCCCCCACCTAAGCTGCATCATGTGAGGAAAACCTTTACAGCCATTGTTCACACACTCTGGCAACTCTTAACCGGTTTTTCCCTGAAATTGATGAAACCGCCTGAAAACTGAGTTTCACTCTGTGACATTGCAAACAGACTCAGACATTTCCTAACAGATGAAGCTGGGCACGATGCACTTCAGCTCCAAATGTCTGAAATCTGTTTCTGTTCCATTTAGCTTAGTGAGATGACAATGTAGGGTTTTCAATAGATGCTGCTGTATATTACAGTATTTTCAGCGCGTCCCACAGGACAGGGGGAGACGGAGCGGGCTGAAGCTTCCACTGCAGCAGCAATGCAGCTGATACAGAACTGGATGTGGGTCATCCAGCAGATACAAAATGTTAGCTTATGCAAAAGATGATATCAACACTGCAGTCACACATCCACATATAACACAGATGAGGCTTTAGAGGGCCGTCTCAGCATCCCTTAATTAGAAGGGACTTTAATAGTGCATGCATTCCTCTGATTCCGTGGTCCTCCAAGTAGTACGCATAATTAAACACACACACTGACTTTCTGGGATAGAGGCAGAGATCATAACATGTGGATATTGGTTTAAAGTATGTAAGCTGAAAGTAGAATACATTAATATATAATAATGCAATAATAATGATGTACAGTAATATGATAATGTAGAATAAAAAATACATATGCAGGCAGATTTGATGATTCTCTGTGAATAAACTAGCTTCCTGGCATAAATTACTATAAAAATGAAAGTAGTATATTTTCTGTTAAAGTGTTATTTGACTAATGTACACCTGATACACTGTATTCTAGGTCAATAGCTCTATTCTATTCAACAAAGAACCTCTTCTTTGTTGAAATATTTAAAACAGGGTTGGCTGGAAAATGGATAAAACACTGGAAGCATTGCGCATTTATCACCTCATGACATCCAGCGTTCATTCACACTGACAGTGATCTCTGAAAACGATCCGTTGAGACGACCTTCAACCATTTCAACGTTTGTTTCCCTTGCTAGTAATCAGACCTCCAACGCGTGTTTAAAGTAAGCACAATGGAATGTCAGCAATGAGGGAGAATTCTCCCTGATGTTTCGTTACTCAAGGAGAGGAGCCACCGCATTAGACTGGTTCATGAGCTGCTGTGCTGCATCTATTTTAATCTGCATCAGGCAGCAAATGACCAAACCAACATACACCTCTGCTGCCCTTTTTCCATTGTTCTATTTAAAATACCCACCGCGTCAGTTGGTTCATTATGTGTACAGGCTCACATACAGTCAATCAAGTATCGTTTTTCTCCACACAACACCCCAACCAACGTCAAAACAACAGAAAAACAATCGAGCGGTGAACCAAGCGCAGCATTTCACCCTTAATTTGAGGGTTTGTTTTTTGCAAAAGCAAGCTGTTTATCATTTAGAAATTACAGCTATTTAGCTCTAGAACATTTGGAAAGCTGACTGACAACAGATCCACAGTCTGTTTGATAAATTAAAAATGGAACAATCAACCAAAACCTGCATAATAGATTCAGCAAGGGCCTTTGCTGACACAGGCACAACAAACTTTTGGTATACATTTGAATACTAATGTATACATCCTCTTCCAGGAGAATAAAAGAACCAGAGTGGAGCACAACAGAGAGGCGTATGGAAATGAAGATCTGCACGATTGCTGACATTGAAAACTCAAACGTGAACATTTGCAGAACGTATTGATGATGTCCCACAGAAAGACCTTTCATTCGTCTGAATGTATGGAAACCAACAGCCGCCATTGCACTTTTTTTTTTTTTACATTTTCTCTGCAGTTTTGTCATGGTAACAGCTTATCACTTCATTATCTCGAGATAACAATGTAAATTTTCACTACCACGATTTGCTTCTTCTTCAGGTGAAATGGTGTGTAGTGTGAAGTTAAAGCTCGGGGCAGAAGTTGAACATTAACCTATCATGACGGGTGTGAAAGAATTGATTATATATGTAAGTCAACCTACAGTGACATGAAAGGATTGATTCTATGTTTGCTTTATCGTTATGATACTTCTGTGACCAGATACATGTTCGCTTTCTTTACCTTTTAACATGCTGTTGAGTGATGATGTTTAAATACAGAGCATCGGAAAACCTCACACTGGAAAGTCCCACCTGCATATGGGCAGGATGTTGTTTGTTAAAAAAAACATGGACAGGTACAGCTAACCTCTGATAGAAACAATAAAAGTTGAATAATGGTGGAAAATGCGGTAAAAGTAACAAATGAAAGGAGGAGCCCGGGGAGGAGTAATCCCAAGCTCCAAATTGTATAAAAGCTGGAAGGTTCTTGTAAAGTTTCAGACTTAGCCCGGGCTACCTCTCATGCATGGTGAATTGTGTTGATTGACAATAAACCATCATTGGACCGTGACCCAGCTGATCCTGACTCATCATTCGACCCGTTGTGGTGACTCTTCATCGGTCCATCAGCGCTAATACTGACCCATTGTTTTAAAGTAAAATATAAGTTTATTGAAGTGATTCGACGTAAAGAAAATCCACAACAGGTGGATCCCAAACCAAGTGCACAGACTGAATATTAAGGTTTAATGTATCTTAATGGTAGACTACAGCTACAGCACAAACAAAATCACATGGACCAAACCTGCAATATTTCTGTTATATGGAGATAACTGAATTAGAAGTTGTTATCACGGGAAAACTGCAGTAAAATGAAAAGTAACGACGGCAGTTATTGACCTGCATATAAATGTACTGTGTACTGAACCATGATTTATATTTCATCGTCTTTAAATGTGCAATAAAGAGAAAAAACTGGAAAACAGATATTTCTTGTATGACCAGAAAAATGAACATCTAAAATATCCATTTAAAGACGACATTTATCACAGAATAAAACAAATTCTGTTCCAATTACCACATGCCATCTCCTTATTCTCCATCACATTACTTGTTTGCAGTGTTCCATCTTGTGCTCCCTTTGAAGTAATAAAAAGGCGCTGGTAGATGCACACTTTCTTCAAATGTTACACTTAATTCACTGAAAATTCCAGCTTTGCTCTTCGTTCATCTCAAATGAATTGAACGTTATAGAAATAACCGGTTTCTTCCTGTTCCAAACGGCGTAAAAACCTATAGCAGCGCAGCGCCTGGAATGTTAAAATGTCATTTCTCACATTATTCTCACAAAAACTGCCTCAAGGTTTGTGCTTATTTTTCATAACCTGTGGGTAGAATGAAGGATGAGCGCTCCGTAAAAGAGCAAAGGGATGCTAAGAAAATGCTCAATAGGTGTGCGCAGAGCATTTATATTTGGAGAGCCAATTGTTTAAGGTTTCCAAGTATGTTTTTTCCTAAAAGACAGAGAATTATTTATGGTTGGAGCATTGTTCCTTTTCTGATGTGTCTCAGTTCAACTTCAGGACAAAGTTCATGGGAAAATAACACACACACACACGTATTCCAAATAAACCACGTCTTGTATTAAAGAAAAGGGCTTATTTGCGAAGGCTGTGGGAGCTGATGTGATGCGATGTGATACGCTGCTGCTCCGCTTCACTTTGTGCAGCAGGAAAAATGCCGCTCGGTCCAATAAGCCTCGGAAAATAACAGGTTTCACAGTAGCGTTGTAGTTATCACGTTGGTTCTAGGAGGCTGTTGAGATTTTGTTTTACAGAGAAGTGGCAGCCGTAATAGCAGCAACAACGCCGATATAAGAAACAGTACCGGCTTCTGCATTTGAATACCAGGAGCTTAATTTAAATTTGATTATTGCAATTAAATAGCTACTCATTGATTGATGCTAAAGCCAGAGTAATTTCATTATTTCTTCAAGCGGATCAATGTGTCGTTTATAATTGAAGCTGTGGTGTAATGAAAGAATCATTACACGTTGGCAGAGCGATTCAAATGTGGAGCGTCTGAATTTCCCCACAGCGATACCGTCCGACGGGCCTGGGCCTCTGCAACAAGACATATTTGGCTCTCTGTCACGCTGCACACGTCTGCGAAGCTTACGCTGACAATTAAAGAAATGACTTTAGTCCTACAGAGGCGGAAAGAAAAAGAGCAATCTAACATACCATCCATAAATCCATAAACAAGCTCCACCCATCGTTTTCTACCATACCCCTCCACAGAGGGTCGTGGAGCCGATCTGACGCTGGGCGAAGGTGGGGTCCACCCTGGACGTCCAGGCAGTCTCACACACAGAGACACACAACCACTCCCCCCTATGGACGATTGAGCATCTTCAAAGACCTCCATCTAAACCGGGATTCAAACTGGACCTGCTTGTTGTGAGACAACAGCGCTAACCACCACACCACCGTGGAACATGTGAAACCAAGCCTTCTAGGTCACACTTCAACATACAACATAAAAACCCCATAAGCTGTGTGCACTCATTTAATTAATTTCGATTAGCCTTTCCATTGATTTGGTTATTTTGTGCTTACTGTGTGTTTTCACACACCTCTAGCGAGACAACTACACAACAGTTTGTACGCGACATTCCGTAATACAAACAGGAGGTGAAGGAGTTTTTAATTTAATGCACTGTGGCACTAAATACAATGGCTTAATGATACAGTGCATTCAGATTTGCTGCATTATAAACTTCAGCTGCAACTGCTGTCCTAAATTAGGAGGAATGAAGGATGATGGATGGCACCATCAGGTGGGCTGCAAAACACTTTTGTCTCCTTCCATGCACTACGAACGTATAAATAAGTTACCTCCCACCACTGCCTGGCTGCTTTGCTGTGGAATATAAAACATAATCCAGGTTTTTGTTACAGCAACAACAATTCCACTACAGCGTTAAAGCTGGAGATGATGACAATGACAGCAAAAATGAAGTATTGATTTAGGACTAGTGTGTTGTGTAATACACCACACAAGATCATTCTCTCTGCTTTCAGAGTTGATGGTGTGTAAAGCATCTTTATTCACTTTTGTACAGCAATGGAAGCCCTTTAAGAAAAAAAGAAAAAAGGTAATGGCAGATTTAAGATGTGTAGGATATTCAAGCACTGGGAGCATCTTTTAGGAAATGTGCAAATAAGTAATGAATTTTATGTAAGCAGCCTGAAATGAAAAGGTTTTCATGCGTTTTTCAGTGTACTATATCCTCACGAGGGCCAGCGCAGTCGTACGGCGGTAATTCGCCTCATTTGCATGTCCTCCCGCGCTGGAGCCTGTGTGGGATGTCTCTGGACACTCCATTTTCCTTCTGCGGACTCCAAACATATGCACATAGGTTGATTGCAGGTGTGCGAGTGGATGGATGGTGCGTTTGCAGGCTGGGCGGGTGACGTGCCCTGCGTGTGTTTCCACCTGATAACAGCTGGGAGAGAATCGACACCCCCGGAATAAGAGCAGGTGAACAGAAAATGGAATTAAACCCACTGAGAATGTACATAGTGAGCAGTACTTAATGATGTAGGCCGACATACGCGTGTTCATAACCCCCGAGGGAAGGAAACCCTCCATCAAAGTTGGGCTGTGCAGGAGCACAAAATGGCTACATTCTTCTCATCAGCTGGAGTCAGTGTCGGGCTCAAAGTCCTGTCCTCCACACGTCAAAATTAACTGCCTTCATCAACAGTGATTAGAGATCCTTTGATAGAATATGAAAAGAAATATGAACGACACAACGACGCACATTTCTCTTTGTCCCTGTGGCAGGAGAGTCTGAATGACTCCATCACACTTAGTCTACACAAAGCCTTTTTGTCAAACAGCCTTCCCTTTTACAGATGCGGCTGAACGATTACTGGAGCTTTTTTCTCACATCCTCCTGTACACGTGCTGCTACCTTCATATTTGACTCTATTTAGCCCTACCGGACCTTGATTTATAACCTTTACACAACAGTGTACCTAATCCGCCTATTTCCTGGATTACACCTAAACTCCTTTTCGTAAAAGAACAACAATCTTTTGCACTCTCCCTCCCTTTAAGGAGCAGAATAATCATGCAAACATTTACAAATGTGTGAAATATAACTGCTGCATTGTGAGAGGTGATATATGCAGGAGTGCAGGATTTATGGTTCACAGATACTCTTAATACTGGATGCAAATTTCTGGGAGACGCTCTTGGAAACCGCTTTGAATGTTGAGCTGCACGTACAATGAAGTGCTGCATTCAAATGTCGGGAAGCACGGAGACAAAGAGGTGCACCACACTTCTGAGATCAGCAAACAATGAAATAAAGTCGAAGCTAATGGATGAAGAAAAGTCAACTCTGAAAGAGGGAGAAGAGGGTAAAAAGAAAATTAAATGGAAGTTAATGTAATTGAGCATTAGAGGATATAAGTAATGATATTTTCCAGGAAAAATCCCGGGCTCTGACGTTTTAAAATGTTTCCCGTAATAATGGTTGGTAAAAAACAATCCGATCCGTGTTCACTTCAGAGTGTCACATCAATTCTACGTCTAGAATTTTGTTCTAGAAAAAAAAAACAACATTTTTTCCTCAGCACAATTTGCTACTGTGTGTTGAAGAGTTTTAAAAAGATGGAGGAAGGCAGCTGTATTCCCTTTAGGGGAAAAAAAAGTATTTGAAGAATACATTTATCATTATTTCTTTGAAATAAAAATAATGAAATGAGCAAAGAAAGAAAAGGAGTGGAGGAGAAACACTCTTTCCTAGTCAAGCTATGACGATACATCACAAACTGAACAAACCAGTTTACAGATGACAAAGCTGACTCTAATGGCAGCTAATGGGTCACATTAATTAATTACATCACTTTGTTATCCATTGAAAACAAAAGGATTACAAATTATTAATTGACTAAGTCTTCCAACATCCTAATCAGAGACTTGAAGTGATGACTGGAATTTAGCACACTGGCTGTGACCAGTTTGAGGATTACAACTGGGCAGCAGAGTTGAGTCCACCACCTTGAATCCCCCTGGAGCATCGTGACTGCACGCGGAAGAGTCACGCTCAAGATGTTCATTCGCTCACAAGCAACAACTGAACGAGGTCCATCGTTTTGTCACATGTAAGTGCATGAAGAAAGACAATATATGAACTTGAGTCTCACAAAATTGGCTTTGAGGGATGAGGTGGCAGGACGCTGTGTTCCTAATTATTATGCAAATTATATTTTTCTCTGATTTTCCACGTAATACGGGAAATAGTGGATACAAATGGTCGTCAACACAATTTTTCTCTTTGAGTGTAGAGTATAATTTGAGTGTTAGTGAACAAACAGTATTAAAAAAAACATAAACACAGCTTGTAAAGAAATGAAAATAGTTGTTTGTTGCAGTTGCAGCATTAGGAGGTCACATTTACGGGAATCAAAAGCTATTTCAATCAAAAGCATCTCAACAGCTCAAGCAACGTTGGAGTGTCGGGCCCATTTGATAACAGCTCCGCAATTCTTGCATCCATTGAACTCATGAATTTTTAGAGAGTGTCTGCTTGAACTTCCTGGCAGGATGTCAGCGGAGCCTCCCAGAGCTGCTGTTTGGATGTGAACCGCCTCTCAACCCCACACATCTTTTGCTCGAGGATGTTCCAAAGGTTCTCAATAGGGCTGAGGTCAGGGGAGGATGGAGCCACAACACGAGCGTCTCCTTTTATGCCCGGAGCATCCAGCGATGCAGAGATTCCTTTCACCGTGAGGTGCTGCGCTGCATTAAGGTACTTTGGTTTGATGCATGAAGGTGATTTTGCTACAGAAAGCACCGTTCTGTTTTGGTACCAGGGAAGAACGTGGTCTTCCTCACACCTTCAGGGACCGACCAGCTCTCTCTCCACGGTCCTGGTCCAAATTTAGGGGTAGCTGATCAGGTTTATGCACAACGGCGAGCCTCTGGAGGATCCCACACCTCCATGTCTGAGGGACTCCAGAGGCACCGACAGCTTCAAATACCCGTTTGCTGCTTCGCGGTGGCCTTTCACCAGCGGCCCTCCTAATCCAACGTATTTGTCTGGAAGCTCATTTCGCCTTCATCCGCACAAGCGGAATCAGCCACAAACCTCTTAACAGTACGACCACCACGCTCACGTTCCCGTGAATATCTAAAGGTGTTCACACGATGTTCCAGGCATTCATAAATAACTATTTAATTCAGCTGAAAAAAAAACGTGGTATTACAGGCAGTTAAATGCAATTTGCTGAATAATTTGGAAGACAGCGGCAAGTGACACGAGAGGAATTCTGCAACAGGAGACATTCATTAATTTGTGGTGGCACAGATTTAGTTCATAATCCCCCCTGAAAACCTCAGGCTCCCAGCGTAGGCTCCCAGTGCCACATTCTCATTTAGCCATTTATTTAGTTATTTACATACATTCCCTCACTGTGAAAGTAATTGGCAGCCAATGCCAAGTTGAAGCTCATTTCCAAGTTGGACTGAAATGCAAATCACGCAGTGCTCTAAAAAGTCCAGGATTCAGATCCTAATCTGGATTATCTAAAACTGAATGGAATCAAAGAGCTCAAAACACAATGATGTAAACATCTTTCCAGGACTTTCTGCACAATCCCAAAACAAACAAATGAAAACATCGTTTTCAAAACCTTGCTGGCAGAGGCAGAGATTAACCCCCCGACAGTATATCACGAACACGGCAGCACATAGACCAGCGCTGCGTCACCGAACATTCAGGCTTCTAAAGCTGCCGTCAGAATATAGAGATTAAATGAAGCTCCACACTTTGAAAAAACACGCCGAATATGAGTTCTTTATGACTTGTTTACAATGAGGATCGAACAATGACTTTTCATATATCATTTGTACACGGACTAAATACTACTATCACAAGTACTACTATTAAAATGAGTATTAATTGTTAAAGTGGTAGACTTTTAATGCAGTGCCAGGTCATTCTATACATTTAACAGCAACAATCTTTCTCATGGAATGATCTGCTCTCATTATAATAAGACAGCTTTGCATCACTTCATATTGAAATTCATTAGACGCAACAGCAAGACTTTCCGTTCAAAGACCTGAGGCGAAGAGGATGCTGCAACAACAGCACTTACATTGGCTCACAGTGAGCCACCGACAAGTGGGTTTATGGTTATGACCAAAATTAAACAGCTCAAGTTGTGCCGACCATACAAACGCCTCGCATTTTTAATGCAGTTCAGCCAGGAGGATGAGCAGAGACTAAAGAGTGGGAAATACAGATGCTTCAGAATGTCTGTTAATAACCTCGTTTCTTTTGATTAGAAAAAAGTCGTCAATCCAAACATATGAAGTCCCGCATAAAGACCCATGAACTAAATAAATCCAAATCAGAAAATAAGACGGCCTGAAAAACACAGCGCTGTAGAAAATGATGAAAAGGAGGAAAGAGCTCCCTTTACAAATCACATCAAACATAATAAAACCTTTCTTCATCCACCGAGAAAACAGACGTTCAAATGTATAAAAAACACCATGATGAAATGTTCTCGGTGAGCACGGACTTCTGCCAGAGCTAAAATAAAAAGCCCAAACATGCTTCCCGGGGGCAGTCTCAACAAAGATAGAAAATTACCAACAAACTCAGACACAATATGTGATTATCACTAACGCTTTTACAACATGAACATCAGCGTTCCACTGAACTAAAAAAGGATGGTTCACCGGCACTACAGAGTGGAGATGATCTTCTGCGTGCAGCGCCGTCCTTCCTGCGCGCTCCCTGCAGCTTTAAATTAAAATAGCAATTCCTGGCGTAATGAGTCCAGTCTGCTTTTGTCATTTATCACACCCCCGGTGCTCTGACACGGCTCAGTCCAACCAACAAAACCCGAAGATAACATCGCCGGGCCCTAAATTGGTCTAATACCACGTGGGCTGCAGCACAACGGCCTCACGAGGACGAGAAAATGAGCGCGCTGTTGGCCCGACGCCAATTATGCCGTAGCCCAGGACGGGGCGCGGCAACGTACTCCCGACGACCTGGAAGCGACCCACCGCCAGCACGCCGAGGGGCCGTCTGAGTCCTTCCTTCGGACTGGAGAGGCTCCAACAGCCTCTTCACAGGTAGCGCTCTTAAAAGCGCCTCCCCCACCTGGGTCCACGCCAAACTCCACAAACCACCGTGTGTGTGTGTGTGTATGTGTGTGTGTGTGTGTGTGTGTGTGTGTACACCTGGTATAAATAGAGATGCAACGTGATGACGGAAGGATGTGGAAATGGAGAGAACCCCCCCCCCAAGATTCCTGCATTAGATGTAGTCCCACACGGGGGGGCTGATTCAGCCCATCAACACCCACGCAGGTCGCCCTTCCCTGTGAACACAATGACGCTAACTCGCTCTGCCAACAACACAAAATGACATTTAGCTTCAAACCCCGCGTGTCACTCCCACACAGCCGGGGAGCAGTCGTGCCCCGCCCTCATTACCACAACACAACAACACAACAACGGTTCGGGACTACTTGTGCAACACAAACCAGCTTGGGCTGAGACAAACCCATGCACAAACACGCCTGCAGCGCCCCCCCAACCCCGAGGGGACCCCCACCCCTGCCCCCACCCCTGCCCCCACCCCCCAGCGTGCGATTAATCTCAGTTTACTTCCACCAACAACCGAACTCCGGACACGGACGGTTATCTGAGAACAGTCCCAATTTTCCGATGGCGTGGAGCTGGACCACCAAGGGCAGCTGAAGGGTGCCAGAGCCGCGCCCCCCCGTGGGCGAGCGCGTGACCCTCGCGTACGGAACGGTGCGCCGTCAGGGCGCGGACGCTGCACATCCCGTAAATCATGCCGGTCTCAGGGCGCCCACTCGGGGGCCTCTACGTAACAGTGACTGAAGACGCACTCCCACCAAACCTAATTTTAGACGTGTAAAGCTCAGTTTCACCGGAGGACTCAGGCTGGTTGCGCTAAAATACCGTTCAGCCTCAGCTATGTCACAGGACTTCCTACACATTCCACGATGCCATTGTTATCGCTTCTTTTCTGGCTGCGCGATGTTCAGTGTTCCCAGAAAAGAAAAAGAGGGTGATATAATTCCTCTTTTATTCTATGGAGGCATTCAGGCTAAAAAAAGAGAGAGAAAAAAGCTGCTACTCAGGATTTAGAGATTTAATCTGGGATAAATTGGCCAAGATTATGGGCTCAAGATGCGTCTGTAGTTGGATGGCAATGAAAGAAAGAGGAAAAAGAGGAGAAGTCCATAAATAAGTGTTTTAAAGGGAACAGATTAGAACAGAGGAATGTGAGAGAGGAGATTCCTTTGTTCACGGAGAGAGAGGGAGAGAGAGACGGGGGAGGGAGGGAGAGAGAGCGTGATACAGAGAGAGAGAGAGGGAGAGAGCGCGATACAGAGAGGGAGAGAGGGAGAGAGTGTGACACAGAGAGAGAGGTTTCTTCCTTGGATCCCAGATGCTGGTCTAGAATATGCATGTTTTCTGAAAGCAGATTATCGATCATTTTATTTTACCATGATTACAAGAACTACAAATTGATTCAATATCCCAAATTTACAGAAGCAATTACAAGTAAAAGTCTGTTAGGTGCAATTAATATATGATTTTTTTACTGCAATAATTATAAACGGTTGGAAGGACTACAGCTATCTGGATCAATATTAAATAAAGTCCGGACTCAAGCAGAATTAAAGTCCAGTGGACGAGCTCGATTTTGAATCACGGGGGATCAATTCAATGAAGAAGCGGACAATGTAACACGTTTAATATCGACACCCATCTCATCTGGCCCTCCTCGGTGGGACCAGATGTGACACTGGTTAACGGTGATTACAGGGACCGGAGCGTCCCCGGCCGCCCCCCTCACAAACGCCCGACCATTGATCCGGCGCCTTCCCTTTCAGGAAATCCTCTTTATTTGAGGTTGAGGAGACAAGTGGGGGGGGGACACGCGCAGCCTCCTCCGCATGTTTCCATGAAGTCATCCAGGAGCTGCTGGCTGTAGCGCAGCACTCAGGCAGCTCCACAATGACAGCATACCAATGAAGTTAAGGCTAACGTGGAGCAGGGTGCCGTCAGCAGCTCCGTGGAAACGTGGAAAAGCTCCGAGAGGGAAGCCTGGAAGGAGCTTCAGCACCAGAGGAACAATTAAGGCGCGACGCCCCCTTCGCTCTGGTTTTTAAATAGTTTGTTATTCCAGCGTCGTCTCGACGTGCGTCTGAGGCCGTGCTGCCGCTCCTCCCCGCACACACACACACACGTACACACACACACATGCTCACACACACACACACACATGCTCACACACATACACGCACACACTCACTCACACACACACGCAAACACACACATACACGCTCACACACACATACACACATGCTCACACACATACACGCACACACTCACTCACACACACACGCAAACACACACATACACGCTCACACACACATACACGCACACACACACTCACTCACACACACACAAACATGCTCACACACACACACACACACACACACGCTCCACTTTAACTCGCAACATCGTTTTCTTTCAACGCGCGTCCTCCTGGGTTCGGAGGCGCAAAGGGTCGTGCGGGCGTGACTTACGCGGCCGTGGTTGACGAATCCGTGCTCCCTGGCCACACGGTCCGCCTCCTCGGGCCCGCCCTCGATCTGGACCGCCCACGTGTTGGCGTAGACCTCAGCGGCGTCGGCCCGGCCCGGCGTGGCGTTCAGGAGGACAAGGACTGTCCAGAGGTGCAGCAGGGCCGCCCTGGCATCCATGAAAAGGAGCACGGTGGACAGGGCCGTCTGTCCGCTGGTCCGTCGCTGGGCTGCGCCTCACGGCGTCGCAGTGGGGCGGCGGCCTGGGGGAGCGGACAGAACCAGTTAGGACCACCTGAACTGGGCCAGCGCTCGGCCTGCATCAAGAACCTTCGGTGACAGTTGAGGCTGAACGCTCTATGAAAGTAGGTTAAAGCAGACATGAGACCAAAACCTTTAGAACACTAGTTTATAAAAACCTTTATAACACTAGTTTATAAAAACCTTTATAACACTAGTTTATAAAAACCTTTATAACTCTAGTTTATAAACACCTTTATAACACTAGTTTATAAAAACCTTTATAACACTAGTTTATAAAAACCTTTATAACACTAGTTTATAAAAACCTTTATAACACTAGTTTATAAACACCTTTATAACACTAGTTTATAAAAACCTTTATAACACTAGTTTATAAAAACCTTTATAACACTAGTTTATAAAAACCTTTATAACTCTAGTTTATAAAAACCTTTATAACACTAGTTTATAAAAACCTTTATAACTCTAGTTTATAAAAACCTTTATAACTCTAGTTTATAAAAACCTTTATAACACTAGTTTATAAAAACCTTTATAACTCTAGTTTATAAAAACCTTTATAACACTAGTTTATAAAAACCTTTATAAGACTAGTTTATAAAAACCTTTATAAGACTAGTTTATAAAAACCTTTATAACTCTAGTTTAAAATTAGTGAATGAGAAAAGGAGGCAGAGCGGGAACCCAAGTGACGCTCATTCTAATTTAAGACAAAAAAAGCTGTTGAGAAGCGTCTACTGAAGCTCCCGCTGGATGGGCGAGTGTCCAACCGAAGCCTTTATAAATCAGAAGTTTGAAGTTTTTTTTTTTTTCCAGAACCTGAAATAAACCTTCAGAAACGCATGTTAAAAGCTAAAAGAGGAAATTGGGGAGGAGGAATTAATTACTGTGGCAGAATGTTCTAGCCAATTCTCCGTATTTTAGTTAACAATGATAAATCTGTCCTTCCATCTGGACACACTAAAACACAACGGGTCCATCATTACTGTACATATAGTCATGTACACGTATATGAATAGTATATGTATACAGGGATGACATCATGCCTCCACTGAATTCTCTTTCTGACTGACAAAATCTTTCTCAATGATAAATGTGACATCTTTATCTCATTAACTGAGGACAATTGGAGTTTTTAATCAATAAATAAATTGATTTAAATGATGTATGTGACAACGGTGAGGGACTCTGGGGTTAGGGGGCTTAAATGCTGCTTAAATACGCCGAGCTGCTGCCTGACATCAGCATAGCAACACAAACGTGCATGGCAGCAGCAGCCTTGGCTCCTAATCATACATAATTAATCATCATTTGTGTCACCTCCATCACAACTGTACTGATAATATACCAGAGCACGTGTTAGCATTCTCTAGCAGAAAACAAACAGCGGATGTAAAAGTAGCATACGGAGGCACAGATGGCCCGGGCCTGTTTGGACATTTTTACTAATATTGCACCCACGGATACGCCACAGAACGACAAACAGGAAAAAGACCGTCTAATTGTTGGCGTAATTTAAACAAAATTTAAACGTGCACGTTGTTTAGTTTGCGTCAGACACATAATCTGTTGGTCTGATAAAAAAACCGAGTAAAAAAAGTCTCTTGCCAAAGAAGAACCTTTTTGTTTTGAACAGTTTTTCAAATGAATGCGTTCTCTTTCCTGGCGGCTGTAAAACTTTCACACGGGAGGACTTTGTTGTGCGGCCCTTTGACTGTGTCCAGGATGGATGATGCTGGCGCTACACCTGCTCCGGCCCCGACTCCAGCGGAGGAGGAGAGGTGCAGCGGCCGCGCGGGGGCGGCGGCCCTCGCCGCATTCCTGCTCTCATTAGACGCTAAAGGTGGATTGTGGTGGGAAGGAGGGACGCAGGGGTCTGTCACAGAAAGGGCAGCAGGAGCGCGGAGCGAGGGAGAGAGAGAGGCCGCGTCCTCGCCGTATATTCCTGCAGGAAATAACGAGCGCAGCCGGCTGAGAACAGCCAGGAGGGGGGTTAACGTGGAGCTGCTTACTCTTACAATATACATCAAAGGCTTCACACTGATATCGAAGCTCCACCTTCACACAAAGAGGACTTAATCCTTTCGAATATCAGCCACAGAGAAAATAAAAATAAGTTGTAGAGCCTCTTTCCATATTCATGCCACACTCGAATCTACAAGATGGCGGAAATATCTTGATTATTCCGTAAATGCAGGTCTTTATTTATGATTTATTCGGGGTTAAATTGAGGCAGACAGACTTAGAGGCTGCAGAGCTAAATACAAGTGATGGCATGTGTGCTGATGCTCATCCCCTACGCTGTCCTCTGTCTGTCTGGATGTCTGTCCCCGGGTCTTTTGTTACAGGGAGGCGTTCATAATCTACCACATCCACGTCGCCATCGCTCCCAAAGTCCAGTTCCTTGAGCAGAAATGACACTCAGGTTGGTCCAACCCAGAGATGAACGGTTCATGTGAGATACGGGCAGACGGGCAGGAGAGGAATCAATTACATAAATCTATAGAAGTCAAAGATATGGGTGGGCCGCGCCATCCACTGAGCTGAACTAGGCAGGGGTGTGCACGCCATTACTTCACTGCAGCCTGACATTCACATCAGCAGGAGGTGTTATTAGCAGCTCCAGCTCTGTGGAGTATATTTTAACCATCCGCTCTGCCAGGTTCTGATGGCTGAAGGAACCTTAACACCAGACTGTTTAGATTTAACGCTGTAGCGAGTGAATGTGACACCGCGGCCGTTCAAACAGAACGATGGGCAATTTCACATCTTTAACGATATTTTAGATAATGAGCTTGTCAAACAGTGCACAACTCTTAAACAGCTACATTTATTCTGTGCAACTGTGTCTACAGGGAAAAAATATATATTAATAATTGTTTTAACCTTCTCAAATAAGCTGTGTTGCTCATTACTGAGAGCAACTATCTCCTTGGCCATCGTTTCCAGTGCTGATTAAAATGCCACCAGTTACACCGATAATCCTGCAGCATTTCAATATCAAAGCCCATGTCTTACATGAAATTATTTGACGGTATTATGTGTTGCTCAGCACTAGATTATCTCCCAGTTAAACACTGGGCGTTAAAAGGGATTTACCACCACTGCATGTGCCGATAAAAATGTAAAACTTAATGTGATTATCTGATGATTCCTGGAATTAAAGATCAGTCAGCAGGCTGGTGATGCCCAGATGTATATCTCTGAGCAGATCTGCTGGAGTGTGAAGTGCTATCGGACACATTTCACTTGAGGAATACCGTCAACAACTTGAACTGGGAGGACCCGATCCTGGGTTTCAAGCAGATGCTCTTTCAGGCTGCGCTTGACACCGACTGTGGCTATGTGTTATTAAGCATGCATCAGCACTGCATATCTGCAAAGATACCGACATGACCGAGTTATTTTCATTGCAGCTCAGATTTGATTACAGATTCAGGTTAATTAATGATTAACTGATGGTAAAAAAATACTTTCATTTCATACTAAAACACTGACTAGCAACAACAAAATACACGACAACAAAAACGATGGTATGATCGTATTGTAGTTTGTATTTTTGCGATTTCATATCTGATTTTTTTTTTAAATGAAAATGTATAAAGTATCGATCCTTCTGTGACCAAACAAAAGATCACATCTTGTGCAGGGTGAACCTGCTGGTCCCACCACGTCACGTTGTCCTCTTGGAGAAGACAAAGGTCCAAGAGCGATCTGTAGCAGCAGAGTCAACAAGCCCAGACAGGCAAAAGCCTGCGTGCGCGAGGTGTCGGTGGAACACGGGCGACATCTCAGGACCGAGAGAGACCAAAGTAAAGCGAGCAGCAACCTTCTGAGACGCGGCGTGACGCGAGAGCGCCGTGCCAGAGAGACGCCGCCGTGTCATCTCATCCCATCTCCAGACTCTGGGCGGATGAAAGAGCACCAGAAGGGTTGTCTGTGTAGCGACCGGGGGGCTGAGAAGGAGAGAATCACTCCAGTAAATAACGGCCCACGGGGACCTCAGCAGAACCCTCTCCAGCGCCCGGCTCCTGGCACCGGCCCAACACGTGCTGCCCTGGTTAATGGACGGGTCAAACCCTCCACAAGTTTGTCCTCCAACTCCCTCCACCAAGCTTTAGCCCGGCTTCTCTTTCTTTTTTGTTGCCTCTCGTGGAAGTGTGAGCGCCGTCAGCGGAGGGGTGTGCTGTTGAGGGAGGGGCGGCGGCGTGGGTCGTGCACACGCAGACCGCTCGCGTGGCCAAGAAAAACAAGCGCAAAGCTGAAGCAAGCCCTTCAACAGCTTAGCCACCGGCCTGGAGGAGATCTGAAGCAGACTGACACCAAAGTTTTGTTCCAAAGGTCTCTGATGTGATGAATTATCACGAATCCCTGAGAGGGAAAGCGCTTTGAGCTGAGCTTTCCTTCGTAGCTGTTGACCTTGAGTTTCCCTGAGTTGAAATCCCAGAGAAAGTTGTACTTGAGACGCGCTGTAATTAGAGGACAAGACGAATTAGATGGCTTGACATCTTTCGCCTTGGTGGTTCCACACGAGCACGTTGAGCTCCTTTATTGTTCTTATTTTTAATAACGCACACGGTGCATACCTGGGGCGGCAGGAGGACCTGGATCGCGTCTGCAGCCGGATCTCCTTTGGGATTAATTAAGCACCTGCCTGTCTGTCTGCCTGCCTGTCTCGCTGCAGAGCCTTCGCGAATATCGTCTTGAGGAAAAGAACTTGTGGCCGCGGTGCGATGTAGGGCATGTCGGGCAGACTCACGCAGCGGTGCGTGAGGAGGAGCCGTGCACGACGGGGCTGTCGCGGTCACCGCGGGAGACCCGGGAGCATCCTGAGCACGCCCGGACCGGAGGAGACGGGGCCGGGCTGCGGGGGGGCCAACTTCAAAGAAGAGTTGTGGAGCAAAGCTGCTCCGAGACAATGAAAACTAAAGACGCGCGGGGGGGGGTTGAGGGGGGGGTGGGGGGTAGAGGGGGGGGGTGGCACCACTTACCGTCGGAGCGGGGCTGGTGGCGGCCGTCAGCGGAGCCGTCCATGACTTTGTGCGGATCCGGGCGTCACGCTTGTCTGTAAATACTCCCGCTGTTCCTCCCACCCCCGCCGCGGCTCTTCCCTCCTCCTCCCGCCCCCCCCCTCCTCCTCCTCCTCACTTCTGCGCGGCCGAGGCGCCGCCGAGGGCCACGCGCTCGTCTCCCATCCGCGCGCGCATCCTCCCACAAAGGCTGGCCGGCTCCGCCCGCGCACGCGCCCGTTACCCGGGGCCGGTGAACTTGCTCCGCCGCGCCCTCGCGCTCATGCCGGACGCGCGCGCCGCGCGTCCCCGCCGCGCGTAATTACGCACGCAAAGTTGGTTTTACGCGGCGGCGGCTGCACTTCTTGACGGGAGCGACCCTCGAACTGCAACGAGCCCCCCCTCTCCTCAGGAAGTACGTCACATCCCACACGACGACGGGGCTCTTACGTGGGCTTGTTTTCCACGCCGCCGTGTTCGGGAGGGGCGGGCGTGTGGGCCCGAACCCGCCCGAGGTCCGGTTAAACACCCCAACCAAAACCACCCAACCAGCTGGACGCCCATCCGGCCTTCATTCGTCCTTTTGGTGTCGCCCTGGCTCCGGGGCTCCGCCCCGTTTTCAGCGCCGTCTTCGGCACCGCGGGGCTCCGGGGGGCGCCGCTGAGCGAACGCAGCGCGCCGGTGTTGGCGGCCGCGTCCGTGCGCCTCCGTGCGCGCCGCTGTGCGCGGCTGCCCTCTTCCGGCCCACCGCCGCCGTCGCAGCCCGCCGCGGCCGGAGCGGCCGGACGCTAGAGGGGGCCACAGCCGCCGCAGACGCCTCCTCCGCCGGCGCGTCCGCGGCTCAGCAGCCGCCGAGGAGCGAAAGCCAGCCCGCTTCGCGTTAACACGGGCCAAAGTTATCCCGGAATAGGGACAGCACGCATGTGCCGTCAACCCGGATGTAGTTGCGGCCGGACTCGGCCGCTCACCATTTCACCAAGTTGTGGTCAACCCCGCTCCTTCCAGCATGCGTTCGCGTCCCCGGCTGGACGGCTGCCGTTCCGAACCGGTCCGATCCGCGTCAAGACGCCTGACGCGCGCGGGCGGGCGTTCCGCTTGAGCGACAGGGCCGAAGAGCTGCTGGTTCGACCGACGGTGAGAGGACACAAGTGCAGGCAACAGCACGCCCATGAGCACTGTGTACACACACACGCACACGCACACGCACGCACTTTGACACCCCGGGTCTCTCGGACGGGTCCGGCCTCACGTGAGCCTCCCGACGCGCTCCGCGTCCTGTGTTGCAGGGTTCGGGTCCAGGATGGACTTCCGCGGCAGGAGGCACGAGCGGGGCAGCAACTGGACCGACCCGGAGATCGTGGAGCTGCTGCAGCTGTGGTCGGACGAGTCGGTCCAGATCGAGCTGGAGAGCTCGCTGCGGAACCAGCGCGTCTTCGACCGCATCGCCCACATCCTGCGCGAGCGGGGCATCTACCGCACCGGGGACCAGTGCCGGGAGAAGATCAAGAAGATGAAGCTGGAGTACCGGCGCATCAAGGACAACCTCAAGATGAGGTCCTGGAAGTTCTACGACGTGATGGACAGGGTGCTGGCCAACCGGCCCGCCATCACCTACTCCTCCCTGGGGGGCACGGTCATCGCTCAACAGGTGTTCCAGAACCAGGGGGGCCCGCTGGACCCCCACGGGCCAGGGGGGCCCCCGGCTGGCGCCTTCGGCCCCGTGTCCTCGGGGGGCTTCCTCTTCGGCCAGCCGCCCAAAGCGGAGGACCCCCTGGACATTAAGTGCGAGGACGTGGGCGATGACATGATGAACTCCGGGGACTCCCACCCGGGGATGTACTACTGCTCCGGGGACGAGCAGGACAACGACGGGCAGTCCCTGATGGGGCAGGAGGACGCCGTGGGCCGGGGGGAGAGCTCCACCGCCGCACGGACCTCACCTTCAGGTAACGTGGGTGGGGGGGGGCACTGGTAAGGCCTGACGAGTTAAAGAGGCAGCATGCAGACAGGGGGTGTGTTTGACGTACGCAGCGCGCGACGCCTTCGTTTGTGGGTCTCTGCGAGGGTGCAGGCGTGACCCTGTGCCCCCCCCCCCCCAGGTTTCAGTGACCTCAACATAGCCAGCTCCTCCACGGCCGCCTCACAGGACGCCGCCGGTCCCCAGTCGCAAGACGCCCCCGAGCAGCCGCCGAAGGCCTGCCGCCCTCTGGCCTCCGCCAGGCAGAAGAAGCGCCACCGGGGGGGGGGCAAGGCCCTGTGGGAGTACGGCGGGGGCAAGGGCTGCGGCGTCCAGGGGCGCCTGGACAAGGCCCTGTCCTGCTTCCTGTCCTGGCAGCAGTCGGCCGAGGAGCGCCTGCTCTCCCTGGAGGAGGCGCGGCTGGAGAGGGAGCTGCAGGAGGAGGAGCGGCGGGAGCGGCGGGAGGAGAGGCGGGCCGAGCAGGAGCGCCAGCACGAGCTCCGCCTCTTCGGCATGCTCACCGAGGCCCTGGTGGCCGTCCGGCGGGGCTGCCAGACCCCCGCGGCCACGCCCGACCCGGCGCCCGGTCTGCTGATGGCGGCGTGCACCCCCTCCGCCTCGTCCTCCTCGTCCCAGCCGTCCTCGGGAGCCCTCCCGGCCCGGCCCGCCCCGGAGGCGCCGGGGTCAGCGCCGCCTCCGGAGAGGTCGGCCACGCCCCCGGGTGCAGGCGCGGCGGCGCGCAGCAGGTTCCTGTCTGAGCGGGGCAACAGCATCCGGCAGCAGCAGGGCGTCCTCCAGGAGGGCTACGTCCTCTACTCCCTGGACAAGTACCACCCAGCGGACAGCCCTGACGTGAGTCCCGCGCACGAGCGTCCGGCCTTCCGACCCTGCGGCGAATAAGCGGCGCTCCTCTCTCCTCCCCAGGGCATCATCAACCTGGGCACCAGCGAGAACAAGCTCTGCTTCGACCTGCTGCACGAATGGGTGAGACGGGCGCCCTCGGGCCCTCGGGGGCGCGGCGGGCGTGAAGCGGGAGCGCGTGTGGGCGGAGGACGCGTCCAGTCGTTTCCTCTTTGGAGACGGGCGGACGGGGATTCTCACGCGTGTCCTCCTGAAGGACGCGTCCCCCCGACGGTTGTGACGCGTACAGCCAACAGTTAAAAGGGTGTGCAACCAAAAGTCCAGGACGGTCGGGGAACTCTCAGAACTTTCCAGATGTTAATCAGCAGAGTAAAAAGCCCCAACCAATAAAAACAGATCATGACCTCAGACTGATGAAAGTGAAAGCGTGGACACTAGAATTCTTGTGTGTTTGTGTGTTGGTAAAAAAAAGAAATAAGTTAGAAGGTAGTAAAGTAGAACATCTGATCTGTTTATATTTCCTAAACCAACACATAATCATTACACAGTTACAACAATCACAGAGCGTGTCCCATTTTATGTGGAATTCTGGTTAAAGTCCACATTCTAGCCCCCCCCAGCTCAGGTGCAGCCGTGAATGTTCAGGCTGCTGATTTCAAACGTGTTTCTATGCTCCCTGAAGGCGCGATGTGCTGAGGACGCGACACTAAAGCCGCGGCCCGCGTCTGAGGGGATCTCTGCCCGGCGTAATTGAGTGTAAACGATTCTCGCCGCGTCCGTAAACGACTTCCATTTTGTCTCCTGCCACAGCTGACCAGGCCCGACATGCTGCAGCTGGACCCGCCGCTGCTGCAGTACGCAGACTGGAGGGGACACGCGTTGTAAGAGCTCAGATGTGTGAACAGCTCCCGTACAGCCCACTGTGCCCCCCCCGCTGATGCCTCTGAACCGCTCTCTTTCAGCCTGAGGGACGAGGTGGCAAAGTTCCTGACCGACTACTGCCGCTCGGCCAAACCGCTGAACGCTGAAAACGTGAGTTTGACTCTTCGCTCTCGGAAGACAAAGGAAGCCAACAAAAGAGGCGTTTCCACTGTAGGAAGGAAGGCTTGTGTGAGCCAGGTGGAAACCCCACGGCACCTCCCGCTAGTGTGGGGGTCTCCCACTCACACACACTTTTTTGCGCGTCACGCTGCGCGAGAGCTAAAAGACGAGATTAATCTCCCTGAGCGCGCGCTGCTCACCGCTACCTCTCCCGTGGCGCCGTTTGAACCACCTACGTGCTAACATTCTCTACCCATTAATCATCCTGAGGAGGAAGTGTTCTTCACAGCGACGGGCGGCTTCTCCGCGCGTCAGCGTTTGTTTTAAGAAAAACTAACGTCTGGAGAGGAGCCGCCGCCACCGCCGCCGCTCGTTTCCAAAGATCGATGCAGTGGATTGAGCTAATTGGTTTGATCCACCTCCTAATGACCATTAAGATACCCAACACTACGACTGAACCATCCAAGCTCTTTTCTTATTTTGTCCCAGGCCTGTAATGAGTGTGTGAGGTGTGTGTGGGGTGTTTATCAGGCCGCCCGCCCCCCGTCATGACGCCCTGTGTGTGTGTGTGTGTGTGTGTGTGTGTGTGTGTGTGTGTGTGTGTGTGTACGCACGTGCAGGTGGTGGTGATGAACGGCTGCAGCTCCCTCTTCGCTTGCATCGCCGCAGTCGTTTGTGACCCTGAAGGTAAGTTCAGCTACAAAAGATCTGCATCCGCCCCGTGTGAATACTAATGTGTGTGTGTGTGTGTGTGTGTGTGTGCTGTAGCCGCGGGAAACGGGGCCGTCTTTACTAGTCTGCCCCCGTTTGGGAGTGAAATCAGGCACAAATGTAACCGCTTTTTACCAGAATGAGTAAAAAAGAAACAGATAAATGCCGTCTGTGCTAATGCCCTTTGAACATGAGCGCTCACGTCCAGTGGTCTGAAGGTGAGCGAGCAGCAGGTCCTTGTTTATGACTTTGAAGTGACCGTTTGTCCCCGGCTGTCCCTCGCCGTGTGTGTCGCAGACGCCTTTCTCATTTCTACCCCGTTCTACGGCGCCATCAGCGAGGACCTGGGCCTGTACCCCGATGTGAAGCTCTACCACGTCCACCTGGGCTGTGAGGTGGGTGCTCCAGCCGCTCCCCTTGTCCTCCCCGTTAATACCCAGGGGAGACGTTTGTCCTCTCATGTCCCCTCCCTCTCCTGCCTTATTTCCAGGCCAGTGGCGAGGACGGCCGACTTTTCCACCTCACTGTGGATAAACTAGAAAAGGGTCTTCAGAGGGCCAAGCAGGAGGTAATTCAGGAGAGCATCTTTCTCCTTAATGCATATTTAAAGACGGAGGCACTCCACCAACACAAGGACGCCCCCCCTCTCCCCCCTCTACCGGGGTTTATCGACGCTGCTGGCGTTTCAGAAATAAACGGCGCTTCTCTCGCAGGGTTTCAGCGTCCGAGGGCTGGTGCTGATCAACCCGCACAACCCCCTGGCTGACGTCTACACCCCTCAGGAAATGCTCGGCTTCCTGGAGTTTGCCAAAAGGTACCCCCCCCTCCCCACACACACACGCCCCCCCCACACACACACACACACGCCCCCCCCTGCTGCAGCTCTGCAACCTGCAGCTCCTTGAGGGACAGGTCCAAGAGCACAGCCCCACTCTGAGAGTGAGCTCTCTTTATGAGCAGGCTGCTGTCCCACGTGTGGAATATTAAGTGCTCTTAATGACTTTTTATTACCTCCCTTAATCGTTAGCATATTGGCACGGGCCTCCACGTGGCGCGTGGTCCTCTGCATCCCCTCGCTCCCTAAACGAACTCACCAGAGCGATTCCTTCCACGTGTGAATGTGCATGGATCAGTTATAAACCACCCTGCTTTTATGACGGCTGCTGTAGCGCTAAGGGAGTGTTTCACACTCTTCTCACGCTCCTCTTCAGGAATGAGCTCCACGCCATCGTGGACGAGGTGTACATGCTCTCCGTCTTCGATGAATCGGTCACATTTTGCAGCGTCCTCAGCCTAGAAAGGTACACATGTCGTTGACCTGCATTAGCACGTCACACCCCAGGCCACTGTGAGACACGGTGTTCACCAGAGGTCTTCTTCATCCTTCAGCGTTCCCGACCCTCAGAGGACACACGTCATGTGGGGCTTAGGAAAGGTGCGTAGTCTGCTCCGGGGGGACACCGAATCCCGTTTGGTTGTGACGTTGTTTTACTGTGAAGCATTGTCACGCGTAGGACTTTGGGATGTCGGGCATGAGAATAGGAACCCTGTACACGGAGAGCAGGGACCTGGTGGAGGCGGTGGCCAAGCTGGCCGTGTTCCACGGAGTCCCAGGGAGCACCCAGAGGCAGGTGGCCCACCTGCTCCAGGACAGAGGTACGGACCCACGGACACACGGACACAGGCGCCGGGGGACGGGGACAGTCCCACGGTCTGGTCTCAGCTGGTGTTCTCGTGGTTGAAGTCAGTGTGGGGACACACGCCTCCTTCTGCTCGCTCTCGGGGCACAAGCTGGTTCTGGCTTGTAGCAGCAGCGGGGCTGGTCTGGACCCGAGGCCCACGTCTGTTTGTGCCCCCAGACTGGATCGACAAGACCTACCTGCCGGGGAACAGGTCCAGGTTGAAGGCCGCGCACAGCTACGTGACGGGAGAGCTGCGGGGTCTGGAGGTGCCGTACCTGGACAGGCCCGCGGGCCTGTTCCTCTGGGCCGACCTCAGGAAGGTGAGCTGGGGCGGGGGGGCGTCGGGTCCCCCCGGAGCGCCGTCACTCCCGCCTCTCTGTGTCGGCAGTACCTGGCGGAGCCCTCGTTTGAGGAGGAGACGCGCCTGTGGAGGCATCTCCTCCAGCACAAGGTGCTCGTGAGCTGCGGCCGGGCCTTCTTCTGCTCCACGCCGGGCTGGTTCCGCATCGTCTTCTCCGACCAGGACCGCTGCCTGAGGCTCGGTCAGTGGCCCGCCGCCCCTCCCTGGGCGCTCCGGACCTTCTGATCGAGCTCACTAAGTGTTTCTCCTCCTCAGGCATGAGGAGGCTCAGAGAGGCTTTAGGGGGGTTCAAGGCCCTCCCCCTGGCCGAGGGCTGCTCCAGCGGAGACGACGCTCACAAGGCCGCCACGTCAGGGACCGAGGGAGACAGCGCTGCGGTTGCCAGGGCGACGTCGGCGCAGGGCAAGTCATGTGACCCGCCGAAGGAGAAAGACGACCCTGTTGAAGCGGGGCCGGGCAGCGACGACCCCGCGGCGCCGGCGGAGGGCCTGGACTCGCTGATCGGCACGCTGAGGCAGCAGATGCGCTCCTCCGACTGGCTGGAGAAGAACACCCCCGAGCTGTCCGCCGGGGAGGACCCAGAAGTCCTGGACGTGTTCAAGGCCCTTCTGGAACGAGCCCGGAAGTGAGCCCGGGACAGACGGACGCTCCCGCCGTTGAAGGTCCACGGGCGCCGCGGCATCGCCGTGGAAACGGCGACGCGCGCTCACACCCGATCTCCGTGTCCTGACGGGCGAGGAGACGCCAACTGAGAGGAGGGCGAGCAGCGGCAACGGCACCAGGCCGTAACCTGAGGCGTTATTCCTGAGCGGCCTTCCACGCTAGAAATCTTGTTTTTGAAGATTCTTCTGGATTTTATCTGAATGCCAAATGCAAACCGACCAAAAGGATGAAACCCTTCAGTGTTTGGTCTTGTGCACTTTAAATTTCCAATGTAATTTCTCTGAAACCATCTGTAAATAAAGTGATTATTTCCTTATGCGGCTTTGATATTTAAATAAATGAATAATAATAACGATACGTTCTTGACTGTTAAAGAATGTGCACCATATGAAGTGACTCATGAAACACTGTAGGTGGTTCCTATTCAGGTGAGCTGTTCCGTTGCGAGAGGAAAGAGGAAGTGGTCCTACTGGTCCAGTTATACTGGTCCAGTTATACTGGTCCAGTTGAGGGTGGTTTTAGTGTGTTCTTGAGTGCCCCCCCCCGACTCCCCGACCAGCGCGCCATGCTGCTGCAGCCTGCGCTCGCATGTCCTGAGGTTCCTTATTTTTAGAAAGCGCTCTTTTCTTAGAATCAACCGCTACTACTTTCACTTTCAGGACGGCGAGCTGGTGGGCAGAATTTACGGGGAAATTTACTCAGCGACGGGGGGGTGGGGGGAGTTTCCACTGACGGAGGCGGAGTCTCCCGGGGACGGCCTGTGGTCGCAGGGCTGGTACAAAGGCGTCAACAGTTGGAGCTGCTGTGTCAACACCCTGGTGTGTGTCCTGTGTGCACGGAGCCTCGCACAGCCCAGGTAAGGCTCTTTAACTCTGGACCCTTAACACCAACAGAAGCTGGAGGCCTGCTCCCACAGCCCCCACAGCTCCCACAGCTCCCACTGACCCCCCCCAGGTATGAAGCTCCCAGAGCTGGGCGACAGCGCCAGCCGCTTCAGGGTGTCCCAGTCCTTCGTGGGGCTGCTGGGATGTCTGGGTGTCATCTACGCCGTCTGGACCCCCTTCTGGATGAACGGCCGGGGGCTCTGGACCACGGACAACCACACCAGCACAGAGCCGCCCCACAACAAAGACGTCTTTCACGGTGAGCAGGAGCTGTTTTCACCGTTTGTCCTCCCGACAGCACGCTGCTCAGCTTAAAGGCGCGACTGTCAGGGGAATATCAAGAATATAAAGAATAGGCTGTTGTGACGGAGGATCCTTGTTGCTGAGCACCTTCAGCAGCTCCAGACGAGTTGGAGCTTGCTCCTGAACCAGAGCGCTCCTGAACCAGAGCGCTCCTGCATTCTTCATGTCTGATGGAGCTCAGAGACACATGCTGTAGCCACATCTGTCATAGTTCATTAAAGACCTGTTTTTTGACTGAGACATTTATATTCAAACACATTTCAAATGAACCTCAACAGTGCGAGCTTTCTCTGTCTGGAATGTGAGTGGAATCATTTAAAATGTCCCACTTTACAGTAAGTTTTGTCAGGTTATCTCAGATTACTTTGAACAGCACCTTATCACACAGAGCCTGTTAAAATGTATTTTGACAAAATGGAAAGGATATTTAAACAGACAAACTAACAAATAGACACTTTCTGAACAACCATGTCAATACATGTACAAGAGTGCAAAAAAGTCAAATTAAATGAGAAACATCTGCAAAAATTTCCCAGAAATCAGTGTCAGACAACAAAAAGGGAAAAGTCTCAGCAGTCACAGCTCATCCTAATATTCACATCAAGACACAGATGAGTCAGGACACATAGAATAAACCACGCACCACGTCATTTTGGAACACACCACGTGCCGTACACACACACACACACACACACACACACACACACACACACACACACTCACACACACACACACACACACAAACACACACACTCACACACACACACACACACACACACACACACACACACACACACACACACACACACACACACACACACACACAGATCATTGTTGTTCATCACAGGGGAATGTACCCACACTTCCTCATGGTGAGCGCAGGGGGACTTCACCCCCCCGGGGCGTCACACCCTCGGAGACAAACACACAACGTCTGACGGCGTGCTCTTGTGTGTCCTGCAGCTCTGGAGGCCCAGAGGGTGTTCGGCGTGACGTCCTTCCTGATGGCCGTGAGCACGCTGTCGCTGTGCCTGGTGTTCTCCCTCTGCTGGACGGCCCAGACGGTGCACTCCTACTCCAACACGCGCTCCCTGCTCATGGCGGGCCAGGCGCTCTACCCCACCACGCTGCTGCTGCTCGCCATGGCCTCCACAGGTCAGACGGCTGCTCTCGGCCCCGCCCCCTGACCTTCACCTCGTGCTCTTCTTGCCAAAGCCTTCAGAAATGATTCCAGCCCTTCTCCCTTAAGAACGCTGCAGCAGTGCAGGAGACTTCTCATCGCTCTCTCTTAAATGCACCTCCTCTCCCTCTCCTCCCTCCCTCCTCCCCCTCTCCCCCTCTCCTCCTCTCCCTCTCCCCTCCCCCTCTCCTCCCTCCCCCTCTCCCCCTCTCCTCCTCCCCCTCTCCCCCTCTCCTCCTCCCCCTCCCCCTCTCCCCCTCTCCTCCTCCCCCCAGGCTTCTTCTTCCTCCTCAGCTGGTCTCTCTTCACCTACCAGCACAGGGAGGACATCAGCCGGGACCTCTCCGGACTGGGCTCGTCCTACTGGCTGGGGGCCCTGGGGTGGGTCCTGCTGCTGCTGGTGGAGCCGGTGGTGTTCACGGCCGAGCAGGCGGTGGTGCCGGACCTCCTGCCCGACCTGGAGAAGGCCGTGTGGCAGAACCACCCTCCGCACAAGCCCGCCCAGCACTCCTTTAGTGACAGCCGGGGCTCTGGGTACAGCTGAGACAACCCGAGTACGGACATGGAGGGCTGGAGAAGGAATACACACTGGGGGGGCACGAACAGCTACACACTGGGGGGGGGGACGAACAGATACACACTGGGGGGGGACAACACAGTACGGGGGGCTGGGTGGTTGAAAAGCTCCCTTTACGGCTGTTTTGATAACACTTTGTTTGTTTTCTCAACCGAGCAGATTATTTTGAACTGTTTTGATGTTTGTGTGTTGTGTAATGGCGGTGATGTGTGTGTGTGTGTGTGTGTGTGTGTGTGTGTGCTGAAGTCTTTAAAAAGATGACCTGATTGTTAATGGTGCCACACACAGTCTGGTCACCCACGTCTCACGTGTGGGCCCTGACAGGCTTAAAGCTATGACAAACCTCACGCGCGTCTCAGTGTGTTTTTCTTTTGGGACACGTCCCCCACCCGTCCACCCCACCCGTCCACCCCACCTGTGTTTCCAGCACAGAGACGACGGGGACGGCGTCTCTCTCTGTTCAAACCCTGAGCTCGTGCACGCGCTGCGCTCCCCTCCCAGCGCCGCGGCGTTTGGACCACCGCACCACAGACCGCCTCCAAAGTCCTTATTTACTTTTCCTGTGCACGTCCCCCCCGAGGAAGCGCTGCGATGCCGGACTGCTTATGTTTATGCTCTCAACCTGCCAAAGTAGGGAGAATTAAGTGGCTCTGGCTCTGTTAATTGGGCGTTAATCAGGTGTTGCTCTAATTAAAAGGCAGTTCCGCCCTGTTGGGCCCTGGTAATGAGTTTGTTATTAAATCCACAGAGGATTTTTGTCTCTTTTTCAATTTACCAACAGGGTAGTGCTTAATTGCTGTGTAAATGAGGAGAATGTCCTTGAAGGTCGTCTTACATAAGCATCTGGCCCATGAACACCATTGTTAGAAGGCTTCCCATCCCAATATCAGATCCTTTCCATTCCCATTTTTCCCACTGTGCCTCGCAGCAACAACTCTTAATTAATTACTTATCATTCTGAGTCTTTTGTTAAACCAGGAGAGAAGGCACAATATTTGATTCCCTTTTGAATCCTTTGATTTGTCCCTGTCTGACCCTCTTAAAACGCCCCGCCGGCTTCAAAATGTGACCTTCCGATGCTGTAAAACGCTGCCTCACCCCACAGAGAGACACGCCAAAGCACCTCCCCAGACAGGGGTCAAATAAGCGTGGATGAGAAGAAAGACGGGGAGAGGCGTTCGGCGGGCGAAAGGAGAAATGACAGATGAATGACACGAGATGCTACACTCCGATAGGCGCAGAGATTGTAGGTGCTGATTGTTGAAGGGCATTCCATACTGAGACATCAATCAGGGGACGGCAGCCACAGCCAGCAGGCTTTTTCCGCCTGTGGTTGGCAGCATGTGTACAACAAACGTGGGCTAAACTGCTGCTCTACATATCAATACCAGACCAATTATACAGTCATGTCACACTAATTACACTGTTTTGCTGCTGCGCCGTTTCCCAGCATCAAGCGCCCGTGTCTCATAATGTGTGTCTGCGGTTGTATTCATTGAGATAAAAAAAGTCTGCCAAGGCAAAGCATCCTTAATCTGCTTTTCAGCACTGTTGGGTTATTATTTTCATGGCCAGAGAATAAGAGAGAAACAAATCTAAAGACGCTGTTCCCACGACTTCCTTTTGGGGGTGCTGTTGCAGCATTTATCGCTTCGCCTCGTGCCAAGAAATTCTGGTAAAATATGAGACATGACTCCCATTTGATATGTAATGTACTCACAAAACAATCTGTCTTTTTGTGTGTGTGTGTGTTTAGTTTTGGCAGAGACAAAGGATGATTAGTATTCTCAAGCATATTTGAGAGGATTTTTTTGAGCCAGGCTTAATAAATCAAGTTTATTTTGAAGCGATCGGTGTGCGATGAATTATGAAATAAAGCGAGAACTTTTTCTTTTTCCCTTTGCCGTCTTCATATTTCACTCAGAACATTTGTAAGTTTCCTGAGAGGTTAACGCCGCTGGGTTCAAAGGAAAGGCAGAGAGATGGCAGAAGGGAGGCCTGACATAAAGAGGAGGGAGGGCTGAGAACAAAAGGGGAGAGGGAGACGATTTGAGACGCCGCAAAACATTTTCTTTTTCTTACACTCTCACTGAACTCTGTGTGATTTTTACACACCCCGACAGGTGTGCTGGTGCAACCACGGCGGGTTTGAGTGTTGTCGTCCGCGCAAACGGACCTTTCTTGGAGACGGAACCGTCCGTGAATTTGCTGCTGCTGCGATCTGCGACGAAGGCAGACGAGACTGGCGGCAGCCGGGGAGTCGGCCGTTTGTCCTTCAGTCTTCGTTTCTGGCCGGGATCAAGTTCATCTCTCCTGCGGAATCTGCAACGAGCCGCAGGTCTGCGAGAGCGCCGTCCCGCCCGGGCCACCAGCAGACCTGAGCGTAGGAGGGACGGGCAGGAGAGCACGGTGTCTGCGGCGGTATTGGGAAGCGAGAGGTTTCCGTTAGATTCCAATGCACTCACATGAATTTAATTTCCAGGGTTTGAGTCCTAAATCCCCGTGTGTGGTCCGTATCTGTCTCCCAGGATTCTTGTCCTTAAGTGGTGTCATCCTGGATGTCTCGGTCCGGACAATGAAGCCGTGGTCCCATTCTCATCACTCTATTCATCCCTGGTCAGCTGTAGCCGCTCCCTCCCGTTATCACTGTGTGACCAAGGAAATTAAATTACAAATATAATCACTTGCCACCAGTTCCTTTAACAGCGCGCCTCTGCTTTGCATATAGAGTGTGCTTGCTTTGCAGACACGTTGGGTGAAGTTACTTACTGGCCCATTTACCATAATGGACTCCGCTCCAGCGGAGGAGTCAAATACACCTTTTTCACGGTGAAAGTCAGCGGCACGAGTTGGTGAAGCGAGGGGAAGATGGGATTGCGAAGAAAGAGAGACCCGGAGATGTGTTTGTGCTTCTGACGTGACCTTTTGAGTTCCGCCATCAAACGCGGGCTCCAGCAAACAGCCACACTTTCTGTCAGCAAGAGGAATCTTTACGGAAACACATCTTTGCCCTCTCGAGTCCTCAACTGGCACAACCTCTCCGTCGGACCGTGGGCCCTGCATTTCCCATCCTCGCTTCCTTCAACTCTATTCAAGCCTGTCTGCCAGTTCCTTTTCCTCTGCTAATAGTCAATCCTGTATCTGTCACTCCTGCTCTGACGTGTACGAGCCTGCATCAGGATGACATGCCTAAAGGCGTCCAGCAGACATGTAGGGGAGGAAAATATACACACACACATCTATCTTTTTTTTGCTATTTAAATTGTAATCCTTCCATCACGGGCCTCCCAAGACTCATCCGTTGCGGTATTGGTGCTGCAGCTGTTTGAGAAGAGACAAGCTCATGTCTTAAACCCGCCCGGCCGCAAAACTGCATTTAATCTCCGCGTGTTCCGTGAACGCTGCCTTCTGCCTTCCTGGAACACTTGAGCGTTCTTCGCCGGGGAAAAGGGCACCTTCAGGGTCGTGCCCATCACACACGAATCCGATCATCCCCACCCCGCTCTTCTCCCACACTCAGGCCGTGATCCTGTGCTGATGGAGTAGTAAAGAAAATGGCTCTCTGCTGGCTTGTGGGACTCAATGAGATGACTGCTTGATAAATGCGCCACCACCCAGACTCTGGCTCCAGCAATAATTTTTCTCTACAACTGGACTGGCTGCCAAGTGACAACAATCTCCTTTTCCCAGCTCAGAGCATCCTTACACACACACACGCGCGTGCCACACACACACACACACACACACACACACACACACACACACACACACACACACACACACACACGCACCACACCAGTCATTCTAAATCAGCCTTGAAACTCCGCATGTTACCGTGTTCATTGTTCCCTCGACCAACCTCTGGCAGGGCTATAGTGCAGAAAAGGGCACGGCTGTCCTGTCATTTCCTGTAATGGATTCTGTAGTTAAAAGACAGAGAAATATTAAGTAGATCTATGTGTGGCAGGGAAAAAGAGCTTCTTTTGGTGTGTTTCCATGGGCCGTAAAGAGCAGGAGTTAAAGCTGGCAGACAACGGCATTGCTCTTTTCACACTCCTTGACACAACGGGAGCGATTCCTCTCCTTACATCCCTCCCCAGTGGCCATGATTTGCTCATTACGTTGATGGAGGGCGGACTGGAGGAGGGAACGAGCCCAAGAACGCCTTATCAGGACACGAACGGGGAAAGTTTGGCACTCCCCTATTCGCCAATCTTAAATTTCAATAGAAAATTGAATGGACGTGAGCCACTTTCCTACGCTTCTTAACGACCTGCCAAGTAGTTCTTTTAGGACGCCGTGCGTCTGAAATCTCAAGGAGATGTTTGCGCGCCGCATCCCCCCCAGCCGACAGGCTTTCTGTATAAACCAGCATCAAGCAGCTTGGGCAAGTAATACTTGGTTAAACACAGCACAAATCCAGTCAGCGAATGTTTGTGTGGCTGCACGTCCCCTGGCAGCCCACCGCAATTCAATCAGGGAAATCTGGAATTTAATTAACACGGAATTAAGGCGCATTGTTATTTTGATTAAAGACAGTCGCCTTCATTCTGTCCTCCAGCTCCAGAATCTAACTCAGCCTCCTTTGGTTTGGTCTGAGGGGTTTTGACATCGTGTGGACTTGAGCAGGTCTCTCTCACCCCCACACACCCATGGCCTGTCTTCATGCGCCCTACGCCCCCCCGCAGTGTGTAGACATGGACCTAGCCGGACTGAAGTGAAATCTTAAACCAGGGGTCTCCAGGTCCCCCCCCCAAGGGGCCGTGAGGCTGCAGGTTCTGGTCCCACCAGTCCAGCTCACCCAGTTTGACCAGTCAGCTGTTGAAGACTCAGATGAGTTGATGAAGTGAGTCCAGTCTGGTGCTGCTGCTGCTGGGTTGGACCAGAACCTGCAGCCTCACGGACCTCTGGGGGGACCTGGAGACCCCTGGGGGGGACCTGGAGACCTCTGGGGGGGACCTGGAGACCTCTGGGGGGACCTGGAGACCCATTGGAGACCCCTGGGGGGACCTGGAGAGCCCTGGGGGGACCTGGAGACCCCTGGAGACCTCTGGGGGGACCTGGAGAGCCCTGGGGGGACCTGGAGACCCCTGGGGGGGACCTGGAGACCCCTGGGGGGGACCTGGAGAGCCCTGGGGGGACCTGGAGACCCCTGGGGGGGACCTGGAGACCCCTGTCTTAAACCAAAATGAGTATCGGCGAAGGCGTCTTGGAGGGGACCGACATCGAGGCTTCCCGATGAAGCGACGGCCGGACATGACCGATGGGTCGGTGTCGGGGGGTCAGTCGCTGGTGGGCGGCGGCGGCGCCTGTCGTAAATCCGTGGCGTCGCTGCGCTCCGCTGAGGCTTCATCCGTCACGGGCGACAGAAGCAGAGACAGAAGCGGCGTTGTCGCGCGGCGCCGTTTCCCTGGGCTCAACCTGAGGCCGCCGTAAGGCTGCTACTCTTTAGCAGAGACGTGGAGGGAGAGCCGGCAATTAATCACCTGATTGGAATAATGGAATAATTGATTAATAACACGATCTGAGCTGAAAGGGGGAGATGAGCAGGGCGAAGGAGACGAGCGAGGAGCGAACGGGAGGGGATTGACTTGGGGGGTAGGGGGTACTCTGGCAGGTAGCTTTGACGGATGGCTCCACGCTGGATCCTCGCTCTCGGAGTATTAATCCACCCATCCGCGTCTGCAGAGGAGCCATAAAGGAGGTGACAGCGACTCACTGGGGCTGAAGAATTCGTGGAACGTGCTATGAAAATGCAATTAAAAATTAGCATACGGGGGGCTCAACGCGTGGCACAGTGGGTGCAAGTGTGAGCGGAGCTGCCCTCTTTACCCGGAATACGGCTGAAAAGTTGCCTCCAATCTCTGTGACATTTAGAAATATCGCACTGCAATTTTTGGCTGGTCTATTCAAATGTGGACAAGGCTGACATTTTATTCCCTGGGAGGAAGGTGCCGCGCGGCCGTGGCGGGATCCGCGGCGCGCCCGTATCTCTTATTGACACACTTTCCCCGACGCTGCTGTGTGACTTGAGATGTCAAAGTCTTTTTTTAGGCCGGCCGCCGACACGGTTTCTGCCCAGAGGGCCTGATCCCCCACCCCCCCTTTTCCTTGTCAAAGCTCACAATCAGCCTTAAACCCGTTTGTGTTCAGTGCGAGCTCAGCTTGTTATCTGCTGCTCCTCCTCCTCCTTTGGACGCCTCTCACCTCTCGCGCCGTCCTTGTGACGTACAAACAAGCAGAAACTCAAACTTTCACGAGATCTGTTGGAATGTTCCTCCCCCCCCCCGCTTTCACTCGTTCCTCCTGCACTCACACACCTGCGACACCCTCAGACGTGCACGGAACTCGCCGAAGATGTTTGGATCCGCCGTAACAGAACAAAACAGCCGCTCCTCTGGCGCGCTGATGCATTGCCAACTCCTGCATGTCCTCCGAAAACTGCTGCATCTCGTCCCCCAGGAGCCGCTCCTCACATTCATAACACGCTGCTCTGTGCCAGGTGGCTGTCTCTGCAAGTCCTCTTTCCCATAAATCAGACTGTCTTTGAGTTGATCAATAACAAGTCAATTAGCAGGCGCCTAGAGATGAGGGTCTCCCGGGGTCGCTGCTTGTTTGTCAGGCAGACATCTGCAGCTCTGCGCCTGCCCGCCGCGCAGCTCGGACCGCCGTTTACTTTGGAAGCATGGGTAGAAGGCAGCCATAAATCTAAATATCAACTATAAATAGGCCTGGAGCATCTTGCTGCAATCCATCATTCGCTTCTCCTTGGGTATTTTAACTGAAAATGTAACATATTAAAGATTTTTAATGCTCTCTTTGTTCCCCAAAAAGAGCCTGATATGTGAACATGACATGTGTGAATGATAAATGAGCAGCCAAATGACGATCGCTTTCTGAGTTCACGTTTGACCGTGAACTGAAATGGCTCGCCGCTATTCTTCCCACTCCTCCGTTAAGCTCTGTTAAGAGTGCGAGAGACCCAACTGTTATTCGGTGCCCACTGACTGTGTATCTAATGACTTGGCTGGCAAATCCAAGGCAACAGCAACAGGCTCCCGCAGCGAGCGCACCAGAACAATCCCCCAGATAATTACCAGGAAGAACGCAAGAGCGGTCTTGGACAAATACTTCCCATACCTACTGAGACGTGCCGCGAATGACGGCGTCTAATTAATGGGCCTTTAGAGGAGGGAGAGAAATGTGCTGATACTGAGAAGACAGACTCTGGTTCTGTGTGTGTTTTTTTTCTTTTTCTTCATGTACATTGCAGACTGATTGCTCATATAGAAGTTCTAGTCGACTCAAAATTAGACATTGTATTGTGTTTCGGTCAGCCTTCCATTTCCACACGAGCTCAACTGGGCAGATATCAACACTGCCTGATGCTTTTAATACAATTATTAGTCAACAGTGTGGTTAAGTGTTGCAATATCTGTCGCTACAGAACAAATTACAAATGCAAGGCAGCCGAGCTTGCTTATTAAAAATAGATTAGCACCCTCATCATCAGTGAATATTACACATTTTACAGTTATCAGAGTTCCATATGATCTGTTTAAGGATTCATCTGATGGAAAATAAGCAGCTCAATTTACTTGAGAGGACAAAGGGCAGCAACGTTGTCTCCATGACTACCGTCTATATTTGGTTGTGTTGTGGCGCTGGTTCCATGAGAATGGTTGGTTCGGCTAATTTCAACTGTATTTGACCAGGACACTGCGGAAGGCTATTATACTGTGCAACACGTTCGTTTTAATTGCACGTGTTTATTCAAATACCTTGAAGTGTGTGCAATGTTTGTTTGAATAAGAAGATGTTGGTACATAGAATTATGCAAATAATACGACAATCACTGATAATTATCAGCTGCAGCACGGGGAAATGAGTTTACCCTCATCATTATGGTTATTTAGTAAAGGTAATTATGGAGCTGCATTTATATTAGTCAGCGTGTAACCGGGAGCGGTCTTATTTGCTGGTGTGAATGGGTGAAGTTGGCGTAATAAATGAATTAAATAAACTACAGGAGACAGACTGCGCTGTTGCGTTCATCAGGTCTGTGTTGAACACTCATAAATGATGAAGCGCCAATGTCAGTATTTCTATTTTTCTGTTTCTTCAGGACAGGAGCATTTCCCCTGTAGCCTCTCATCCGTTGTGCGCTTGTAGCCTTCTCATAAGCCAAGCACTATCTGTCTTTTCTGTCAGGGAGAGGGCACCTGGATGAGACGAGGCCTCTGATGCACACCAGAGAGGGGAGATAAAGATCACAGAAAAGACTTTCCAGCTGACAACTGTGTTGTGGCAGAGGCTGCCTTGTTTTGTGGTGAGCCGTTGGATTGCACACGCACGCGCACACACGCACGCACACACACACAAACCGTGTTTCAGGCCTGACCTTGTTTTTCTGTTGATCAGCTGCCTGTATCAGGTGTCAGGAGTTGACTGTTGGAATCCCACCAAAGGAGGGGTATAAATACCAGACACAAGGAGACTGACAGGGCCGATCCCGCCCTAGCGCTGCAGCTCCAGCTCACACCCCTGACAAACACGGGGATTGTGTGCGGTGTCTGGGGCCCGACTCCAGGGCTTCCCCTGTGCTCCCATGCGAAGACCCCCCCCACCCCCAGGGGACCTGAAGCCAGCTGAGACAGAAAAACAAGGTAAGAGCCCGGCTGGTACACGAGCACGCTGCTCAGCTGTTTGTTTCAAGAGCTCTGAAGGTGGAGAACGCAAAAAAAGCCGAGGAAAGTAGGAGACAAATTCACAGCTCTCAGGGAGAAAAGTTAGTGCAACTGCTGAAAGATGACTATCTGGAAGATGTGTGTGCTCCATTGGGCCATGATGGTAAGAATGTCTGGCAGCTTTAATGTATAAACTAATAACGTAATCTAGGGGGGATGCAATAAAATCTGTCATAGTTGTGCTAACATAGATAATACCTGTGCCATACTGTAACTGTTAGGATGAAGAATGTTGTCTCTGGAATGGTTCTTTATGATCTTTAATCATTGTTATGGTTTTTTTGTTTGCCCTCCTCTGCTGTTTAATCAATGTGATATAACGTATTCGACAATAGCTTTCCACTTTGTCAGATTCCCCCCCCCTGAGTTTAGAATGCTGGTGAATGCCTCAGACAGCTTTCAAATTTCTCCCCAGCCAAGAAAATGACGAATATAAATGATTGACAGCCTTGCTGGGATAAGGTTGCCCATTTAGCAAATTCACTGTGTCGAAGCAAAAACAGCTAGAATGGGCCCCTTGAGTGATGAGATGAGAGATGAGAGAAACGAAGATTTTGGTATTGCATCGATCCCCCAATGCTTTACTCGTGATCGAGATGCCACTTTTGGTATGAAGCTGCGTTCTCGGCTGGAGATCCCTGGCATGATTTCAGGACGGTTGGTGTTTAAGTTCCACGGGAGTGAAGTAGCTGTTAACTGTCATTTATGCTCCGTACTGACAGGGAAGTAAAGATATCTGCGCACTTTAAAGATCCCACTCCTTTGTCTGAATCCATTATCTCGATGCCGATGAAATGCATTAAACTAACTGCTCCTCTCCAGGGTGCCCGGTATAACTTACATCATGGCAGAAGAGTGTCTGGAAACAGATGACCCCAGGTCCACGATGCCGGCTGAGCTCCACCATCCTCACTCTAAGTACTCTCAGTGGAAGTTTAAATTGTTCAGGGTCAGGTCCATGGAGAAGGCACCCCTGCCCAGCGAGACTTCGCCCGAGAAGCGAATCTTATTAGGACTCTCAGCTCCTGCAGCTCCACATACACAGTTTGGTAATGACGTGGCTCCAGGGAGCGTTATGAAATTGTGCCTTGGGGGGAAAACCAAGGAAAGTATGGAGGGCCTGAGCAGGAGGGTGGATATGAAGTTACAGGAAATGGATGCTCACATGAACCAACTCAGGTATTTTAAAGGCTCTTTACCACCCAATAATGTTTGTTTCAGGAGGACTCATGCAACGTTTTGGTCTGTGCAGGGGCTTGTGCCGTCTCTGTGGAATGATGCTGAGAAAGGCCAAAGGTCGGGTGCACGACGTCCAGGGGAACCTGGATGAGGCGAGCAGCAACGCGCTGCGTAAAACGGCCTGCAGGCTGAGGAGCTGGCCAGAAGTTATCCACAAAGTCTTCAAAGTGGACGTGACAGAGGACGTGGAGGCCATTCACCCTCTCTTTTTCTGTCACCGTTGTTGGTCGACGGCCATACGAGGGGGGGGCGTCTGCAGCTTCTCTAGAACTCGGGTCCCTGAATGGAAACCCCACACTTCCCACTGCGAGCTTTGCTCTCCCAGGAAACCTTCGTACCAGCGCACTGGGAGGAAGAGGAGGAAGTGTGTTCCCAGAGCTCTGAGTCTGGTCAAGAGGACCAGGCGGGACAACAGCGAGGGCAAAGCTGACAGAGAGAGGCGGAATCTGCAGCGTCCAAGATTCAGGGCCCAGAGAGAGCAGTGGGCCAGGAGCATTACCCACTGCCAGAGGGACCACCTGAGCACCAAGCTGATATCAGAGAAGCTCCCTGAAGACTTCCTCTCTGCCTTCACCTGTGTGGTGTGTGATCACCTGCTCTCCGACCCAGTCCAGCCCCCCTGCGGACACCTCTCCTGCCGCAGCTGCATTAAAAAGTACACCTACGTCCTGGGGCCTCACTGTCCGGTGTGCAACTCGCGCTGCGCCCCTGACGATTTCGCCCCACCCGCCAAAGCCTTCCTGGCGGCCCTGCAGGCCCTGCCTCTGCTCTGCCCCACAAGTGGCTGCGGCAGAGAGGTGAGGCTGGACTCCTTCAAAGACCACTGTCTGGACCACCAGCTGGGGGGACCCCACGAAGACAAACAGCCGTCGGAATCTGACAACTTCCTGCTGATCAATAAAGGCGGAAGACCCCGTCAGCACCTGCTGTCGTTAACCCGCCGTGCCCAGAAGCATCGTCTGAAGGACCTGAAGAACCACGTGAAGACGTTTGCAGAGAAGGAGGAAGGCGGTGACCTGAAGTCCGTGTGCCTCACCCTGTTCCTGCTGGCACTGAGAGCTGGGAATGAACACCGGCAGGCCGATGAGCTCGAGGCCATAATGCAAGGTACGAGAGAACTTTAAGAAGCTAAATCACGGTTACTTTCTATCTCAAAGAAAGACGCAAACAAACGTGTGAAGATACAGTTATCTTGTAAATAGCAAAGAGCTGAAACGCCTTTTGAGGAGGGAGAATTCTCTCTGACGGTCTGTCAGACCCTCGTCTCACACCCCCTTTAATGCACAGTAACAACTCTTGTGAAGGGGCTGTTAGAATCAAAACAACATCAGCAGCCCTTGTATCTGCAAATTACACAGACAGCACCATCATCCTCTCTGGGGAGTGGGAGCCAGCTGGTGTCTGTTTTCATCTGCAGCCAATACATCACTTTTGCCAGCTTCACTGATTCACCCTCGGTCCCCTTATAACATCTGAAAATTAGGAAATATTGGATTTTGTAATCACAGGCTTGTGGGCTTTTTGACTATGATGTGTTGGCATTCAGATGCTAAACTTGTGATTCCCTCTGTCTTGTGGCTAACTCCAAATGCAGGACGTCAATGGGGAAAATTTTAGACCCTGTAATTTTTTTTCAAAGCAACAGAAACTATCTTCCACATTGCTAAATGATTCCCTCTATGTATAAAATCTTTTTTCTGATTATGCTGTTGTTATCACTGAATCTATCTCCTCCCCCCTCAGGTAGGGGCTCTGGGTTGCATCCTGCAGTGTGCTTGGCCATCCGGGTCAACACATTCCTGAGCTGCAGCCAGTATCACAAGATGTACCGGACCGTCAAAGCCACGAGTGGCCGCCAGATCTTTCAGCCTCTGCACAGCCTGCGAGCCGTCGAAAAAGAGCTCCTCCCTGGATTTCACCAGTTTGAATGGCAGCCGCCCCTCAGGAACGTGTCCACGTCCTGCAGCGTGGGGATCATCAACGGGCTGTCTGGGTGGACGTCCTCGCTGGATGACTCTCCGGCTGACACCATCACGCGGAGGTTCCGCTACGACGTGGCGATCGTGTCAGCGTTAAAAGACCTGGAGGAGGACATCGTTGACGGGCTGAGGGACAATGGGATGGAGGACAGCACGTGCACGATGGGCTTCAGTATCCTGATCAAAGAGTCTTGCGATGGCATGGGCGATGTCAGCGAAAAGCACGGCGGCGGTCCGCTGGTTCCCGAGAAGGCCGTGCGCTTCTCTTTCACCGTCATGTCCGTCTCGGTCAAGATAGACGGTCAGAAGGACAAAGTTATCTTCACTGAGCCGAAACCAAACTCAGAGCTGTCCTGCAAGCCCCTGTCCCTGATGTTCGTGGATGAGTCAGACCACGAGACGCTCACCGCGATCATGGCGCCCATCATCGCAGAGCGCGACGCCATGAAAGCGAGCAGGCTCATAGTGTCCATCGGCGGGTTGCCCCGCTCCTTCCGCGTCCATTTCAGAGGCACGGGGTACGATGAGAAGATGGTGCGCGAGATGGAGGGCCTGGAGGCCTCCGGGTCCACGTACATCTGCACGCTTTGCGATTCCAGCCGCGCGGAGGCTTCTGAAAACATGGTGCTGCATTCCGTCACCCGCAGCCACGACGAGAACTTGGAGCGCTATGAAATATGGAGGACCAACCCCTTCTCTGAGTCTGTGGACGAGCTGCGAGACAGAGTCAAGGGCGTCTCTGCCAAGGCCTTCATGGAGACCCACCCCACCATGGACGCGCTGCACTGTGAGATAGGCATCGCCACAGAATTTTACAAAATCTTCCAGGATGAGATCGGGGAGGTGTACCGGAAGGAGAACCCCAGTCGGGAGGAGCGGCGCGGCTGGAGGGCAGCCCTGGACAAACAGCTGAGGAAGTCCATGAAGCTCAAACCGGTGATGAGGATGAATGGGAACTACGCGCGCAAGCTGATGAGCCTGGAGGCTGTGGAGTTGGTGTGTGAGCTGGTGCCCACAGAAGAGAGGAGGGAAGCCCTGAGGGAGCTCATGAGGCTCTACCTCCAGATGAAGCCCGTGTGGCGCGCCACCTGCCCCGCCGACGAGTGCCCCGACCAGCTGTGCCGCTACAGCTTCAACTCTCAGCGCTTTGCAGAGCTTCTCTCCTCCACTTTCAAATATAGGTACAACAAGAAAATCACCAATTACCTCCACAAAACCCTCGCCCACGTTCCCGAGATCATAGAGAGAGACGGGTCGATAGGAGCGTGGGCAAGCGAGGGGAACGAGTCAGCGAATAAACTGTTCAGGCGTTTCCGGAAGATGAACGCACGTCAGTCCAAAGCTTTTGAACTGGAGGACGTGCTGAAACACCACTGGCTTTACACCTCCAAGTATTTACAGAAGTTTATGGAAGCGCACAAAGACTCAACCAAAGCACTGCAAGCTAGCATTGAGCCTGTGCTGAGCAGAGATGATGAGGACATGGCAGAACTTGACTTTTTAGCTGTCCTCTGAATTTTAATCAGCCACACTGCTTTTACTTTGAAAAGTTCTGACATCTTTACCTCCATTTTAATATTCACTCATTGATGTTTAGGAATAAAGCGGCCTGATTTCAATGTTACCTTTCACCCAAGATGCAATAACAACATTTCTACACCTTATTTGTGCATTTACATTCTTAATTCTCTTTCCTTGTTGATAATAGGTTCTTCAAGCATGCCTGTTATTTCCTGTTTTGGTTGTTTCTTCATCCAGAACAGGGCACCAGAGAGAGTAGCACTCTTTTCTTTTTCAACAGTCAAGTCCTTTTTATACCTTCACCATCCGTGAAATATGGAGCAGTTTATTGTATCGCAATGGTATGACATATTTATGAATATATTTGGAGGATATTTATGGCAACAGATGAATGCTCTGTAAGTCTCAGGAAGGGGGAGATGGGGGGTGGGAATTGTGTTAAAAAAGAGCACATCTTTTTGGCCACTGTATTAATATATCATTTGAGCTGCAGCAAAATGCAATCACAGAGACACAAATGTTCTTTGTTTCATGAGGGCCTGCTGAGAAAGATCACTTTAGTGCTTTATCTTGGAGCCCCTGAGGGGCAAAATGGATGCCAGGTCACTTTGAACCAATTTTTATCTCATAGTTTTTGCACAGTGGAGAATAGGCGGTGCTTATTGGAATTCATCACTTGAAGTTAAGCTGTTGATGTTGTGAATATACAGTAATATCTTTAATAAATCCTGATACCCCAGCGGGTTTTCCAGCCACAGACGTTAATGTTGCTGAAGTTCTTAGTGTAACCTTGCTCTTCAGCCACCTCGCTCTGGTGTTTCTCCTTTGCCACGACTGCCAGAGGAGAGTGATGATCAGGAACTTTCAAGACCTGTAAACTGATTTGTTGGCAACTTTATTTGCTTGATTGATTGCTTCCATTTTCTTCTTCTGCCCCACAATTTTCAATTGTGACAGGCAATTTTGTTTGTTCTTACTTGATTGAACGTTTGATTTTATAAGCTGAACCATGTGACAACTGTGAGTTATTCACAATTAATTTGATAGTTGTCTCTGTTCTACCGTTGTACTGTACTTTAGAGTTAAAATGGAATTATAGAGGATTAATTCTATGTTTTCTCTGAGTTATGTTAACTATTAATCTAGTAATCTGCTTATGTGGAATGCACATGACATTTTTATTATTGTTGTACAGTGTCCGGATATACACAGAGACCGACGACTTAAGTATTCTTTTTATGAATTATAAACATTGATATTTTCTCTGTTTCTTTATAATAAAAAAAATCAAATACTGACTTGATCTGGATTTTTGTTTCGTCTTTCAAGCACATTTCAAATGAATAATAATGTTATATTATTACCCATAATATTATTTATCATCCATTCCAGCTATTATAATTAAACGACACATTTCAGAATAAACAGCAGAGGATTTGATGTTAACATATTTAAGAGAAAATATTTTTAGTTTTAATTTTTCAATACTATTCTGATCATAATATATATAAAGACACAAAATTGTCAGACTTCTTTGGTGAGGATTTTTTTTTATTTCTTTAAAAATGTTATATGTGCTATTTATTTTCTCATAAACCAGAAGACAGAGCTTTATTGACCTTTTTATTTACTCACTTGCAATGTGCTTAATTTAATGGTACATGAAATTGAAAACACTTTCTTAGTAAAGAAAACTCAATAAACTAAAACCACCCACATGAAACACATAATTATTTCATATTTCATAGTATTCATATTTTTATTAATGCCGGTGAGATCAGGAGAGATTAACAGCAATTACTCTTTGGACATTTATCGATGCATAGTGGTGTTCAGTCAAAAAGTCTTCTGATGAAGTTCTTCTTGGTGGGAGACATGCTGGTGGCCAGCTCCGTTTTCCTTTCCTTAACTTTCATGGAGATGCGCTTCAGAGGCGTGACCTGTCGAGGCGGGGTCATCTCCTGGTAGGGCAGGCCCCCGTGGTCCAGGCAGAAGTACTTTTTGTTGCCCTGCGAGAGCCTGAGCAGCAGGGTCTCGGACAGTTCCATGCACTGGGCGTGGACCCAGTGGCCCTCCTCCCCTCGGGAGCAGAAGATCATGGCTGGCCTGTGGAGCTCGGTGGAGTAGTAGGGCTCCCAGGTGTTGGGGTCCACCTGACAGCCCAGGCAGCACTTGATCCAGTAACCTGTCTGCGACTCATCCTCCTCGTCCTCCTCGTTGTAAGTGTCTCCTTCGCCGTCGCTGCCGTCCTCCAGCTCGTGCGGCTCACGGCCGAAGTACAGCTCCTCGGAGTCGTCCAATGGAGTCGAGTTCTCGTAGTCGGTCGAGTCCTGGCTGCAACCCCTGGTTCCGTCTACCCCGTTGCCCTCAGCCTCGGTCTGGAAGCTCACGTGGTAGAAATAATGTACGTCTGGTTGGGAAGGCCTTCCCTCCGTAGGCACCCCCAGTAGGATACCTCCCTCCCCCACACTGCCCCCAAACCAAGTGCGACTGTGCATGATATCGGGGGTCCACTTCGGGGGCTCCAGCTGCTCAAAGTGAATCCCCTTCTCGTCAAGCACGACGGTGGTGCACTCCATCCGCTTCTGGGAGTCAGACTTGTACCCGCCCAGCACGATGAATCTGTGGTCGGGGCCCGTGCGTGTGACCACGCCGCTGGAGATGGAGATGCTGGTCTCCAGCTGCTCACAGGACAGGACAGGGCTGCCCTGGAGGAGCTCCACGCGCAGGCGGAAGAGCTGGGGGGGGCGGGAGTCGGTGGCGAGCGAGTGGCCGCCGAGGAAGTAGACGCAGTCCTCCCTGGCGAGGGCCAGATGGAAAGAGTGACCAGCGCCGAGCTCGGGCAGCGTGTGAGCGGAGGAGCAGCCGAACTCCAGGTCAAAGAGGAACACCTGGGGGGGGCAGTCCACCACGGTGTTCCAGGTCTCAGTGGTGCGCTCCCCCTCGGGCATGTAGGACCTGCCCCCGAACAGCACGCAGGCCGCCTTCCCGTGGCTCCGGACCATGCTCACGGTGTGGCCGTATCGGCCCCCCGCCACGTCCCCCACCAGCTCCTTCTCCTTGCAGCGCAGGGTCAGCTTACGGTTGGAGCCGCGGCTGTCCGTGGCGAGCAGGTAGAGGCGGGACGAGATCTCGTTGTTGGGGGTTCGGCCTCCGTGGATGAGGTAACTCTCCGGGAAGCCGTCGTAGGGGTCGAGGCGGCACACCGCCGGGCAGCGTAACGGGGGGAGGTAGCACGAGTCGTTGGAGAAGGAGATGGCCCTCAGCTTCATCTCGCTTTGTTTGAAGCGGACGCTGAACACGCCGGTGGGACACGAGCGCTTGGGCCAGCCCTTTTGCCCGAACAGGAGGATTTCACGGTCCAGCTGCAGCAGGGAGCATCCGGGCTGCAGGAGGCTCGCACAGTTGACTGGAGTTAATGGCTGCAGGGTCATTTTCCAACAGGTGCCTGTGTCACAAACAGCAGACAGCAGCGCAATAAAGCGTTCAGCTGGTGATTGTTTTCATTCAGGGGTTTTAAAGTTTTACTTCCTGTTTACGGCAGTGACACCTGGAGGATTACATGGACACAAAACACGGCAAAATAGCGCCCCGCATTCTACAATACCACATCTCCATCATAAAAACATTCATGAAATGAATAAGAAATAAGAGACCTTATGAGGGAAAACAGTAACGGCTGCTGTTTTAACTGTGCAGATGCAAAATGCACGAAAAGTCTCATCGATTGGAAAGTATATGAATGAGGTCATTACAGATAAACGCTGATTTAACTATGCAAATTCATTAAAATTAAAATCTTTTTTTAGTGCACTGTCAATCTTTTGAGGCATTATTATTTCATTCCTGATAATACAGCATTACAGTCTAAAAAGTCACATGATTGTGGAGTGTATGATTGAGGTCATTACCTTTAATGGCTCTAACAGGAGTTCAGAATTAAAACACAAGTATTAGAACCTTTCAGGGTATAAAATGAATCCTTTCCCTGCAGATGAAAACTTTTCTGACTCATTTAGATGTAAATGTGCTTACCTGAACTTCTGGGTGATGGAGCTTTTTTCTGTGAATGCAAAAATTATGAAGACGAGCTGAAGTCGCTCTTTATGCAGCCAGACTACGACAAAGGCAGGCGGTGACGGTTTGCGAAGGCTCGATGACTCTCAAACACTTCCATATCTTGAGGTTAACAGTCTGTGACTGCAGCACGCTGGCAGGTGCGCTGCCTGAGTGCATTCATCCAGTCGCCACACCGATTGACTGCTTATCAGAGAGCACCACTGGATAATGTGAGAGTGTGTGCTGAACCAGCCGGAACCCGTGTAAGGCCTGATATAATTACTCTGGTTTGATCTAAAACAAATTTCCTTATTCACACACAGAAGAGGACAGACCTGCGTCAAGTGCTCGGTTGGATCAAACGATTAGAATTCATGACGTGCACGGAGGGTCGTGGGCAAATTATTGTGAAGTCACCTAACACGACCCCATTCATTAGTTTCCTTATTATAAGCAAACACCCCTTAACACAGAAAGAGATTGGTTTCCTGATTTTTTTCCAAAAACTTCTGTTTTATAGTGATGATTAAACATTAACTTTAGACATCACAAATTGACATCGACATCTTATTAAATATTGTTTGTTTTGAAATACCCCGCATACACTATAGGCCCTATATGGTACAAGGTGGTGTTGTATAAGCGCAGCACCTGCGGGCCCAAATAACACAAACCGAACTGGAACCAGATGTCTCTGAGCACTTTGCCATAATGTTCTTGCGCACTGTGACAGAAGTTTTAGAAATCTGCAAAGCGATGGCAGAAACCACAAGTGCCTGGAAGACCGTTACAGTTCGAAAAACAGCGCAGCACCTGTGCATCTAAAGCGGTGCTTCCAGGGCTGCGTGGAGGAGCCCTGTACTACGGCTGAGGGGAGGCCCGCGCGCGGATGGCATCGGTAGATGCGCAGCGTGGTTTTAGTCTGACATCCCCTCCAGTGGTGGGAATCCAGCCAGGAAAAATAATGCTTTTAGGGTCACCTCGAGGCAGCAGCACGAAGCAGCCTCGAAAAGCATCGGCTGCCGCGCGAGGTTGCGCACCGAGGAAGGGGAAGGGAGGGAGCAGCAGGCACAGCAGTGTGCAGCAGACCCCGGGCCATACAAGGATTCCTACATAATTGATAGAACAAAGTAATTAGAATCTATGGTAACACCTGTTTCTGTCCTCTGTAATGCATTGCTACCTTGCCGTTACTACCCCGAAGGGCGGCGATGACAGACGTTGCGGTGACAGCTCTGATGCTCTGACGATCTCGCCGCCGCGGTGTTTATCACTGTTTAATGCTGCGGTAATTGCTCTGCTTGTGGTGATTGGGACTCGGCGCCAGTATGGCCCCGGTTAATGTAGCAGCATGCGGTACAGCAGTTATCATCTGCAACAGCGTGAGGCGCTTTCTGCTCTTCCCACCGCAACAGTCCCGATGCTGCAACGCGGAAACGCTGTCTTTGCATTTAATGTCATTAGCATTGGATTCCACTCTATTCCCGTAAGAAGAGAGCTTTTTTCCCCTCTAGGTCAAAGGTCACAGCTGTATTTTATGTCAATATTTTTTGCATATTATGGCCTGCGGTTGCGAAACGCGCCTTGATCCCACCAGTCTCGTTAACCTTGCCACAGCAGGCAGCGATTTCAATGAAAATCCTCCGATACGGAGAAACACGCGCAACCTCCTACCAGCACCAAACAGCTGGCAAGCAAGGCTGGCGACTGTAGCTGCTGTTGAATAGGCTCATGATTAGCATTTAAACAACAACCAGAGACGACGCTTCCTCGGCACGCTGGCGCACAACCTTAAAGAGCAAAGAAACACAACGATTACGCAAGACGCTAATGTTTCATGACGGTCTGAACGGACTTGAACTGTGGGGGTTTTCCAGCATGTAAGCTGAAGATAATGTGTCACAACAGTGAACACACTGAGCACAAATAAAAAAACAACAAAAAAAATAACATCAGAGCTGCTGAATTCCCAGCGTTCCCCCCGCACTCAGCCTTCCTTTGTTCCACGCCGCACTTCCTCTTTCATCTTCCATTGTTCCATGTCCTCGGCTGCGCTGAGTTAAGCGCGTTTCCGCTCCGTCGTCTGCTCGCTCTGGAGGTGAGCTGAGAGCTCCGGATCCCTCTGCGCTTGGCGGCCTTCCGGGCGGCCTCAGATACCCTGGTACCACACCAGATGCTGGAGGAGGCCCCGGAGAGCTCGGCGGGCTCCTCTGAGCATTGTTTAATGCGGCGGTCGTTGGGGCCACGGTTCGCGGGCCCTGACCGCCGGGTGCTGAAGGTGCAACCTGAACCGTTGTTCTTAAGCAGATAAGCGCGTTTGCTCGTCTCCCCCCAGAAGGGGGAAGCTGTCAGCTCGCTCACTCCTGAGGAAGAGAGAGTTCAAGGGAGGAGGAAGAGAGCGGAGATGTGACAAGTGGGGGCCATCCAGAGGCCGGATCACACCTGGATCGGGGTCAGGAGGTCAGCATCTGGTCCAGTCTGGGTTGCATCCTGAAAGCTTGATGGATTGAAAGAGAGATAAAAAGCTTCTGAACCACCTCCCCTCTCTTTTCTGCTTCCCTCCTTCATCTCCGTCTGGCTCTTCCATTTCATCTTCACAGGCCTCCCTCCTGCAACCGGCCTCCGGGTTTGTGGAAGCAGACACCCGGACTGTTTCAGAACGTGGGGGTTTGCTTTGGATCTGCACACTGAAGCATGAACAGGACCTCGGGCGGTGCCAGCTATTGATTTCCCCATGATTCTGATTAGAGGGCTCCCTGTTGCAGTCAATAGCACATATCAGGGAACTGCACACCGAAACTGATGGTCACGGAAAGGATTTCAAATTTGGCTTCCAATTGATCGCGTCTATTATTTATTTCATTCTAGGATTACAGGGGGGGGTTTAATGGGGATTAAAATCTGCTACCATATAGTTTAAAGAAACAAACAAAGCAAACAGTCAATGTCAGCTCTGGATGGTCCAAACGCAGCAGACAGCGAATGCAACATCTTCAATCAATAACGCCACTTGATCATTGTGATTAAATTTTATGGACTGCCTGACAGTGTACACAGCACAATAAGATTATGATGATAAACTCGCTGATACATCTCGAGCGCTTTCCCTATAGCGGGCAACTTTATCAGTTAAAAGGGCAATTTAAATAAAGGTTATTACCATCACCTCTGGCCTTGTTGAGAGGACTCTGAGGACCAGACCAACACAGCATTGATACGAACACATGAGCATGGCTGGAGAGAGAACACATGCACCACAGGGGGGGCACTGGGGATAGCGATGTATCCCTTTAGTGTTTGATGCTGAGGACGTAGGATGGTTCAAAATGTAGATTTCTATTTTTGAGAATTATTTGCATTGTGAGTGGGTGCTGTATCTTGGCTGGCTGAATTCTTTTGCATGATGAGACAACAGGGACGTCCTAACCGCTCACCTCCGCTGCATGCGTGCATGTGTCGACGGGCTCCGACTGAATGCTTAAACCGAAGTTTATTGATGAACCTGTGGAGGGAGGCAGCAGGAAGGTACCAGGCCTTGGAATGGAAACTGTTAAGCACCTTTTAGCCCCCACTTGAGGTCTCTTCCATTTGAAGTACTTATTTTTCGCGAGAGGAGCACATCAATGATGTTTACCATTTGGATTTAGGGCTATATGAATTCCGAGCCTCCTTCCTCATTAATATCAATTTATCCTCTCACGTTGGAACTCCTCCACGCTGCTGTACGGCTCTCGGAGACACACGTTCCCATTTCACGGGGGCTGGTTCTTTTAATCTAGACTATGGCAGAAAATTACACTCGCAGAGTTTCTGCACCCTGTAGAAAAAAAAGAATAGAAAACTGTATTTCTCCTCTTTGCAGCTGGTCCTCGAGAGACGGAGAAAGGTGTTCATTTAGTCCAACTTATGGAATTAATTAACGCTTAAATATTCTCTAAAGTAATCAAAATGCAGATGTGGCAGCCCTGCTAGTATATAATGATAATAACAATAATATATGTTCTACATTCTTCAGCACCAAACTTTGATTACCACTCAAAGCCATTCATTTTCCCATTAGCATGCTAATAGCTCGTACAGGCTCCCGGAAATATGGAACTCGCTCGATCGACAGACTGTCGCTCGTTTGATGGCGACTGACACGGCGGAGTGGCGGCCATCGATTGCGGAGCGGTGGGGGGGGGCGGCGCCGTCTCTGCCAAATGGCACACGAGTAATTTGGCTGTTGGGCCCCTGTTGCCACTCAGAGATGCTGACATGATAGAACGGCTCCCTCTGAACTCCCACCTTGATTAGCATGTGTAATTATAAACATGCTGCACTAAGCGTAAAAATCGGAGCGGAAGGAGGCGTTGCGGAGCGCGGCCGTGCGAGCGGCCGGTAATTGCCTCCGGCGCACAATCAATGTGCTCGGTGTTTAGCATCTGCATGATTCAGCCGGCCTGGACCACCGGGGGAGCTTCAGACCGACTCTGATGACGCCATGAGCTCTCAGGCCTTGGCAGAAAAAAAAAAAAATGTAGTCAAATCCGATTCGATCCCGTCGGCCCCACAACGTCCTGCGTGGACGGGCCGGGACGTGCGGTCGCGCGGGCGATGTGTTGGGGATGGAGATGAGCTTCAGAGCGATGATATTCCATTCAGGCCGACATGATGGAGGACAAGCGGCGCGGAGCGAGGGACGCCCAGCGGTGCTCGGACACGCGAGCACTCGCTCAGCGTGACGCGTTCCCCCTGCTTCACGACATGGTTAATTCTTAGCAATTCCCCTGTCTGTCACCCCCCCCCATATCGGGGGTGGAGGGTGTCAGCACAGTGTGCAGCCACCAGTCAAACTGTCAGAGGCTGATTGTTTAGTCTGGCTCGCTGAGCACTTAAAGCTTTTCATTTCCATAATGGTGGGAGAGCGAGGAGGCGGCGGGATACATATAGGCGGGCTGTGTGTGTGTTGTGTGTGACAGCGAGGGGATTTTCATCAGATTCCAAATTATGATTGGAGGGGATTGGCAGGTGTTAAGCGCAGATAATTCACGCTGGTTTTGGAGGCCAGCAAACACAGGGGGCTCCATCATCTCTGAGCGAGTACAGATCCAACGGCATGTGTCGCAACAAAGTCGGAATAAAAGTGCCATTTTCACCTGCTTACTTCCTGGTGACCCAGTCTGCTTCAGCAGTGTCAGTCACAGGTGATCCGTGCTGAGGCAGCGCCGCGCTCCGCGCCTTCGCCGGGTCAGAGTGGCAGCGGTCAATCTATCGATCCCCTCAAGAAGAGAAAACTCACAGGAAAGGCCAAGGCTCGAAAAACCTCAAGCCGGGGTCCAATCTAAAAGTATCTCCAGGTGGGAGGAGTTCAAACTAACTTATTTTCCTTTACTTATTTAATTTATGACACACACACACACGCACACACACACGCACACACACACACATAGAGCTGTGTTCCTTTAATCTATTAATTTGCTATAACCCTGACTCACATACTTATGACACAGTGGTGTTTCCGTTTCCCTGGTGACGTCCTCGCTGTGATATAAATTTAATATAATAATATATATATATTAAAAAATCAGATAAACACTGACAGTAGCTCCACCTCACAGATATCAAATACCTGTGAGAGCATTTAAATATAAACACGTCTGATGTCTGCGGGGAATAGGACATTAAATGATGATTAATTTTATTCATCTCACCCCACAAACACATCTCACACTTAATGAAGGGTGACGCTCGGCCACCCCTGCCCTGCAGAGAGAGGCAGCCGCAACAACACCTTGGATTACACCTTTAAAGCTCCTGGAACAGTTCAGTGAGCCGTTAGGATCAACACAAGGTTTTGAGCCAAAGTGAATCACCAACATTTAACAGTGTGCATCAGTTTGCTGGAAAGGAGACTTGTAAAGAGTCAAAATAATAAAAAAAAAAGTTAAATCACCACAAACACATCAGATGTGAGAGGAAGCGTCTAAACTGTGCTCCAAGTTCTATTAACGCTCATGCCTTCTTTTCACACACATTTATATTTGCACAAATGCAAACGGTAAATAATTCAATTGAACTCGATCAGAAAGTTTGGGTCTTTGTTTTGGCGTTTAAACCAACAGAGGCGTCGTTAATGGCATTTTAAAACGAGCTTTTCCTTCCTGCTACTAATGTCAAAGTCGTGTACTGTTCAAGCCCCGCGCTTGAGAGCTATTGGTGACACGTCGCAGCAGCGCGAGCGCGGGCGAACCTCAGCAGCCTAATTAAAGAGACGAGAGTCAGAGGAGAACAAGGAGCTGGCTGTTTAATTATGATCAACATCATGTTAGAAATTACCAAAGCAAGGAAGAGGAAGGGTTAGCAGGCAAACAGGAGGAGGAGACTCAATATTTCATAACGCTAGCTCCTTCAAATTGATTGAAATTCCCTTTTATGAACACGGGGGAGAGTCTCTGATGTTCCCTCTGCCTATTATAATGAGTTTTTTATGCATAGATTATCTTTTCGACTCTTGTTGCCGTGTTTGTTTGGGTTAACGGAGAGGTTCATGAAAGCAGCCCCAATTCTGAAATCAGTTAAGAAGTTATCCGGGAGTTATCTGCCGCCGTCTGCTCATCCCGCCTTCCACGCCACACATCGGCGCCTTCTCTCCGCCGTGTGGTGGAGCTCAAAGACGGCAGCATCAAATCACTGCTTCCCCCCCCCCCGAAGCTTCCAACATTCACTGGTGGAGAGTGGGAGATGGGAAAATAATTACTTTGTGATTATTAATGTTTCCTGCTGATGCAACTCAATTACTCTGTCAAACGAGCCCTTTCACGAACAACTGGAGCTGCTTTTAATTGAGCAGCGCGTCAGCTCCGATTTGCGCTAATTTGATTGTCACACTGCTGAATTGCGTTTGATGACGGCGTCAGACGCAGCCGCTGAGATAATCATCGGCGCTTCTTAAGCAGCGCAGGAGGCGTCGCCGCGCAGGTACGAGCCGCCTCTCGCCGTCCGCCGGAGACGCCGGCGGGTGGACGGGGCGAGCTGGGAGGGGCCCGGGTCGGCCCTCTCCCCCAGGGGGAGCGTCTCGTTCACTGGGACGCGGCCCCGCGGGCTTCGGCCCCCCAGAGACCGGGAGGCCTGCCCTTTGTTTGTCATTCACCCGCGCCGGAGCCGGTGGCGTCCCACCGGGCGGAGGCGGAGGGCTGGAAGACGGCTCCTGTCACCCGACGGTGACCCTCGCTGCCAGGGGCGCCGAGGACAGAGATAAAATGTCACAGCACAACTGATAGAGGTAATGAAACCTGGCAGCCACCAAAGCTTATTATGATGAAACAAAGAGATTACAGCGGCGAGGAGCTGTAAAATACCGCGCCACCCTCTCTTTAATGGTCGCGGACATCTTCGGACTGGATGTTTGGTGGCGGAAGAGGAGTCTTTAGAAGCGTGTGTGATTATTTTTATTTACTGACACACCACCCTGACACGACACTGTAAAGGCTGCAGCCCGCTGAGCCCAGCGACACCAAGGTGCTCCGACGCCACGGCGGTTCAGTCAGTAGAATCCAAAGTACACCCGACCCTCTGGAGGTCTGGTGGCTTCATCTAGAGACAGAGATACTGAAACAGCTCGGAGGGCATCGGAGCGTAGATCCGAAGGTCCCTGATTCCATTTGGGGGCAGCAGCAGCAGCTCTGTCTTTATGGGGGTCAGAGGCCTCCTGGTCCACGTCCTGGTTGTGGAGCCAACACTGGGAAGTGGGCTAGGAGTTGGGAGCGACTGGGAATTACTTGGAGCGCTGCTGCCGTGCCCTTGAGCATGGTACCAGACCTCTGAATGCACATCTTTTGTTTCAGCTTACGCCTCTCATTGGGGAGTTTAAATCATTGTTTTATGTGTTGTTCAATTATTAGGTTGTGTGTTGAACAGCTAATTTCTCCTAAAAAAACAACCCTAATTGATTAACACTGATGGGAAACTGAGAGTGGGAAATTGTGCGCTGGCTGGATCCTCTTGTCAGCGTTTCCAGGTTTGTAACCCACTGGGTGAACATGCGGGACTGTAATTAATTTCATGTTGCTACAGTCTGTGTCTCTTTTTCCTGAGAAACAAATGTCTCACAAAGGATGGGAACCTGGGAAGTGATGACAAATTATTTGCGCTAGCTAATTCAATCTAGACCACAGTTGTGTGTGGCTCCCCTCTGATGACGCGACGCTGTTTTTTTTTTTTTTTTTTTTAAAGCAGGACCTGGACTCCTCCTCCGCTGGCTCCAGGCTGCGCTATCAGCTACATGTTCTGCTATCGGATTCTGGCCTTTGGTGCTTCTCTTCGCTTCCTCCACATTCTCTGTGATCTGAGTGTTTGTGAGCGGCTCCAGCTCCGCCTCACGCCGTAGAGAGACAATTTCCAGTGTGGTTTACTCCACTTTAAAACACCAAGAGCAACATGTCTGCATCTGCAGAGTCGGTCGAGGGCCGTTAATGTTTAATGCCTGTTCCCATCACTTCCCATTTAATTGGCGGACATCACAGTGGGGCGAGACCAGATTTACAAGCCGTTATCAGGGTTACGTTAAACTTTCATACTGTTTTTGTTTTCATCCCAAACAACACGTATTCCTTGAGACGGATGCGACATGATTTGATATTAAATTTCCATAGAGCTCCAGGTTTGAGTCGCATGTTGTTTGTGCAGGACCGAAGGCAGCTGCGCGGATAAACACTGTTGCAGCCGTAACGACTCTGCAGGTGGCGGCGCTGTCTGAGGCGAGGGGCCGCGGCCACAGCCTTTCAGCTGGTGCTCCCCCAACAGAAGAGATGAGAGCTGTGATAAAAGGGGCACCCCCAGGAGCCGCGGTGGGCCCCTGCTGCTGCAGGTGCTCCAGCAGTGGGACGCCAACACAGCTCCCAGGCGACGAGAGAGAAGAGAGAGCAAAGCAAACAGAAGCAAGACGCAGGATCTCTTCGCAGCTTAGAACTTTTATCCCCGTTTGTATCCATATTTTATGGCAGGAACGCGATGCAGCCGAGCTTCCCCCAAATGTGAAATATTCAAATAAAAATAACCGCCGTGGCAGACCCGTGCAAACGAGAGACGGCTCCGGTTTCACAAGCAGCTCTGCCAAGATCAGCCGAGCAGCGGCTAGAGAGGACGAAGCTCCGACTTTACAGCCGCAATCAAAGACCCAAACAAACACTGTTATCCAGACGGGTGATCAGGATGTCTCTAATCATGAGCTCAGCACCGAGGTGATAAAATATCTGACCTCGTGGCTCCAATCACAAGAAGCAGGTGAGAGGCTGAGGCGGGTAACAGACACGTATGTAACTAAATATGGGGGATTTAGGAATACAAAAATAATCCAATTACAGGTTTGACTTCAGCAAATCTTCCTGCAACAGCGTGAGAGAGAGCAGACCTGCTGCTTGGGAGTCACAGAGCAAACGCCCCTCAGCTCTGGGCAGGTCTCACTCATTTGAATTCCACATCGCCTCGGCCGGTGATTAAAGGCGGCGCTGACGTTTACGACTGGCCAGCCTCCCGCTCGGCCACGCTTTGTTTTTCTTTTCCTCTCAGCCTCCTCTGACAATGTCCAGGTCTTCCCGCTTCCTCCTGAGCTGATGGCTGCAAAAGCGCACGCTCTTGTGATGTGCAACTTTTGCTGATGGTCAGCAGGCGCACATTAGACGGCCTGCACACTGCAACAGGACTCACGGCTGAATGATGGCTAAACAGTAGGTGCAGCTAGAGTTATTAGAGCTAATAAAACATTACAGTCTGATGATTTCAAGCCTGCAGAGTGATTTGTTGAGGAGGTAACATCAGTTATTTTAGTACTATCAGACAGGGTAATCACCCTTTTATTTATTATTGTGGGCTATTAATCAGCCTTGATCTATACATGAATATAATCACTGCATTTGAAGATGAGCCCAAACACACACCGTTCAGTGTTTCAGGCACTGCTAAACAATGTTTAGAGCTTCGAGCTTCCGCTTACATTAGTAAACATAGTCCCCTCACACAGCAGACCCATTTGTCTCCCTCAGCAGCCAAACACATTTTATAGCTGATGATCATTTTAATAGTTCCCAAGATACTGTCAGGAGTGAAATGATGACAGAGAAAACTGTGGTAATCTGGCGGGACTTCTCCCTCCCAGAGATGCTCAGATAAAAGACCAGTTTGGCTTCATGTCAACAGGGACAAACTGCTGCAAGACACAAAGCATAATATAACCAAAATACTCCTGCTATCTCCTGACCTATCTATGAAACAGATAAAAAAAGTGGTTGCTATTAATATTACATGATTTAACCCCAGTATAATCAGCAGGGAGAATTGGAAATGTGTTACTGTGGCAGGGAGGCCGGGACACTTTCTGTCCTGTAGGTGTCGCTGTTCCCTCAGCGGAGCCCCTCAACCTTCTCCAGCGGTCATGCTGCACTAATGACTGATGGTGGCGGCTGCACACAGACCTGCACGCTTTAGCAACGATGAACACACACGCCCTGGACACACACACACACACACACACACACACACACACACACACACACACACTACATATATGTGAGGACGCTACCCCTCCCAAGATCTGACGCAGTGAGCAGGACACACGATGGGCGATAGTCAATTATGGGGGAACTTTGGCTTTGCTTTCAATGTAGACAAACAGAGGAAGCAGTAGCAGGCAGCAAGTCCAAAATAGATGCAGTAGCGAGTGCATTTCATGGCTCTGACAATAGAGCCAACAGGTTTATGGAAGCTTTGCTTTGTGAGGATGGGATGAAAATTAGTGGCTGTAATTCATCAATGAGTCCTCCTGCTTGGGTCCATGTGCTAGTGCATAAATATATAAGGAGAAAGAAGAGAAACACACAATAAGACTTGGGATTGTGCGTGTGTGTGTGAGAGTTGTTTTGTTTTTAGCATTACCCACACAGGTCCTTTGTGCCAGACAGTCACCTTGTCAGTACTGCGGACTGTACCACCTGTCAGGGCTTGCCCGAGGCCACAGACAGAGTCCTGTGTGCTTGAGACTGGATTTTGTGTTGGATCAGTGGGATTTAGGCGGACAAACAGTCCGCCACTGTACACTTCCATGCACACTGCCCAAATTCTGTTTGTTTGTGGAGACTCTTTATCGCTACCTGCCCCACTCTTATGTGTGGAGCTTATCCTGCACATCAGCTGTAGTTCAACATCAATCCTCCAGAAGGACAGAGATGACATACATTACAGGATCCTGAAGATATTTAACATGAATCATCATGTCTGGCCGATAAATCTACTAAAGGACCCTGTTGAAGTGGTGAATGGCAGAGCCTTTCCGTAACCTTGTGTGCCCACCCGTAAGTTTTGTTGCACTCGATATGTCACAGGGGTGCGAACGACGCCGCGGTCAGCCTCTGCCTCAACCCTGTCGACAGGCCATATGGTGCAATTGTTGAGCCCCATCAGTGTGAAGCAGAGATGGTGGACCAACAGATGGCGTCCCCGGAGCAGCACCGTGTCCACACCATTGACCACGAGAGAGCTGCCCAACGGAGGAGCCAAAACACACTGATCGTCCCCGGTGGCTGGCTGCAGTGTACGTCTGTAGCCCCTTCTACACAGGGAGCGCACCACAGTGCCACAATGACCCGTTTCTACATCATTGTCTGCACAGAGCTCAACATATGGATCGGGTGAGTTAGTTGAGCTGATCCCAAACCCCCCACTTAACCCTAACCCACCATATAATTCACACTTTATTGGTGACACTCATCAAGATGCAGACCTGCACGCCTGCCCGTGGAAGTGCAGACAAAGCTCTATTCTCACAGGATTAGATCAGGAGGGAGGTTTTCTCTTGTCTGACCATGTAAGTAAAAGATATCCGGTTTCTTACAAGCTGTCTGCTGCTCTCCAAGGTTAAAATCCAACTCCAGATGCCTCCTGCCAGTATAGCCTCCCTCTGCAGCTGCAGACACCTTGTTGCCGACATTCACTCCCAGCGCCACATGTCGCACGCCATTTTGTCGTGTTATCAGCTCTTTCAGGGGGCTTGAGGTGATGTTGTTTCGCAGAAGAAAGACTGATGCCTATAGACAATTTACTTCTGACAATAGCATTCCACTCATCTTTCTTCCTTTCCAAGGACTAGCCTACATTTCCAGGCAGAGAATGTATTTCACATCCATTTGAGAAGACTCACCAGCTTGGTATGCACCGGGAGTCTGTGTGTACATGCTATACAATCATTTATCACGAGGGCGAAGCTCCTTAAATGAGAGCCGATGAGATTAGCTGGACCGAGTGTATCAGCAAAAACGTGATACGGCAATTCCGTCAAATAATCACCATTGTGGAGATCCTGGCACCAAAGACGGGCGTGCATAATGAGGATGCTTGTAAACATGATATTTTTACTCAGAGGAGAGGAGCCATCCATCATCCGTCCTCACGCAAACACCTCTTCCCTCCATAATTTACATCGCGCTCCCATTTGTTGTCCTTCATGTGCTCATTTTGCTTCTTCCCTACAGTGTCCAGGAACTACCACTGTTGCCATTGTGCCACTGCAAGATAACGACTGTATAGAAACCCAGATTGAATACTGGAGAGAGAAAGAGCTGAAGGCAGGTGATATAGTAAGGTAATAAACTAGACAGCTTCCATTAGAGAATTGAATTAGTCTCACAACACAACTTCTGCTTCTCACAAACTGTCTCTCTGGTGTGCAGTTTTTGACATACGAGACGGGTCTCCACTGTGTTATTCACATCAAAATAGAAATATCATACCGCTCAAAATAATAGCAGGTATGAATGGTTGCCTCTGCCGGTGACTCCTCATTTCTAATTTACTGTACTGGAGCATTTTCGGTTTACAACCCGAGCGTCTCAGCACTTTCCCAAGTTTTACTGCCGCTGATTGACAGGCCTGTATACAGCCATTCTGCTAAAAATACCCCATCGGCTGAGATAACTGTAAAGCGTGTTAAACTCACATTCATCATTAAGCACCTTGCAATGCAAAACAGCCTGGCTGCCTTTAACTGCAACAGCCCCCCCCTTCCCCCACAGGGAGCTGTGACACCGCTGCTGCTTTGAGGGAAGGGGTGGACTTGTCAGGCCTAATCTCTGGCCTCGCTCCCCGGTGGCTCCCAGCGGGTCTGGACAATCAACACTTGTGCGTGACGGAGCAGAAATGAGGAGCGAGGGGTGTCGGGGCTCCTCCTGGTCCACTCATCCTTCTCCGACCTCACGAGGCCCCGTGTGGGTGCAGCGCGGGACGCAGTGAGGGGAAATGTATAACGTGCGCTGAGGTCAAGCACCTCTTTCTGTTTTAATAATCTGCTGTCCTCCTATCTCTAAGTTATAATATTCATGAAGGTCTGATGCAGACACGATATAAAATCTAATATATTACAATATTTCCTCCGGACTAATTAAGACTGGAGTCGTGGCTATCACTGTGACCTGGTGAAAAAGATTTCAGGAGCTGGCTCATGTGCTGAGGACAAAAGGAAATTGTGAGAAGTATAGCTCCTTGCATAATGCCACCCCCCACCCCCCCACACACAGTCCCTCCTCGGCTCCATTGTGGTCCACAGAGAACATGAGAAAAGCAATTCTGTGTTTGGTTTATGATTGGAGTCTAAGGGCTGAGCGATATACATCACCAAAGAAACATTTTGTGCTTTGAAACCTCATAGCCGCTATAGCAGACAGGAAATGAGAAAGGCTTTTTCATTTCCCTGTTGCTATCTTCACTCACAAACTAAATAAGGGCCCCTTTGCCACCGAGCCTCGATTATATCCAGCTACTGTTCACACGGCAGGAGGAAGACGGCAGTTCTGTAATCAGGAATGTAATCTACATCATGAAATTCATATTCATGGCAAATGCTAAAAAGCAAAACAGGGTCAGGAGCTCAGGGGGCGGAGTGGGCTGGTGAGATAATTGATTTCATTTTCGGGGCTTGGGAGTGAGACGGGTGGAGTGATTGGCACGCTGCTAAGCTGGGAGGATGCGCGCTCAAAGATGGACAGATGTCATTTCCAAAGTACCGCCAAAGCCATCCGATTTTATCACCTTATTACCGTGTTGTGGCTGGCTGAGGGGCAAATCGCGCAGCTCTCACCCTTGAATGATTCCCCTCCTTCTCCCTTCCTGCCATCTTGCGCTGTCTTATGGTGCCATTTTCAAATTACTGCATGCATACATTTCCCCTGTGCGTCTCTCTCTCTCTCATTCTCTCTCTCTCTCTCTCTCTCTCTCTCTCTGAAGGCTCTTTCCTTCAAGTGTGCGCATGTGAGTCAGAGGGGGGTGCGCTATATTAAAAACTTGTCATGTCCTGCGCATCTCTTTCATGCGCTCCTCCTCTTCTCGGTCAGCCAGCTCTTCCCCTCCGCTCGTAGGAGCTGCTGCAGTCCTTTCCCAGGATGCCTTGCGCGCGTCCTCTCCCATTTGCCGCTCTGATTAATATGAAAGCTGCCACTGTGTGCCCCGCCGTTATGCCACTGTGTGCCCCGCCGTTTCGATGAAGAACCCAAACAGGCGGTTTGGACGACCCTCGACAGAAGCAGAGTCGGGGGGGTTTGTGGTTGACCCCGACCATGACCCTGACCGTGACCCCGACCCACTGTCTGACCAGGGGAACCCGGCCCTGCGTCTGCTGTCCACACGGTCATCTGCACAAAACCGCAAATGTGACGACAAAATAAAAGTCCTCTTTGCTTTGCAAAACGCCCACAATGGAAGTAAACTTGTACAGAGCTCATCGTGGAGACAGCGCGGCGCCTGGTACAAGCCACCTTTGTCCGTGTGGCCTTGCTACAGCCCTCTTTCTAAAAACTGCTTATTAATCTTTTAAAAGCCAATCCTTTGTGTGTTTTTACAGAGGGACCACGGGGTGACACAATGTGACAGCTGTGTATGATTGAAGCATGTAAAAGGAAATGACCGCAACAGTAAATCATGCTGGTAATGACTTAACTTATTCAGGCAATAATATGTACCTATATATATATTTATATTGTGACTCAGTGATTTCCACCATTTATCCTTTAATAGAAGAGAAGATAAAACAAGGAAATTGTTAGTTAGCAAAGCAATCATTCTTCACACCTACAGTGTGTTGGGCCTGTCAGGACGGCACATATTGTAATAACACTTGGTTTGGTTTTTTAATTCCCTCCTACACATCTCCCTTTCTTTTGCACTAGTGGACAAATTTGATTGACTGAATATGCGACTGATTTCAACGTTGACTGTCAACAACAGTCAGTGAGTGCGCTACTATAATATAGGTATGTGTGTATGTGTGTATGACTAATTTATTTCAAGCATAACAAGCATAATTTCAAGCATTTCAAGCAATGCATCTTCTATCCATGCACATCTTCAAATGCATTCAGTGCTTAATAACAACAGCAACATAAATATGACATATAATTGTTACTAGTAGGTGTTGTTGACATTGACGTGTCGTGACAGTCACCATTTATATCTGATTTGAGGCACAAAGGATGGAAAAAAAAAAAAGATAATACAAAACATAACGCTGGCATCAGGACACATTTTGGAAGAATAAAAGTGGAACGCAAATCGAAAAGAGGAAAAATCAATCAAGACAGCCGCTCCGATTGACAGCGGGCCAAGGTGTTTCTGTGAAGGTGTCGGGAACGGCGCTCATCCTCTCTCTGCTTCCCTCTCCCCCCCCTCATCCATCACCTGACACCTCGCCCAATCATGGCGCTGTCGTCTCCCCCTAAATGTCTCGCAGAACTCCCCCAGTATCTCCCTCGCTCTCCACTCCATTGTTCCTCCTCCTCATTTTCTCCCCCGGCCGCTCTTCCCCGTGGTGGACGGCTGTTGGGAGCCAATGGAGCCTGCGTGGAGACGCTCCTTTAATCTTGAGTTATCTTTAACAGCTGCCCCGGCCCGTCCTTTGCACCAACGGCTCCTCATTAGTCAGCCTCTCAGCCTGTTTTCCCTTATTTGTTTTCATTATGGCCTCAGATGCGATACATGACAGGATGAACACGAGCGCAGAAGAGGCAGTAGACCATCGCTGCACTGGTGCGGAGGTCAGCCAGCGAAGGCGGGGCTGCCTTACTCGCAGGATGTCGCTGCATTGGGAAGTGGCGCATCTCTAAAATAGCTCTATCCCTAATGGTGACAGTGACGAAGGTGTGAGCTGCTTCTTCTGCTGCTACTTTGTTCATTTGTTTTTCCTAAAGGGCAGGGCGCTCCATTTCAATCACCTCTGACATTTTTCTACTTACTTCTCGAGTGATGTGTTTCAACTGCCTTAAAGGTAAACGAGAGAACTACTAGTTCAGGATTTTATACCTGAATTTATGTGCTTTGTTTGTGCACATTAAACGATAGATTCAGGTTCTGCTATGTTCCGCCTGAGGACACTGGGGTAATGCTATTGAGAAGTCCAGACCATCAAAAGTACAGCTTTAAACAATTATTGGGTTAATAATCATGATAAATGGCTCTGCTGTGTGGAAATCTTTGCCTGGGATTGGCAGCAGGTCCCAGACTGGCACCAATTACGGAGAAAAGTGAATTAACCGATATAAGAGAGAGCCTTAAATCCCTTAAAACAAGACGCCTGTTCATGAAACACTCAGTCTGGTTTGTTTTAATGACCGTCACAGGAGCTCAAATTAAAATTACTGTATGGGTCCCAAATGTAATTTGTATTCATTTGTTTTAAACCTCAGATAACAATCACGAACGGAGGCATAATTAGTACAAATCATGCAAAATCTAGCGGAGGTCTTTTGAGGTCAGAAGGTCTCAGGGTCTCATCAAGCTTCAGATGAAGCCCTGCTACTCACAGATAAGAACGGCACTTTGAGACTCTTGACTTTCTACCTTTCTGATGAAGAATAATTTAGTGCCTCTCTAAAAAAACATGTCCCTGCCTCAATTTTATATTATATAATATTTCCACCTTTCAGCATCAGTTTTTAGCGCTTCTACCTGCCCTCATGTGTGATTACCGCCCAGGCTGCTACAGGATGCTCCACTGTTCCTGTTTGTTCAAGTGTTTTTCAGCCCGCGACGTCGCGCCGAAGGCACGGCCGAGCAGCTGCTTGGTGTCCGTTGCCTCCGTAGGAGGTGTGAAAAGAGGGGGGAATCCGGGAATGAAGCCTTGTTGAAAGGACTCCTCGGTCAGTCTGCTCTTCCGTATTAAAAGTGCAGAGGAGTATTGACTCAGCCGTCCCTCGCTGCCCTTGCCAGCTGACTCCAGGCGAGGATAGTTGATGCTAATTATATTGGGTTCACAAAGACTCCCCGGGCTGCAAGTGCAGAGACGGACGACAAAATCCCCCCAAATAATGAACCGTGTCCTTCATTTCCACAGCTTTATTCAGTTAATTATGTTATCGCTGTAATTTGGAAGAGAAATTATAAACTGTATTTCACATCTCAGAGACACACACAAATATTCTCTGAGGAGTGTGGATCTCTTCTGATGCCTCTGGGGTGATCCAGAGGCAGCACCTACTTGGTTTTATGCTTTTGCCTCGGCCTTGGTGATCACAGGGACTCAGGTCTGCGCCATTATTCCCGTCAGTCCATCGGAATGTTCCCATGCTTTCGCATTTACACTCAAAACGCTCTGTTGAGACCCAAATGATCTGATTTCAAAATAATCCTCCCGCTGCGCTGATGGTTTTAATAGGGGCATAAGATATGAAATGTTTTCCTGCTGGGATTTCTAATTTTTCCTTCAGTAACTTGGTTTCCAAGGGAAACACAGGGTAAGGACGTATCCAAAGAAAAAATAAAAAACTGTAGCTGAGAAAATGAAATGCCTCAAATGCAATACTGCAAATAAAAAACAAATCACATTTACCGTTTGAAAAACATTAATGTCTTCACCATTCCCCATCCTCCTCAGTTAGACCTTTAATGTCAGATAGCCTGAGTAATTTATTGCTTTTGGATGAATAAAAGAACAAAAATGCCCTGAAATTGTCAGTTTGGTGTCACAAGGAAACAAAACAAACACTAGAGGTCAAACGTCAGGACTAAAGTGAGTAGTTCTTTTATCATGGGAGTGAGTGACTGCAGTACGACACGATGGGTTAAACAGAAAAAGAAAGAAGGAAGGGATGGTTGTCGAGATGGAAGATTAGGAGGAAAGTGCTGAAGGTGAGCAGAGGTGAAGGAGCCGGGGGCAGAGATGAGAAGAGACGGCGTGCGGAAAGAAGAAAGGAAGAAAAATGTAATAGAAATGAAAGGACACTCCTGCTGTTGATAATTGGAGGAGTGATGTGCCAACACAGTCTGAGAGGTTTTCCACCTGAGGGTATGATACCACGGGGGCTCAGACACTGAAACCACATCACAGCCCGTCTGCACACACCAGCCCATTTCCTCTGGCTGCTGAGGGAGGGGGGGGGGCACCTTTCTGCTCTGCTCTGTCCATTTTCATGGAGACGCACTCCTGCAGAGTTGGATGTGGAACACCGCTGAAGGGTTTTCTGTCTGAGAAATACTCGGTTTCAGATCTCGTACGTGGCCGCTGACAGAGAGAGCTCTACAAATTTCAATTAAATTTGTTTAAGCTGCTTCTAAGTGTCTCCATGTTTGTTCATTATGTTCCTCTGGGACATTTTCCAGAGAGAAAAGACTTGCTAGGAAATACTTCAAAGAAATGCACTTCAAATGTGTCAGTGCTGTCTGGACGCCCTCCAATACAATGTGCTTGAATTAAGACACAAAGATCTGTAATGCCTGGTTCTTCTCCTCAGTTTTAACTTTGGAAAATGCAAAGATAGTAATACAAAATACACAGAAGAGGCTGAAGATAAGGCATATTTTTAACCAACAGGCCAACAGCTCCTGACATTTGTTTGTAGTAGTTACCACTTGTTGCCTGTCTTCGCTGCATTTGCACCCACCTCCACTCCGCCCATTAGCCTGTTCACTTTAGTGCCTGGGACCACAGACAGATCCCTCGACAGATGGCAGAGGGCCTCACCAACACTGTGTCTTATCACAGCGTGCGTGTTTATGCTTGTTTTTTTTCTAATTATAATTAAAATACTATAATATAATTAAAAACTCGGAAAAGAAAGCGATCTCGTTCATGGCGTTCTGATGAGAAGTCAGTTCCTCCCCCTGTCTGCCTCATGTTGGTGCTGTTCGCTCACCGATGCTGCACAACCCTTATCTTACGTTTTGAAACACGTGATGACTCCAAACGCAGCAGGTTAGCAGGACTGAGGCAACGTCTGGTGGGGCTTGTGTGATTGTAGTTTTGGTTTTATTATCTGAAACGGGCTCCACCGTGAACCTCAACACCAGGGACTGCAGCAGCCATTACTCCTCCGCGCTCAGCTTGACACTTCCATCTGCGGAGCTGGTGGCAGCAACCAGCGAGGAAGTCACACGGGTGAGTCAAGGTGAGCTTTCACTTCTCTGGCACAGATGTGGCATATTTTCTACTTCTCCTTTGACCCACACTGCAAATCATGACCGTGCTGAAATATAAAAGAAAGACATACAACCCACTAGATGTGGTCCCTTTGACTAACCCCAAACGCTTCCATGTCTGCTGTAACCCAGCCCTCTGAGCCGTGTGACCCACATACACACTCTTGTTCTCTAATGCTAACAATAATTTGTGAAATGCGTCTCTCTCCGAGTTAAAGTGCTGTAAACACTTTGGGCACGATGAATCTTTCAGGAGAACAGAGTGCTGCTGTCACACAGAGTATCTCCGGTCCTGCGCCGCGGTGCCAAGGAGCCACGGGAGCGCTCAGGGAACTTTTTCATCAGGTTTGATCAAAAAGAAATCCCACTCACGAGCATGCTGGTTACTGCCGATGTGCACTGGTTCTCATTGATTACCAATAGAAAGCAGCTGAAAAGATGAGAAAAACAAAAAAACAAAACATCACTCCAACCACCGTCCCTCAGAAACAAACATGTCTTCATCCATGCTGCTTTAATCTCGTGCTTTTAAGAGTTCCAAACTTGTAATATCCTTCGACAGCAAAGGCTTCAGCGGTTTTACCAGCCTGGTCAAGCTGAAAATATCGCAATAAATCTGTTTTACAGCCCTAAAATCCCGTCGGTGTCTAAACCGCTCCCGCGCGCTTGTCCTTGTTGCTCCACACTTTATTTGACAGCGACAGAAAAGTTACAGGAAATGCTTCACTTTTCATAGTTCAATAGGGGGTTATTCATAGCTGAGGTATTTCCAGAGCGACGGCTGGTACTAAAGTTGTGAAATCTTTGCCGCCTCTATTCCTGCTGTGGGTTTGTGTTACAGTTTTATTTGTATCTCCTTGTGAATTGCACATTTTTCTCTTTTTTTTCCCCGGCTCTCTCTTCCAGCATTCCGAAAGAACCCAAGGCTACGTGTCCCATTTTCTTTTGGAATTACCTTTTTCTTTTCTCAGGCAGCTGTTTTCATTGGTTGGGTCCCAGTAGGTACATTTCTGCTGTAAAATCCTGTAGCTGAAAGCTTTGGGAGCGACTGTAATCCCCTGAGGGTGTCGGTGGAGCTCTCACAGCTAATAGTTTCACATACAGTAGTTCTACAATATTGGATTTGTTTCTGAAGGTAAGGTGGGGGGATTTCTGAATGTGTTCACTGAAGATGCGGGGGTACTTGTTTTATGTTTCCCATGCTCATCACCAGTCTTATGATCACAAGGTCTGATTTCACATCTTAAAATCTCAGAAAAATCTTTTTTTTTTTAAATTGTGTGCGATTTTCCACTATTGAGACAAAACTGAGACAAAAATAAAATTGGAAATGTACCAGGAAAATTAGGATTGTTCATGAAAAACAAAGCCTTTCATGTGTCTGTAACAAATCTCCAAGCAGAGGCAACTCCCAGGAGATGATCAGAAGGAAACAGTGTTTCTTTTTCCCTGTCTTCTCTCTTTGATTTTCTATTCTGTTACCAATCTAAGCCAGGCATTAAATATAATTATAAAGCAGATCATGAACAAGAATTAATCAAACACGGGGATATTTTACCTGCTGCAGCATACCCAATAAGTGCCCAGTATATTAAAGAACGTGAACAATACACTGCAAATTGCAGTACGTTTTTTTATATAAAATAAAAAAGGCCAGGATAGTTGCATCGGCCAGGCGATGCTTTAAACCTTTCAAAGGTGGGGCTGTTGTGTGATTGCCAATATCATTCCCAACTCCTCTGGTGGAATGATCAGGTGGGGACTAATGTAGGGGTATAAAAAAAATAAATTATGATATGTTGGATCAGTTGCAATTATCACCAAACATACTTTATTCTGAGCCTTCAGTTGAGTTCCACTACTGATTACTCCTCTCGCTTCATAGGAAAACCATGGGGGTTTAACCATCAACCACGTGGGTCCCCTTTTTAGTATAGCTAACTGCTGGAGTATTTAGATTCAACCTGAATTCATTAAATTATATATTTTGTGTGTGAACCGCTCCAGAATTGATCTTCCATGCAGTGCTGTAGCTCCAGATTGTGCTGTGATTACACACTTCCGGCCTTACAGACCAGCCGCCTTCATCACATCGACCGTTCCGACGACGTTGAATAATGCTAAAAGGATCAAGCTCAAATTACCCCAAACACCTTGATGCGACAGCGGAGACAGCGATCGGCATCTTGATAAATGCCAGGCCGAAAACCCACCAGCCCACCGGCAGCTCCCGCTTGTGAGAAAAGCACAACCCCCCCCAACCCCCCCGGCCGACTTTAAGACGGCGGAATATGGATGCGTGGCTGCATGTGTTTACGACACTTATTGTTTCATTTTGTTGATGTACGACTTTGCTGTTGGCAGACCCCTGTTGCACAGGCTTCCCACGCAGCTCTAGAACATAATAGCGGGGGGACGGCGAGCGTGCCTGCAGAAGTGCCAGCCCTGATCTGATTTCTGCGCGAGGCTGGGAGTCGGCCGAGGCGATCACAAGCCGATGTAACATACGATTTCATAGTTTTCATTTAATTACAAAAGAGGCCGCCCCCCTATCTTATGCCACTTATTCAAACCTTGAAGTCTGTGCAGAATTATGAGAACTACTTTGCCTTCTTAATTGCTTATTTGGTTTTTGGAATGAAAACAAAGTCGGAGCTGAAAGCAGCGAATTTCTGAGGGCCGTTTTTGGGACGCTCGGAAACACAGCCCGACTCGTTCTGTCATCGTAGAGAAGAAGAAAGTGGCGGTAATGTGTCCGAGGCCGTCCACCAGCCCGGTCTGAGTCACTGGCATTAAGATCACACTGGGGGACATAATAAAATTCCACCTGTCTCATCAGCTAATGCAGCACAAATCCATTTTTGTCCAAACAGGAAGGGCCACATACATTACCATGATGACCACGCAGAGTCGGGGGGGAACTACTAATGAGCCCAAATGTGATTACCATCCACCTCACCGTTTGAAAACAAAGGAAACCCACCGGCGAACCCCTCCCGGGCTCCAAAGACGAGGCCGAGAGTTTCCCATGTCACCACTCAGCACTACAATTGGCTTTCCTGCCACTATTAGGAGTGGCCGGGCAGACTCTTCCTTATGATTATCATTAGCTGATGGCTCCGCTGCCCTATTCTTACTGACGTCAAGGAACTGATTAAAAAACCAAAGTATCGGTGGTGCTGGGTGATCAGCATTCTGACTGCGTCCAAGAAATGTTGCCAAAGACGTCCAGACAACACCGAAAGAAAAACTCTGTAAACCCCGTCAGTCTGTTTGACAGAGAAAAAACACCTTAATTTCTTTTTGGTACAATGTGCCGCTGCCTTCGTCCTTCCTGTTTTGCTCCCGTACAAGGTGACTGGCACACGTCTGCAGGATTACAGTCTAATAGGGTCTGAAAGGTTAGGACAGTGACAAACAGTCCACTTTTCCTCTCGTTCCCTAAATTGACATTAGACAAACCTGTCTTCAGCCCGGCATTGTTTTTTAACTCCACCCTCATTAGTCATGTAAAACCAGATGAAACACTTGTAGATAAGAGAAGAATTTCACGTCCTGGAGGAATCTGCTTGCAAAGGCAGCTTTCGGTCTCCAACTTGCAAGACAAGCGTTGAATTTCCAAGGAGAGACGTTCACCCTCTGGCTTCTTACCGAGAATTTCCCCGACTAATTTCTATATTTACTTCTCTTTTTTTTTTTAAACCTTATTCTTATTAGCAACATTTAAACACACAGAAGGAGGAGACGCGTGGAGCAGATGATGGTGCGGGGGTAGGAATAATTAACAGGAAATAAATAAATAAACAAATAAACCAAGACGCAAGAAAAAGGCTAAATAATCTTATCGACTCCAACAGCTGCCTTGATGCCCACGCACCCCCACACCCTTGCCTGAGAAAGAAATAATAACAATAATAATAATATTGATAGTAAAAAAAAACCCTGTCCGTGCAGTTAAGCTGCTTATGAATATTTGTAATTAAAATAGAGAGGAAAACAGCAGGAAGAAGGGGCGTCTTTATCAGGGCCCACACCGTCGCTGCTGCAGGTGTCGCCGATGCCCAGAGAGACGTTTGATCCAATGGAGGAGTGGTGGTCTGTTCTCCCCTCACCTGCTGCGTTCAAGGGTTCATTACCTATTTATCTAGCAGACCTTTGAAAAGACGGGAGGCCATAAATTATTCACACACTGTAAAAAAAAAATAAAAAAAAATCAATCCTTTGTAAGACATGATAAAAAACTTCTGCAGACGTCCGTACTTCTGAGGTTAGGGTTCGAGTGCATTATTCTTTTCTTTTTGTGTGGCCATTTATAACCATAACCAGGACATGGTTGTGGAATGTGGATTCATGTAGAAACAGGTTTATCTTTAACCCAAAGACTCAGCTGAAAGCACCATTAGGTGATTTTAGGGGTTTCAGGTTTTGCTCAAAGTGGTTTTACTTTACCACTGGTTACCACTTATTTTTGCTGATTAACTACTGACACGATCAACGATGATGAAATAATTCAACCAGATCGCCCTTTTTGCTGTCCTTCCCTAGTCCTGATTTCTCTGCTGCCCTTCTTCTGCCTCTCCTCGATAACCTTGCCGGTCCCGCATTGAAACTTCTGTCGGGGCGAGGGTTAATCCACGCCTGGAGAGTGAGCTCTGTGCAGAATTGGGTTGGGTGTTCTTGGGATGAGAGCACTTCTGAGGTGCTAAGAGGATCAAAATGGAGGGCAGCACCTGTTTTTGGGGGCTCTGTTGGGATCAGCTGCTTTCCCATGGAGTGGTACAGGTTGGCACTGATTACATCCCATTTACTGAGTTCAAGAACGGGCCAACAAAACAGGTGCAGACAGACTTCTGATGGCTATGAATTACAAATGAAGTTTGACAACGTCTGCTTTTGACACTGTAAAGTGATGCATCACGGCAGCGTAGCGTGGATGTCTCACTCCCTTCTTCGCTGAAGTTACAGCGAGCTACGAGGCATCTGGCCGCTCTGATGACAGCGATGTGATGTTCTCCTCATTCAAGCTTAAGAACCATTAAACCACAGCTTCGGTTTAGCTTCGTCACTTCAACTTTAAAACACGGTCATGTGTTGTTGTGCACGAGAGCTGCTGCCAACCCGTCAAACTCTTGGCTGAACATTTCATTTCTGATAATGGTTGTTGTGCTTCTCACGGTAACGCGGGGGTTGCTGAGGAACAATGTGAGGAGTGATGAATGGAGGAGGGTGCCGGGGAACGGGGGGGGGTGATTTAGCTGATAGTTGGTCATCAAACACCAATCCTTTTTTTTTAATCAGACGTTGTACTCTTTGTGACCTCCCTTCCTTTTCATGATTGATATAGGACATCTTTTTTACATGCTACTGATTTATCCCAGCTAATACTTGATTTTGGTAAAAAAGAAGTTGAGTGGTGATACATCAATGATGCATTCAATGACCTGAAGGTACAGAGGAGATGAGAACACTGTTTAACTCACCATTAATACTGCAAATCAATCAACAACCTATTGAAAAAATTCCTAGAAGAATGCACGGCGAGACACGGTGAAATATCACTGCCCTGAGGTCACCGCTGCTTCAGCCAAGTATATATTTTTCTTAAACCAGCCGGTCGCGTTCGATCCAGGGAGAGCATTCCCGTGTTTGGAGTCACATTTCTTTTCGCCTGGCTGGATATTTTCTGGAGCTGTGGTGGAAGCGCTGGTTTCAGCGTTTGGAGGAGGGTGAGCTCCAAAAAGGAGCACCAAGTGTGGTTTGCTGAGCTGAGATGGATATCTGGTAAATACTACAGACAAATACAACAACGGAAGACTGGATACATGCATCATTGCCGGAGCAATACGTTACGCCTGTAGGCACACTCCACATTTGAAACACTGTCGTCAACAGGAAAGCCTTGCTGCCTGTCAGCCGTGATTAATGTGAAGCCTCTCAAAAACAGGGGAAATACATCAGGGGAAACTTTTGAGAGAGAGGTTGGCAACAACGTGACTGCAGAAAGTGAGGATGTGGCTGGATTTCATGCATCTTCACCCCCCCCCCCCATCTGTCCCCAGATCTTCCCAGATGCTTTGTCTTGCAAGAATTATAATCCATTCCTCTCGTGAGGAAATTGATTTTACAGCAACCTCACCCTGCTCTCCGGGCTCCTTAGCACTCATCAAGTGTGTGTGTGGAGTGTGAATGAGAGTGAAATAGAGGAGTGCTGACACGACCAAATAGAGTGCCACTCCTCCCCGACCTGACGCAAGGTGATAGCACGTCCTGTCACGCGCTCTTTCTCCTCTAATTTGTTTGTGTCGTCCCCATGCACCTGTTCGTGTCACTCCGGGTTGGAGATTAAAATGAACAAGGCGGCTGCTTTATTTTTCATCTTATCTGCGCAGGCTGTTATTAAGACCGGCGCAGCCCGCATTGTTGTGCCGTGTCGCTGATGTGATTGATACGGTGTCAAGGCGAGGGGGAAAGTTTCCCAGTGTCAAATTAATGGGCGACTCTCCAGAATGAAGGAAATGGAAGATGAAAATCAGCGGCTATTATGACAAGGAACATTAGCAGAGCAACACAATGCTGCCATCTGTTTATTTAGTGACCTTTCAGCAAAAATGTGGTCAATGTTTGTTATGAACACTCCACCCCATTCCAGTGTTTTGTGCTCTTTTTGTTCTCCTTTCTTTGGTTTCCTTCTTACTGAACCATGGTGAGACAGTGCACTTTATGTGGGCAACTCAGTGATATGACCCCAGGAAGAATGATTGAAAGACACTTGTCTGAAAGAGACAGAAAATCAAATAAAGACCTGAGCTGCCTGCAAGTCCGTGGACCAAGCTGGGAGTTTGAATTGGCAAAGAAGAAGCAATAAGCAGAGCGAGGCAAGAGCAAATATCCCTGCACGGCATGGAAGAAAGCAAGAATTAAACTGGCGACACAATTTATGTTTTATACCGGTTATACGGAATATTCTAATTAGAAAGCTCAGAGGAAAAAGGTAGTTCATTTGCATTTTCACATTAACAATATTAGTATGTTAATATAAATCAATGAGGTGTTCCCTACCAGCATTGGCCTGAAAGCTAAAAGAGGCTACATTGGAAAAGGAAATAATTTATAGTTTTAAAAATAAATGAAAACTTTTTTTAACTCGATGTTGGAGTCAATAGTTGAGAGATGTGAACAGATGCTGTCCTTCGCTCTCTTCAGCTCCACACTGACATTAAAGCAGCACATGTCTAGACACCACAACTGAAAGTATATTTACACGCGTGCTTCTCAAACACTCATCTTCATGTAATTTCTCCACTTCCCCTCAGCCGCCATCATCCACTGGGTGTCTAAGCCGATACGCTGACTGGATGTGGACTATATAACGTGTACTCGGACCATACGGTCTTCCTCACGCCTACCTGCGCATGCTGACATGGTGATGACCGATTTTGTGCGAAATTGTGTAGGGGTGAGAGGTGGACAGGGAGAAAGAGAAAGGGAGAGGGGGAGCAGCATGCAGAACCGGCCACCGGCAGAGCCATCGATCGGTCTCGTCAAGGTTCAGAGACATAGATGAGATACAAACCCACCATTAATTACAAATTACTTTTGCCATGAAAGTCGATCGGCGACAGAAAGCCTGTAGATCAAATAAAGGAAAGAGACGGAGCGCGCACATCTCCCATCCCAGGACGTCTCCCACGTGACAGAACTGCTTACTCCCCGTTTCATCCCGTCTGCACTTCTGACAAGTTGCGCCCTCTTAAAGTTGTCGGCGCCTTTGGGCCCGTCACCAGCGGTGCCGGTGATTAGACGCGTGGCCAAATGAATGCAGATATATGTTTTATCCATATTCAATAAGCATGTTCCACTGTCTTCTCACCAAACACTTAATCAATACCCCAGGAACTATGATAGATTATGCTCCATAATGGCGCATATATTCAGCATGCGCTGAGCTGCATGTAATGCGCTTATAAAGCGGCAGGACACCAGGATACAGGCGTGAGCAGGTGCAGGATTTAGGAGGATCCGCGGGCAGGCTCGCCGACGCCCCCCCACCAGTGCCACTCGAGAGAGCCCCTGCTGTCTCAGACAGGTTGCAGCACAGCCGTGCTTTGCATTAAAATTCCAGGCAGCGCTCTCCGAAGCCCTACCTTGCAGTCTTTCTTAAATAAACTTTCGTTTCATCTCTATTTTCCCCCCTCCCTGGCCTCGTCTGCTCTTTGCGTCGGCCTGCGCTCTCTCCCTCCGCCGCCGCGAGTAGAGCCGCACCTGACCGCTGCCTGTGATTAATGTCGGCCGTGTAGCTGCGTATGTAAGCAATCCCAATTCATCCGTGAAGGCTTCTCTTCCCGGCTCTGACAGGCATGTCTGGGCTCACGGCGCACTGCAGTGTCTGCTGCTCTATAAAGCTGATTTCAAATACAGCCATTCCAGAAGAGAAGCACCCGCAGTGGCGAGAAGGCTAAACTGATCAACAGATCTTTCTCTCTTTCCCTCCTTCCTCTCTTCCTATCTCTGAGCCTCTGCTTGCATCCCCTCTGTTTTATTGTGACAAGACCCGGCGACTCGTGGCTTGAATACCAACAGGATCATTTCTTGACGGCCTCCTTTTATTTGTCTGCTATCGGCCTGATAAGATGATTTTCGCTCTCTGGGTTTGTTTTGGTTTGGCAGAGACGGCCCGCATGAGGAAGCTCATCCTCTCCCCCCGTTTTGTCTCTCTGTCACTCGGCCTTCTTCTGTATTCTGCGACCCAAACTGGCATGTGCAAAACAGAGAGCTGGAGAGTTTAAGATGATTACAGGAGGACGCCAGGCAGAGGGGAGATGTGTACATACGAGCTCGCGCAGAACAAAGAGTCAGGAAATGATAGGGTGTTGAAGATGCACTGCAGAGATGTGGCACTTCATCACATTATAAAAGAGGGCAGTCTTTTTCTTTTTCTGCTAAAGTTTTCTTTCCCATTAACACAACCCTGAGGGACATTTGGACACTGTAATGTTGACGCTGTCGAGAGCCTGTACGGCAAAAAGAATTAACGTAACACAGACAATTGGCTGCAATCAGGATCTGCATGCAAATTTAACATGCTGGAGAGCTTTTGGGTAGAAACCCGATGATGAGTCATAGGGAGATTAAACTGGGTCAGGAAATTATTCTGCTTAAGCTTATATCAAAATTTGGCCATGCTACGTTGCAAAGCCCCCCTCCCACACCCCCCCAGTCTCGGCAGTGTGCAGTGAGCTGAATAAAGCTCTATAACAGGTTGAAAAGGGGACAGATTTTGTTCAATAAACCTGCACAATAGCCCATTAGAATATTGTGGGTCACAAAACAAAAGGGCTCCCAGAGAAGTTTGAAAGCCACCGTTGGTGGGTGGATAGAAATCTGCAGCGCAACTGATAACGCTGCCAGACGTGCTGCACGTAGGGCTGCAGAACAAGGGGCCGAGGCTGGAGACTCGGGCTTTGTGCTGAAGGCCGGCCCACGTGCCAATCTGTCTGCAGAACGAGCCTTCCCCTCAGGTCTCCTTCCAGGGTTGGAACAGGAGTTAATTGTTCTCATGATGGTGTCAGGTGGCACAATTGATCAACGTTAAAGGATCATTCCCTGCGACATTACCCCCCGAGAAGGAAAGACAAACTGTGCTGGGGAAAAAAAAAAGGCACTCTGTTTATGTGACATCTGACAAGGTGAAAGGATGCCCTTCGATTGCTTTTGCTCCGTCGGAATCACAAAATCAATAGCTCATATGCACCTAAACCTTTCTATCAAATATACCGACTGAGGAGATCATCCAACGCCACTTCACAACACACTCCAATCCCTTTGCTTGCTTTTAATGAGATTATATTTTCACTAGGCTCGCGCTAATCTTTCTCTGCAGTGGAAAAGGTCGTTTACATATTTGTCACAGACTCGGAGAATGTAATACAATGCTGGGAAACATCCAACTAGACGGTTTTTTCAGTATATTAATAATTAAATGCAGTCTTTCTGTTTTCTTAATTCTTGTTAATTATGTATCCGTGACACAAGAAGCATTTTAGAAGGAACTGATAACGCTGTCGCCCTGTAAGCACGTGCTGCACAGCAACCGTGGTCGGTCCTTCACGCACACATTTGAAGTTGTTAGGCTTCCATTTCACTCTCATTTTTGGTATCACCTCCATTTTTGGAGGCTTTTGTAGTTAATCCCACCGTGCTGGAGATTATTAAAAATAATGTGATGAGAGGCTCTGCTGATGTATTTTAAGGGAAAAGGGAGTAAAACTGGACAGAAAACATTTATTGTAGGCACACTTGTGAACATAGCCTTGATATAGTGGATTTCTGGCTGCAGATGTCAGGAATAATTTAGTGTTATAGAGCAATTATGCATGCGATAAACTGGGTTGCCATCTGAGGAACATTGCAGAATCTTCAACTTGGCCTAAGATCTCATCCCGGTTTATGACCCACGGGAGATTTAATGTACCTCGCACGTGAGCAGCTTGTTCTTTGCTCTCCGCCTTGTTTCCTGTGGACCTCCCTGTGAGTCCATGAAAGTTTTCTTTGTATTTCATGAATGTGTGTAGGCAAGTCATTTGCTAAAGGCATCTTTCGCGACAATACGCACGCCTACCCCCTCCTGTTGCTGCATTTATGCTGCATAATAAACCAGTTAGAGGATGTACAAGGATGCAGGATCACAGACTTATGCGTGACGTGTGGGGAAAAAGCTTCTATTTCAGCAGGTCTGCATCCCTCACTTTGTCATTTGGGGGATGACAACAGACGATGGAGCAACAAATCTGCAAATAGCCGCGCTCTTGACCTGTGTAATAACAGCACTGGCTCACTTAATTGCTAAAGGCATATCGACTATGAAACCTCCATCCCTCCCCACAAAGCACAGTGGAATGAACAAAACTGCAGAGCAAGACCTGGCACTGCAGAAAGGATGCCTGGCACTCCTCATTCATCACGCTGATTGAGGAGATCAATTCACGTTTGTGCGTTCCTTGGCTTCCCCTCGCTCCTTTTATAGAGGTGTGCTACATGGCAAACCTTCCAGTTCACCATTTTGTCATCATGGATTTAGTGGAATTTAAAACGCACGGCTATAAGATGAGGAAGTCAATGCTGCAGCAAGAGTTTTAGAGCAAATAAAAGTGAATCTGAGAGCCTGGATGCGTCAGAGCCTCTGTTGCAGTACCTCTCAGACCTTTTAGAGGGCAGTCTAGCTCTGTGGAACAAGAAGGTGGCACCACTGAGGGGAAGAAGGATTCGTTTTTCTGGATTCTATCTCTCATTAGGTTTCATGCAGTGTCTGGATTACTTGTTTCTATCCATTGGAAACAAGTCCCTGTTTCACTGTACTTATATTAAACACAGGTAAAGTGCCTTGCTCTATGGATTCACGTTGATGCCTGACCTCATTTCTCTCTTCATTTTGCCTTCCTGTGGAGGCATCCAATGTTTGATTTCAGTGGGTGTAGATGTTCCGTCCTGAGAGAAGAAAACGCGCTAAAAACTATTTGAGTCGAGCCGCAGACACGTTTCTCAGAGCAGGGAAATGTGTCCCGAATCCAAATCTCTCCGGACTCACTAATGCTACGACAGCTTGCTAACTTATTCATTCCACAGGAGAGCATGGAAGCTGACAGAGCAAGCTGAAGTTCACGTCTCCAGGCTCTACCCTCATCCGCTCGCCTCCCTGCCTCATCCAGGAGTCTTAATTCATCATGATGAGCAATCATTGGTGGGGTGAAAGTTCAACAAGAGTGCTGACCTTTTTCTGCTGACCTTCGCTAGTGAGCCTCTTACAGGCTAAAGGCAGCTGCACACTCTTCAGATGTTTGCAGCATGCCCCATGGAGAAGGATCTGTGCACGTCAAGTCGGTGGCGCAGAGCTGCATTTGGGGTTTGTGCATATGGATCATTTTTGCCCTCTTTTCATGGAGTACTCTATTAGCTGGGCCCCACATAAAGAAAATGGCAGCTGATGTATTGAGATTTTAATTGTGGTGTGTTATTTATTTGACAGCCCTCCTTCAAAGGAGGGAACAAAAGGCCTGTGTGACGTCCCTCTGCCTCCCCTGCAGCTGATAATCAATGGGGAGACGGAGCTGCCGGCTATTGACTCAGCAGAGATGAATGACAGGGCTCCCAAAAGGGTCCATTTGAATTTTGACAGGATTCTGAAGTTGTAGTCTTGCTTTGATTGTGCTGCTTCAGTGACATGCTCAAGGTATTACCAAGTACTGATGTGCCGTGAGTGCAAAATAAAAGCTGCGGGTGGTGGGAGATCATAGGTTTAAAACAGGCCGCCATGGTCATCAAAGACACAGCTGCTGAGCTTGGTGGTATAAAAACAGGAGAGTGAAAATGGAAGTAGGGTTTTAGTAGGGCAAACTGAGGAAAAGGGAAAACAAAATCCTCACCTGGCCACGAGGGGGATGCCACGATGCAACTGTCTAGGCTGTCCTCTAGTTCAGACTGTCCCTTGGCGCCTCTCTGTCACAACAGTATGAATCAGCAGAGCACACTCTCAGTCAAACCCAGCCTGACCTTCTGGAGGAAGCCTGGAGAGGTGTTTCAAACATACGCGTCTAAACACCTCAGGCCTTAGTTGTCTTAGAAGTGCCACCACTGGAATTATGTGATTGCATATCATCTTCCATCAGAAGCCCTCCCTCCTTCGAGTCTAATGTTCCTTCTTGGCACTCGAGCTCTGATCTTGTTAATGCTGTAGCAGGCTGCAGACCGGCAGATACACCTGCTTGCCATGGATGGCCACCGTTTCTGGGCAAACAAATGAAGCTCTCCATGCACTCAGCCAATTAGATATTAATAACAATCAGGGCGAAACTCTGATGGGGACGTTTTCCCTCTGTGTTTCCCTGAAAACCAGAAAAAACACTGCAAAATGGTTGTTTACAGATATGGGAAAGCTGAAATCATTTGAAACAGCCTTTGAAGCTTCTTATGTTTCTTCTTATGTTTAAATTTGATGTCTAAGGGTTATGAAACTTTACTCTTCTTTGTTCAATTTTGTTGCTCTAATATGACATGCAAATAATTCAGTTTTATCAATGCTAGAAACGTAGATATTTTACACAGTTCTTACTATTACTGATGTTGGAACACCCTTAAATGGCCACCATGCCAAGATGAGCTATTTACACCAACAGCAGACGTGGAGGAGCATCAGCATTCATTTGGTGTTAAATCTAAGTCCAATATTTACCCTTCTCAAAGCTCCAACTCAACCAATTCTCCAGGGAAATATCCGTCTGTCTAGCCACCATCTTCACCAGCTTGTCAATAACTTTGCTTGTCTACAGTTTGTTGCAGCTAAAGTGTGTGTGTGACTTACTCCCTCTGTGTCTGGAAACCACAGGGAAAGCGGGGTTTAATTACAAAGGTAGTCAATGAACTTAATTAAACATTAACAATAAGCAACCAGGTCGCTTGGCTCTCTCCCTGAAACCACAGTTCATATATGGACCGCACACAAAGGTGGAGAGCATCACTGTGTGTGGACTCAGTGAAACCACCGTCTGTTGTCAGCCCCTCACACTGTGTCAGCTGACAGATGATTTAAATGTGACAGGTGGGGAACATGTATCAAAATCTGTGTAGGTTTAAGTGAGGCTCCCTATTGTCCTTGAAGAAGGTCACATGAACATCTCGTATTCGTGTGCAAGGAAGTCAAATTCAGTTTTTAACAGACCATTTCTGCTCCATTCATATACATCCTGCTTAAGCATAAAGTGTAAGTGTTAAAAAGGATAAAAAAACAAAACTTGACATTTGAGTAAAACAGCTGACGTGGTAGGACTATTGTATACTGTAAGTGACCTATAATTATGCAGTCGTGGTCACGAGGCGATCTCTAGAGAGACACACCTGAGTGTAAATGAATTAGGGATCTATTCAAATTCAGCTTTTCTGGGAGTTCAGCTTCCATAAAGCTGATTCTGCACATGCGGTCCCACAGAGCACCAAGCATGGGCAGTTATGCTTATGAAGCATATGCAATTACCAACGCAAACCAGATTTCTCCCAGTGATACTAATTGGTTGTGTCATGTTTGAGCGATAGCTGACTAACTGCCTCCCGTCCACACCGGCCGTGCGCCGTACTCCAGCACACCACTGCCCTGATGCACGCGGCGTGCCTCGGAAGGTGAGTTGGCAAAGTTCTCCAGCGGATTTTCAAAGGAAACAAAATCTTAGCGTGCACATTTCCCCCTGAAGCAACGCGTGTCCTCTGCTTGTTGTTTTGCTGACAGTTTGTTAAAATGTGAGAGGCGTAATCATGCTGCACTGTGCCATTTCTTCAAGGTTGGGTGAGTAAGAATACAGCGCTGCTGCCAAACACTTCAAATCCCCCAAAAGACAGTAAAAAAAAACAAAACAATAAAAACCCCGAAACGTTTCCCTGCACAGAGTGTGTGCGCCTTTTCCGATGAATGCTCCGTCCCTTCTAATGCATGTGGCAAATAGCCATTAATCACTGTTCACTTGTGTTGCATTGTGCAGAGTGGGTTGTGGAGAGCGTGCACGCATGAAATGGCTTTTATTTTCAAACTAGTGAGGTACACACAGGCTGAATACTACAGATGAACACACAGGTATGAAACGGTACCAACTGACCACAGGAAAATATTAAATACCACACATGAAGAGTTGTGTAACACACAGGGATCATCCCTGTAGACACAACTACACACAGCCCAAGACACTCGTTTTGGTTATGATCCATTTCGAGTGAAATAATTACATGTCTAATGCAATTTAATCCCTGCCCTTGCATCCTCCTCTGAGGAAGATACACGTGCCAAGCAACATGAAGTTGGAGCTCCTGCCTCATTACATGCAAAGTGGATACCATTAACTGGGTTAGAGGAACAGAAAGCTATACCTGCAAGCAAACGACAGCGCAGGATTCAGGGCATATCTGATCAAACACAACTGGGAGTTCTGCTGGAATAATTTTAGCAGGAATGTAAAAGAGAAAAATCAGCTGAGGCTGTTTATCTTCCACAATTTTCTTATCCTCCCGTATTCCTCTGCAGATGCCTTCCCGTCAGCGTCTGTGATCAGCACTCCTGAACTGCAAATGAGTCTCATTCAGATTTAATGTTATGAACAAAACGCGCCTAGCTGTAACTAAAGACGGGTGGTGCAGGGTTGAGGTGCGGAAAGGAGCTGGTCATGTTGGGCAAGAGCGCTGAGCTGTCTTCACAATGTCCGAGATGTTTTCATGGGACCTGAGTGGAATTTGGTTTATTTTGTTTGTGTCATTTGACATGGGACTTTTTCAAAAATTAAACTCAACATCTTACTGTCTGTATAGTTGCTATAGTTACTGATAATGCTCCAACTTGGTCACACGTCTAAATTAAATTTATATACTCCCTTAAATCAATGTCAGCCTCATTTACCTCTTTCAGCTCATAAGTGAGACAAATATAACATCGTTTACGTTTGGATACCATCTACAATCTGTTAATAAAGACGTATCGAGCTGACTCGTTTTGAATCACATCTTCCGAACCACGTGATCCTCGGCTGTGCTGCTACAGAGGGCAGAGGAATCCCAGTGGACGACCTCTGAGCCTCTGGAGTGCCGAGACGGGGGCGTACGGGAAACAAGCCCCGCACGTGCAGCGGCCTCTGATCGTGCTCCGCTTCCGCCCGTGCTCACGTGGGGGTTTGTGCGCGTAACGCACCGTGAAATTCCGGTTAGGTCAGGAGGTGCGGCGTACATCGCTGGTGCGCTATTGCTATCCCCATTCTCAATTTACTGCTTTTGCACGTCAATTAGCGCCGCAATTATGCTCTCGGTGCGCAGAGGAAAGACGGGTAACTGAATTAGGCAACAGCATGTTTTCGCGTGGGAGTGGATGGGGGAGGCTGGAGCAGTTACTAAATCTTTTAATGGGGGAGACATTCTGCTGAAGACAGGGCTTTGTTAATGGAACTTGAACTTGATTAGAGGATAGCAGATGCACACATTCAGTAGGGTCCTTGTCTTCAGACTCCTGGGCTGTTTATTGTAGCTCTCAATGAATTGGCAGCAGCAGTGCGAGCTGCAGAGGAGCTATTTTAAGAGTACGAGGAGCTTGTTTGCTTTGGGAACAAATTTGGGAAACTGGCCCTACAGAATTAGAGTATTAGATCTCTTTACTCAACAATAATAAAATAACCTGCGATCGGCGTGCAGAGAAACACTCCGAATATTGAATTGCACTACTTGGGTGCAAGATCTATATAGTTTAATAAATGGGACCAGGTTAGCGTCATCAATCTGATGTGGCCTGGGCCGGACCTACGTCTGGAGTAACAGAGTGGGAGCGTGCCATCGATGCTGCCCGCTCCAGAACGGGACCGCAGCCCTGTGAAGACGGAGCTTCGGAGGCTGTGAGTCATCTCTGCCCGCCATGGCCGTGGTTAACTGTCAGGGTGCTGGTGAAATCGATTAACGCTTCACAGTAAATCAGGGTTGCGCGAGTGAATGGAAGCAAACTGGTTTTTGAAGATGATGAATTGGGGATGTCATCTTTAGAAAACACTGTCATGCTACATCTCCACAACAGTGTAACTACAGCTGCAGCCGACTGCATCTTCATCTGCTCATACCTGCTTAATGAAGAGAAAATTACAGTTGGAATCTCCACTGCCGATAAGGATGAAGATTCAGACTTAATTTAATTACTTGGAAAACAATCGGTGATCCCATTAAAAGGTTTAGATTGTTTCATCGTCTTGTCCAAATGAACGATGAATTTCTTTAATGACTTGTTTGAAAGCCCAAGATTCATAGTCTGAATGATGTATTCCTCATTACCCAAACACATGGATACAGATTTTGCATTTACTTAATGGAAATATTGAGTTTTCAAAGGAAGAAAAAGCACAAAGCACACAGCTGAAATGGTGGTTCCTGACAACCAGGGGTCGTACAAGCCGAGCCAACCACACCACCAAGTCAAACTTTGGAATGCCAATCTAGCCAAGACTGTCTTCCACCAGCCAATCACAGAGTCAACCTTTTGAAAACTAATTAAACTGCATTCTCATTATTTCAAAAAGTTAATCAAATCTAAATTTATTCAGGATTTAAAAATCTTTCCCCCTTCCCATTCCTGGTGCTTTATCTACTTGGGTTTTGACAAGTGCATTCATTTGGGCCTTCTTTACGTTTATCTGGTGTTAAAGGTCACCATAAATGCTTAATACATATGCATTGCTCATATAATGTGAAAACACTCATCTCATACTTTAATTCAGGGGGTTTGCAGAATACATGAAGTGTAAAACTCATTACACTTCTCCACTGTTTGTCTTTTGGGTTGTACGCTGTAGTGGAGATGGTCATATTAGACATTTCAGATCACTTGTTGTGCATTACACCTTTACAGAAGATCTTCCAAGGAGCCTCACAACACAGTGGATGACCAAGAGCGGCTGTTGTGCTTGAGGTCATTTGCCTTCACAGGCATCTGGCCATCACGTTCAGGCAGCAGGCCAGCTCCCAGGCAAAAGAAGTGGCACGACCTTTACACAAGGCAAAACGCCCAACAAAAAACACTTCACAAGAATCATTTGTTTACTTTGATCTTTCCTGGTTTGCACAATTTGATAGAAAAGTACCCTCTGCAGACGAGGACCCTGGTGAGGGGCGCATGGTAGTGTTTTAATGAATTATTGCAGGGAGCATTAAACAATGTTAAAAACCAAAATAGATACATCCCTGAACAACAACTTCACTCAAAGAGCACTTACTTGATTACTTTGGGAGAAACTGTAGCAACAACACACGACAATAAGACTTTAGGCTTGTTTTGGTTATGAAGTGTGATTTCTCTGGGAGGACTGCAGCGTTTCATTTTATATGGAATACAGTGGTTTAATATCTGGGATCAGTTGGGTTCCATCTGTGGGTCACAAAGACAAATGGTATGGTCCTCACCTTAAGAATGACATTACAATTATCATAAGCTAAAAATATTCTGGCTATTCCAATCCTCAAATAGCCAGCACACCCCAACACAGTTTATTTATTGCTTTAGAATATTCATCCAATGGGCACTAACTGGCACTAATCAGGCACAGAAGGTGGTGGTGAAGTTAAATCACTGTTTAATTATAATTACCATTATTTTAAGACAAGAGGATTGTTGATATGCAGCACTGGTTTCACACTCTCAACTGCACTTAAATTAAACCTCCAAACGTCATTTCTCTTGCAATTATTTTCAGTGTAATATATGCATATCTGACTCACTGTATGTGTCTTGTGACCAATGAGGTTGTTTTCCTACATACGGTGACTCACACCCATACTATTATATGCATACTTGCATGTGACCAGCTGTGCCTCTTTAGACCTTGAATCCACGCTAAGATGTGTGTTTAACTCAAGTGGTCATGGCTTCTGACAGGACACAGAATGAACTCCGTCATTATTCTGCTTTCACATTCAGCTCAGCTCAGCTGCAATCGTTATATTGGCAGAAATGTGTGTAAAACAGGGCCCAGAGAAACAGAATCGGTGATGACACGACATGACTGGTGACTGTCGTTATATAAGGGAGTCAATCTCCATGTTTTTACTAAGTCGTTTCCCTTCGGGGATTTTCACAGTCTGTTAAGATGAAATGAACTGTTACAAGCTGATTGCACACAAATGATATCTTTGCATAAACTCATAAGGGTGCACAAAAATGTGGATACTCTGGGATAATTTGATTTGGTGTCATTTCGTAAAAAATACATATGCATGACTGTTTGATTTACATTACTGACCCCAGAGTGAAGATCACAACTTTATATTTTCTGTCTTCAGGGAAAAGCACGTTGTTGTATTGCTTATTTATCTGTATCGTGATGTTTCCAAAATGAAAAAAAAAAAAACTGTTTATGTTTTAGATTCATTAATGTCCTCTTTTTACAACTCTCTTTCTGACCTTGTGCCTGCCCTACCTTCCCTCCTCCTCATCCTCTACTCTGCAATTGGCAGCAAGGTCCCCTCATGTGAGCCATCCCTCTGTTCACTGTTTCTTAGTCACTGTTCCGTGAAATGGCAGGTTCATTGCATGTTTTAAGAGGCAATATATAAATAAAATTTTAATTAAGAGTTCATATCTACTAAAACCACGACTCCACCCCACCACTAGAGGGTGGCAGAGATGCTTTGACATCACTTTCGGGGGGCCGACTTTGTCCTTTTTGTACCGTCAATGATATATGCACATTAAAAAGACGGTGGTGTGGCTAACCTAAATATAGCAGAATGTGCTGAGGGTTGTCCAAACAAAGTGTTCATTTGTTTGATTTATTCCCATAATGCGTGTCTTATCTACATTAATTTTCTATTGCTGTCAGTGAACAGGAACATTTGCTTTGTACTGAGGCAGCCTCAGGGATGTTGTGATTGATGCATTCCACTTAGCTTAGGTGCATCAACACTCTCTAGACATATTCTCATATTTTTTAAAAAGATACATCATTCAAAATCCATGTCTGTGTTTATTAATACATCATGCAAACATGCTTCATTACGTGGTCTCTGAGACTACGGCTATTCATCTGAGGTGGGGTTGAACCATTCTGATAATAAATACTGACCCGTGATGCAACAATAGAGGTGGGAAAGAACATTTTTTCTCTGAGTTTGATGGCATGCATCATTGAAAATGACAACATGTAAAAATTGTTTAGAGGACCCTATTAAATATGTATGAAACCGGGTTTTCAAGGGGGGCATAGACAGGCAAATCCATCATCCTATTGTAAAATGCAGAAATACTATTAAAGTATGAATATTTAGCATAGTTTCCCTTGATACTGCACAACGAGCCACAGACAAGAAAGGGCTGAAAACATGATTTTAATATTACATGACTTTCACACGATGCGATTTTTCTTCCCTTGTTTTGAATACATTAATTATAAGAACCGCTGCCCGATCTGAAGGATTTCTCTTGAAACGGTGTCTCAGGGTACCACAATAAATAAATAAATAAATAAATAAATAAATAAATAAAAGCTTCTGGATAAATAGTCAAAATACCACCATGTTTGATTCCTTGAGGAACTTGAGGAACTCATCAACAAACATGAGCAAATTGACATTGGAGCAGACTAGCAGCCATGTTTACATGTCCTCAATTACAGAGATTAGTCAACCTCTCTAAGGTCACCAAAACAAAGGCACGTTCCTGTCAACATAATCCCTCTTAGTTGACTATTAATTACTCTGTGGATGCTGAGGACCAGAGGGTATCGTCACTGAAATGTCAAAAGGGTTGCAGCAAAATTTACCAAACCTGTCCCTCACATGCGATCAGGAAACTGAAAGTTTGGCCCTGCGCTTTTTAGGCCTTTACTTTGCCACCAAACAAAAGCCCATTTTATTTTATTTTCTGGCACTTTCTTCGCTGTTGCAGCCAAGATTGCATTCTGTAAATCAAGGCTACACTACACACATTGACATTAGACCTTACGGTCACCGCAGTGACTCTACATCACTTAGCAAAACAATGCCGGTGGTGCCTCTCTGCTGCGAGTCTGCCAGCACGCTGTGTTGTTGTGAGCAGGGGGGCAGCTGAGTTTATGTGAGCAGGTCTGTGTGTGCGTCAGTGTGTGTGTGTGTGTGTGCGTGTGTTCAGGGAAAAGACAGAAAATGAGAGATAGTCAGAGAGCCATCCCTGAGTGATGGCGCTCTGCTCCCTGCAGCACACTGTCAACTCCAAATGAGAGTTTCCAGACATCCAGGAAGGCTCTGGAGAGTGGGTGTTTTCCCACTGCCGGGTCCTCTGTCTGCACAATAACTTAAAAAGTTAGTTGGCTGACCTTCACATTTGGAGGAAAGATAATGGATTCCATTCTTCAAGCATTTGTTGATTTGGTGAAAATGAAAATGAAAACCGTTTCCTGAGGAATCTCTTCAATGACTTGTTTGAAGTCACGGCTAAAGATACACCACATGACCAAATGATACATTTGTCGATAGCCAATCTTGTTTTTATCCAATTTCCATTTGTAAAATCGTGTGGATGAAACAGCTCTGAAGGGCTCTGGTTCAATCCCAGGTTTCAGCAGAAAGCAAGCATCTGCTTTGAGGTCCATATCCTAAAGGACCTGGGTTCGAGGAGAGTGGGTTGTGGGTAAGTTCCATTTATAGACCAACATTTGAGAGTGGCCTGGTAGTAAAACAGAAACACACTAACAAGAAAAAATTCCAAGCACTGTGGACATGCCCTTGAGCAAGACGCGAACACCCACATGCTCAGAGTGATGGCTTTCTCATGCATCTTGTTTAATGAACAGAGTTAAAAATGAGAATTTTACCATGGGATGAATAGAGTTTATTTTTTCCTCCACTTTCTCGCTCTCTCAGTAAATGACACATCATGAGCAGGCATCAAACAAGACTTTTCAAACTGACTTTTGCAATCTACAATACTACTTTGTGTCCAGCCTTCCAACGCTGCCTATCGCACTTTTGCACGATCACATCAGAAAATGAATTTAGAACACCCTTATTTGGTTAATTTCATTCACTGTGTCTGATGATAAGTACATTACAGACCATTACAAACCCAAACTTTGAAGTTGCTTAGCCGCTCTCTGAATTAGTCAGCTGTTCCAATAATCTGACCAATAAAAACAGACACTTATGTCACAATGCCGAGCAGACTTTGCACAGTGGATTTGTTTTCATTCTGTCAGTATCCGGCAGAACTGGAAATTAATCATTCAGGTGGTGAAGCCTGAACTGAAAATGAGGTGCAGCATGTCCACTACATTGTAATTGTCTGACATACTTAACAATGTTACACCTCTCTGCCACTCTGCAGAACCAGGCCAAAATAGCCAAACCACGAGGGCCACCACTTTGTTCAGGTCCTCGTTTGTAGCAGAGCAAAACACCCACCAACCTGAGACAAGGGCTCAGCTGCTGATGAGCATTTTAAACAGGAAAACAAGTACTCGAGCATTCGCATTATTGGTGTCATTAGTGTGTATTGCAGCCCACCATTTGGGAGTTAGGAACATGGCTTAGCTTCACTTTTAGGGGAGCTCTGGTGTTGTACATCTTTATATACACCCAATGATCCAGCATGTTACATTAGGGCTGATAGCTGCTATATACACTAGCTAATGGACCTTAGCACTGCGAGTCTGGAGTTATCAGCTGTCAGCCATTACCCAGAACATCACCGTTTACTCCACAGGCCCTCTGCCGTCACAGGGAGGTCGCATCGTTTCCAAGCCATGACATAATTAACACACATTTAAAGAACAGCCACCCAGTCAGATGAGAGGTGTCGACTGGAGATGAACTCAGACACGGTAGCAGGAGCAGATACTACCAACAGCACTTACATATTCCACTTTTTTTCCATTAAGGATTTGGCAAAGATGGAACTCTCCACTCACTGCTAACCTTGTATTTGCTGAGCTTGTTATGCAGACCCTGAAAATTAACATCCTGGCTCCCAATTAGAGGGCGAAATTTGATAAAAGGACTTCTTCTGGCAACGAGTTAATTAGTTGATCTTACTCAAGAGACCCTCCACCCCAAGGTGGAATTACCATGTGTCATTAATTTACATTATGATTGAGATTAAATACATATTTTATGTAAAAAATAACTGGAGCGGATGTGCTTTAGTCTCACTCTTTTTGCTCATTTTTTCCTGAGGAATAGGCAAACAGACCCTCAGCTTCTGTGTGTTTACTCTTGTCTTGTGCAAAGCCACATTTATCCATCCTGTGAATTGTGCACAAACAATGAAAAGGCTGGGATGGATTTCATCTACTTTTGAAATTGTACCTGGGAGCTGCGCTTTGGTAGGATTTTAGCGAGCCCGGCCAGGCAATTCTCTCCCTCTGTGTGCTCTGAAATGAAATCAATAGCATTTAAACCATGACTGCTGGGATTGGAAGACTATTGGAGTGAAATGTCATGCGTCTGTATTCGCTTTTATTAAATTTTGTATTAATGATGTGTTGTGACTAGTATTGTTTGCAGGTGGATTTTGTGCAAAGATCTGAAGTGCTCCACTAGTTTTGACAAATTGTGTCAAAGTGTACAACCAGTCTGGGTGACCATTCACATCCAATGTGCTGGGCAACATCTTTAATAGCATATCAAGAGGTTGTAAAGGGAATTTTGCCTTTTAAAGCGCTGTAGGATGGGAACTGTGTCATCCCACACGTGCTGCTCTACGTTATTTCTTCACAAAAATTATGAAGGTGTTTCCAGGACCCCCACAGGCCTGTTTGATAGTTCAGTGTCATGAAAACTAAAATCTTTATGGCAAAGGTTTCCTTGTTCATTACAGTTGAGCCTTGGACTAAGACTCTCTTCATGCCAGTGAACCAGCGGTTGAGACTTTAACAAGTTCACAATGAGCTATTCCAAACAGTGAAGAGCTTTATGGAAATATGTTCTGATAAATGTTCTGTCTTTTGCTGTAATTTAACCAGTATTTGTGATATGCTTACAAAGAGTCCAATTTAGAGGACTATCCAGGGCGCACTCTGTGGCCCAACTACTGAGCAAACCGAGGTGGCATTCAAATGATGAAACCTCTGTTGCCACGAAGTTTGTGTAACGCCAACAAATATAATCTCATCAGACCAAAAGGGGGGGGGGGGGTTACACGCAGACACCTTTGTTTTTCTGTCTTTAACGGAGTTCATTATTTTCAGCTGTAAAACCACTGTCAGAATGACTATTGAGAAGAATTCCTTGGGAGAAAAAATTAAAATGAGCTTCAACAATACTGAGGGAATAAAATCACTACTCAGTTTTTGGTCATTTCATAATAGTGGAACCCAAATTGGCACACATACTGTCTTTGAACAGGACAGTGTCCCACAAAATATAATCAGTGTATGAATGTTGGTAATTTCTGGATTTGTTGTTCTTAAAGAGCATCAGCCTTAGGTAGTTCAAATATGTTATAAAGGGATGAAAGTACACAGCGACTGCATTACTTTTAGTGATGCTCCTTATCTTGGTTTTTCAAACATTCCTTTCCTGGTGTGAGCTTTTTTCTGATGCAGATAAATGTCATTCAGGTTCAGTTGCTGTGACAACTGGGAGGTGGAACATATATTTAACTACACATGTGAATCCCTATATTGAAACTCACAGCAATAGTACCAGAACAGTTACACTTTTATTTCAGTAGTGCAATTACATCATTTATTTTCATGGGTTAGATACATTTTATATGGATGGAAGTATTTATTTCATTCAGCACAGCTTTCCTGCTGTTTGCAGAAATTGTCTGGACCAGTGTCCATCCAGCCCCCTCTCCTAATGAGCCTCATATAATTGGCATTAATGCTATGCCTTGTTTTGGACCTTTTACTATGTGGTACTAAAACGGTCAGCAAAAGAGTGGAAAGCACATTCCCCTGAGTTCTCGTGGGTGTTGAGTATGCATATCCACATTTGTCGAGAGTAAACATTCAGTTTCTGTATCAGAAGAAGGCAAATGGCAAAAGCCTAAAGTCAGTGCTGGAGAGTGGTGATGGCCAAAGCGCAAAAGCTGTGAAACCATCTAGGAAGAGTGGAGAAAAACCTCTTAATTGTACTGCGCATGGCACTAACACCTACTTGGTATTTTTACAGTGGTATAGTCCAAACAGGGCATTACGAATCCTTCAAAAAGTAATCTGCAAAAAACAGATTTTGCTCTTGGTACGTTTGACCACAATAGGGGTTACATAATTTAATCAAACTGCAAGTAGTGTTGTTAGTTTACCCTCTCCACAACAAAATAACACATTCTGTTCCGAGTATGTGAGCTCATGGGTGGTTGTGACGGTACATCGGAAACCTTGCTGGTCCAATTTTCCATCATCTACCCAGCACAGCCTAGCTTTAGCAGTACGTGGTAGTTCTGTGAACTGCCCCCACCTTTGGAGCAAATGTCTGAGATTTGGGGCCACGTAGTCTGAACTAACGGATTTTTACACGTCTGTTGCTCAGAGCCTGCATCCCAGCCCACCCCATCAGATTCAGGACAGCGTTTCTGTGGTCAGAGACCCACTAGAGCAGGGGTGGTCAAACCGGTTCCACAAGAGGCCGTGTGGTTGCAGGTTCTTGTTCAACCCAGCAACAACCACACCAGACTTGACTCAATCAGCTCGTCTTAGTCTTCAGAAGGCTGATTGGTCAAACTGGGTGAGCTGGACTGGTGGAACAAGAACCTACAGCCACACGGCCCTTTGTGGATCCGGTTTGACAGCCCTGCACTAGAAGCAAACACAGTTCAAAATTCAGAGTAGGTGAACAGTTCTCAGCCCAACAGTCACAGACATGCAAAATGGACTCCAGAATTAAACACAATTCAAACAACACATACCAAAGAACACAAGTAAAAAAACTCACACAGTAACAAATGAAGTCACACAAAGCTAAGGCAAGATAGAGACCACTCAGGCACAATCTGGCACTGATTGAAGGGCAGCCTGGGCTTAAATACCTCCCAACTACTCAACTTAAACAAGGGTCAGGTGTGCTCGCAAAATGGACAGAAAGTAAGGGGGTGGAGCTTGAGTGGCCATCACACATGCACTCAGGGAGGCAGAACCCAAAAACAAGAACTTAAACAGCCCAATGGTGCAAGTATTTCAAGTGAAAAATAAAATAAATCATAGCGATTATCTTTGTGTTGTACTCCACAGGAAACACTTTCACCATAAAGACATTGAGAGTCGGTTTATTCTACTTTCTAAAATTCAATTTATTCATAATTTAACTTTATTTTGCATTGTCACTCATCTGTATGAGGCACCGGAGAGACGCTCAAGTCATAAATTAAATGAACAAATTCTATATTTTCCACTGACAACCAGAATACTTAAAATTAAATACAGGCACCTAAAACAATCGTTTGTTTTAGGTGCCTGTATACTTTTATATTTTTACAGTTTCCCTGTGTCTATTGCAAAAAAAAAGTCTACTAACCGTGTTCGTCTGTTTACTCGCGTCCGTCTTCTCATGTGATCCATTCCTTCCCAGAGCTGAGCCTAAATATGTGCACCTCTTGCAAATTTCTGAGACAGAGAAAGTGGAATGTAACAAAGAAGGAGAAAGAGGGGGCATAAAACAAGACTGAGTAGGCTATTATTGAGTAAAGAGTGTATTCCCTGGAGCTGGCACAGGCTGAGATGGCACAAATGAGGGAAGCGCGGCGGCCATTCCTGTGGCCTCATTACATTAATGGAGACCCTTCCATTCTGTCAGGGCCTCCAGAAAACCTTCCGTGATGCAAGCGTCTCCTACTCTAAAAATTCTCACACAGGGAGTCCGTAGGAAAGGGAAAGGAGCCAGAGAGGGATGGAGGGCAGGCACTTTCAGCTGGTTTTCTCACTGAAAGAGCCAGTTTCTTGTGTTTAGAAGTCTATTAAGTTCTAGATTAGGTTCTGGAATTTCCTGTCAGAGTCTGTAATGTGCTGCGGTGGTTGATGGTGGGACTTTGAGGGAGGATTGCAGCAGCGTGTGGGCTGAATTGCTTGTAGTTGCTTCTCACCTGTGTCTTTTCTCATTCCCTGACATTGAATCCGCTATATTTGGATTCAATCTGACAATACCAATTTTAGAAAAAAAGTATGGCTACAAAAGCTAAACCTAATAAATGGAAAATTTCTGTATTTATGTCACGCATGAAGCTTCTGTAAGTGATTCAGGATCATCTCATTCAGATTACAGTTAAACAACAGTGTTAAGCAGTCCTTTGCTTTTGTATTATTGCATAAATATTTGATGATCCCTCTGCTTTGCTTCTTCTTTGCATTTTTGAGTCGGATCCGTCTCACCTCCTCTTTGTATCTCAGAGATAAAATGAGCTACAGGAAGAAAAGATCAGGGAGGGCAAGAGGCATTCAACAGAATGAGACATCTCAAAGTCGGTTTTTAAAATGACAACAGTGAAATATGATGTGTGGGACAGCTCCATCATCGGTTTGTTGATTTGTTGCGCTCTGTTGCCGTATTTTATGATCTCTGCCAGATGAGCTTTAAAATGTTCACGGTGGCTTGTCGAGATACATTGTTCTTTCAGTTCAAACTGTCACAGGACACAGGCTCTACACAGTGAAGGACAAAAACTTTTATTCCCTTCACCTTGGTTAAAAATACTACTTATTGATATATAAGGACCATTCTTCTCTGCCACTGTTTAATGTATGTACACCATATTGGTTTTTAACCCGATAGGTCTTTATTGTGAAAAGAACTGAGAAGATACCTGGAAAAGGGTAGTCTGATACTCTGAGCCTTGGTCCTCATGCAGATTTGACTTTGGCATGCACCCTCTTTAACATTACCACAGGCCAGGTGAGATTTTTGGTTGCAAATTTTGCAAGTATTTCCAGGAGCAAAGAGAGAGCCCCGTCATCTAAAAATGATCAGTACTACCAGGAATTTAGAGAGGACGCCAGAAAATTCCATGTTCTGAGAGTCTAGACTTGTTTCCATTAAGATTTGTCCAGTTGAGTTTAAATAAACGCCTAAGGTTCACTCCAGGACAATTTGTGAATCTACTGATAAATCTAACATTCTAAGCAAACTTCAAAAAGAAAACATCTCTATAAACATTTATACATCCTTTGCATTGGAGCAGTACTTTTGCTCCTTGTTTCTGTTAGTCTGAGTTAAAGCTGAGTCAAACTGCAATAGAATCTACATTGAGTCCATGTTGACTTGTAATTCCAGTTACTTTAGGACTCAACTTTTCCATTTATGGTACATCCATGATGACAGTCTGTATGTTTCTGCGTCCTTCTTTCACCTTGTCTGATAGTATTATCCTTATTAACAATACGCTTGGGTCTTTTACGCTTGGGACTCCATTTTATGGAGTTACTATACACCCCCTTTGCTGTGAATACCTTAAATTGGTTCTGTGAGTTGTGCTGGAACTAAAGTTTTTCCACTCACCTCAGCTTTTCTTTAGACAATCACTGAATTGCCATACCTTTATTTATTTTTTTTTAGCAGCGTATCCTTCATGTGGCCTCAATGACTGAATACATTTTCAACCACATTGTCTAGTTACCAGGGATTTTGAAAAACCTTTATGTCATATCTATCAGCCCCACATTTGTGTTTGACTCCTCTGGAGGGGGACGGAGAACGAGGTCCAGCTGAGGGACAAATTCAGTGGGACTTTGAGTCGGGGACTCAAAACAGCATCTGTGGGAGAAAGACGAACATGCTGGCAGGGTTGAATCGAACATTGTCAGGGCTTGAATGTGCTTTGAATAGTCCATTTCCTGTTTCATCCTCTTGTATTGACTTAATGTTTATTTCCTTCCTTTGTTCCTTTCCTGCCTTAGGCAAGTTCCCTTATGTGTGTCACCTGTGTCTTGTTGTGGCCCCGCCCTCTTGTGTATATAAGCCTGGTCTTCCGTTCCCTTGCTGCCAGTTTGTCTGGTCTTTCTAGTGAGCAGTCTGCCAACATTCCTTGTCATGAGTGAACAATTCCTTGTGTTTTGGCACCTTTGTTCCTTGTTTCCTGGATTGTGAGGTTGCCTGTGGATTCTGTCCCTCTGCTGGGAGATTTCCTCTTTTTTTTTTTTACTTTGGACTGAATAAAGACAGACTACTGCTTTACCTTTGTGTCCACTTGCCTGTGAGTTCCTGCCAACAAAACATGCTATAACTGAGGTGCATTTGTGGGTCCACTCGCATTTCCAGGACTTGTGCCTCACTCTTTCCATCCTTCCATTTATTTGAGGAAGTACGCATTTACCTACAAACCATCAATTCAATTACAAGGACATGCACAATTTTGAAGTAATAGTCACATTCTAGTAGAGTGTCCTTGATTTGATTTATATCTTATTCTATTTTACATGCGATTGACAACAAATGTGTATATAATGAAGATAAAACATTGTGCTGCATGATTTCAACCATTCATTTAACCGGTCACAACTTTTTTGTTTCAAGATCAGAGCAATCTTTGAGCTCCTTCACGGTGCCACTGAATCTTTCCTGAGGAGGACGACTGTATTGTTAAACAACGTCCCCTGTCTTCCTCAAGGCTTGTATACAGATGACTGCAGACTGTCTGGCTAACTTTTCATAATTCCCCACATCCAAGGACAAGTTGTATCAGCCTTGGGGGAGTGCATATCACCAGTGCACACAAGACCCAGAAGCCAGCTGCAAACGTTGTTTTTCTGTGGCACTCTAAGAAAAAAGGGATCACTATCATCTGAAGACCCCGGATTTATTCAGGGTCTTTGATGATAAATGCAGCTATCTGCGCTAAACAGCTCGGGTTTTGAAGGACTGCAGCGCGTGGTGCATCGTGTGTTATTTGCAGAAATTTGCTAAACATGTGTGAAAGTTGTGACAGCATGACACTATTGAATCTATTTCACACTGCAGTTTGAGCTAAGCATAATATTACCCTTTTATTATAACTCTAACTGCAAATCGTTTTTTTTTCGCTACTAGAGAAAACAAGGACAGAATATCTCCAGAGTGGCTCTCCTTTGTTAGGGCAGTTAATACATGAATTCAAATTTTTGATATGAACTGTACATGTACCGTTTTATGTATAAATAACATATTTACCCCCCCCCCAGAGAATATGTAATGGGAGTGGATCTTCCCTTTTGTCCATGCCACAGCATCGTAGCGCATCCCATGGCTTGTACAATTTCCATACTGTGTTCACATTCCTTACAGTGTGGCATTATCATCAATAGTCATTTAGGAGAGGGCTGCTTTCCACACCACCGGATACAATGAAGATTCATAGCTACCATTTCAAAAAGGTGTGTGTGTGTGTGTCTGGTGGGGGTGCAGAGAATGAGAGAGATAGAAGTTGTGTACATACACCACAAGCGTTTGGGTTCCTACTGTTTGGCCTTGCATGTCCGGCGAGGTGGATGAAATAAACAGTAGATGACAAATGTTCAGAACTGTAAATGAATATCTGGTAATCTTCTGAGGAAGGAGCAGGTATCAAGGCTATGTTGTACTTTACACTATGTCCTGTGAACCATGGGGGAGGCTGCTATCTGATCTGCAGATTATAGACCAAATGTTAGGAGATGAAGGATTTAGTGTGTCCATTTTTCCTTATTTGCTTTTTTCTTTCTGTATATCTTCCTGATCACCAGGTTTCTTTCCGCCCCCTGCTTCATCCGTGCCTCCACGTGCTGCCAGTCTGGCGATCTGTCAGCCTTTCATTCTCCTTGTTGTGCTCAGCTTCAATGGTGTTTCAGTTTTGTCTTCCTCTTGGGGCCAACTCTGTCTCGTATGATTGTTTGTGACATGCCAATTGTGAAGAATGAAGAATCAATTCATTAAAACAAACATGCAAAATTTCACTAGACCATGGTTGATTACTGTTAAAATTGTTAGAATTGTTAAACGTGAATCCTTCTGAATCATGACTTAAAAATGAACTATGAGTCCATTCTTTTTTTTTTTTCTCGTCTGCTCTTCCCTTATGGGGTCACGGGGAGGGTGCTGGAGCCTCTCCCAGCTCCATATGGATGAAGGCAGGGTACATCCCTGGATGAATCGCCAGTTCATTGCAGGACCCTCTGAGCATTTGGGGGGGGTTTGGTACCTTGCTCAAGAGTACCTCAGTGGTGCTCTGAAGGTGTACTGATACCTCCCCTGCTTCCAGCACAAATTCTGTCTTGTTGTCCAGCATGGGGGATTGAATTGAGAACCATCTGTTTCCTAGCCCCTGGAGAAATTATTGAGTGTCTTTTTTCCCTTGTACAAACAGTGGAGCTAATACCGGAAACTTCGGTTCAACAAACAAATATAAAGTAGCAATAATGAGCGTTAAAATTCCAGAGTTTTTGTTTAACTGAACTTGAGATTATCCTGGTAATGTTAATGACATTTAAAATGTCAATTAAACTGCTTAGAAGCAGCATCTTGAGTAGCTTTTCTCCTCTGTCAAGCTGGCATTTTAATATCCCTGGATCAACTGTGTCCTGTATGCTTATCAGTTCTGATGTGGGGGGAAAAAGTCAGAAAAATAGGTTTTACACACGTGTGCACACACACACACACTTCAATATTCAGATAAATGAAAGACTGAGTGAGTTTTATTAGCCTGCGTGCATAAGTGTTTGGGGAATGAATTATGCCCAGCTGTCAACAGATGTTTTACGGCGTCTGCTGCATAAGTGCACTTGACTGTCAGAGAGCTTTATCATTCTGTAGTTTTTCAGAAATGCAAAGCGGCAGCTTTAAACTTAACCACTTTGATTCCATGTCATCCTGAGGACAAAAATCATTAGGGGTCGGCAGGACCGGAGAGACTCGGATTGAACAGAATAATTTTCAGAAGGAAATGGTCTAACATTACATTGATAAGTACAGTTAATCAATAGCTTAAGCAAAGTCTGTTTTTTTTTTATCATTGCCATTTTAATTGACAATAATAATATATATGGAACTTTAGCTCCTCCCACACAAACACCTTCTCCCCCCATGCAGACTTTTGGCCCTAGGTCTTGTTATGCGGAGCAACAATGGGTCATAAATATGCATATTTACTTTTATCAAATAATTGCAGCTTCTTGTGATTAGTACACTGCATTTACCAATGTTGCCATTTGAATTATTTTGCTATTAATCCCACAAGCCGTGTTATGTGCTTTCTCTGCATGGGGATAGGAGATCACAGAGCGCATGTTTGAAATGGGCTGATGTTTCTCGCAAAGAGAGAACTGATGAAAAAAAGTGATCAAATGCTAAAGAGGTCGTTTTGTTGCTGCTCATGATTACGAATGAGGCATGGTGATGGGCCTTGATGAGAGAAATGTGAGCCTGGCTCTATATTCATATCGTAGATGTGGGATGCTGCCACAGCCATCACCACGGCAGTTGAGAACCGCCACTGGATATCGATTTCACTTTCAATTCAATAAAGGCAATACCTAAATTTATGGCATTATTTTATAACTGTGGTTTTGCATGCAAATGCAAAGGTCTGCCGCTTCTTTGAGACTCTATAACAAGTCTCAACCTTCTGTTAAATTGATTAGAACCCTGTAATAGCTTCAACATCATATTCCAGAGTTGCATATGAATTAGGTGCAGTCTTCAACAAGGAGGAACTCTACCTGGAAATGAAGGCCTATACACGTCATTTTCCCAATGCAGACAAGGTGATCAGACAGAAAATTAGGACTTTTCATCTTCCTGATTGAAAATAAACTTTTTTGTAAATGTCTTGTCTCAAATAAGCCACATAGGAGTGGGCCAACTGGTACAACAACTGAAGCAGTGCTGAGGGTCAAAATCAGACCACAAAACAAGCTGTGTGATGTCAGTTTGATCCAACTGACAAACCATCACTGATGGAAATGTTCCAAGGGTTAGGGTTAGTACAGTTACTCAATAATCACTCGTTCTTCTAACGGTTTCATACATGGTGCAAAACCCAACTTCAGATATGATGGAACATATAAGCAGAGGAGCTATCAACTTCTTAAACTGGGGATGTGGTGCTGAACCCTTTTCATCAGCTACCGTGCTTTCAAAGGGGAGATGCAGAGGTATCACCTTGTGACCAGAGGAATTTGATTTTGTCAACTGTTTTTCCTCCTCCTGCTAAGATCAGGCCAGCCGTTCAGATAAAGGTCCCACATATGGGGCCCGGGTCATGTGAGTGCATCATATCAAGGCTATTAGAAGGGCCTGTGCAAGAGAGATGGTGTAATCATACAGCATTCCCAGCGTGGGGCTGCAAATCTGTCATTACTATCTCAGTCTATGCCCTGGCCCCCCCACTCTCTTCCTCTGACTTTGTTTTCCTCTGCAGTTCAGCAGCAGTATCAATAAATCACTCTTATGCTAGTACCTGCATGAGGAGCCACAAACAAAGCAATACCAGAGCACTTGATGGGAGGGAAGTGGTGCCTCTGGTAGAGCACTGGCCTCTCTGGTGAGCGATGCTGGAGGGTTGGCGCTCATCTATCACAGTGTAATAATTAAGATCAGCAAAATCTCTGCATGGTTTGACTCACAGGAAAGATCGCCGAAGGAAAATCCATGTTAAGAGGACGTCCTCTCCAGGATGGCGTGCAAGAGGAAACATGCTCAGGAGAGACAGATAAAAGGTAAAGAGGCGGTCCCAAGAAGGGAGGAATCTGTGAAGTCCAGCAACAGAGCCCGTGGGACCGGAGCAGCTCCGTCTAGCATCACATCTCATTTCACACTAAATTCTTCTCACCTAGTCACTAAAACCTCCTGAGGCTATACCACATATAAAGCACAATGCGCCATTTAACAATGAAAATGCTTGATATGTTGTGCAGTGGCTGTAATCCTTCCACCACATGCCATTATTGTTTGCCTGCCAGAGCGGAAATGAAATCATGACATCCTTTTTTTTTTGTGTTTGAAGATCCAGTCATCCTCAAGGTGCACTTGATGTGGTTTGTGCAAGAGAGCTTGTGACACATCCTTGAGGGCAGATGAATTTTCAATTAGTTATTTACTTGTGGAGAACAGCCCCTTTTCTCTCAATCAAACAGTACAACAAAGACAGGTTATAGATGGTGATAACTCTAATCCTGTAGTTCCAGGTTCAAATCCCCAGGGGGCCAGGGGATTTTCTGTGGACTTTGCATCCCAGCTGGCAGGGAATGTTCTCAAATTATCTAACATTTACTATGGGTTCTGTTAATGTTTTCAACGTTTTCATCTCATGTTCAAAGATTATCACGATTCATATTATTTCAAATAATGTACTGTACTGTTTGTTTTAGATGTAATATAATAAGGCTGCTTTGGAGACACTGATGAGGGAAGTGATTGAATTTTCCACTATGAAATATTACCACAACATTACATACACAAAAGAAAGGTTATTGAAATATTAAAAAAGATATATTTTCAGAATGTTCAGGGCTCTGATTACATTCTTACAATGTTATATGATAATTCTCATCATTCACATATTTTCAGCATATTATTGACGTTTCAGAGAACAAAAAAGTGGGAAGGGAAGTCTCCCAAGGACATTTTGGAGACAATGTTCAACAGCTGCAGTTATTTACAGAATGTTCCCACCATGTTGATGTGACATCATGAGAACATTTGCAAAGAAATAGTTTTTTTAGTAACACCGCAGATTATGCTTATGTTTTAAGGATGTTGTTGAGGTTGTGGAGTTATTAAATGTTCTGTAAAACATTAGCATGATAAAGAAAACTGACAAAGGAACGTTCTCAAAGCTTCATTCAGAAACAAGTTTTCACATATAATCAAGGCCTGTGATTAAAGATTTAGTTTAAACATAAGACATCCCCCTCTAGCACAATGACTGAAGACAATACAACTGATAAGACTATTACTACTGTTTAGTCCCCTAATTTTCACCACAAATAAATTGGTTTTAAAATGAATTATGCATTATTACTCCTCTTCTGTCACAATTCCATTGGATTCGAGGTTGCTGCTAATTTGCACACAGCATACAGCTGATGGGTGGAAAGGGCAAAAAGAGGAAATAAAAATGGATAATGGACCTGCAAAAGTACAGAGTCCAGAAATTTCTTTGTGTCAGTTTCCAGAACATTGGCAGTCCACCCTGGAGTGGACGCCAGTCAATCACAGGACTGACACATGTAGACGTACAACCACTCACACTCTCACCTATGGGCAATTTAGAGTGATCATCTGACCTCATCCCCAGTTGTTCATGTCTTTGGACTGTGGGAGGAAGCCAGAGTACCTGGAGGGAACCCACACAGGCTCAGGGGGAACATGGGGACTCCACAGAAGGTCCCCAACCTCCATCCCAACCAGGATTCAAACCCAGGGCCTTGCTGTGAGGCCACAGTGCTGACCACCACACCTCTGTGACACCCTCTTTAGTAGAACTACAGATATGACTGGATTAACAATATATTGAGTAATTAATTTCTTAATTTGCAATTATTTTGTGAACATTAGTCACAACTTTGGCAACAGTTAAAAATAAACAGAGCTTTAAAGGCTTAAGTGGCGATGTAAGAGTTGATGCCCACTTCTTCTACATAGTTTATATTTTATTATATTTTAAATTCACCTCAGAATATCAACACTGGGTTATTAAATCAAACACATTTGGCTGGATCACCACAGGCCTTTGCACCCACATCGACCGATTTATACAAACTAACATTAATTTGCTGTGCTATCAGTTGGGATTAATTAATTTATTATTGGCTTAACTGAAGTTAACAGATACACTATAATTAATATGACTGTGCCCAAAGGTGCAGAGATCGTGTTGAGTTACAGTTCCTAACTCGGTAATATCTTTTTCATTTTCATAATGCACACAATTGTCAACCTTTAACTTCTGTTTCATGCTTCATTTAATTAGTTATGATTAACTTTGTCACCTGCACTCGTACAGTACACTGTCCTACTGTACATACATACATACATTGTTTCCTGGGAGGAGAACCTGGAGGGCAAAACCGCTTTAAAATTTAAATATTTAATACACAGAGTAAGGCATCTTACGGTGGAGAACATTTACGAAGCATTTTCATAAATCTGCACAACACTTAACGATATGAGAGCACAAGTCTGCTCAGAGGTTCTCTAAATCTCTTTGCACAACGAGGGTGGGTGGCTGGAGTATCACAGATTTATTGATCGGCTGCAGAAGAGATGCACCTTCCCATATCCATATAAGCTGGAATATTATTGAGAGCCATTAATCATCCCGACAGAAACAAATTGCAGCCAGACACCCTTTACTTGCATGGAGAAAGAAGAGTTTCACGGCTGGGGATTTGGTTGGACTATTTCAATTGAACTCTGCTGGATCTGAACCAGCTCTGCTTTCATCAGCTCTCCCTCGTGCCGCTGGGCTTCGAACGCGCAGCTGGATCAAACAGTCGTGTAATCGTTACTTTTCTTGTGCTGTGGGTTTGGGTTACTTTCTTTTCTTTCACTGTAAACAATAATCGGGCTGGAATATATATTTTATATTTATATAAACTAAAAGCGCTTCTAAAACTCGGAGGCATTACTGTTTCATGTCTAAAGTCTCAGTCCTATTCCAGTTCTCATGTGTACGTCAGAGCCTCCTGTTACCAGTAGAAGGCCCTGTTTGTGATTCCTGTATTCCAGTGGTCTTATCTCCGACAGCACTCTGGAGATACTGTCCAGGATGTGTTAATTATGTGCATGGTTAACACACACATATTGGTTTCACGCAAAGAAATTGGTGTGAAATGAACATATCTGCAAACACCACCCCCACCCCCAGGGTCTTTTTGATCAAATATTTATGTACTGAAGAGCACCCACAAACTATATCTGAAGATCAACTTCTTTGCATTCTCATTTTTTTTTTAAATCTTAAAGGGAAATGTTAGTATTGATCTTGTTGCTTGTGGTGAATGTCAAGCAGCGGAAGCAGCTTGGGAGAGGGAGGGGAGGTGGGGATCAGAGGTTAAGAAAAGCGGGAAAGGTCTCCCAGAGTTTTTCAGATGTGAGGTTAATTTGGTAACCGTGCTGACGGAGCATGCTGAGCCCCCCCACCCCAACCCCTGAGCTCATCTTCCTCCTGTCGTTCGGTCGCTGCTGTTGGGCCACGCTAATCTGAAAGGATCCAGCTGCAGCCCCGCCAGCCGATCAGCCATCTCTGCAACTCCATTACATCTACCATGCAACCAACAGTAATAAATTAAAGAAAGTGTGGATGCAGCACTTCGCCAGGTGTATCGCTCCCATAAAAGAGAGAAGTCCCTGCAGCAGTTCATACTGAGGCTTTTAGTTTGAGTTCAGGCTTTTAATCTGAACTTTCTTTAAGGTTAACAGCTTTTAGGACTCGAACGTTTGCTCAAATATGATGGAAAATCACCCATTTCTCCATCCATCTCTCCATCTTTGAAACAAGTTATGTGTTAATGTGTGTTTGTGTGTGCGCATTTAATGTGTACACTTTGCTTTATTATAAAACCCTGCATTTATTGAACCACCTGCTTCGTCTTGTCAGCTTAATCCGTGGATTCTTCCTCTTATTTTTGCCATTCCTCTGATGTTTAATGAGTCATAAGGAATAAGTAAAGTTCGGTGCCATGTTTTTGTATTTTTTTTTATGTTTAACCACTGACATATGTTTGAAATTCTTTTGTAATTCTCCCTTTGGTCTCTTTCCTGACGTGGCAGCATAAGGGAGAACAGAAAAGGCAAAGAGGCTCTTTGTGTTTGTGAATGCACAAACGATAAAAAGTAATGCTTCTTATAATACTTCAACATTACAGAGGTTTGTCAAACCTCCATTAAAGTTTATGACAGTGAGTTTGGTGACCCCCACCACAACGGCCTCATTTACATTCAGGTTTATGGGGCAGGTGGATGACCTCCTTTCATTAGGAAGCTAGTTCAAATATTTAAAAATCTAACTCATTCCTGACAAGTTGTTGGCCGTGAACCCACGATGGAGCGTCTTTGTTAGTATCCTGCCAATGCTACGTCAGTTATACCTTATAGAGCTGTTGACAGCTGCGGCCTCAGCTTAGATTAGTCATGTTGCCACACTAGCATGTTCCCCTCAGTAGTTTTCTCGCTGATTAAGCCGATTACGGCCGTATAAATCTGTGTTTTCACAGCTGAGTCTGAGTGAAGCAGAGCCAGGACAGAACAGAGGCCGAACCCAAGCAATGCAGACACACAAGTATACAGAAGGAAGCAATTCAGACCCAAAGAAGCTGAATTATAAAACAAAAACATATCTTGCCACCCATTTATACCCTATCTGGAGACATGAATCCTTCATTAGGAGTGTGACGAGTCTCCACATCACTACTGGCAAGAAAAAAAAAACAAAATTGGCCCGTCTCCATGTGGTTGTTGGCATCTGCGACGGGAAATTACAAGTCAGTGGGGAGTTTGATTCTAGAGAACACAGCTCTTACTCACCCGGCTACGCATTTGCATTTTTAATCTGCGTCTGAATAATTGCATTTCCTTACATTAAAGCTTGTTTTTATTTGATAGCTTTAAATTAGCCCTTTTGGAAAAAGCTAATTATTCCGTTTGGGGGATAAGCTGATCATAATTCTGTGCAGTGGTTTAATGAGTTATCGGGCCTTTTGTTTTCCTTCCTGTGACCTTAATGTTCTTTGCTTTTATCCTCCCTTTCTTAACTGGATGTTCCTGTAGACTGGTACCTAACCAAGTCAGAGATGGAGCTCGACGGGGACACGGAGCCTCGGTTGAACAGTGCGTGTTCTGAAGGTTGGGCTGACTGAAACAGGGGATATGCCAAACACAGTAGGGGGTTGAGGGGTCCCCCTCCAATGAGATGGTAATACCCACCTCTTCTAAACCCTGAAAGAGAGTTCAGAGGAGAACGCCTTTGTTCTGGCGGCTTCAACAGGAATCTGTCACCACGGCACGTGTGTGTGTGTGTGTGATTAAAGGATGGTGCACGCACATCTCCATTTTTGACAGTTTCCCACGTTTGAACGAGGAGAGGTCTCGCAGGTGCGTGTTTCTGCGTGACTACAGTGCAGGTGAACACACGCTCGATGACCTGTCCTGTGACCACACCTGTTGACCATCAGGTAAACCAATCACAGCAGAGTGGGAGGTGAGCTAAAAAACAAATGCATTGACCTAAATATAATTAAACTAGATGACAAATAAAAAGTTTTCTTTCTTGTTGTCTCTCCACCTCAAATTTTTTTAACCAGCTGTCAACTGAGTAAAACTTTTAATCTGATTTATCACACAATCGCTGTGGATCAATGATTAATTAAACATTTAGAAATGTGCCTGATAAACTTTTTTTAAAATTTATTGTTGTGGAAATTAAAGGATAAATGACAAAAGACAGATATAAATTAAGTCACACCAGAACTGTTGCACCAGAACTTGGAGACGAGATTAGAACCCACTGTTGCCTGCAGATTTTTTTGGTATCACTCCACTCAGGTCCCCTCCTGCCATTAGTGCCAAGTAGAACATGCATTAATTGTTTTGGGAATAAAAAACAGTTATATTTCCCAAGTGCCCACATGAATTTGTTTTAACCCAGTAATGATGAAAACGGTAGTTCTAATATTTTACGTCAGTCCAATGGAACTGTACAGGCTCAACTCAAACCTCATCTCCTGCTATATTAAGTGGAAATCATCTGACGCAACACCCCCGACTAACAATTTTGAAGACAGGAACAAGCATGAAGTTAACATTAAAAGAAGGTGTCTTGGTTAATAAAAGTAGGTTTTATTCCAGGATTAGTTTTTTTGTTCTTTTGAATTGAACAAATCGATCACTTTAGTAGAATTTCCCAGAATGATGTACAACACACAAACTGCTCTTGAGATTCAATAATGGGTTTTAAAGCACTGTGCACAGTCTTAGTGCTTGCACCAGCTCCCCTGTGAACTGCAGTAGGCACCGAAAGGTACCAATGATTTCTTTTAAGACAATAGACCACTGTTTTGTTTTGTTTTGTTTAAATAATTCAAGTGTATCGTGGTGTAGCAACAGTCCCCACAGTGAACTGTTCCTGATTTATTGATTATAACAGAAAACAAATTATCACATGATACAGAATTGATTCCAATGAAAGCTGTGCACAAAATGAACATTGCATCCATCAGAGTCACAGAACGAGGTGTGTGTGTGTGTGTGTGTGTGTGAGAGAGAGGTGTGGGTATTTAGGGTTGTTCAGAGATCAGGAATGCAGGTGCCGAGTGGGCTCCCTGAGCGGGGCACCGCATTAACCTGCCATCATCCTGACATTAACATCTGCCTCTGATATTCTCCCTCCTTCTCCTCCCGCCTTTAATTGTCCATGTTGCTGTATTAAACCAAGAATCCCCACAGGCAGATCAAGCTTCAGCACACAGTCCTCAGTAGGCAGGAAAAAAAACTGTGGTGTGTTTAAATCCGTCTATTATTAGCACTAATTTAGGGCATTGCAGCAGCTTGCTGTTGTTGAGAGGCCTCACCTTTGTACTCAGACTGCAGCCTTCATCATTATCGCCACACATTTACTGACACTCAATATCTGAAAATGAAACCATTTTAAAACATCGTTTCAGTGGGTGCAAACGATTTATTATTATTTTTTCCCGTGCTGATTGCTTGCATGTCTCCTCACAGCTAGTCCAGTTTAAATGCACCAGGCGTGCCTTTGGATCCCGGTTGTAATGTGAGACAATGCTCTCTGGGTCCTGGTCGTTCATGTCCATCCAGAGCTGACTGGGTAGAACCTACAGGAACTGTTGAGCCCGTGTTGTCCTGATAAAATGATGCTGTGCAGGGACACGCGTGTGCTCAGTTGAGCCAGGAACAACTGTGCCGTGCCAGCTGGGGGGGGTGTATATGTGGGGGTGGGCAAGTGTGACACTACTGACTGGCGGTGATTACCGATTGACCAATGATGCCGTCGTTGGAAGAGTCAGAACTTATGTCGGCTTTAGACACTCGCCTCGTCTTGTCTTCTCCTGCTTGTCCAGGTCGTGGGGGCAGCAGCTTCAGTAGGGGGGCCCAGACGGCCCTCTCCTCAGCCAATTTCACCAGCTCCTCCGGGGGGACCCCCAGACGCCCCCAAGACAGGAGAGAGATGTAGTCCCTCCACCTAGTCCTGGGCCTCCTCCAGGTGGGACATGTCCTAACACCTCTAAGGGGAGGTGTCCTCCAGGTGGGACATGTCCTAACACCTCTAAAGGGAGGCGTCCTCCAGGTGGGACATGTCCTAACACCTCTAAAGGGAGGCGTCTGGAAAGCGTCCTGACCAGATGCCCGAGCCAGACCAGCTGACTCCTCTCGATGTGGAGAAACAGCGGTTCTACGCCGAGCTCCTCCCGGATGTCCAAGCTTCTCACCCTATCTCTAAGGCCATAGGCGAGGATTGGAACGGAGATCGACCAGTAAATCGAGAGCTTCGCCTTCCGGCTGAGCTCCTTCTTCACCACGACAGCTTTAGACACTCTGTGCTCTTTAACAAGTTCCCACCAACTACATTATTTAACAAAATCAACTTTGGACTTTGCACATTCTTAAACAATAGCTTTCAGTCGTGGCTTAAATCTGGCCTTCATCACAACTGACTTGTGCATCCTGTGTAGCTCACAGTGTGCTGCAGAGCTCCCAACAGGGTTTATTAGAAGCGCTGTTTGTTGTCGTACAAAGCCTGAAGTACTGAGGAGGATTTTTGCCCTTCCTCCTCGAGCAGACAGAGGTTGCTTCTTGCCCGTGTCTTGGCAAATAAGGTGATTAGAGCATCTGTTAAGAGCTTTGTTGATTGTTCAGCACTCCAGAAAACTGGTCCTCTGAGGGTACCAACTCACTGGAGTTCTTACTCTTGTCCAATAAATGGGAAAGGCGAGTAAATGGGAGAGACGCTGTGTGTATGTGTGTGAAAACAAACAAACATCAAATAGTGACTGAACATCACGTCAGTAAGATTTTATACGATAACTCAACTTTACAAAAGTGTTTTTATGGATTTGAAGGCAATCACATTTATTCCTTATAAGACATGATGCTACAGCAACATTGTTGGCTCCTCATGTTTAATTAACAGCTCCCTATAGCATGTTGAAGCCTTTTGTGTTTTTATTTAAATCTGACTTGGTAGAAGCAGATTGTTTAGGTGGATAAATGCTGTGATTCACATTCATTTTGATTAATTGTTCTCATATCTTGTGCTGAAAGGAGCCTTTTTCTTCCCCCCTGACCTCAATCTTCAGTGTCCTTTGTAAGCATTGCCTTGACTTTCGGTTTTATTTTCTCTCCACTGGGTTCCCTTTTGCTATTTCAATGCATCCTTGGAAATAAATAAATAAAAAAACCCTATAAGCTGTTTAAGTTTCTATTTTAAAATACATTCACAATGGGGAAAAGGAAATGCTTTATTCTCCTGGAACTGGGCCGGATTTCCTTTACAAGAGTGCCTGGACTGTCTGCCTTTTATTCTAAAGTCGTCAGGCCTTTAAACTACCGTGTCTAATTGCGATGGCACTTTTAATTAAAAGTCAAAGATATATAGTTGTTTGTGAAGCCAGACTAATCGCTTCTTGCCTCAACCTCTCCCACCGCTGGATATCTTCCATCTCTTAGTCTAATGGGAGAATAGAAAGCCAGTGGAGGGCGTTGATATTTGCCTTTCTCAGAGTCGAGTTCTGCTTATTTACAATTACCAGCCATGGTTTTAAGAACTATGCTACACTGCACTCATTGCTACATTCATACACCTTTTGTCATGTGTCTACGTTTCTCTTTTTCACTGGTCATGTGATTGCAAACTCAATATGGTTTAGAAATGTTTTAACTTGTTTGGTTGTTCAACTTTACTCACATTGATATTGTTTTTTGTGATAATCATGAGGAAAAGACACAAACCTCACTTTCAGAGTCCACATTGTTTTTTTTTTCATTACCCTGATTTAAATATTGCACATTGGTTCAAGTCCTTGGCACAAACTGTGAACATAAAAATGCTGAATGTTGCCCTGTCAGAGAGTGAGACTCAGTCCTGACCTCCGGGTGAGAGAACATACACACTGAGCAACAACAAGTCCCGTATTGTGTGTATGTGTGTGTGGGTGTTAGTTTTTGTAACATTGTTTACTACATCAAGTTCAAATGCTGGTAATAGCGACAAAACTCGTACTTGTGAAACTCAAATGCAAATTCAATTCAATCCACTTAAATTATACAGAATCAGTTATAAAAAACAGATTTGACCCCTGAGCAACAACAGTGGCAGGAAAAACTCCCTTTTAAGAGGAAGAAACCCAGAACAGAACCAGAAACATACGGAGGGACCCAGCTGCTGATGGATGGGGTGGGTGAAGGAGGACAAGGTCAGATAGGGCAGAAAGAGGAGAGGGACAGATAGACAAATAAAGTTATAGTGAAGGTGCTGAGCAAAAAATACTGAATGGGTCAAAGGTCAACATGCAACCATGTAGAGAGAGTGAGGAGCAGAAAACTACAGAAGAGAAAGAATGACAGGTTCAAGTCACTTGTGAAATCGTGTTTGAAGTTATTTCTTCTGTAAAAATACCACTTTTTAAAAACTGTTTAAAATGTAAAAAAAATAAAGTTTGGTCCTGTAACTTGGCTGCGATAGAGCAGAAATCACACACACACCTACACCTACACACCCACACACAGTAACAGCAATGAGGACACAGCAGAGCAGAGACACACTACGCTCCACAATTCTGCTCCAGTGCTTCCTGGAGAAGGCCCGGTGACGAACCTTACAGCTGTGGAACCGTGCTCATAGGCAGGAAAACCCCAGAGGTGGCTAACAACTGCAAAAATCCAATTGATTCCAGCTCGCGCAGCCATCAGCTGGATCCAGACTCCTGTGGGCTTCGACGGACCCCTCAACTCCTGAAGTAAAATGTCACCAGAGGGTCTGAAGAGTATAAAGGTTCAGAAAAAAGTCCTAATAAAGAAAAGTGATGCATCTTGTCCTCATTTCATAGCAGAGATATCGCGGTTATAAAGATGGATGATGCATCACCACTGGTGGGATGAACTTTGCAAACAAAGTGCAACATGAATAATACAAAAACAGTGGCAGAATATGAAAACACAGAACTATCTGAACGTGACTGTTTTACTTAATGTGCCGGCCAAAGCTTTGCAAGGTCACTGGGGTGTGCTGGAATTTGAAATGTAGCAATTTAACATAACACCAGCGACAGTGCCAACATGTTGGTCGTCCTGCAGAATTAGCTTCTGGATAAACATTACCAAGATATTTCAACAACTTGTTTTTGTACAAGAAAAAAAGAGACATTCAAGCCACAAGCAGCAAATTAGAACAGATTTGATGCTAGAACAATTGATCACCAACAGAAGCAATAAACTCGGCATTCAATGTGGCACTTTTGCAGGCACACAAACCAATAACAAACTTAAGTCTGGCTGCTATTGAAAAAAATCAAGATAACACGATGAATGTGTTTGTGGATTAGATTGAACAAAGTGAGAACACTGAACTTGTGACTTGAATCTTGGCTTACAACTCAAGTCTTCCAAAAACAGTCGCAAGAAACTTCAGTTAAACAAGAAGTGTAGAAACAAAACTTCATTTGTCCCCATAAGGACAAAATTATTCAGACTTCAAACCCAAACCCTTCACAGGGCAAAGCAATCATGTGACTTTGACCTTCACAAATGTTAATGTCTAGTCAGTCTGATATTTTGGACCCCGTTCTTCTCGAGAGAGGCAATTGGAGCCAAAAGAGTTTGCTGAAACATGCCCATGTCTGGACCTCCTGCTTCACACATAAGGACGGAGGTCCAGGCATGGGTAACAAATTCTATGGGCTTTTTCATGCATCTGAGCCCCCTTGTTAGGCCTCGCTGGCACAAAGTGAGGGACCAGGTGTCAGCTCCAGCACAAAAGGCTCTGATGCCAAAGTGCAGCGAGATGTCAGATGGAGGGAACCCTTTCTTTGTAGCAACACCCCCCCCAACCTAGCTTGTAATTTTCCATTATCAGCTGAGTTTATTCATTGCAAACGAGATCAAGAATATTAGGGATTTGTTTTGTCAGATTTAGTTTGCCTGTTGGGAATGTTGTTTTCCGCATCTCTGATTTCCTCCTCCAGCAAGCTGCCGTTCCAACCCCACCCACCAGCACGCAGACCCACTCTGCTGTGAATGAACTGGTCACCTCACTGAAACCAACTGAGAAGCTGCTGATCTTCAGCTCCAGGCCCGGAGCAGCAAGGACGCTGCACCAATATCATAGCAAGAATCTAACTCCATCCATTCTGACACTGGGCATATACCATCAGCAGTTCAGCCTCCGGTCAACCGAATATTGATGTTTTCAACTGTGGGAGAAAACCAGCGCAGACCAGAAACTCCACATTAAAACGCCTGGGCTTCTATTATAACTGGAACCTTTTTTTATGTGCTGTCTGGAAGAAACTTGCCAGATTTACTTATTTTCATGTCAACTTATTAAAATGCAAACACACCCATAACCCATGACTGCAAGAAATGTAAAAGAAGAGTATTACATGTATCACTGGCTTTCTATGTAAGATAATGTCAGTTACTGCCAAAGTAATTGCAAGTTGCCGGGAGAATGTGACTACAGTAGGACGTTGCAGAAGGAAATGATCCTCGAGGGAGCGCTCCCAGAACCTCGAATAACCAAGTAGCTTGTGCATAGGAAGGATGCAGCATGTGTTTCCCTTATTTCCTTTGCCTCTGGTCATGTTTGTCAGGTTTATTCATCACCATAACGCACCAATGAGTCAGAAAACACAGAAAAGCAAAAAATGGTCTTTGTACCATAGCAGAGCTAAAGGCCACGGATGGTGACGAACTCCTCAACAGAAGTGTCTGACGGGCCCTCGCTTCTGGGCCTCACATCCTCAACAGGCTCATATTCCGGAAGGTGAGGCAACACTTAGCATGAGAATGAGGCCTTTGTCACAAGTCAGCGCAGCGCTGAAGGGTTCACAACAAGGTTCATCTCTTATTCAGACACTTTTGTTTGTGTTGTCAGCACCCGTACCTCTGTGCCCTTGGAAAAGGATCCTCATTGCGGATTGTCAGGATGCCGGGGAATCACAATGATAATTAAATATGCTTATTAAAGGTGATGGATAAATGGATTATGTTTTAATTGGTCTGTGGTTATGAGTGGTGGATTGAATTGTCCTTCGCAGGCTATTGATCGTGGGGCTGAGGTTGATTAAGGAGCGGAGCAGGAGCGTGCTTTCATGAGCAGGAACAACACACTGCATATTCTGGACAAGACGGTAAAGATCAGTGGTGGAAAAAGAAATTTGGACTTGCCTCAGATGCCTCAGTGTCAAAGTAGGGTCTATTTGAATGAAATTGATATTTCTTATAAGTAAACAACTTTCTAAGGTGTTTCCTGCTTGAGTTATGAAATGATTTGCTCCCCGTTGAATGGAGATGAAGGGGCACATTAAAGCATAAAGAAGTTGTGTTGTGTGGACAAAGGTGACTTCTCTCTACGACTTGAGGGTAAAGGTTTGTAGATATACACAGCCAGCATGACTCTCATTTCCTGCCTCCCCGAGCACAGTCTGGGGGTCACGCAGCAGCAGAGACCCCATCGATGAACAAACCCAAAAACAGCGACCCGTGTGAGGGTCAAAGCTATAACCCAGAAGGACCCATTGTGTCGTTGGCTTTTGACTTTACCTTCATCAGCCAAAACAAGTGTTACCCAATACCAGCCATGTTTTTATGAATCTATTCTTCCTTTCGTACATTTGTCTAACCAGGACATCTGGGAGACTATTTGAAATGCATCTTGTGCAGTTTGGCTCAACACTCGGTGTATTTTTAACCCCGTCTGCAGCAGGTCTGTCCTCTTTTCTTAAAAGATGACAGGTTTCATAATGGCAATGGAAGCAACAAAGCAATGAGCAAGATGTTACGTGCTCACAGACCCTCCCTCTTCTGCCTCCTCTGTTTGAAATTCCTTGTGTAAGTTCACCTGTGGGAGTGTCAAAGGCATCATATCTGGGGGGCATCATGTGGACACAGACAAAATAATTCCAGGAATCACTGTCCAAGGCCTACTTTGTTATCTTTGCTTGGCACTCCACCCACACGCTCATTTTGTCATCAAAAAGGGATGAAGGCTCCTTGGGGAACTGAAACTTGGTAATGCAGCAAGTAGGACGTGTAGTTACACTTGGAAATGGGCGAGACACAGGACTCTTATTAAACTCACAACACCAGTCCAGTCCAAAAGATTTTTTTTTTTATAAAAATGGTGAATACATTAAAATGCACATGCTTCTCTGCATTCAGCAGCTACTGAATAAAAACAATGTCAACCTGATTACAAGTTGGTACTACAATTATTACGTGTCAGTGTTGCTCTGAAGTGGCCACTGCAGATGCAATCATTGACTGATTAAATGCATCGCTCCTGATTTCATGCACTCTAAATAGAACACCCTGGTGTTAGGTGATTACACAATATTATACAGCATATGTAAGACAGAGAAGTGAGTGGCTGGAAGTGGAAGCAGAACTACATTTGTTTCATTCATATGTACCATAACAAGAGAAATTAAATGTGAGGGTTTGGTCACAAACTCAAAGGGGGCTTCAAATCATCTCAGTCCAATGTGTGCTGGCAGCTGTAATCCAGCTTCATTCTAACTGCTAGGCTGCTTCTGGAGCTGCCTGGGCCATGCTTCCACATTCGGTTGCAAGAAAAAGGGGCGAATTGAGCAATCAGTGAAACAAAAAGTGATGAAGAGGATGTTGAATGTCTGGACTGAATGCTGGGATGACCCTCTGCCTGGTACACTGCTCGCTATTTCGCTGAGAGACACCAGGTCATGAGGAGGACACACAGTAGTTTGACCTGGACACGAATCCATTACTCCGAAACCATTACCCTGAATAAGAAATGAGCCCCCTCCCGCAAAAGTCAGAATTATAAAAAGTTGTGGAAAAAGGTGCCAGCTTAAATGGCGCAACACCATTCTGTCTCCAAAAGGTTAAATTTTAACATTTCCAAGGGGCTGAAACGATGAATGTGTGGAAGACTGAAAAGACTGGAATGATGAATGAAGCCCCAACATCTCGTTCTGTGACTGCCTGCCAGAAACAAGCACATCTCACTGTTAATTAGAGATGGAGATGAAGACAAGCGGAGATTGTTTTGCATCTTTAGCAACTTGGCAAACCCTCACACACTGCTGTCTGTTTTGGACATAAGGCGTCAATAATTTATGTGATTGTCAAGGATGCAGAAGTGTCACATTAAGCACATTTTTTCCTGTGGCGTCATATTCAGTGTTGGCCTTTGTACTCTTAAAGTACATTTATTTTTTACCCTGTTGTGGGGGAAGGACGCAGGATTAGATCTACACAACACTGAGCAGTGATGTAAGACACAACATGAGGCGACGATGGTGGACATTAATACCCCAGAAGAACCGGGCAGGACCAACCCTTGACATGATCCATGCACGCTGCGGAAGATGAAGGCCGTGACTCAGAAACCACCACCCACATGAGGGAACAGCAGAAAGCCCTGACTGAATTATTTTAGGGATTTTTTTCCAGCAACTTTAGTGAAGTAAATTTTAATGTCCTCTTTCTGAAATCTTTTGATCCGTATTACAGGGTCTTTGGTGGGTTTCAGGGAGTGCGCCCTGAATATTGATTGAATGCAGCTTGTGGTCCTTCCCTTTTTTCTTTTCACAGAAATATAAAATCAAATGCTGTACACATAATCACATTCTCACCCCAAGACTGGCCAGCATGTCAAGAATGGAACAGACTTTATTTCTCTTCATTTATGTTAGCCACGGAACTGAGAGGAGTTTAACATCTTTAACTTTACATACAGCATAAGTTTTCTTTCTTTTAATTCTCCCATAAAGTTGTTCTCTCTCCGTCCGCTCCATAATTTCTACGCTCTGGGGGTGGGAGTACTGGGTAGATGGGTGCATTAATAATGCAGTGCTGCCTGGAAACTGAACATGCTGCAGCGGAGTGCTGTGTAGAATTCTAAAGAGGTATTTGTTTGTACGTGGATGCCACCTTCCTCCCCCGTACCTCATCGTGTTGCTCTCATCTCCATCTCTTGCCACCCCCATATAGATCCCTGGTAGTGGTCCGGCTTTTAATCTGTTTGTCTCTGCTTTGGTCCAATGCACATGATCGGGGTGTATTCCATATGTAAGTTGGAACACACATTGGAGGACTCTCAGAGAATGAGAGTCCAGTTTTCCTGTTACATTGCTTTTACTCTGATATAGGAAACCTGTTTAACAGCAGGAGTGCCTCTGAAAGCAGCACGCCCGCGTTCCTGAATTTGTGGTTGGGTTCAGGTCGGCACAATGTGGCACGGAAGGGCAGTGAATCTGTCTCGTTCTCTCACATCCCATGAGAGTGCCGTATCGCTTTCAACATCATTTTAGTACACATCAGACTTCCCCGTCATTGAGTTATCTGTCCTTTTTGAATTTATTAACAAGCCATGTTAGTACCGTGCCACGCTATTTAAATTGCTGATCTGGCTCTCACCACCAGTCCTACCTCCCACAGAGGGTAAGAAACTTGTAGTTTGTGATGGACCACAGTGTTTTTGTTTGGATCCATGGGTGGCATTAAAGAAGTGTACAATCTCAAATGATTATATGAGAATACAATGAGAAAAATCACTCAAAGGTTAGAGCTACTCTCACTCTTGTTATCTGCTGAAGTAACACATAGAAGCTGCATTTGAATTCTGAAGAATCATATTGTTTAAAATGGGGGAAAATAAGTATATCATCACACTGTATGCATTTCTACCCCTGCTGCTTTCCTTGCAGTATCCTTGGCAACCATAATTAAACCATCATGAATGCACCGGACCACAGATCTCTAACACTGACACCACAGCGCTCTCATGTAGGCGGGTGTTTTGTTTTTTTTCCTCTTTTGCCACAATTACCACCCCATTTTACTTCCTGTTCAGAGTGAGCCTGTAGCACTCCTGCTTCACCTTCCTGCCTTCCATTAATCTTGGAATGCTCATCAAATGGAGTGTGCAGGGTAATGGAATGGGACTGGGAGTTTTTCTGAGGACTGCTCTGTGAAATGTTTCCATATGCGTTTCTCCTTTCTGAAAGACATACAGCTCATTATGACTTGCACAATGTGCAGATGCAGTTGAACTAATGCTGGCAAACAGGCATTTTTATGGATTAAATATAAGCTTATCTTCTCCATCATCGTCTCACATCATTATGTTGGAATGAACCACCATTTCCCTGCATAAGATGATCTGGTCACAGCTGAAATTGTGCTTTCTATTTCCCCCCACTTGTCAACATTCACATTTGTTCTTAATTTGCATATTCATTAATTTTACCTCTGCACCTGCTGCAACCCAGAGAGCCTGATTAAGTATAAGTAAGATTTTTGTTTTTTAAAAGTGAATTAGCCAAGAAGAAGCTTTTCGTTACTCAAGTTCCTGCATGAACCATTGACTGGGATAGCTCCAGTATTCTGCTTTAGAATCAGACTTCACTAAATTTCCAGGTGAGTCAGGTGAGGTAGCTGAAGCATCTGATTAGAAAGTCTCCCTGGTGAAGCTTTCCAGGAACGTCCAACCATGAAGAGCCCGTGGGGAAGAACCAGTACACCAGGTGGCCCCCAGAAGTGCTCAGTTAGGGGGAAGTGTGGGCCTCTGTGGGCTTGTACCCCACATAAATGGAGGCAGATACAGGAGAGGGAAGGACATTTTTCAATATCTGCTCTGATAGTTATTATGAGTGGGGTCATGAATTTGTTTTATGTTTTTTACTGACGGCTCTGTCTTTCCTCCCTTGATTCTGCTATAGAAATCAGCTGTGTGTGTTTAACTCCATATGTATGAGATGAGCTACAGGTGTGTGTGTGTTTGAGATTCCTGATGACCGACGTGACCAAGCTGCTTCCTGCTGATTGCCCGACTCAGTTTAATCTCCAGCTGATGTTTAGCCTCTGGCCCCTTACCCTCCCCAATCCCAACTGTGTGTGACATGTTTGGTCAACTGTACTTTTGTGTGTGAGTTGATGTTCTCCAATCTGTAGTAGCTGTTGAAGAAACTTTAAGGTTTATCTTTTCTTTGCAAGCCAAAGCCACACGTCACTTTAATTAAATTAGTGCCGCTGTGGCCTTTGTAACTTTCTCTTAAATAGGGGAGAAGCCATTTGTGTTGTTTCCTTTTTTTCTGCATGTATATATGCATTGGCTGACCTCCTTGGGAGTAGGAAGAGTGGGGGTGTTGTCTGTGACCGGGGTCCCCTTCAGCCAGAGTCACAACATTATACCATGGATATCTTTTCATATGCAAACATCAGAAATCAACAGTTTATCATCAAATCATGGGGATGATTTAGGGTAAAGTAAAAAGTTATCACAAAGACTACTGACAATACGAGATACATTTTTGATAATATAATTTAAGCTGCATTAAAATGTGTTATGGGTGAGCTCCAGGAGTCTCCTGTCCCTTCTTGGCTGGAACAAGTCCACACACCTGTTTCCCATTTCTGTGGGAATAAGAGGCCACTTTTATTTTTTTTAATTTGGCTGGGATCTTCCCATTTTTTGCTTAATTCATCAGGTACACTTTCTGTTTTGATATGTCCGTTAATAAACTTAACTCACTCATATGACTGGTGTTCTTTTTCATCTTAGAGATTCTCTGAGCCACTTAAGTTGGGGAAAGTTGCCCAATTGTTGCCTGTTATGCGTACAAATCAAGGGGCAGATAGACTGAGCTGCTCTTTAGATCTACATGCAGAGGAAGAGCAGGGTTTGATCTCAACTCAGCCTCTGCTGAAGGTTCAGACTAAAACTGATCACAGGCTCAGTAGGAGGGCGCCTTCCCCTCCAACCCGGCCTGTCTCCAAGACGTCGCATCCAGAGGTATCTGTCAAGCAGGTGGCGTGGCTTTTAGAGATCTAATCTGTAAGAGTTCCATTACTCAGAGGACTCTTCGGGGTTTGGCTCCCTGCTTGGATCTTTTTTTTCTGGTCATTTCGAACTCAACATTGTTTTTCTAAGGCAGTGATCAACTTAAGCAAAACTTATTCAGAAGCTTTGCCAGCGACTCCATTCAGAGAGCTCACAAGCACAAATAACTGCTCCTCATCCTCCGAGTGATGAATATATGGTGACCTTCAATTAGCTTAGCATTAAATGAATACATTTCTTTTTATTATGACACATTGGAGCATTACACACATGTGCTGATCCGTTATTGTCAAATACATTAGACATTATTTCTGCTGCATGGTGACTTACTGCTTTAATTGATAAAGCAAAATGCAATCAGTGTACTTTTGTTTCTAATAAAGACAAATGTTGGTTACATTTACATGCAGCCTCATTCAGAGTCTTAAAATAATCAATTCATTACTCAAGCCTGCATGGAATCCCATTACAGGAAATACAGCCCTCCTTTGAATTCACTAAAGGGATATGGCACTTTGTGAAAACTACTTAAAGGAAAAGCATGTCTGCATGATGTATTGAACACTTCTTCTAATTCATGTGTTTGTTAAAAGCTGAAAATGAGCATGCAGTCACATTTATTAAATCAATTCTCCCCGCTGGGGAAGTCATAAACTTTGTTATTCCTTATTTCCTTATTAAATTTAATTTTCACACCATTTGCAATTAATGTCTTCTTAGAGTAATGTTGTTTTATATCAAACGTCTTAACGAATTCATTTACCGTAAATACCCGTCAGAAATTAATTCCATGAAAGCCATCATCCTCAATGAATTAAGGTATTTTGGTTTCTGAGCTGTTTAAAATGTGTTAGCTGTGTTTTAGTTTTTCTTTTTTTTCTTTTTGCGTGTGTTAGAACATATCAAAAAGCTCCTGGCCCCCTGGGGGTTTGAGCTAACAAGGCTAACCACTACACAGTACCGCCCACATTTTAAATTCAATGGTGTGAAACAATAATTGATTTTTATCTTATCTTTTTATGTTTTAATGGTGTTAATCAGGTTTGTGCTGTTTTTTCCTGGTTTCCTTTGCATTAGCCTCTGTACCTTGAGGACCCTGTTATCATTTTACTGGTGAAATCCTTTCATCCACCCTGAGACAGAGAAAGAGAACTGTTTAGTAAAGGAGCCACCAAAACTTCCTCTTGTTCACAAAAGATAGAACCTTCAAAGTTCTGTCAGTGCTTTGAGAGAACTGACTCCCTAATAAAGAAAATCTGCATAAATGAACAGTTACATTTGTAGTCTAATAGGATTATTTCCAGACAAGTAATGATGTTTTAACTGCCAGGTTTTTATTTTATTGGCTTTGTTCCTTCAGTTTAAACATCATCTTGTCCTTTTAGGTCCCAGATCATGCCTAAAACATCCCAGCCATCGTTTCTGTTCGCTGTCCAACCTCGTTTACTGACTTTACTGGGTCCTATTCAAATACGAAGGAATTTGGTTCATTTAACTTTTAACTTATTACATTTTCAGTTCAAGCCAGTTAAATGTGCAATTGTGTGGAAAAACCTCCTTTGTCCTAAAAAGGGACATTTAGTCTTGAGTGATATAAATACTTGGTCTTGAGCCCATCACTCATTAAAGCTGTAATGAGCTCCGTACTGACCCAGATGCCATTACGAGAATATGAATGTCCAGTTGACTTGATTTAAATGAGATGTGAGCCTATGAAACCTTGAAAAACCCCGTGGCCTCTCGACTGCTCTGCAGTCACAGTGCAGCGCTGCGCTGCCCCAAAGTAAATGTCAAGTTCGTGTGAGAAATTCTCTGGTTCTGTCACATATTGATGTCTGTATAATGGAGCTTTAAACAGAGATTCAGGGCTTCAAACGTGGCCCCTTGATTAGCCCGTGCCTCCTCATAATGACAGTTCTGCCACAGATTAGTCAGACATCAGTGGTATCTAGTCTCTGCTCAGAGTACAACAGTGTAGAATTCAGGGAATTTCTCTGTTCAAGAAACATTGATATATATAAGACCCAGTACATACCATGTGACCTATGGTCCACTTGCCAACAGGCTTGATGAATTTCCCCAAAACGACCAGATTGGCATTTAAGTGGCAGCCAGCGGTGGTCATGGTTGCTAACCCTTGACTTGCGTCCCACCACGCGGGAAGAATAAAGAAGATCAGAAATCTGGCAGGACTATGCAGGATCAGAAGCTGCTTTGCATCAGCTGAGGGCCAAACTGTAACGAAGAGAAATGCTAAATACGTCTTTTTATCCTCTCTCCAAGATACAGAAAACCAAGTTTGTTTAAAACTATCAGACAGCAGCCTGTGTTTTGACTAATCTTCTGTTTCACAAAGGCAGCAACATAAAACCAGCATAAAAAGTGCTAAAAATAAAATTACTTGTGAAGAGCTCATCCAATAATATCACCGGTACATATACTTGATTCATTTGTTTAGGCTTTTATCCCTATTATTGACCAAGAGTCGTAAATCCATAGTTAGCATGGTGTTTTTCAGTGCCTGGGTCCTCTGTTCCATTCCAGATTGAGATAATAGGCTCGTCAAAATGAGCCAGTGCATTCTGCATGTCCTCCCAGGAGTTGGACTACAGGCCGGTCCTCACAAGCTAATAATGAATGCTGTCCAGCAGGGATGCAGTCAGGGGAGCCTGGCGACGATTTCCACGGTAAAAGAATGTAATTAAACAAACATAATATTTGGAAAACCACTCCAAAGAAAAGACAGGTTTCACAGCGGCTCATTCAGGGAGAGTTGTTGCGGGGTCATTACATCATGACGTCCTTCAGCTCATGGAAGACAACATGCCGTGCATAACATCGACATGGCGCAGCAAGCACCTCCATAATGAGTGCTTCCTGACGCACACATGGACAACCTGAAAAGATTCTCTGTTTAGCCCATTTTCTCCTTTTGTCTCCTTTTTTTCAAGAGAGGAAAAACTACTGCAGAGTCCATATATCCAGCCAGGTATACTTTAAACTTATACTTTAAAAAGCAACATTTTTCCTCTTTTTATCGGTACATGTGACGCATTCAGCATCCTTCCCTGGTAGTGTTTAATCCACTCCTAAAGTGTTTAATACAGCTAGAAGTGGTTTTCTGTGAATTTCTTGGGGCGTTCTTGGCACATAAGCAACGTTTTTTAAAAACACTCACAGATAGGCAGGCATAAATAGATGAGGCAACACAAATATTCACCTGTGACTTGAAGAGTAAATGTGCCACCGGCCACTTGTGTGCGATTATTGCCGTGGAATCCATCATGTGGGCCACACAGATGGCGATATCCCCACAAGCGACCTCGAGGGACGACTGTGTCGTATATCTGTACAACACGTGTTAGGTGACTAAATGACTGGTGCTACACTACTCTCTACACTTATAGCACTCTACAATAAAAGAATAAAAATGCACATGACAGAATGATATAGAAGAGTGGAATGAATAAATAAACAGGCTCCTCTGAGACAAGCCGGTGCTCCTAAAATGAAGCTCCATCTTAACGCAGATAATCATCCCCTTTACTGCACTGATGGTCATTTCTGCTGCTGCGAGTACAAGTGACGTGTCAATTCTGCTGTCTCCTTTTACCCTTTGTGGCGCGTTTGCGCTGCTTATTGTGGCAGCTATTTTTGGAGAAAACATGGGCAGAAAGCAGTGAAAGGGATGATTTTTACAGGGGCTCCTTGCAGAAACAAATGGGCTCAATACAGAATATAAAAGAGGAAAAAGGGAAAACAATTGGCGGAATGGCTTCCTAATTTGTGGTTTGCTGCCTGCTCTTGCTTCATTAAAGCTTCATTGTGTAATGCATGAGCGAGGGGCTGCAAATAATATGACCTAGTGGTGAATTAAATGAAATGTCAACAACAATCTGCCCCCACACAAAGCTCCTTCAGTCGGTTTTCCCTCCAGCATTCTTAGAAAAAGACAAAACATTCCCACCTTTGTAGTCCAAATGCAGCCGTGGCTGCACTGATTCCCTCTTCTCCTCTCACTTATTTAATTTTCCTGTCAATCTCCTTCACTTCACCTCAGAACTCTCTACCATCCACCACAGAGCTTATCTTCCCTCTCCTCCCTCTAAGCTCTCTCTGTATAATCCCAGTTATTTCCCCCTCTTTTTTCCCTATTGTTGGCCCACAAACCTGCTTCACTTCTCTATCTTCTCCCTTTTCCCACATCAGCTCTTCACACAGTTGTCCCTCCTCTTGATCCGGGGCCGCTCCCTCTCTTCGCGGGCCCTCCTCCCGCGTCTCTGTCTGGTGCGTCTGCCTGTGAAGCTTCTGCTCTACAGTACGCCCTGTTGATAGGAAGCATCCTGTGCATCATCATTCCCAGCTGCCTGTGGGTTCAGCTGGCTCCGTCAGGCCCATCTGTGTGATCTCCTGCCAGATAACCGAGGTTTTGGCTTGGCAGGATCCATCCCACCCTGAATGGTTTGCCAGGAGGATGAGTTAGGGGGGCTCTGGGAGGAAAGGTGCCGATTGGCGCAGCCCCGCGCTGGCGGCTGCACCCTCAGGAGCACCTCGGTGCCCTCGTTGGCTCTCTGGGGATCGCTGTATGTCACTCTTGAGAAAGGATGGAGGAGATCTGTGTTTACGGTGGGATGTGTTAAACTGCGTTCCAGGTGTGATGGCTCTCCAAGTGTCTAATCCCAAGTGACATTTAAATGCCACGACTACTACTGATGTATCCTGGCGGGGAGGGGGTGGAGGTTTGGTTCCACGCTCCAAATATTCCAGATTTGAATAAGATTCGAATAAAGCAGAATCTGGCTGAACACTTGGTTCCTCTCTGCACTGTGCGCACAGGGACTAACAGCGATGTGGCTTCAAATGACCTTTTTTTTAAAGGTCACAGCTGTAGTGACATATTCGCACTTCAATAGTGAAGTGAGATGAAAGTCACATAAGCATGTACAGTGGCATCGCACGCACTTCGCAGATGGCGAACCTCCATCCTGACGGGCAGATTCGTGAGTGACACATTTTGATTCCATTGATGTTTGTTTTGAATCGACTGAACTGACTCCCTTCACGGGCGATGACTGCAGGCTTGTTAATAGGCAGCGATGGACAGCAGAAGGCTCCTCCATGTCTTCATGGTTTTTAATGCTACTCTCACTGCCATTGACATCTGGGTGGAAAACCCAAACCCATCATGTTGAGATGGACTGTCTGTTTTTTTTAAACTCTGATTTCTTTAAAGTTCGCCACGCTGTTCACACCTTTGGTCAAATATCAGTGTAAATCCTTGAAGGAGGCAAGAAGCCCCAATTAAAATGTAACCTCTGGATGTGCACTTGTAATTAGGGAACATTCTCTTGGAAAATTTACATAAATGTATTCACCTAAGGTTTTACTTGACTGGCGATCCCCATTTGTCCAGTGCTGTGATAGAGCACAGCACCGTTCGTAACCCTGATTGAGAATAATTAGTGCTCAGAAACATGACAACATGAATGGCTCGATAGTCCATGTAATACTTGACATTCTACCTAGATCTAATCATTAAGAACTGATCAAAATTCTTTCCTTATCTTGGCTAGAGTCTGTCTGAAAATGGACGACTGGAATGGTTTTGAGGTCTGAGCTCATGAGATAACGGCTAACAGATGTTAACACATTGGCACCTAGAGCATTTGATGCTAATGTGTTAGCAGTTTTAGAGCCGATCCCCCTAATGCCCACTAATGTCTTCCAAATCCATCATGGATTATTATTGTTACAATGTCCAAATTGGATTTAATGATACATCCTTGCGCTTCTTCAGCAGGAGGAGGGTCTTCCGAACCAGCGCAAGTGATCGACGTCAAACCGAAAAAATCCTTTAACACAGTTTTGAAGCGATCAGACTTTAATATTTCCAGCAGTCACACATCTGAGTCGCGGGGAGAATGATAAACCAGAACAACAGCAGCGGAAACCTCCATATGACCACAGATGACAGATGAGAGACGTTTCCCATCACGGCTTTATTCCAGAGGTCACCTCTCATGATCCTTAAGAGGATTCTAATTAAGCTGTATTAGCTCTGCCACACCAGAGAAGATTGGGTCAAGAATCTTTGATGTTTGTAGTTAATGATCATGTGGGAAGCACACTTACTATAATTCTCCCCCTTAGGGGAAGTATTCAGCGGTAAGCTTTTCCCAATCACCACGAGCTGCTCCACTTTTCTAAATGAAGCTTAAAAATAGGTGGAAAAAAAAAAAAATCAGAGGGCTTCTGTCTCACGTTGTGTCCGCAACTTTGTACAAGATGTCACAATTTAATAGAACATGTTTGATGTCATGTAAGGGCTTTAGAGGCAGACTTTAATAAGGCTGTTAATGAGACTGAACGTTGGCTCTGATTGAGCGCTCAGAACCGTTTGGTTGTGAACACCTCTTTTCCTCCGAGGGCGGAGATGCCCAAATGTTAACTGGATTACGCTTCTCCTTTGAAATAAGAATAATCCTCTAGTATAGCTTCTAAAGGATCTTTTTTTCCTCCTTTCCCTCTCTTTAATACTCCTCCTTTGATTCTTACCTTCATATGAATGGAGGTAACAAGAGGGGAAACATGGTGGGGAATCCATGGCCAGATGAATTTACTGTTATTAAACCCATCTGGGACTAAGAAAATTACTCCCGCATGTGAACGGCAACACAGGCCCTAATCCAGTAGGCAGGTATTGATTACCATTTCAGACACAATTAAATGTAGAAGTATGATGGGTTTAGTGACAGGCTTCCAGAGGGCTGACTACAGCCAGTTTCTAAGTTGGCTCACTAAATCTCTGGAACCTACGGTTCAAAACTTTGATTATTTCCATTACACTTTGTACCTTCATGTCAAACAGCTGGAGAGGCAAAGCTGTGCAGACAAACTGTCCAACAACCAGGAACCTGCTGAGCGTTAGTTTGACACAGCTCACTGCTGCAAATCGAAGGAAACTCCAGTGTTTCAGTCATTTACAGTGCATTTAGCAGAGGTTGGTATGTATTAAAGTAAACCTTCACTCAGACACCCTTTGATGTGAGAGATTTACAACATGTTTGAGCTCCACAGCGTAACACTTCGATAACGTTGCATACGTTACATCACATATCTAAATGATGAAAACATTTCTTGCCTCGCTGTAGCAACATAAACGTGAGAGAGCTTGAGAAATATGCATTTCACTGTGAGGAATACATCAAACACGACCCTTTTGGATGAAAACGAATTCTTTTTTCAGCATTTAACAGACTAAATGAGCCATATGAACTGATCCCAGGTTTTAGTGCAAAAGCACTGCTTCACACTTTCTGGGCCCCCTTGAGGTTTGATTTAAAGTGTGTTGTTTTTATGCCTATAAATACTTGTATCTGGGGAGAGCAGCGTGTTTTATTGGCTATATGCCTGCATTTCTGTTTATCAGGGCTTTAAAGGACAATGTCATATAAACTTGGTAATATACCAGCTTCACTCATAAACACTTCGACGAAAGACCTGGAGCTTTAATTCAATTTACTGGTGTCTTCATTTTATCATGAACAGACAGGGGCAATAATGTGAGCTGTGCAGAAGGGGATGTATTTAAAATATAGATAAAATAAGACTTCAAAAATGACTCTTGATTACTATTTGGATATATAAGTGTTGTTACTAAAACTGTTGTTGAATTATGTCATAGAAAACCATGTACTGTGGAGATGGAGACCAAACGGGAATAAGACAATAAAAAGTGTATTATTGATGTTTTCCCTTCACCTAAACAGTTACGTAATTCCAACCTTTTCCTTTGCAGTGTGATGGACTCCGGTGACTTCCTGTCAGTGGTGAAAGGTGGAGCCCGTCACTCAGATCCCCGCCATGCTGTCACTCAGCTCATGTTGTGGGAAGATGGAATAAATAACCCTGATATCTGCATGTGCTTGTGGGAATGAAGAGTGAAATGAAAGCTCAAGCTCACCAGAATGCTCGATGAAAAAAAGCCAAATAGAAATAAAAGATTATGAGAGTAAATTACTGGATTGACCTTAAAAGTATGATGTCATCAGATGGACAACTATTTTTGATGATAAATTTCACTTGAAAAATTGACAACATTGCATCAGACGAGGTGATCCTGGGAACAGCCCATATTTACAACATCTTTCCAATTAAATCAGACATGTCCAAGAGTTTTGGGGTAACACAAATCTATTAAGAGTTAATGAGGCTCCAGCCCCAGAGGTCACATGATTAATCTCAGGGGCCACAGTATGACATATGAATGAATATGACATGAATATAAGCACGCGTAGACTGTAAAATAAGTGGCCAAGTGGAGAAGGGGCGGAGCCGAGAATCAGGTCTGGATACCTGTTTTCCAGCTGGTTTATGTACCCTTACAACCCGTTTCTGTTCTAACCCTAACCCTAACCCCACCTCTCTGCAGTCACAACCCCCAGTTAGAGACTAAAATTGTGAATCATAAAGATTGAATAATGGAATGAGGGAGGGTCTCTTCGCTCCCAGGTGGACCATGTAGGCACATTATTCTCCAAAACACTCAGTCCAATTGTATGAATACCATCTGCCCTCATTGTGTCTCATCAAGTCATGCTGCTCTGACTGATGGTGGTTAATTGCAGGGGAGTAGGTTTTTGATGAAAATGCACCGCAAAGAGCAAAAATATAAATAATGACAGTGACTTGAATGTGAGCAGACTCCTCCTGCGAAGAAGTGTATTTTTTTTTTTTTTTTTTTGAATGCATGATGAGCCAGACATTCAAAGACCAGAAGAATACACAGTCAGAGCCGACTCGGGGAACCACTCGAGTGTTAAATCACACGAATCTGACATGGAGCTTTTAAGTGAGAGTTGAAGTTTTTGGCTAATGATAAATCATGTATCACACAATGGTTGGCACAAATGAATATATCAGCTTTAATGCCACTTAAAATGTCCATTTTCATGAGAAAAAGTGTTATTACTGGCATGCATTCTTTTTTCCCCCCAATTATTCAAATAAGCAAAGTGTCTGAATCAGTGAAAGCTACTCAAGTGCGTCTGACCTCGTTGGAGACAGTAGTGTCACATCCAGATGCTGTAGATTCAGATTTGGATGGTGATGGATAACGGTGTAAGGAACCCACCCACCCTCACCTGAAAGCAAAATAAATTAAGCAAAGTGCTTCTCGCAGCTTATCAGTGGGACATGTAGACAAAGCTAAACTCAGTCGCCGTTTCCCTCCCACGCTCCCCGTTTTTAGTTTTACAAGGTGCATCAAAAACACTGATTCTGAGTGTTCTCTAACATGACAAACAGCCCGATTAATGGGACACCCTCTGGGATCATCTCACAGGTTGTTTTGCTTTTTATTTTATGTGTTTTCCAATCTTTTCAGCGTCATACACACACACAGGAACACGCAGGTACAATCATCTGATCACACACTGCCTGCGCATGAAAGATAATCTAATGTTTGCTTGTCCTCATGTGCAGTCGTGAGGTGAGAAGATCAGACACCATGAGCCCCCTTAAAACTGCGCTCAGGTGCGGGCTGATCTGGATGCTAATTTTATTCCAGCTGGTGTTTGTGTTTACTTGATTCCTGTTGGGGTTCCATCGCCTGCTCATGATGTTAGGGAGCAGAGTTGAATTATGACTTGGGAAGAATTATCCCGCAGCAAAACTAACTGCTCAGAAATGGCACAAGAAAAGTTTCAAATCAAATGTAAATCGCTGTAACCGTTTAGAGCCACGGGAGTGGAGCCAAGAGGCAGAACAGTCGACTCGTTTCACGCTCTGCTGCCAAGCTCCAGCTTCCGCTCTACAAATAAATGAGAGAAATGCATATTTAAAATAAAAAAAACCCCATGATGTAAGGTTTGTAAACTCTTTCAGGCAGTACTGTAAATCCATTAGCTCTCCCACGTGGGAGAGTTTCACTGACAGTAGTCTCCTCTCCCCTCTGCCCTGATGGATGCCACAGTCACACATTTAGCGACAAGTCAGATCCCGTTTGATCAAACTGCTCTGTGCCGTCAATTTTTAAGGCCCTGACACTTATTTGAATAATCTTGAGGGAGTTGACTTTGATATCATGATGGTACGTGTCACATTTGCGCCTTAGCCGTCATCTGTTTTTCTTTTTTCTTCTGTCATTTTAATATTAAACCCGTGTATTTTATTTTCTAGCGGGATGACAAACAGGCAGGGAGAACGATGTTATTCTAATCCTGTTTAAAATGTGTGTTAGAGCTGAGTGAATTTCACTGTCAACCAAACTTATGGTTGATTATTACAAATGCTCTGATTGGTATTATTAGCAGTGGTAGAATTAGTAACAGCGTATGTCCGTCACTCTTATTTGCCAGTGACACTGAAATACTAACTCATTCGTCAATAAAACCAATAAAACTTTTGATAAGGTTTAATGACCTTTGACCCTTGCCAAGGGAATTCACCCTGAGAACACATTTCCAGATTGCCTCCCGTCTCCCCTCTTCCTGCGATTTGACCTGTCCAGCAGGGGTCACTGTGGCCTTGACAGAAGCCGAGGGAATCACACGCTGCGTATGCTGCTACACTTCCACTATGTCACAATATGTGACACACACAATCCAGAGGCTAATATGTTGTATGCGGACTACAAATGGGATGTTGGATAGCGGAAGAGCGAAGAGTGCTTATAGAGCGAGGGTGCAGCCGCGCTCTGCTGGTGAACATGTAGATGAATACCGAACGTTTCCTGTTGAGTGCAGGTGCGTTTGCGTGCACACATTTGATGTAATGAGCTCAAGACATGAACACTTTAATTTCAAAAGCCCCTCTGCATTAGAAAAGAGAAAAGGCATCATTGTGTAAACAATCATCGTCCTCACCACATTAACATATTAAGAGCACTTTTCAGTGCTCTCTTTTTGTTTTGTTTTTTAGATTACATTTATCCCTTTAAAATTTGACTTTCAAAACATGTCTACAGTCTCCATGTTATCTGAAAAGAAAAAGAAAAGATTCAGAGTCATTTCACTTGAAAGCCTGTAAGATTAAGATACCATTTGGTGAAATGTAGGTTATAGTGGAACACCTGAAATAAACTCCCTTTGTTACTGTGAGCTCCAGGGAGATTGTGCTCCTAATGGTGTCAGATAAATAGCTGCGTGCTGTCTTTTCAGAGCCGCGAATGTTACATTATTTGATGCGTATCGATCCGTAGAAGGAGGTGTGAGAGTGAAATTCATGCCAGCCTCTACAGAGCGTGTCTTGAAAGTCCTGGAGAGGCACGATGGTTCAGAGTGTGTCTGGTGTGGTCTGCTCTTGGATGTTATGGAGCTTGAATGCTACTTGAAGAACAGGGACAGTCTTGGAGTGGGAGTTGTTCAGTCCTCAAAATAGCATGGGCCTTAAATGTGTCAAAAAAACATCCAAAGAACTGCCATCACAACCCAACAACTCAGAGCAAAAGACTCATCTCACTTAAAAAAAAGCATATCTTTTTATAGAATTTTTTTTCTTTTGAGTGGCAGTAATTTTTTGCGGAACAAGATATTCAAATTACTGTGCTAAAAAAGTAAAAATAGAATCTCAAAGTTAAGCATATATGTAAAACAAAACTGCGAGCATAAACTCTGAAGTGGGCTAAAGTGAAGCTTTCTGGTTGTTCTACACGTTTTCCCGTGTTTGACAATATATGTTGTCCGTTTACGTGAAAAGACGAAGGCGAGCAGCTTCTCAGCGCTGACCGCGAGCATCGGAATATCGCCTCTACGCTTCCTTCAGCTGGCGTTATCGGGAAGCCGTGTTGTCGCGAGGAAGAGCACCGGACATAATGATAGATCTGTTCATGGAGAGACAGAGAGGGCAGCGGAGGGGGCGGGGCTGGGGAGATACACCACATCAAACCCAGGAAAATCAATGTGGCCCGTTCTTGTCGTGGTTCTTCAGCATGAGAATGATAAGATAATTGGCTAACGATCCTCAAACCCGAGCTTTTGGCTAATCCGCTGTCGCACTGCTGACCCCTGGAAGTTAGGATGTCAGACTTTCCGCTGGTCTGAAAATATTCATGAGGCTACAAACCATTCGCTCTCTGATGAAGATGAGTGAGAGAAAGCAAAGAGCCTCGCTGTTTATCATCTCAGAGCTAGTTTATATTTATGGCCACGGAGATCCTGCCGGTTCCAAAGTTGCGTTTACCATGAGATTTCCACCACCGCTCCGTGAAATCCTCAGGAAAAATGCCCTTTATTCGCATTTAATTGGAAAGTTGTGTAGATTTCATGGAGCTCAGAATCAGGGGAGCAAACCGGAAGAATAAATAGGACTGCTGGATGCAGACATGGCGTCTTTATGCAAGTAAAGCCCTCCTCCGAAGGTGGGTGAGGGGGTCAGGAAACAAGGGGGCGGAGAGGTTCAGAGAGTTCTTCAATAGATGTTTCCTTGACCTTATGTCGGTTATTAAAAATCTAAAAAAGCACCCCAGAGCCTCCGCACAAACACACCATCACCACCCTTTCATCTCTGTGCCGGCTTTCTCTTTTAAAGATGCATTTGCTCTTATATCAGACCCTTGAGTTTGTGCAGATGTTGTTGTGATTTAGCGCAAGTTCGAGTTGTTTTTATTCCAGATCCTCGAGAGCTGCAGGGTTTCCCCCACAACACTGACTTCAAATCAGCCATTTTGGGGCTCCATCTCTGGGTTTCATGGGGTAATCATTATGAAATCTCCCCCCGACTCCATCATTATCATACGATGACTTACTCTTTGTGTCCTTCCGTTTATGCTGATGAGGTGCATCATCCAGGGATGGTAAAGGCCACATACTAATTATCCCCTTGACTCCACCACTTATCCCAATCCTTTCATGTTGTAGTATATATGTCCGTGTTGGGTGGGTGTCAATCCTTCCAATCAAGAGGCTGGAACCAATAACAATATGAATTATACTAATGTAGGCACTCAACAAACCACATACGAGCTCATGCGACACAGATCTACAGAAATGCGAAAACTGTGAGAGGAAATGGGACTGGCTATCTACAGAAGGCTTTTACAGCATCCTCTTTTTTGTCTTGAGCTCTTCCTACTTTAAAGAGGTGAATGTGGAGTGAAAGAGATTAGCTGCTGGGCCTGTTCCCTCTATCAACCATGACCAGGATCCTGTCGACATGGAGACGCACTCCCACACGGAGTCGGCCAATCACAACACTTCTGGGCACATCAGAAGCACGATTTTTATCAGGCGGCTAACATCAGACCTCCGAATTGAACAGCGTTCGTCAAATCATCCCGCTCCACTCGGTCTATCCCAGCAGGATCATCCTGCTTTCCTCACGTGTGCTGTAATGGAATGACAAATAAAGCGCGTTTAAGATTGAATTGACCCTCGGAGCCAATGAGACATCAAATCTCTGCCGAATGTCCCGAGCTGTCAATCCGTACTCACCTAATCCGCTCCGTAAGTGGTTGTAGATCTCCCACTTATTTATTTGTCTGTTTATTTTTAGCGGGAAATAAGGCGCAGATGAGGGATGGGGCGTGCAATTCTTCCCAGCATTGCTTGCAGCATAATAGCTCAAAATGATGGATTTATCTTGGCATTAGCTGTATATGTAGGTGCTGTATGTGCACGCTGGCTGTAAGGAGCCAGTGCACAGCAGAGTGTGTGCACTGGCGTGTGTGGGTGTGCGCTCCAGCCTCTGCAGAAATAAAATGCCATCATTTTTCCACCTCGGGAGGCAGGTATCGGATCCTTTTTGTGTTTGCAAGCGTTGGGAACCTAAGCAGCGTACTCTCTCTCGTCAGTGTGTGACCAACCAGACAGCTTAAATATAAATAGATCTGTGGCGCCTTAAAGGGGCCTCCATCCAAAAGGTAGAACTTTTAGACCCACATGTGCAGGACTTGTATCTGTCAGCATTTCCCAGTAGCACAGACCATTTTACTTACACCATAGTCAGGTTGTTCATAGTTGTGATTTCTTTTTTCCCCATTACTTGTGAACAGTAGGAAAAAAGTGAAACATTGGTCAGCGTTTGAGTGTTACTGAAAAACAACTGAATGACAAACCGGTGCATAATCTGTGTTGTTGTAGCTCTTCACATGCTGGTTTGCCAACAGCTTCTTCTGCTTTTAGGTACATATTTATACTCTTTGAGGCAGGAAACTGGAGCGTGCTCATCGGTCAGTTGGGGCACAGTTGTGGTGCTTAAATGTAGGAACAACAAAAGCCCAACCATATGATCTGTGTGTACCAGTCCAACAGAGAGAAATGCAATTTAGTGGAGGTCTGATTTGAATCACCTGTCTTGTTCTCAGAGGGATGGTTTCTGTGCATTTTGTCCCAATCTGGTCATAGTGTGCGCAACAACTGAAATATGTAGAAGAAGAAGCATATTCTGAAGAATTTAAAAGTTTGGACACTTCTCATTAACTTTCTTTTGATGGACAATTGCTGAGGTCGCGACTCGGCCACAAATGTGGATACATGAAAACCCACCTTAATGCTGTTTGTATTCATCCAAGGGAGTGGCATCTGTTATTGCTATAATAACATAACAACCACAGCAACAGTCGCCCTCAGATAAAGCCTCCGTGGCAACCGGAGTCTGACTGAGCAAACAAAACAGGCTACAATTATGGGCTGACCACTGCCCAGTGAGTACACTTGCTACACCTGGCTGCACAGATAAAGCTGAGAATACAGAGAGGGGCTCCCAAAAGCTAAATGGGGTTCAGCAACTCGCACACTCGCACCACGCACACGGCTGCTACTACAGATCTTTGACTTCAGTGACTGTGCGACTATTTGAAGCTGGATCTTTTATTGTGCGACACCAGCAGATGAGGCCAGGAGTCTGGGGTTTTAAAACAATATTTGAAATGCAAATCACTCAGACAATCGTATGTTTGGATTTTTACTGCAACACTCTGTACTTTTGTAGCTGATGCTTGTACATTTCCAGGAACACATCCCCACAGGCCCGGGGTGCATGCTGTGTGGCTGTTAACACATGTGGCTTTCAGGGGTCAATAAACATCCCTTCCAAGGATGATGGTGGGAGCAGAGAGAGAGAGAGAGAGAGACAGAAAGATGGCAACACCTCAGAATAATCAGAAACTGCTTCCTTCAAATGCTGCCTGGAGAGTATGTACAGATGACATGAACATTAGTGTTCACAAAAGTATAACCTACAAACAAACTACCTGTATTTCATATTTAATACATTCTGTCCTCTGAATGTGGTCATTCAAGCTAAAAATAATAATAATAATAATAATAATAATAATAATAATAATAATAATAATAATAAAATTTACCACAAGCAAAAATATTTTACTTTTATATTTTTAATACTTTTCAGAGTTGCCTCTGTCTGCTCAACTTTTCTTTTGACAAGTGAAGCCACACCCGCACATCAACATTCCCTACATGTCCTCAGATCAACGGTACTTTTCCCAGTCTGAAATGGGGTGGAAAGATTCACAATTCAAAGTGCAGCGCTATAATGCTGGTCATTTATATTTCGTGCACACGTGTGATACATTTTTTTTGCTCTTGATAAGTTTTATCTGTAGTTTCAGGGAGAAAAACAACTTCAACAACTTGTGCATGAATATATTTGGACAACTGTGAATTTTTTTTATTATAAAAAAGGTAAAACTCATCCCTGTCGCGATCTGCCATGTATTATTCTCCTGGATGAGCTGTGCTCATCTCTCAGAGCAAGTCAACCTTCAAATGGTGCCAGCTGTCAATCACCAGTAGAGACAGACGTTACTATGGCAACAGTGGCCAAGGCAGTCACCACTCCCACCATCGCTGGTGCTCAGAGAGATTTTATCCTCTCAGGTGAATTCAGGAGACACTTTTCAGTGCTTTCTTTGTATCATGTGATCATTTGTTGTCATGGGGATGCATTGGCTCGGCTCTTGATCAAAACGTTTTTTTTTTTTTTTTAAATCAGGCCCTGCAGTGCTGATCAGCAAATGGTCAGTTTCAGGCCCCCAGAAACAAATCCCTGTCAACTGAGAGTCCGCAGCAGTGTCTGGAAGGAGCTTATCACCTTTCCTCCCCATCAGATTCAAATTTTGTATGCCTCTCATGTTCCATCAATGATTTAGAATGACCTCATTCAGTGGTTCTGCTCCTTTATCTTGGATGAGCCATGGAGCACAAAGAGAGCAGCGCAGGGTGCGAGACGGTGAGTTATGTACAATAAGGGAAGTGAAGTGAACTACTGAAGGTGACAGTTTATAAAGCAGCCAAGTGTTGAATATGTGCACTTCACTGTAAATTAGAAAAATAATCCATTTTTATTTTTTCTTCACAACCTTGGCTTATACTTTCCCCTCTTCCATCTGTGCACCCCCCAAACATTCCTGCTGACAAAGGAGATAAGATGAAGAAACCTTGCTTTGCCAAAGCCTGAACTCTGTGTGCAGGCAGAATTTTGAATTTAGCTTTTATTTCTGTGTGACTTTTTGTTCAATGAGATTTGGAGAAGGTGACTTTTATCCCCGAGGCAAGAAAAGGAGGATGCTGCTACGGTACGTTCACACAGAGACAGACAGACAGACAGGGTGAGAGAGCTTGAGAGAGAGTGAGAGAGAGGGCAATTGGGCCAAGATGGAAAATCAAAAGAGTGAAAAACAGAGAAAGGCTATTGCAAAGGGACCAATTTGGTTAGCTATCCATGTATTTGATTCCTGGAATTCTTGCTGGCATGAATCATGATGTAATAGAATACAAAGATGTATTATAGGATATAAGTAATGGAGCCACACACTCCGATATTTCAAGGCTTACCCTCTGTGTTTAATCTCCTCTTCGGAGAATGGGACGACCCACAGTATTAACCTTCAAAGGGAGGAAGATGTTCTTTGTTAAAGCTTTAAAATGGGGAATAATCATTTGCGAGATTGCGCAGTCAACTCTTGACTCCGTGACATTCCTCCTGCCTTCTCTGTCCCGAGGCATCGTTGTGGGTTCAGCTCATCGAAGCCCAGCGCTCACTCCCCTCATTTGGCAGAGTTGATCAAGCCCCGTCCACGTCCCACGTGTTTGACAGGAGTACCGTGTCCAATTCTAACGAGTCTGGGGAGGGTTGCCTCAGAGAAAGGCCCGGGGGTCACGGACGCAAGGATGTTTTAAAATTGTGATTAGCCCCCGGGGTCAGAGATGGGTTGATCTGCAGAGCACCTTGAGGACTGGCTCGATATACCACTCCCAAGTGAATGTCTCGTTCTCCTTTATTTCCCCTTTCCATTGTCCAAACAGGGGCAATCATTTCACCTCAGCACTGGTCTTTAAGCTTCACATACTGAGACCAAGAGAGGTGATGGATTTTTTTGAAATATAGCTTAGTGGGTTTTTTTTTATGGTTGTGTATTCTTTTTTTTACAGCATGAAAATTCTATAGACTGGATGACATAAGCTAACATGAATAAAGAGAACATATACTGTAAATTACATGTGACAGCTGTTTAATTTAAGTCTCGCTTGTACAGTAGCTAATAAAAAGTGTTGTAGACATAAACATTTGAGACATGTAATATTACTATCACATTTATTATTTGACAAGTCATTTTGAAAAGGATGATGTGTGCTTATATTTGCTGCAGTTCCCAGGTAGTTTGTAAAATATTCTTGTCGTTTGTGTAAAAATAAAGATAATAAATATGCCCAACCATTCACTTCAGGTTTTTATATTCCTAATTGTCGACACTTCATGGCGTCGTATTGCATTCGGAGCTCTCCTGGTTCACAAACCCGGTCAGGCGGGCCACAATGAAACGCTTCTGCACGTGTTCACTGCTGCTACACCAGCTCCTTTTTTAACACGGTCCACTTCTTTTCTTTAAGGCTACATTTCGTTCTTTGACATTTAAAGTCGCACCAGTCTGGGGCCTGTTGGGATCCTCCTTTTGCCAGTTTTTCCTGGTTGAGCATCCCATAAAGCTGTTTCTCAACCTTGAATTTATCTGCTTCCCTTCCTTTCTTCCAAGAGGAAAGCAAGAAAATAAGCGAAGCTATGAGTGAATACAGCCATTACAAGTCCTGATGCACTGCTGAATTGAAGACTGAGCGAGAGAGCGAAGCCGCTCGCTGTGCTAACAACGGTGCAAATAAATTACAATGGCGGGCGCCCCGTGTTAACAGATGCCTCCGATAGGTTCTTGTCAAGATTACCCATGCTGCTATGAGGCCGATTGTGTTTTTAGGGCTGCCTCGGCGTGACGTTAACAAATCACGAAACAGAAGGAGCCAATCATGGCCCGGCGCCCCGATAGCGCGCCACGTCGCGCGGTCCTCCAGCTGGAGTGGCGTGATGCATCTCCCTGGCTGTTTTCTGTTAACGCGGCTCTTTCAAGGCCATCCATTCTAACGAGGCATTGATGTCGCGGCAAAGCCTTTCAACGTCAGCCTCCCTCCTCGAACTTTTACAGTCTGCGTGGTTGTTTTTCCCCCTTTGAAGAAACGCCCGTCTCCTCCGCGCGGTAGAAAAAACAAAAAAACCCTCACTTGCCATTTGGCTGCAGATGTTGCCCAGCGAGAGCGCCGTGCAAATCATTTGTCTTGCATTTGTGATTGTGCCTTGATTACATCTGAGAAGGCTCCCTCCTCACGCTTAAGCACATCTCACATGCTGACTGACCACTTTCCTTCCCTCAGTGAATTCCCTTTTATTGCTCTTTCACCGTCCTCCTGAGAAGAAGATTGCAGCACAGCAAGATGATCCGTATCCCAGGCTCCTCAACGCCGCCATTCACTTTATCATTTTGATGGTTCGGTCAAGAACAGACTGGTGGAGAGAATGCTTTCTCACTGACCAAACTACAGATAATCAAACTAAGAAAAAAGAAACCGGTCTCGTGGACAGAGAACACTACCCAGTGAAGACAGATTGAGATATGGATGTTTCTTACCAGCATCAATACCATCCATCATTGGCTTGCTCTAATTCTCCAGCTGTTCAGCTGGACTCCACTCAGCAGCTGCTGTTACTTCTTTTTCATCAATTCTCTCCAAATAGATACACAAACATAAAACTGGTCCACATCAAGTGACGCCAGCCCTGCAGATGCCCAGATTTGTTCACCCATTTCCTTCATCGTGAGCATAAACTCATGTACACAATTCAAATTCTGCTGCTATTGAACATATATGCTCTTTTTGTAAATATGATTCCTCAATTTTAACATTTTTCATCACAACAGTTGTGGAGCAGTCAAGCGTTCAATGTTGATCCAGAGAAGACCCACACACCCACACACCCAAACACACACACACAAACACCTCTTTTTCTGCCAGAATTTCGGCCACTCTGACAGAATTATGATGCTCTCAGAAGGTGTAGCTTTAACCTTTTGGTTAATCTCAGTGTTCCCAGGGAAAGACCTTGACTTTTTTATAAGATCAAAGAGCAGTGGGGAAACAAGATGCTGTGTGTTTGTGTGTGTGTGTGTGTGTGTGTGTGTGTGTGTGCGCGCCCATGTGTCACAAGTCTTGGGGCAACACAGTGTCATTTAAATGGATTTGACAGAAAGAATGATATCATACAAATTAAAATGAAGTGGAAGAGGCTTGTGAATTCGTTTGATGTTCTGATTCTCGTCAGAACTTCAGCGCTGAACGACCTTCAGGTAGCAAAACAATTAGTTGATCACCTTCAAGTGAACTTGAGTTCGCCACACCAGATAACAGATGGCACCAATATTAACGTCTCCTGCAGTTTTGACTCGTGTAGTTTCCCAACTTGAATTTTGAACAACAAATACAAAACTTGAAAAGAAGAGCTCGGCCTGCCTGTGAATTCCACACACAATGCACGATCCTCTAATGAATTCTATCAGCCATTATGCAAAGAGCGGTGTCTGTTGCCGTCTCCAGGCTGTTGAAAAGACAAGCGGGTAAAAAAAAAAAAAAAAAGAAAAAAAGAATCGCATTGCTAAACAAAGTGATGCAGACAAAGTCCTGGTTGTAGTAAAAGGATCAAATTATCACTGTGGGAAAACAGCAGGTGCAGCTGCTTCCATTTGTGCGGCTCATTTTGGTGTTCATGCAAATGACGGCAGCTTTGTCTTTTCATCTACTTCAGCAGATGGGGGGGGGGATCGGGTCGATGGGAAAAGACACTTTTGCAGGTGCATTAAAATTAGCTTTAATACGAGAAAGTCAGAGAGTTCAAGTTTAAAGCTTCCACTGCCCATGGTTTATCACTATAAACATCTGTCTTGGTAAATGCAGGACTTGGACCTTTAAAACATCTCAGTACCGGTATGTTAATCATACACAGATACACATCCTTATAAGATATTCTTCATGTAAATAGAAGCCTCGATATGTGCACAATTCCACTCCACACCTGTCAGCAGTGTTGTGCCACCGTGTCAGGTGGATTAAGAAGCACTCTCTAAAATGGCCTCAATCAGCTTCACCGGCGCCACATCATCTACGGCCATTTAACACATTAAAAGTGATCAGCGGACATTTGAAATCAATAGAGAGCAGAAATGGACGGGCAGCGGCCGGCTCACAAGTCTTAATGGCGAGTTAAAATTTCAGCGGGAGCATTTGGCACCAGCTGGGATCTGCAAATGGCACTTCGACTGATACCAGCAGAGGGGGGGGGGGCAGTAAAACATAAAGAGGCAGTGGTGGCGATGGAGTGCGAACCCGACATAAAGCGTGCAATATTTCCACGGTTAACCACTGAGCCTGTCCTCGTGGACAATAAATAAAATAAATAAGAGACAGCAGCAGACTCATGGCACTGCTTAAATCACGCCCGACGCTCCCTCTCCCTCCATCTGTCACAGAGGCACGGCGCCGCATGTGCGACCGGGGCCATGTGGGCAAGCTTTGGTGAGACTGTTTAGGGTTCTCAGGGTTAACGCCTGGGAGCTGGGATCAGACGGAGGCCTTGGCACGGGGGGGAGGAGAGACAAAGCAAACTTGGATATTTCCTTTTGCTTGACTTTCATTCAGGGATGTTCACCTTCGCTCGGTGCCCTGCTCTTCTTCTCCTGGCTCGTCATGGCATCCTTTCACCAGGTGTATCTTAATCCAGTCAGTAGATCTTGTGTAATCCTTGTACACAACCACCAACTAATCCAGCAGAGTGAAACCTCACCCTGACCGTGAGCATTAGATTCATTTCATTTTCGTGGTGACTAGATGCTGAGATGGCAGATTCCTCTGGTAAAGCAGGTCGACTACAGTTGGATTATTAAACGCAGGATTGCCTTAACTTCATCAAGCAGTCTTGGCTTTTTTGCTGCTCTGCGAAATAAATTCATTAGTTCCACAGAAAGGTACCCATTCATTCATCACATTAAATGAAGGCTGCGTTCAGTCTGCGGCAAAGTTTGTTTTCTTTTTACCCCAAACTTTACACCACAGTATAGAACACACACACACACACACACACACACACACACACACACACACACACACACACACACACACACACACGCACCGGACATTTTTGGCTAATGGCCAGCTTTTGTTGGTGAGCCAATAGCACTCTAAAGTAATCCCACTGCCTCCACTTTCTGATACTTCACACCATGAGGAGAGCTTTTCTCTCAGCGGAACATCGGTGCAGCCTGAAAAAACGAGACTGTGTGGGAGTCTGTGCTATGGTTCGGAAACTCGAGCAATATCGACTGATGTCCTCGGTCCTGTTCGACCTGGGCAGCTTTTATGGAAATGAACCGGATGCGTCTCTAAATGACAGGTTCAGTGGACACCAAATGGGTTTGCACAAGAGGAAAGAGAACCTGATGCAAGGGGTCGATAGACAATCAAACTGTAAACCAGAATTATTGCTCATCTCTGGATAATGTGTCTAGATCCGGAGCTAAACCCCCTGAAATGGCTTTTTGGATTCAGAAAAGACTCGCGGGGAAACTGCGATAAGCAGTTCCATGCAGCAACGCTGACTCTGCAGCAGCTAAAGTATGACTTCAGGCTGTCTGAATTGATAATCACAAAGTAGTAATAAGACCCCGGTTTGATCTCTTGGCACCTTGAGAAGAACACGGTTCCCCTCGCGCATTTAACTCTATTAAATGTCTGGTTTGGATCGGAGGACTGGCCTGGAGTGAACAGGAAATCACAGCAGGGATTTGGACCACCATCCACTGCTCCTCTGTTTCAGCCGCTCAGCTCTGCATATCAGAGAAGCAATGAGACAAGCAGGCTGCAGTGAGGAGAGGCTAAAAAGCAATCAGATGTGATCTGCCCAGAGGGAAAAACAAAACTTTAGTCACTCTCTGATACCTCCTCAGACATAAATATAGACCACTGCTTTATTTTTAATCCCTTTGTTTCTTTTCCTCATGAGGATAACTTTCAGTTCAGACTTTGTAATAATTGTACTTTTGTAAACGCTGACTGTGGCTTCAGTGCACACATACATTTATATATGTGCTCCCTGGAGGTGTCTAGAGTAGTGATTGGTTGGATTCCAGCCTCTTTCTGTAGAGTTTACGTTTCTGTGTGGGGTTTTCTGGTGAGTTTCCCCAAACAGTCCACATAAATGCAAATGAGGCTGACTGAAACCTCTGAAATACTCCTAGTGTAGTTGTGTGTGGGAAATGGTGTGTGTGTCCTGCTGTATACTTCCTCTCTACGTGTGTTTTTGGCCCGATATTCAAATGTTTGGATGTGTTATCAGGTGTCAGAGAACACAAAGCTAATATGTCAATTTATGTTTGAACATTGGGAACATTTGTGATAATGCAAGCAATTCATTTTACAAGCGGGGAATATTGCGATTTGTCATTTTAATCCCCTTATTCCGTGTTAGTGTTGATATGCCATCCATCAACCAACTGGACAGTAATATCGCCCACTGCATTCCTCTGTGGGAATCACTGTCAGCATCTTGTATTTACACAGACCATGTTGCTGTATTTGCAGATACAGGCTGTGGTATTAAAATTGTTTTAAATGAGATTTCTGTTTTTTTTGTATGTGTGTAGTATATTGAGTATATAGCACCAAAGTTGTGTCATAAAGGCATTTTAAAAAGGGGAGATCCACCATGGCTGTCTTTATTTTCTATGTATAGTCTATGTGGATGGGCCTTTTTCCCCTCAGATTTAATGACAGCATTAAACTGCCAAAGTTAGAACACTAGGTCCTGAACTTGTCTGCCATGCCAACATTTCTTACCGGCATATTTCACACATCACTTTTTCCAAGGTACATGAGTGTGTGTCGCCTGTGCGCAGAAACGAATGCGAGGACGTGTGTTTGTTTACTGGTGTTTTGTTGTGTTTCCTGTCTGGGAGATTTCTCCTTGAGCTTTGTGTGGTGTGTGAACGATCGATGAGTAGTTTGAAGGCGGTCTGCAGGGTCGGGTTGCGGGGTCACTGACGATGAGCGCAACATTTTCATTCAGAGTCAAATTAGAATGTAAATGAGACACAATTGACACTTGAGGGTGTGGGAGATATACACATCAATAACCATTACCCAAATGAAATGAATGTTCCTGTAGAGGGTGGATTAAATCCATGTAACAGTGCAGAATTCATTATAATACTGTAACATTTAAATAATAAAGAAATGCCATTGTTCTAAAGAACATCATCATCATAGACTATTCCATGATAATCAAACTATTATCCCATCTTCCAGGCCCTGGAAGCCACCTTCTCATGTAGGTTATGATGTTTGGATTTTGTTCAGACTATTTTTTTGGTGACTTATTGAGTCACCTTACACTGGGAACGCCGATATTACTGATATTGAATTGCGTATTACCGAGCCAGGTGAAAATGGAGCCCACTCTCATGTATATAAATGAAGCCCCTCTCCCAACACTCCCGACATTCCTCATTGTATTCCCAGATTGAGCTCGTGCGCAGAGGTTGGAGCAACGCCGATGCTGCCGCTTGGATTAATAACGGGGAGGGTTATTAGCAGGAGACGGCTGCTGGAGGAGCAGAGGAGAGAGCCTTTAGGCTTCTGTGGCATGATAACACGAAGCACTTAAAGCACTTTATTCTTTTGAGTGTAATGCTAGGAGTTTTTTTTTTTGAGAAACACAGAAACTTGCATGAATAAATGTGCCCTGCCTGTGTAAAGGTAGATTTAGAATGTTAATAGGAACAAACATGCTGACTTGACTTTATAGGGAATTACGAGGAAAAATGTGCTTTTTCATGCAAATAACATTTCCCTTACAGATTTGTGATGCCCCTTGCCTGCTTTTTTCTGGTTACAGAACAAAATCACCTGAGACTGAAGGAAGCCAAGCTCAAAGCATACACAAGTACACTCCAAAATCCATTTAATGTATTACTTTCACACACATTCCTCTAATTCTACGAGTCACAAGCATCCTCGACTCTCTGAGCGTTGCTCCTAGGCTGCAGCCACGAGCCTGACCTTGAAGAGTAACAGTTGGGAAAAAGGGCTGATAAAAATGAAACAAAAGCAACAATAGCAAGCGCTGGTGCAAAACATTTAGTACCAAAGAGGGGATACTGTTCAAGCTTCAGCGATCACCATGGCACCGGTGGGGTGTCATGTAACGCGTTTGTTGATTGTTTGTCCTGTGTGGTAATGTGAAAACTCTAGCACTAACGAGCTGGAGGAGTCCATCACCACCTCTGCGCTCTGGTCAATAAACAATTCTCCCATACTTGTCTGCAGTATTCCAATGAAATTACCTCACAGATGTATGGCTCAAGCTCAGCTTAACTGTGCATGTTAGAACGACAACATTCATTTTAGTTTCAATTTCCTTTTACAGGACTCCATATCAGTTATTAGGATTTATGACCCTCTGGCCTTTTAAATGTGTATTTTTCACACATAATATTAACATTAATCTCTCAGCAGAAAGCTCAATTAATTGAACAGAGCAAAGAGGTCATTTGTATACTAAAAATGTCCATGCTTTTAAAAAAGTGACACGCCTTCTCAGTGGATAATCTAGAGTGCAGGACTGGTTAAAGATTTGAATGGTCTTAACCATGTTGAACAATGACAGGGTCTAAAACTGGAGCCTGATTCACCATGGATGGCAAGTGAATTTTCATTCTACCTTTGACCACATGTGGACATATGGAGTCAGTTTATCAATCATTAGGTCAAACATTTGGATACAAAAAAGGACAATTGCTAATACTTTATCAATTTAACAGATTCAGACATTCAGAAACAGAAGAGCATATTCTCTTGATCATTGATTGTGATTTAAAAGAGAAAGCTCTGCAGAGATCATCAGAGAGCATCTTTCTATAAGAAGAGGTCCTGCTTAGCATAGACATCAAACTTCTTTCACACAGTGGGAGACCTTCAATCTAAATCGCTCTGGGGTTTCCAAAACCTTTTGGTAACCTACTAACAGCGGCACAGCTCCGAGATCACTCATGTCAGCGCAACACACAAAGTATTCAATTGCATCAGTCAACACTTTTGCAATGTAATGTTTCCACATGAAAAAATACATATAAAATATGTATTTTTGATTTATTAAATAAACCACAGAACAGCATTTTAGATTGATGGCAAAAGCAGAGGCTGGTTAAATTGTGTCTGACAGCTATTAGCATATGTAGCTGGTTTTGATTCACTGTTTACTGAATAAAATCAATCATGTTGAAAAACATTTCTTCACTATTTTTCAGCATGGATCAATTTATGCACTTGGTTTCTTCAGAATTATATTTCTAGATTTACAGTTCTTTGACTGTGAGACTGTCGTAGTGAATGAACAATGACACGTGCACAGATAGACTACAAGGTTTGACCCCAGGTGCAAAACAAGGTTATAAAAGCCGCAAATTACCACAAATACCCCAAAATTGTCCTCACAGGAAACCACAGGACAGCTGATGACAACAATTAAAAATTTACTTGAGACACTTCAAACAGAGTTGTTAAGATTGTGAAATATGCAAATATGCCACAAGTGCAAGGCATTTTTGCTCCAAGAGCTTCTCAATAAACATTTCTGTTTGTGTCTGGCGATGAGAATCCTTCATTTAATGACAAAACACACCACTTAAGACGCTCAGCTGCCTTTTTCACGTCCTCTCAGGATGTTTTGGCCGTGTCTGCTCTTCCAGGGTTTATGCAACTGATCTCAAATCTGGATTATGCACACATCTCAAACTTTTACTTCCAAAGTTGTTATAAAACAGATGTGATGCTATAGAATGCAAGGGTTTATTTCTGATTCAATGATCAACACAATAATCTTTGTCATTTGCAATGAAACAACCATGGAACATGACACTAATTCTCCACAAAATGATCATCATCTGTGCAGCAGATATTAGCTGGACTTACTGTAATGCTGCTGCTGTGTTTTATAATGCAGTTTGCATTCTCTGGTCCCCATTAATTTCATTCCTCGGGACGGACTTCAACTTGTGACCCCTCTATTAGCTCTGCCGCGCTCGGCCCGGTGATTAGAGGAACATTAGGAAATTAAAGGCAAATTGCATTAGCGCAGAAACAGACGGAGGTGCTGCTGAGGACCCAACATGCAGGGAAGCTGCTGATGCTCAGGCTTTCCAACCTTTTCATCAGTCAGTGGATGATGCTAAATGTCACCCCCAGGCTGCACGCGGCTCAGGTGGCGCATTCTGATAAAGGACGGGGTCTATTAGGGGAGCCGTGGAGTCTCAATTTAGAGAGACTTTGATGATTTTTCAATTATTAGGAGGGACCTTATTAACCATACTAATTGGTGTTTTTGAAAAAAAAAAAAAAAAAAACACGTAAATATTCATTATAGCAGCTCTATTCTGAGCTGAAAAAGATGACAGAATTGGCCTTTAAATCTTTTTTTCCTTTTTCAGATGGGCGATTGCGTAATGCAGGAGACTATTTGATGGATCGTCAGTCCGAGTGCCAAACAGCCCAAATACTGACACACACCGCAGCGGCATCAGCGAGCGCAGCTGTCATCCACACGTCCTCCTTTACTGGACAACAGTAGGTGCCGCGTCGAGCCACCTTCCATTACTGGCATGGATTCTCCAACAGGAGCGCGGCGCGCTGACTGCTGGCCTCCCACGGTTACTCACAGCGGCAGACGAGCCGCCCACACTGGCAACTGGAGCGGAAGCTGCTGCTGCTGAGCCCACACTGAGGAGGGCTGGGGATGACAGGTGCTGCTTTTTAAAAATCTTTGTTTTTGTTTTTTTAATTAGGAACATAAGAGCCTTAAAACTGCTCCAAAAAAAGAAAAAATTAAACAGTTAGGCGGGTATGATACAAGAAAAAAAACCCAGAAGTTAAATTGTAAATGGGGCAACAATACTGCGGGACGTATGTTGGACATTTAAGATGATTCCATTTAATCTCTTCTTTAATATTAAGTGAGAAAAGTTGTCCAAACGAATGTCCACTCAGACTCATGTCCTGCCCACTTGACCCAGATCGGGAGCTTTACGTGAGAAACACTCCGGATGCTCGGTCTCATAAGCATGTCAAGGAACAGCACGTCCTCCAGCTTGCGTGACCATGGATGTCCTGTCAGGTCGTTGCTTTCTGTCCGATACATTCTCCCTTAACTCTGTGAGCCTCACGGTGATGAAGGTCGATGTTTGGGTTAGCGCACCGGTGCCCCCTGGGTTGTTTTTATCTGGAAACCTCTTATTGATTTGTTCCTCATGCAGCAATGACATTTCCCACCGATAAAGTTATTTTAGGGGCAGATATGTTGATGTTGAGATGTCTATCACAAACAGCAATGGCTACTTTTCCCTGTAAATAACATACTCATTTAAATAACACAAGATCCAGAGCGTCCCCATGTCCTCTGGAGGACATTCTCCATAGATCAGCTGGGCCTCTTTCCACATCTGTATTGAAATAGAGAACCCTTCAAAACCCTGGCCCTAAACAGAAGGAACTCCCAACTGTACGGTCAACCTATTAAATAAAGCACGTATGATGTTAGCTTACATAATTCATTTCCAGTTATCTTCCCTGATTGTCCATTCACCTTGTAAGAAATATTAATATTAAATAGTGCCCCACATGAAATAGAGCTCATTGCTCATCTGGGGACGACAGAAGCATTGTAATGAAAGGTGGCCTTTGATCGACCGGGGGAGCAGTATCGAATGCACCATACTGAACAGGAAGGCGCCTTTTATAAATGATTTAATAACATGGGCATACACATGGTGAAATTTAATTAATTCAAGCTAAATATTTCCATTGATGAGTTGTCTCATTGCCTGTTTCACTGCTTGGCCTCCCCCTCATTGCCGAGGGAAGATGATAGAGTAATACTGAAATATATGTAAAGCCCTTAATGTAACAAAGTGTGAGTAATTGAAATTCAATGAATGCAGGTCTGAGAATTGACTGAGCTTTAGCTGCTTTTTAATCCTATATGAGTTTGAAGTTGAGCAGCCACCATTTAGAGCAAATCTGATAATGGTCTGAGGACGGTGTCACTGATCTGAATTTGTGGGCTCTGCTTTATTTCATTCGGGTTAATTTTTCTGATAAATTCTCTCTCAACAGGTACCCACTCAGACAGTGGTTGAGTTAATAAAGCTAATAACAGACTCGTCTGAGTCATCCCCAGTTCTTTTCTGGCTCTCAAAGCGATGAATTTAATGAGCACCAGTGGAACTGCGAGGAGTTGTGAGTTTTCCTTCCTGCCCCAGGATTTAGTTTATTGACAAAGTAAAGCAGCTGCAAAAATGCCTGCAAACACACAGACACTTTCGTATTTCTGTCTTTGATTTCAAACATAATGCCTTACCCAGCTCCCTACCTAACCCTTACCACCATAACTTTACCCCTGAAATTAATTCCTTATTTGTTGGGAGCCATACTATGCAGATATGTCTTAGATATGTATTCTTAGGTTTATTTTGGCAATGATATAATGGACCTGTTTGGAGAAAAACTTTAAAGATGGATGGATGGCAGGACAAGTAATTAGAATGTTTTCTTTACGTTGGAACCTCCCGTCCAGTTTCGTGTTTTGGCAATATATATATATCTGTAAATATCGGCTCCGTTTTGATTTTCTGGTGTGAAACTCGCCTTCTGCTCCTGTGTGGGGGTGAACCTGCTGCAGAAATCTACACTTTGAACTAAAATAGACAACACAAGACTCCTCATCACCAGTCGTGGGGTGTGAACGGCACTACATAAGCTCTGCACTCTGAGATGAAACCTGTTTAAATCCTAAAAGATGAGAAGATAGACATTTACACTGATATTTATTAGCAACATTTATTAATTTGAGCAGCGATTATATTTAAAAATTCAATTATTTTATGTCCCGTTTTCCAAATTCATGAGCCAAGAGAGGCTCAGATTCCTTCTGAATGTCAAGTAGGTGGAACAGGTAAACATGGTTAAAATGAAATGGTTCTGCTTAGACACACAAAGCCAACCCAATCTGAGGAGCCAGAGCTTCAGATCCAAGCCAGCGTCTAATCTCGTATTCACAAAACAAAATGGGTGTTCGTGATCTGTAGCGGACCTCCGCGATTTCTGCTTTCTGCGAGCTAAGGCCGGTTCCACGAGTAATTCTGTAAGACAGAAGATGGAGAATATTATTCATTTATTCAAATCTACTTATGTTCTATATTTGCTTTAACATCTCGTGTTGGGGAGTAGGAGAGGAAGTAGAAATGCTCGCCTAGAAAGTGCTTTTGTATTAAAGGGAAGCAAAGGGTGGGTTTACACTGGGAATATGGTTATATTTAGGCCCGGGAGTGTATTTTAAATCTAATTTCCCCTGTTTTGTGCCTGTATTTTACAGGAACATATTATGCAAAACTCCCTTTCAGCACTTTACTCTATATCCGTATATTTGTGTGTCCGGAGTGCCTCCCCACACCATAAAATATCAGTTTCAACAACTAATTCAATGTTAAGTAAACTGCCATAGTCTGCAAATGTGCCCCTAAATGGTCCCTTTTGAACTTCCGCCCCGCTGTTACGCAACAGTTGTGATTTGACTAAACCCAGCCTCAAAATACGGGTATGGCAAAGACTGTGGGCGGAACTCATGAGAGTGTAAGTGGGAAAGGCGGTCGAACCAGCTGTTCTGAGCTGGTCTGTGTGTTTAGAGTCCCACTGTGCTTAGTCCTCTATTTCTCCTTTTTTCAACCAAAGTACTAACATTTCACTTAGACATCAAGGAACCATGATAACTTGCAAAAAAGGGAGCACAATGTGTCACCTTTAAAAGAGTATATCAATTATGTACCTGCTCTTCTGCTCTTCAGGTTAAAGTGAGGCAATTTTTAATGATTCTGATCATCTCAGCATATGCAGAAACACAAAGGAAATTGTACCTGGCGTGCACCTCTCAATGGCCATCAGCTGAGGACACCTTTCTTTGTCTCGTGCCGTCCTTTTCTGAATAATGATCGCAATCTCAGGTGACATGGGAAAACAAGCAGAGCAAGACATTTTGAGAGCAGTCGTTTATATCCGCCTTTTGAACTCCGAAAAGACGCCAAGATTCACTTTTGTTTTTTGCTGCCCGGATCCTTTTTCAGCAGCGCTGGTTTTTATAATCCCTGGTGAGCGCAGACAGACGGCTGCTGCCAACGCCTGACCCAGTGTGTGGATTTCAAGTTCTTACAGATAATACGCTCTGCTGTTGTGATGAGCTAGCTGGCTAGCGGCAACTCGGACGGTGCCCAGAAATTTGATTGTGTTAACGTGATTTGAGTGAGGGTCGGTGGGGCTGCAGAGACCAGCGGTAATCACCACATACGGATAAGTGATGGTTTCAAAGTAAATTGAAGCTGAAAACAGCCCTTCTCTCCCCAATGTGTCCCTTGTTCAGGGGGTTTCAGAACACATCTCAGACCGTTGGTTGCCCTCTTTCCTGCTCCTGTGTGTTGTGTGTCAGGTCGATCTGGGTCACCAGTGTTGGTATTTAGCCACTGGTTTGTTTCTGCGCAGGCCTGCGTGGTCTCGGAAGTCTCCCTCTGTCCCGGAGAATCATCTAATAGCCAATTTCATGCAAGAATGATGAAGACAGAAGTGGCGTATTATTAGTAGAATGTTGCCACACCTCAGGGAAATGTGAAAATAAGTGAACAGGGATTATGACTGGCAGTGACAAAGATGATGGGGCAGATTCACGAACACAGCTGACAGATGCAAATATTGTGTCCATCTTTTTTGAGGTTCGAACGCTTTTCTTGTGCACACCGATCCAGTCCAGTGGAGAGGGGAAGGCAGCAGTGCTCCAACAAGTGCACTGCTGTTGCAGCCAGGAAGTAGTTACAAAGACTTCTTCCACTGTAGAAACCACATTCATTCATCCTCTGAGCTACATGGCAGAGTACCTTTGCACGAGGCCCTAAAAGCTTTTTTTTTTTTTTTTTTTATCAAATCACCATCAGCTAGAACATCAACAGACTTTAAATCCTTGCATGATAATATACATTAGTGGTGGTCACATGGACATTAAATGGCTGTGTGGATGCCGTCTATTGTTGGCACAAAAACTGAATGTGGCTTGACTTTATTTGCATTTTTTATGTTTACAATACTTTCTGTTTTTGCATGGCTTCACACCTTTTTGTTGTCTAGTGCTAAACTGAAATGCATGTTAATATGATGTCTGAGACAGGCTGCACATGCAGAAGTACAGCAGTGAAGCGCTGACTGTTCCCTCCTCATACTTAGGACATTGGAGAGTGAAAGCTTAACAAACTCCCAATGTATAGCTGAGCATTAATCAATATTTGTATTGTTAAGGCAGAGAAGTGGGGGAAACAATCATACAAAACAATCATTGGAAATAAAAGACAGTGGCAGGGTTTCTTACACAAAGCACACACACACACACACACACACACACACACACACACACACAGATTGACAGTCTTATTTGTGTCAGGGCCTCGCTGAGCTACGGACTGTGCTGACATTTCAGTGTTTATGTCAAAGCAGGCAGCAGTGAGCCTGCCTCAGTGACTGCTACACACATTAGCCTCTTTACATATGTCAACAGTCTCAGGAAGAAGGCTCAGAACAAAGCAAAACACCATGGAGGGTGCTTAAAAAGGGATTCTTCTTCAAAGAGGCCAAATGGAGGGGGAAAAAAATAAAGCCTTTAACAAGTGAGAGCCATTTAATAAAAGCTTTTCAATTTTCCACATAGAAAATGTTCTGCACCTCCTCCCTTCCCCAGATTGTTTGATGTTTATCTGACAGTGACAAAGCTGCCTTTTGGGCCACGTTGTTGCCTGACATAGTCAGGCTTTGATCTGATCACAATTGAGGAGCAAATACATTCATGACTGCAGCCCGGATCTCTGCAGGGTTTATAAAAAAAAATACTGTATCTGCATGTTCTTCAAAATAATTGCATATTTGGGGACCATGTTCACATCACAATTTGGGCCTTGCATTACAAGAAGCGGACTGTAACAATAATCACCCCTGTGTGTAAAGTGCTTGCACAAAGTCTCCATTCTTCCAGTGTAACAAATAGAACAAATTACAGGAATAACTAATGGAATGCCATTTGTGGGAGTCTGTTGACCTGCAAAATCTCAATGATTTAGAATCACCTCTTTAGTTTTGGCATCTGGGATCTCTTCATTTTTATGAATACAGGAATGATAATTTTTGGAGTATAAAGCCTGTGCAAGATAAAGAGGAAGAAGAGGAGTAAACACATCCTTGAAAATAAAAAGCTAGCCCTACTATATACCAGTATTAGCTTTTGACTAAATGGCCCGTCTGTCCATTTCAGTCTCTGCTGCAGGCCCTGATGATTTAGTTAAAAGGCAATGCAATCAGCCACCCACCGTAAGACCAGAGGCCAGTATGCAGAAAGAGAGAGAACACTACTGTAAAAACCTGAACATAATGGCAGGAAGGAGGCTGATTTCTCAAAGACGTAAATGATCATGGTCAAGCTACAGGTTGGATTGATGCCTTCAACCAGTGTGGGATCTGGAAAAAAATCTGAACAAAGTCACAAACCACAACTGAAAAGGCAAGCTTTTTATTTTTTTTAGGTTGAATTGTTAAAAGCAGGACCAGTCCCTGATTGTGTTCCCTCTGTGGGGGAAACTGGGGCACAGCTATAATCAAGCTCTGTGAGGAACATTTTAGAGGGTGCTGAACCCATATCCTCAGTGGACAAGGAAGTAGAGTCTATCGACTCGGGGGAAGACATCTGTCAATATTCCTGACAGAGGATGTCAGGAAGCTCCACAGGCAGTGTGTGTGTGTGGATTTGTCTGGCTATCTGGACATTGTTGGGCTGTATTGATTGATATATGCATGTTGCATGATTGAAGGAAGCAGCACTGTTGGAGGGTGTGAAAGTGTGTGGCAGGAGTAGCCTTTCACCCACAAGCCTTTAGTGTCTAAGTTTGCTCAGTTATTCTATAGATAATTCTCAGACCTGCACAAGCTGGACTGTGTCCTCCTGGAAGAGGCTCTGGAATAATGTGGTGTCAGGGTCAAATGTTGTAAGTTAAAATTCCATATGATGTTCAGAGGACCACCTTTTTTCTTTGACCCCATCACATTCACATGAGTCACGTTTAATGTAGATGGAGGTATGAACAGTTGAATGAGGAATTCATGATTTGTGATTAATGAGGTAGTAATTCGGAGATAAGTCTTGACAAGAGTTGATAGGATGAAGTTCAGGACCGAGGCCTTTCATCCCAGTCATGATGTCTCTCCATCATCTGAGTTCCAGTGGAATGAAGAGAAAGATTACCAGTAAGGAGGTGTTGCTGGAAATTAATAGTGGTGGACTGATGACTTTCTGGTGTAGCAGGTGAAAGCAAACTTAAGATTCCAAAACCATCAGTTCTGGCAGATTCCATCCACTTTTCATGGCCCTTTAGGGCATTGGTGTTAAATATTTAATGTTTTGTCTATTTTCATGTCCATGCCAGGCTTATTTCATGCTTCCTTACGTTTATGATTATGACATGTTTACAGAGTGAAAATGATTTAGCGCTTGCATCATATTAATCTTATTCAATCAAATGTGCACACAAACACATACTTATGATTTTCCCCAAATCCTTTAGCCTCTCTAACAGCATGGCATGGTGCAAATCTGGGATATCAGCAATGCTGCATAAAGATTGCGATCATGGAGACATTAACTACGGTCCAATAAAGGGGAAAAAAAGGCACAGTTGACTGCAGGATATGGCCGCACTCTGTAGAAAATGGAGAACCGCTCTCATTTGTCCAAAGAATAGCGTGAAATGCAGCTGCTGTCTGTCTCAGAGAGACTTGACAGGATTTCAGAGCATGGAGAATGGAAATAAGAAGTGCTGGTTCCTTCCTGGAGGAGTTATTGGTGCCTCCTTTCTGCCTGTGATTACTTTGCCAGCCACAATTCCATGTCTTTATTCCCAGTTTTTTTTTGTACTTTACTCTCTCTATTGAATATATGAAATTCATATGAAATGAATGAAAGGAAAAAAAAAATCTTGTTAACAGTAGTTTAGACACAATCACTTACAAATGCACCAACTATCAACATTTCTGCCACATCTCTAAAATTGGTTAAAGTAACAACAGATGACACTTGAGCTCCCTTCCTTGTTATTTCAAAGCCGGGGAAGTGTTTTAACCAATGTCACGCCAACCTTTGCATGAGGAATGACAATTACTAGAGCGTTTTCATTAATTTTTCATTCCTCATATCTGCATCGTACTTCAACCAGCTAAAACTGCTACTAGAGCTGCAGGGCCCACGGGCGACCATCAGCCGTCAAATAACCTCTGACGATCTGGTCTTGAAGCAGTGAATGCAAGAAGATGATGGGTCACTTCAAGGAGGAAGAGGATCATGCAAGAATATAGATTGCCATTAATAAATGTTACTTATTTCATTTATTAAGCATTCAGCCCTGCTCTGACAGATGTAGTGTTGGGGGCTGACTGCTGTTGAACCATCACTGCTGTTAAAAGTGGACACGTTTTAGCTCATATATATCGGACTGACGCGCAATTGCCCTTAAAAGTAAAGACATCAGGGAAGCTAGGTGGCTTCAGGTGAAGGGACAATTTCTGTTTAATTTGCCATCTGAAGCCTATTGGAGACGGTCAAACCTGCCTCCGAGGGTCTTCTCTCATGCAGCATTAACAGATGAAGGCAGCCATATGTTCTTCCTGTCTGTCAGGACTTGACAGAAACGCCCTGACAGAATGTTGCCAACAGGTGAAGGATAGATCCCGGGGCAAGGCCTTATTGGGGGAACTAAGAGATCAATTTGGCTGCATCATTAGCACATGGATATGCTTTTCGGTGACACCAAGGTTAAAAAAAAAAAAAGAAAAAACCTTAAGATCAGTTCTTCATGAGTGACAAGAGCGGTGCCTTCAGAAGATTGTGCACACACACAAAAAAAGTTAATACATTACAAATTACACCAATTGGTGTTAACGGGTAGAGTCTATAAGAATTTGCACATAAATCAAGGAAAACTGACCACAAGATGTTCAGGCAAGAGATGATCTGCAGATGGTTCACTATTAACTTGTTCCACCATAGTTTTGCCCTCTCACAACATTACCGATGCTATTTTGTATGCACCTGGATTTTAAATCAGAATCCAATTGATTCTTGTGCCAGGCTTATGGATGTGCACCATTTTTGTGTCTGCCTGCTAAGAGTATTATTATTTATCAAACATATTAAAATAATTGGATCGAAGTACATGGTCACTTCTGGACACCACCCCTCTGAGAAGGGAAAAGAGCCAATTCATTAGATTACTAAGGTGTCAATTTAGAACTCTGATTAATAATGAACTTAATAACTAGAACAAGAATTACCATATTAACAGCTATTGTAGGTTGGAGGAATAAAGATGAAAACATACAATCAACAGTGTACTATACACACACACACACGTATTTGTATGTGTCAAAATGGCTGCTGAGGTCTTTAGCAAAGAAGTCTACCAAGATGGCTGACCCTGCGGGGTCCTCAGACCGCTGGAGGTCACATGCATGTGTGAAAAGGATAAGGAGTGTGGTTAGGAGGTTAGTTAAGCATGCAAGACAGTCAATGTTAACTTATCAAATTATCAACCTGGCAGAGCCAACTAAACAATCTGACTGCCAAACTGATAATACATCATATCAAGTTTTACACTTTTCTTAGTCTAACTTGGCTTCCCTAGGCCCAGTTGGTGTTACTGGTCGTGGAGGGGGAGATTGCAGTTATAATTCCAGATTTGGAGGCAGTCATTGCCTCGGCCCGTCATGGTTCACAATTGAAAATGCACCACAGCCGTATCTCATTCAACTCTGATCATCATCAGCTGTTGTCCATATGTCAAGTCACTCAGTCAATGGTGGACAAGCAGGAAGAGCTTTCAAAGGTACTGGCAGCAAATACAAACTGTGCCATTATTCTCTGTACTGCTTGAAGCCATAACTGTCCAGAAAGGACAGAAGTGACCAGAAACCAATTCCTTGAGAAGGGCCTGTAGATGTTTGCAGGTGAATTAAATTCAACTGCATCCAAACAATGTTTTCTAAAAGCATCTCAACTTAGGGAGCCTCAAGGTAGAAGATCAATTGGATCACAAATGGCATGTGTGGCGCTTGCGAATGTCCTGTGAGCTCTGAGAAGGTCATGCATGACTAATAGACAGTTTCATACAAACCGATCTTTCAGCTATGGGAACATTAGTGCATTGTTATGAACATAAATATGAAAATGTCATTGTTACACATCCAGAATGATTTGCATTGTTAATACCACATTGATGAAAAGCTAATGTGATGCCCCACCTGAGATTTGGGGACGTTTCGTGGGTACCGATCACCTCCCAGTCAGGCTGTAGCTCGACTCTCTGGTGTTGTGAGCAAGCCTTCAGGATTGTAAGTAGGCACTAATTGGCCTGGTGGCTAGCTCTAAGGTCAATCGCAGGCCAGGTCATTAGAGAGCCTGGTGCTATGCTCTGGGGCAGAGGGGTTGTCTAAAATGTGGCTCTGCTACAATTGCCTTCCTCAGACATCAGGAAAGTATTGATCCAATGGAGGGGAAGATTCTCTGAGGTCTTAGGGAATACCTTTAGAAGAATTACCTTAAAAAATCTATTATTTTACAGCTAATTTGACTCCTGATTAAACATCTTCACTATCATGTATAGAGAAAACCATGCAAAAAATCTCCTGCAGATTGAATCAATCTCAACTAAATGAATGTCACAAAGTAGCATTTTAATATTTTAGCCATTTAACGTCTTCTAGGCGAGATGTTCTCAACTGAATTGTACTTTGTCTTGAGTGATTATAGAATCACTACATATGGCACCACTGCTCCATTGCTCTTCACCGTTTCCATGATCAAATGCTTATTTCTTGATGACTGAGGATGCCAAACACACACAGATATTTTACATGATATCTAAAAAGCTGTGAAATGCAAGGTGCCCCCAAGAGTAGAACAAGTCAATGATGGTAATTCCAGGCCAAATGATTGATTCACACCATAAATTACAGACCAGAGGCTTGCCCAGCCCCCATGATCAGGTGCCTGTTTTTAAAAATTCTGTAGCCTACAGTCAGTCCTTTGAATAGAACATAGGAGGAAAAAGGACATATTCAAATTATCTGCTTCACATGAGAACAAATGACGTTATGAGGAATTTACGTTCATATCACTCCCAGGATGGATGGCAGATCATGATTTCCAATGCTGCCATGGTAATACGTTGTGCCACGCTTTTACAGGCGCGATGACAGACTTTGCTTTTTCATGCCTGTACAGAAGTGTGACGTTTTACCTTTGAGTCATTTTAAGGCAAGAATTTACACTTTTCACAAATTATAAGCCAGAAATTTAAACAAGGACTTAAGTGATTGGTCACCAGTTGATCGTCACCATTGTAAAGCAATTTAGGAAAATATATAGTAATACCAGAGTGTGTTTAACTCCTTCTCTCCCACAAAGCCTTTAGTCCCTGAGATGCTGATGTCAGTTCTTTCTGCAAGTCCCACAAATTCATGTAGACAGTTAAACTCTTTAACCACTTTAGTTTAGCAATTAAAATTTCCATGAGTTTATTCAAATGACATAACTGGCATTCAGTCTGACAAAAAAACTGGAAGTGAAAAGAAAATGTGATTAAAAAGGAAATGTTCTGAAAATGTATTTCATGGATCATTAATATTTCTGAATAGAGTAATGTGATCAGTGCTGGTGATAACAGCATTTGCAGATTTAGCTCAGTTGGACCTCTACAAGCCATCCTACAAGACATTTTTTTCATTTTTAAACATGGTTTTTGTGGTGGAGACTATGGATGTAGTTGTTTTTGTGTAAGTTCCAGGGTGAAGTGGACTCATACAGAGACACACTTTGTGGGGAGTTTCATAGACAGAAGACGTTACCCAGCCCCCTATGCCTGACCTCAACCCTAAAACCATGTTTTATCCTGCAAACTGTCCTTTAAAGTTGTTGGACCAGCCAAAATGGCTCCACTATCACATTCTACAAGAGTGAGGGGAGATTTGCAAAGTAAAAAAAAAAAAGCCAACCAAAGACATTCCCAAAATCTGCAAGAAAAGACATTAAAACAAGTATAAGGTGCTGTATTGATCATTTAGTGGCCCAAACAATGCTGATAAAATAAACCAAAAACAAGAAGGAAAAAAAGTAAAAACAAAACATTTAACACAACATCCCACTGAGTCTGCACCACACCTTTCACAGACTGTCTGGCCAGTGTCAGAACCCTTTCTTTTAAAGGCTAAGCCCCTCCCACTGGACCATACCAACCTCAATTGAATCTTGACTACTACCAAATTCGGTTATTTCCTTGATTAAACAAACAACCATATAAATGTGTTTTTTAGATTATTTACAGATTTTCCAAACTACATAAAGTACATGTTTACACCAAAAAACGACCTTTGGTGTGTTGCAGTAGAATGGACCAAGCCCCTCCCTGTAATCGGACAGGAACTATAAAAGGCAGCCTGCCGCCATGCTCGGGTCCTTTCCCGCTACCCAGCAGCAGGAAAGAGGCAGTGTCATGATAAGGAGGCAAACAATCAGAGAAAACATTTTTGGTCTGCAGGACTTTAAATGATAAATTTTAAAGTTTTCTGTGACCTTATTACTGTAGTACAATAAGGGAAAAATAGCACAGTAAATCTACTAGATGAGAAATGTAGTCAAGTGTTTGCAACCACCAAACTATTCTTAGCATGCCACCTGGCTATTGTAGGTAGTGTGATGTGGTTATAGTGCCAGTGAATTCTGGTTGACAAAACATAGCAAATGCAAGAACACACAAAGGGACACGTTATTTTCCTCCAGTTAAAAGCTCCACTGTGGTTAATGTCACTAAGGTGGACAGATGCGTTCAGGGGCCTCATATACTAAAACTTGTGTGGATTTGGTAATTGAACTGTGTTTTCTGAAAGAGGGAGAGGAGCAACTCCTCCTCCCCCTTTGACTAATGGTCAGCACCTGTGTGGGCACACACAACCCATCTCCTTGCCATATTGCTCTCTAGAGCCAAGCAAAATTTGACAGGGAAACTTCATCACTCTCACGGCCATATAGTTTTAGTTCTTCTACTCTTACGCATTTCAAATGGTTATTAAGCACTTGGGATATGAGTTAAGAAAAAGCGCGGCTCGGCACAAAACTCCAGTCACGCTGGCCTTGAGAATGAAATTGGATTGTTTGCCAGTAGATCTTCTCATTCCCTAAATACTCACTCATGTCTGATCGAACCATTTGAAGGTCTAACAATACCAACACTGGAACTGCCGATACAGTTTTCTTCGTCACTTTACGCATGCATATCCACCCATATAATTGCAAACAAATGGTCCATTAATTGTTCATGTCTCTTAATTGTCTCTTGTTTTCACACTAACAGAAAATTAACAGCTTCCCAGCTTCACTCTAAGTGTCGCCAAAGGAACAATGGCTGTAGAAACACATGTATAACAGTCGTGAAGCTGGTGTGGAGTTCCACACATTTCCACAATCAAGTCACATTTCATACATCTGAACGTGGGGACGGAAATTGACTAGTACAGGAGGCAAACTGGTCATTTTTCAAGCTGAGGAGCGTCCTCTCTGTCATCCTCCACCCTCACAAGCTTGATCAGATCCTTCTCAGTTCAAATGTGATGACTCATCTATGTCTCACTCCAGCTCCCAGTTCACACATCTTCAACTTCATCTTCATTCAATATCTGGATCTCATTTTTACACCAGTCATGTGGGGCGGGCACAGGCGATGTAAGGATGAAGACGAGTGATTTTACTTTTGAATGTACTTTTAATAAAATATAAAGCATCTGGTTTGCCATTCAGTTCCAAAACCTGTAACAAGTATAATATATACAGTATATGACGCATGTTAAATAAGCACTACGTCATACATACTTCCACCATCCTGGAGAAAAGAGGATGTTGGGGGGAGAGATATTTTAAACCTTTTGTGTGTTTCATCTGGAGTTTGCTTAAGCTCCATCCAACCATCACCACTTCTCATCTGAGAGCATGAGGATACTTTTAACAAGTGTCGGGGGTGAGTGGGAATCATGATAACCTACTGAACTTTGTCGTTAAAGTGTCTCTGAAATATGCAACACAGGAGTTAAGAAAAAAAAGATATGAATAAATGAGAAATTTTCCATGGTGAATTAAACTTTTATCGCAAGCCTCAGACCAGCTTTCCCCCCCTTTTTTTGCTGCGGCACACATTATGGCTCTCGCATCTCGGGGATTACTTCCATTATTTATTTATTAACCTTTACAGGAAGCAGTCATCAATCCTCTGTGGCAAACATGCAGTGTTGTCAGCTCCCTTAAGACTCCGTGTCTAATGAAATATATATGTCTAATAAATACATACCTGTCTTCAGCTGCTTTTCCTCCACTCTGACAGCAAGGGAGTTCTCTGGGGGGAAGTCAAATCATTCAGAGATACACATGAGCCATTTAGTCATGTCTTCATGGTTCAAGTCCCCCCTACACGCCAGGACTCAAACATATTTAACTGACGGGCTTGAGATTAATCAGCTTTGGACGCATGGAGATGCAGACGCGCTGTCATCAATGGGAAGTTAATAAGCAAAACAGAGCCACAGTTGCTGTGTGGGCAGTTAAAAAGCCCTACCTGCTAATACAGCATTCTGTCAACAGAGCAGGACGTGGCGGGGATTTAGGGGTCAAAACATTCCCTCATGTTTAATGGGACCACTTGAGACTGTCTTCTGATGTGTGTTGGTGACAGTTAACAAACTTAACACAGCATTCACATTTTCCTTTTCAGGTCCTTTTTTAGAGACTACATACAGACAGATGGATGACAGGACAGTTGGGTCTTTAAAGGGACATCAGATGTTGGGTTTCATAGAGTCAGAAAAATAAGCTTTTATTGTCTGAACTAAGATACCCCCGATGGAGCTGCCAAAAGTTTTGCCTTTCCTACGGTCTTCATTTCTCTCAGTTTAAATAACTGAATCCGCCACTGCAGAATTTCCTTTTTTTTTTTTTAAAAAAAGGGTTTTTTTCAATGGCAGTTGCACTAATAAGCACATGCAATCAAAGTGTATACTGATGAGCCAGGAGCATGACCAACATCCATACGTTAAGCTGCCACTGACTCAAAGCTACTGTACTTTCAGGTAAAAATGAATAGTTTGAACAGCAGAGTGCTGTGGATGTGAGCAGACTGCTGCACGAGGGAGGATATGGTCTTCAAATGTGAACAGAGGCACAGGCTCTGCCCCACTCCTCTCTGCGTGTTTCTGTCTCTGGGGGAGGTGCACCGTGTGCTGTTTACCTTCTTTGAAACAAGATTTGCTCATATTTTTTTCAGTCATTGCTGCAGTAAATCATGAAAATATACAGGACATCCTGCAGATCCAAAGTAGAAGAATTTGCCTTTAGAGAATAGGTTCCTTTTTCATTCCCCGACTCTTTCACTAACACAGATTATGAATATGTCCTTTAATGATGGACTAAAGACACTATAAATATGGGTGTTGTGCAAGACATAAAAGCAACCTGTGGATTTTACTGGACCAGTTATGCCTGCAAGATCACTATTGTGTTATCACATACATTTAAAAAATCTTTCTAGTGTAGATTTTACCCAAGACCCAATTTGTTTCATTAAATATTGATGCCTGCCCAGCATGCTATATATATAAACTCATTCAGTTTAAAACACTGAAGTGCCAATTTCGTTTAATTAAGAGCAGAAGATATTCTTGCAATGTAGCCATATTCAGCAGAGACACAGAAAATCCACTTTTGTTCATGTGTTTCAATCCCATGGCTTTATAATTACTGAGATTTTAAAATGGCCGGTGCCTGGCTCCATAACGGAGTGTAAGAAATGGGAACTGAAACTGCCCCCTCCCATGTTCCTTGGTCAACCTCATCACCTGCCATCTGTGTAACTGTCCATCTCTCATCCCTGTGGGAGTCCATTCCATCATTGCAGGTAATGGTTTTCAGGCTGTCTGGGTGTAATGGTTTAGCCGAAGGTTGGCAGCAACTTTCATATGTGGAGAACACACTCATACATAGGTAGAGGTCTGTTCTTTTTGGTGCCATAAAGGCAAACTGGACAGTAATCACTGAGGGAAAGGGAGTATTTGTACTATGAACTGTGTACACTGTACAGCAAATCATACTTCTTTTAGTGCTCAAACATCCAGGTATAGACAATCACACTCTGCTAATAGAAACCAGTCAACACGAAATGCACATTCTCCATCTACGACAAACCTGGGCTGAAAATCAATATGGTCACCACATAATGGAACAGGGCAGATCATGAATAGAGCATTATCATAACATCTACTGAAAGCCTTTCTAACCTTTTCGTTTGTGCCCACTGAACTTTCTCGTTTAATGATCCCTTAACATAGTTGCCAGGTTCCGTACAATAGAATCAAAGCATAGCTTGATTTAAGACTGATTATTTTCTCCCATAAATACATGTGAAACAGCCACCCTGCAGAAGCAGACCCTTTAGATTACATCTGTTATGGAGCCCCCAGAACGACGTTCTGGTCCAATTATAACATGTTGGTCATTGTATTACAAAACCATTTGTGGGTCTGTGATCCAAGACCTACATCCTTTGAATTCAAGGACATCATATTCTGAAGGACAGCACTCAGAATCACTTCAAGCCACATAAAACCCAATTAGTGTTTCCTGCATGTCCATGATTGAATTTCTGTGAGGGACCAGAGAGGGCCCTCTGTCACTCCCCCATTGAGCTTAAAAAAGAGAAACAGTGGAGTATCACAAGGAAATGTTTGTGAGGAAATATAACCAAGTAAATTCTTTGACCCGATCCTTTTTCCTTTCTGGTCATTATTATTATTCTTCAGGCACAAACTGCTGTCTGAACTAGGCGGACTTTGCTTTTTTTCTGTATGCACAGAAACAAACAGTCGGGCTTGTTTTATTGTTTGTCTGGCAGCTCGAGGCATTTTCTTGCTCTATAAGGTTTGTCATTCTGTCAAGTTGGAAGAGGAACAGCGGGAGGAGAATCTGGTGGTTCGATGCACGCTGCATTATGTCGGACACGCACAGAAGGAGGGGGTGTAAAATTATACACATGCACAGAGCGCGGACAAACCTGACAGCTGATGTCGCAAACAAGATGCAAAATCTTCACTAAGAATTGCATCGCGGTGCTAGAAAAAATTCTCAGGAAGGATCTAAAATCAATTGCAATTGGTCAGATGTTGCAGTGATAAATAACATCAAAATAATAACAGTGAAAGCTGCAGCTGTGCCCTCTGCAAAGACAAAGTGAGGGAGGCCTCTGCTTTGGAGTTTTGTACTGCAGAGGAAGAAATGTTTGTGGGTGTTTTGAAAAGAATGGTTAGACTGTGGTATAAGCTAAATTCAAGGCAACAACTTGGAGTTCTTGAGAGGAATCCTGTTACGGCAATAAAACATTTGCCAGCAGTGTTCAGCATCAGCTGGTTTCTGTGCAGACAGGAAACCAGACTGCATGAGATAAACAGACCCTCCAGGGAGGTTCAAACACTAAAATCTCTTTAGCCTCCGTGCTAAAGCCTACAGGGGGAATCAATACTGCTTTTCGCTGACCAAACGCACCCAAATACACTCACATTCTGATCATTCTGGCAGAGCTGTAAAGCTAGCTTTCGTCGGATTGATGCAGGCCCACGTCCACCATGCTGCAGAAGCTGCTCAAATTTTCTTTACCAAAAGATTCATTTAAGATGCAGGTTGGAGGAGACAAACATGAGGTCAAGTACAATTTTTTTTTTTTTTTGGTACTTGAGGGAAAGCTGAGGAGAGGCAGCAGGATCCAGTGCCAAGGTCTCACATCAGCCAGTGTAGTATTAAACATACATGGCACCGCAAAGTGTTATCTGGCGAGGTCCCACCTCTGGAGGTGCGGACACACGTTTTTACACAGAAAATAGTTGTTGGCATCAGGAAAGTTTTGCACTGAATAAAAGTTTCCTTCTTGGAGGAGGAGTCACATACTCTTGGCACAGGCGTGTAAAGAACATGTAGACAACAGAAATGGCCTCCTAGAACAGGTCTTGGGCGAGAGCAACAGAACAGTAATATCTGAGAAGGATTCTCCACAAATAAACATCAGTATGGAGCCAATGTGCGCTGAGATTTTGCTCGGTTGTTACAGAGCAACATTATTCTAGGTTTACGATCATTTCGTCTGGTGTTATTCACCGTGCCTTGGCAGTTTTATGTGACAATGTTGTCATTTTAACTTAATTTCTTGTGTAATGTGTAAGTGCCCCCCCATGTGATGTGTTGTGATGCCTCTCTCAGGTTTCCCTGAACCAGCTCAGCTGTGTCCCCTGTATTATTTTGCTGATTTCATGGCTGCATGCTTTGATTATTATTTTAAACTAGTAATTAGTTGGGAAGAGGGGGAGGGGCAATGGAGAAAAAAAAAAAAAACTACGCAAGGCTTGTTGTGCCATTTACCTTTTGATATACAGATAAAACCAGTTCTGACCTAATGTTGCGTTTTGCCGCACTTCACTTCTCCCACTTTAATCCCAAATCATTTTTGCCTCAGTCGTGATGGTGTTTGTGGTGATGTTGAAATTTTTGACTGTTTGCTTCAGTTGACCTGACGCCCTCTCTTATCCACTTCAGGACCACAGTATTTTAGTATGTTTTTGCCCATTTTCAGTTGGTATTTTTTGGTGACAGGATGGAGGCACAATTGACAGACTGAGTGACTGAAAGAACAGTCCAAGCAAGAAATTTGCTGAGCCACAAGCACAAGAGGTTGCGGCGAGAATTGGGACTCTTTCTTTACAAGCAATCTGTTCCTTTTTGTGGTTTACAGATTATATGCCTCAACTCTTGATAACAACATCTCTTACCTTGTGATTGTCATTGTGACTAAAAAAAAACCCAAGAACTACCCTAGTCAATCCAATCTCATTTCCATGTTTTCCTTGTTCTGCTTTCTTAATTGCCCTGTACATCACTGTAAAAGTGTAACCTTGAGTTGGGAAATTTTACTGTCTTGTCTCATTCATCACTGTCTGTTGCTACGGGCTCAGCAACAACCGTGCTGAACTGAATAAATCATTTTGTCTGTGCATCCTTAGTCAAGTGTATAGGGTTGACACACGCAATACAAAAATTGCTCATGCAATATTACACAGCTCTCTCATGTGGAGCAAGGAGAAAATTGCCAAAGAGAATCCACCACCTCGCTGAAGATTTTCCTTTTTTTGAGGAATGAACCATTGTCTTAAAGATTGTTTTTTGTTTTACCCAACAAATCAGCCAGGTAATGAAGATTCACCTTAAAAAATGTTTGCAATCACAGTAATGGGGGTTGTCCGGGGGCCACCTAATATTTCATACAAGGGCTCTTAAGATGGTCTTCTAGCATCACTTTTTAAAAATGGGATATTCATGAGGGCCAATTCCATTCCTGATATGTTACTAATCTTGTCTTATCTGGGGTTGAGTCGTCAGGTCACCAAGTTGAGCAGAGACACCCAGATTTTCCTCTCCCTGGACTTTCCTCCAGCCCTTGTGGAAGGATTTCATGGTGCTCCCAGATCAGCAGAGAGATGGTCTCTCCAGCATGTCCTGGGTCTTCCTCAGGACCACTTTCCATTGGACCATACTGGAACACCTCCATAGCTGGCTAGCTGATATCTGGTTAACAGTTATAGTTAGGATATCAAATATTCCCCATTAAGAAGATTATGTTTTACATCATGTTTTCCAACATTTTAATCTGAAAAGAGTCAAGGATAAACATTTTTTGTAACCACTGTTTACACTACAATGGGTAAATATAACTGAACTTAACTCAGCTTTATTTATAGTACCTTTTAAATGTAAGAGAACTAAGTATAAAACACTAAAACAAGAGATGAGTCTCATGTTGGTTAAAAACCAAGGAATCAAGGTTTAAAGATGAGTTTTAAAAATGGACAGTGAGGGGACTTGTACTACAAGGTTGTTCCATATTTTGAGCACAACAACAGAAAAGATAAGAATGTGTAGAAAATTAGGAAAAATCTCAAACCAGCTGGACATACATAACCATCGTAAGTACAGTTGGTTTGCGATTATTCCTAATTTTCTGACAACAGGTGGATTTTCTCCTTTGGTTCAGATCTATATCACATCCAGCTGTGAACTCTTCTCTCATCTTGTCATCTTATTATTCATGCCTGGGTCATGAACGATATGATTCATCCGATGTTTACAGCGTCTGCCTTCGGGTGTTTTTCCAAGAAGTCCGTAAGGCGTCCTAACCAGCTGAGAAAGTGCAGCAGCTCTAATCTGATGATGATCCAGTGGTCCTCATCTCGTCTTTAAGGTGGTGATTTATTTTTCCAAGTAGGGCATGCATAGCCAGAATAAAGCAAAACACTTTTAGAAAGGATAAGGCCAAGAAAACAAACCAAAATATTGTGATGATGCAAACTAAATGCAGACACATTCATATTCTGTTATACGCTTCACCCCATTAGTTTTCTCAGTAGTCATAAATCTACTTGTGAATGTTTCTGCTAACATGGGCAAAATATCTGTAAACTCCCATATCACTTAAAGCTGAATAAGTTAAGGTAGTTTGAAACAATTAAATCATTTTTTCTCATTAAAGCAAATACCTAAAAAGAATAGAAAATCTTCAGTGATGTTTCTTTAATGTCACTATTAATATTAATGTTAACCTAGTAACAGTAAAAGACTAAAACAAGAGCTGCAGTGTATTTTGGAAGATCAGACCTGCATTTTTCCCAAAATTGATTATTTTGACATTAGAGATTATGGAGCACAATGATCATTTAGCTATTTTACAGCATGTTTTCGTTATGTTTCTATGGAACTAGATTGCAGACACTAAAGTTTAACTAACTTACTTGCCAGTGTAATTTAAAAAAAAGAGAAAAGAAAGTACCTTCCTGCTCCCTTTGCAATTGAAAAACAACCAGAGAGAAGCCGGTTGCTTGGGGCCACAGTAATATATCACTAAATGTCGTGGGCCAATACTTCCATTAATTCTCACAGCAACATTTACATCTGGCTTGCTGACTTAAGCAGAAATGCAGTAGTCCCTTGCAAGATGAATTCTGAGTGACTATGTATCTTTTTTTCTTTTCGCCTCATTCACTGTTATTGGTCACTTGTGTGCGTTTACACAGTAAGCAATCGTGATTATATGAGTAATGGGAGTTTTACAGTCGGGGCCCCAGAGAGGGCTGCCCAGAGTCACGAAGAAGATCTGGTTTACAATAACTGAAATAACAATACCCCAACATTGCCCTGGGGGCCGAGGTTACATGCACGACAGAGGTGTTATGCAAAGGCAACAGAGCATAGTCCTGTGTAACAGGTCAGATTAGATAAGTGTGCTGCTCCAGGTGACTGGCAGATTCAATTTGCCGAGCTGTATTGCAGACGCCCGTCTGGAGGTTTGGAATGGGTTAGAAGCAATAACATTTGGTATACCATCCACTTTCCACTGCAGCTCAAAGGCCAAAACCATAGTGACAAACATAAAATACATCATACACTTCTGTAAAGTAATCAGACAACATATGAGCAATAATGTTAATGACAGGGTGGGTGAGGGGGTAAAAGCCCTTTAATATCCACTAACCATGCCAAATTCGGTTTGTATTATTTTTTTCAAGCAATTAGCACAAGTGATGCAATGCATGTGTTTGAAAGTAGAATTAAGCAACATTTACTATTTGGAACTAAACGGATACTGGCTAATCGTTAGCCGAACGGCGTAAATGTGCACATGATATGTGCCGAGCCATTCATGTTCACCATTCCCATAGGCGTCCATTATGCAGCCATCTGTATGAGTCCATCAATCTAATGGTGTGTCATACAGGACGTCTGTGAAGGAGACATTTAATGCCTTGTCAAAACATTACCCCTGCGACTGTTCTCCCTAACTTTGACGGACTACCTTGTCAAGGCACGGAGCGCTTTATGTCCCATCTGCCTAGTCTCGCTGACAGGTGGCTGAGTCAGACCTGAGAATAGATGCATGGCACCACACTCAGACACACGCTCGCTGACCCATTTACCTTTTATTTGTTCACTTACACAATCCCCAGTTCTCGTGATGTATCGCTCTGACGCGGAATCAATCTGTTCACTTCCAAGGGCCGTCAACATCCCATGATTGCATCATGACCATCATGATTGATATAAAACTTTGTAAAGCATGACAAATTTGAAAAAAGCCATAAGACTTTTTTGGTCCTGGATAAAAAGCCTTTTTTCCGTCATACCCACATAGCCTACTGGCTACGTGTGAATGGTAATGAATGTAAAGCCGTGACGACTCTTTTCCTTGCTATTGACTTTTCCTGGTTCCTGGAGCTTTCTGCACAGATGGAGTCGCTAATTGAAAACCTTACGTTTGTCTGCCTTGCCGTTTGTACTTGCTGGTGCTTGCACACTTCCTGCTTCAGTTGTCCTGACCACGTTGATCGCAGGCACCAGCACGCTTGGAGTATTCAACAAATCCCCAGATGAGAGGGCAGAAACAGCGGGATTAGGTGTGTTGTTTCCACGTGAGTCTGCACTGCGATGATGGCTTTGGAACAGAGTTGGAAATCAATGATGCACAGACGCCCGCAGAGAAGATGGCACACTCCTCTCCAGCAACCTGTGCTTGACACGGTGGCGCTTCGCCGATGCCGGTGAGACGGGACTTGCAGATGGTGAAAACCAGAGAAGCAGGTTGTTTTTGGGCTCCTGCTTCATCATCACTTTGACCTACCTACATGAGGGGTTTTAATGGTGCTGCTCGCTTACCCCAGGTGGCCTTCTTTCAGGTGTGAAAGCCTGAATCGGCTGCCTCCCATGGTGTGATGGGGGATGCTCGAGTATTTGTGAACCAAACCATGGTGGGGATGCACTGGGATGTGTCAGACACTCTGCTCTTTGGCCTCTCAGACACTTTGAGTTCAGCATATTCTATTTTGGAATATTCATGTGCCAACAGTCAACTTTTCTTGAAGGTGATTATGGCACCTTTCAGAATATCAGAGGTTTGATGTGAAAGTTAAAGCATCCTGGTTTCCCTAAAACATGGTGCAGCAGCCAAAGAAGAAAAAAGCAATTTTGGAAATGGAATTTCACCTCTACATGATGGTTTTGTCACTCCTTTACACTTTTCAACCCTTCAAGCCCAGAGTACAACGCAGGCGGAGGGTTCATTCAACATTATTCCACCCAAGTTTTTCCTCTGAGGCAGAGAGAAGAAATACATACACGTCAGAAAATCACTAAAGATGTGAGACTGTTGCCAACAAAGGATCACAGACGAAAAATAATGAGGACCAGAAAAAATGTAAAAGAACACATAGTCGCACACTCTGGTGACAGCCCAATTGGCTTCATGGGTTCAGGTGATCCATGAAACTATTTTAGAAAAGTACTTCCAGAAATCCCATGACTCGGATACATTACTCCTTTTCCATTAATTTTGTGAGAGCAGCAAATCTTTGTTCCAGGTTTGAACCTGAAATTAGCAGGTCACACATTGGAAACAAGATTTTTGTTATTCAAAAAGGCACTCCAAAATATTAGGATAAGCCGGTCCTAATTGCATCCTCTGACAACCATTTCTGTGATTAGTTAAAAGCACAATTTCACTTTTTGCAATGCAAAATATAATTGCGCCAAAATATAATTTTGGATTTTAAAAAAAATACATGAATGGAAATGATGCATAATAACAGGGCTGTTGGGAAAGAGGCTCTTGGTAAACTATATTCACGCCAGCTCATTGCTCATGAATCAAAATGAATTAAAGCCTGTGCTGAAAATGTGATAGTAATGATATTGATTATTGTGTTCAATAGCGGAGTGGCTCTGCGGTAATGGATGCGAAGCAGAAACGGTGCGTTTAGGCACTGCAGCTGACATGTGGCAAAATGAAGACGATGGCGTACCTTTATGGAGTTCATGGCAGGAATTATAACATACTTTCTATAATATTCCTTAAGTGAGATGAAAGATTGATTCTATAGCGCTGAATTCCCAGCCTTTCATAGTGAAGGGATAATACCGCAGGCGCAGAGAGGCTGAAGGACGGCAGCTCTCAGAACCGTCAACCTGAGCGTGCAGCCAGGTCCGCTGGGATGAGCTAATGCAATCTCTTCCCTCTATGTCCTTTGAGGCTGATCCTTTGCCCATGCTACCCCACATTTGAGTCACCCTCCTTATTTCCCTCCCCCTGTGTCTTATCCTTCTCCCCCACTCTACTCTTTTCTCTCACCTTTAGTTTCCATAATCCTGTTTTTCGGCCTCTTATGCCCTTTCCCCCGTATCTCCAGTCACTCCAGCCTTTGCTTTGTATTGTGGTTACCAGGAAATGAGAGAAGCATTCAATTACTGTGTTCATGGAATCATTAATGGCAGACTGGGGGTGTGCTCTGCTGTCCACTGCGAAAAGTGTGCCCAGTAGCAAATCTTCTGCTCCCAGCTAGTCAGGCACAGGCTGATAGCGTCTCATCGATAACAAAGCCTAGGACGGAAATCGCGGCGTACGCAACGATAAGGGCAATATTGAGGCTAGCCCTGTATATACAATGATATCATGATTTGGATGGCCAACAGCAGCGACAGCAACATATCTGATGAGACAATGGCCTGGCAAAGAGGCCCATTACAATGTAACCTTGTAAATGTGTCCCTTCGGTGAACATGAAAGACCTTTTAAGAGTACTTAGAAACACGTGCGGCTTTATGTGAAGATAAGACGAGACGGTCTGCATAAACAGATGGTGCCGCAATGAGATCTATGTTTGCCCCTGTGGATTTAATTACATTTTAGATGGATCACATGGCTGCATGGGTGTCTTTCAGTCAGTTTTGGGGCCAAGGGAGGCGGTTTACGAACTACGTGTTGAGCAGAGATGTAACAATGTTAAGACTTGCGTAACTGCTGCGTATAATGTAATGGCAAAACATTTTAAACTGATACAGCTATGATGTGAAATATTGATGCATTCGATTTTGTGTTTAAAAGACATACTTGATGCAAGCTCATGGCGTGCATCTGCAAGAATGCAAAAGAATGATTCAATACATGATTCATACTTTCACCATGTACATGTGTACATTGTTAAATCTAATCACATCAAATATTTGACTTGTCTTTGCACTGTAGGAGATGGACTCCAGGAGAAGGAGACTGAATCCCTTTGTCCATTTCCCCATTATCACCAACAGCAGTGGAGATTGAACCTTGGAGTCATCCAGCTTCTACAGGTCAGCAATTGAGTCCATCCTCATGTAGTGCATCACAGGGTACTCTGGCTACATCAAGAGAGCAGAAAACTCCTGAGTGTATCATCAAGACATCGGTGAGGACCATTGGCACCCAGCTGTCTGGAGACTGGAGGACATCAACAGGACTGACTGTATCAGGAGAGTGTCGGTCATTACCAGAGACTCCAAGCACCCTGGACACCGCCTGTTCACCCCGCCACCTTGAAAGCGCTTCAGGACACAGTCTGTGCAATCAGACTAAGGGTGTTTATAGTACTGCCCTTCATGCTCAAAATCTGTCTGTGCAAACCCTCGCTCTGCTTTTATCAATCAGAAGGTGCCTGAATGAGTGGTGTCACAGAAAGCCACGCTTTTCACCAATTATGGCTCTTTATGTGGGCGATATTAAGAATAAAGAATCAGGTATCAAATTCAGGCTGAAGAACTAAATACGATTTGCCATGGACTTCTATTTGGCTACTTAGAATTTATGACTCTTCTATAAATCTGCATGACATTTATGGAAATTCTCTACATGGTCTATTTTTATTTCAAATGGTAGAATACATATTCAGGGTGGGCATAGCTCAAAGGATGTTTGTAGTCTATGCTGCAGCCCTGCAATAATTTAAACTAATGTACAGATACAGCAGAAACCATTAAACTGCTGTATTTTAATGAAGTTCCAAAATTGTTTCTTTGTAAGCCCTGTGTATGGCAGTGGGTTCATAATTTTTACACTCTGCTACGGAGTATGTAATTCTTTGTTCTAGTGTGCAGAAAAACACCAGATTTCAGTTGTGCTGGTGAAACACAACTGAAATCTGGTTCTTAGAAGAGATTGTGCAGGATCTGTGCCAGCTGGGGATTTGCTTGAATAAAGTGAAAGATACACGAGCTTACAGGTAGCGCTCCACTCTCTTCTTTGGTTCTCCACATTCCCAGCCTGGTTTATTAAGGGCAATTCTCAGACACAGGTCTACCACGCTGCTCTACTCATTTGTCTCGACTCTTACCAAGTCCATGCTTCTCTTTTGATGGAGATATTTTCCCCATTTCCACTCGCCGGACCCTGCTGGTCTGACTGACATTTCCATTACCAGATGAAGCATCCATGACTGAGCTGGACCACCTCCAAATTTGTGCCAAAACGAGTCCCCTAGTGGGCCTCGCTGACATCTCGCCTGCGGCAACGACAGCGATTCCCCATGTTTGCGATTTAAAGTTCACTGCTCTACAAATCTAAACATACATCAGAAGCTCCAATAATGATGATTTCTCCTAAAAAGTTATTTTTCTTCATGGTTGTACATCAGTTCTTTTTTTTTTTTTATAAGCTGATTTCTCAACAACATTTCAACTGCCTGCCTTGACATTAGAGTGAAAGTAAGTCACAGATGAAGAAGAATATTTGTCTAATGTGATCTCAACGTTTGGGGATGAAAAGTTGTTTTTTTTTTCCTGTTTATTCCCTCCACCCTCTGATGGTGGAGTTCAGGCTGTGACACAACTTTAATAAACTGCAGAAGATAAGCAGCTTTGTTGAACTTTGATTATTGATTTGAACCAGCAAATGAGCAATGAGAAAAATGTGATTTCTTAACATAATTCCAAGGCCCATGCTGTTAACAATTACAATTATTTAACTTATTTATAGCCTTAGCTTTGAAATGCAAATGATCTAAATTGCATTAAAAGTCCAAACCATGCTCAGACAATTAAGCCAAAGATTTCTGGGTTTGGATCACGACTGCAGTGTTTGCTTTCGGATGTTTCCTACTCAGATTTAATCTGTTTAATGGCTCTGCTCACCACCAGTTTGATTATATTGTTTATCAAGTAGGATTCTAGGCTCTGTGATTCAAAGGTTTAATTTTATAACATATGTAGACCAAGGTTATTTAGGTGGAACTGATACAGTTGATGATGCATATAACTTTACATTAAAATTAAAGTTTATTTATATTCTGTGAGTTATTGCCACTGACCAGGTATCAGAGCCTAAAAACATTGTCACTGATTGAAACATTTTATTATTTTGTTGTAACAGTGGTTTAAAATGCTGCTGGACTTGGTATGAACAAAGCTGTTGTTGGCTCAGTGGTATTGTGGGTGATGTTGAGCATATTGAGAAGTCTTTAGCTCCAGATGATCGTGTTCAGTAATCCTTGAATTATGTGATTAGCTCCAGGATATGTGAGTTGTGACTGTTATCATAATGAAATTAGTGATTCATCATACCCGGTTGGTAATTAAATATCTTTCGGCTGTTTTGGAGCCCTGGCTGGGACTAAATTATCAGTCTGCCATTTGGTTGGAAGGCAATGGCCCCTTTTTCCTGCAGCTTTCATCATCAGTCGCTTCCTTTGTCTCTGCACAGCATCTGTGGACCCTCACTGAGGAGGATTCTGGATCTTTGAGAGATTTATTGCTTGATTGGTGAATGTTTGACTCATGTGCTCCAGTGTTGTTGCCCTCTCTGCCTCCACCCTCATCTGATGCTACACATTGTGCTGGATATTCAACCCTTGTGTGAGCCAGTTTAAATGTTTACTTATACCTTCTGCATATATTTTACGTTACCTTTTAGAAATGTTTCTAAATATACAGATGACAGCAACTGGTCTGTTCAGTCTTTGTTTCCTTTTAATTCTGTTTCTTGCTTATTTAGGACCCTGAGCAAGAATTGTTGAATGGTACGTAAATGCTACTTATTCCTATGAATATCACTAGTTAGTTTTGCAGTCAGGGAGTAGTTCAGATTTTGTTTCACAAGCACATCACCATACAGGGATAAATAATGTTGCTGTGGTCCATCTGAAGTTTACAAGTTTATCCATAAATTCAGCAGAGCATCTTCTCCTTACCTGGTTTCACCTCCTGGTCAGATTATAGCAGCTATTTATAGCATTCTATGATTGCTTTTGGCAGAATTAGCCAGCATCAGGCGACATCATAACCTGTGTCTGAATAGCAGCATTATAGCTCATCAGTTTGATGAATAAAACTGCTGAATAATAGTGATCCATTGGTTTGAGCTTTTGTGTGTTCTGTGCTGCATTTGCCCTTTGCATCTCATGCCCTTGGCAGCGGCCTTCACAACAACGTGCGTCTCACGTGGTTGCTGTCCTCACTGCAGTCCCTGGGGACCAACAATTCAACCACCTCCACTCAGGGCTGCACAAAGCGTCCTCTGAGGAGGGGTACTCTTCAGTCCTTGTACTAACCTTTGTTCACCCAGCTGCAAATTCTCCACGCACCAACTCTCTAATGGCATCTAATACCTGCTGGAAGGTCTGCAGAGACATTACTGAAATGTCTAATACACTTACTCCCAACACTTTCAATATCACTGTATCAGAAGTATTCTCCCACCTATATGTTCAGTTTTTTCTCAAGTCATGCAACTCTCATCATAATGCCAGGCAATAGCAGAGCATGTTCATGTTGTAGACAGTATAGCTAATGCTGACATTGTGTAGCCATTTCTAAAATTTAATTTTGTATGTTGAAAACATAAACATAACTGTAACAAAAGAGATGTTTCTACATTTTGCTCAGCGGAATTGCAATTTTTATGATTTAAAGCTGTAAAGGCTCCTAGCTGAAGTTTACATTACATTATAGACCTCAGAATATCTAACTGGACTGTACTGTCATTTCGATTCACAAATGGGGCAATAATCTCCATCTTTTCATTATTCTTTGGGCACAATTTCAATATGCAAGCTGCATTCAGCATGCGCAGCCATCTGCTTTCATTTCATGGCTCATTTTTGCTCCATTGTTCGCTGTTTCATGTATTTTTAAAATGATTTGCTATGAAACTCAGAAAAGTACCATCTAAGCTTCAACAGAAGCAGATCTTCTACTTATGTGGTTTAACTTTGTGCCAGTCTTTAATACACTCAAAATGCATTAATGATTTTGAAAGCCAAAACACTTTTTTCTAAGCTGATGCGCCAATCAATATGAGGCAGAATTAGCAGTCAAATGATACCAATAAGAGGGAAACAGTTTGCTGACCAAGGAAAATATGTTTATTGTAGTAACACACAAAAGGAGCTGAGGGGTGGTGGAAGGGAGAAAAGAACTGTGTCTGAGGCAGGTTGGAGAGAGAATGGCAGGGCAGTTAAAAGAGACAAAAGGCAGGGTAGATGAGGCAGCAGTACAATGTCTGTGATCCAAAACTCAAGTGCAAAAAAGGTCCAAAATCAAAGTCAGAAAACCACAGGGCAAAACCACATCCACATTTTGAGAGAGTGTCGTACCCCCTTTGCCACAGGGGAGAGCAGAGAGGAGGAGGAGCAGGCTTTTATACTGCACTTGATTGGAGTTGATGTGGGCCAGGTGAGCTGATGACAGAGGCAGATCAGGTGTATGGGCATTCAGATCAACAAGTGACAGGTGTGTGGTGATCTGAATCACCACACACCTGTCACTTGTTAAATAAAAAATGTCACTCGTTAAATTAAAAAAAAAAATAAATAAATAAAAAAATATATATGCACAATTTAAAAAAAATAACAGTGGGAGAAAGTAAACAAAATAACCAGACAATTTAATTAAATAAATGTGTGCCCAGCAAAGCTGGTATGAGGGAGCTGTGAGGCTTTGAAGGAGAGCTTCTGAAGCCCTCGGTTCTTTTCATGTATAATAGAGTGATGAAGAAGGTACTCTCCTCAGGAGGTGGTATACTTTATTACTTCCCCCCCTGGACTCATCAGTATGCCCCCAGGAATGATTTCACTGTGTTTACCTGTGGAGAGCTAAATAGACCTGACAGATACTCTGACCGAGGAAAAATAGTTTCAGTTATCCATTTCAGCTGCTTTTGCATTCATTTTCTTATAAAAAAAAATCCAGAACTGTTCTCTTTGGTAGAAAATGAAATGGTTCTAAAATAAGTTTCAGTGTCATTTTAACAGTGAGGAATTTAGCAGAAGAAGATCTAGAAGTAGTTACCTGCAGCTGTCTCAACACACAATGAACACATGCACATTCATTAATGGAGGCCTGACACCGTGAGTATGCTGCCCTGTACAGCCTTGCACAAGGGTATCTCGGCAGTGCCTGTTTTTGGGCCCTATAGACTGAACTACCCGTGACTCTGAGCGTCATGTCAAAATCAATTGAGAAGGACCAGGTGACCACCATAACACCTAAATCATTAATGCTGTCTCTCCTTTGGGTTCTGTCATCCATCAGTCTTTCTGTGGGTAATTTTGAGACGACTTTTAAGGAGCTGATTGACAGACGACCCCCATGATTAGGACACACTTCCAATTAATGGCTCAGACTTTATGAACTGTGATCAGCTAATGCTGTCATTAAGGGTGCATGGGTGATTGACTTACCACCTTTTCTGTCTAGTTAATGGAATTGCTTACCACACATTAAATATCAATCTCCCCTCATTTAGCACGTTTACGCATAGTTATCCATGATGGGGGGACTTGTTTACTATTTATAGGCATGTCTGAGGGCGTCCCTCTGCAGGGGGACCCTTCACCCAGGGGCTAGTGCAGGGAGAGGTGGTCTCTTCCATGATGAACTCCCTCAAAACTGATCCTATTATTTCCAGGCTTGTGGCTGGCAGCAGTTGTAAAAGACATAAAGTCTTGGTGCTTAATCCTGTTAGTGCTTGCAAACTTGACACTGCTTATTGGCTTCGGTTGTGTGTGAACATCCAGGACCTCGGTGTTTGCCCTCTAAATACACTGGATAGAATATAATCATCGCAGTTGTGCTTTAGCAGTGTGACAGTGAGCTGCTTGGCTTAAGAGAAACACATCTGATTCTCACTGATGGAAATCATTAAGTGCCTTCAGAGGCATATTTATTGTCAGTGCTTTTCTGATGAAAGCAGGCATTTCTGATATAATCTGAATCCATGCATCAAGTCAATTCCTGACCAAATGCTCTAAAGCCACTGATGAAAAGATCTCACTTGAAAATCAGCATCTCATTGCATAGGATAATGGACCAATCTGCATGGTAATGGATACATTTGGAATGCTAGATAAGGCTGAAATAAGCTGTCGTGGTTTGGTAATTGTGCTGCAAATGTGCATGATTGCACCACGTGCGAAGATGAATCTTACATTTAAAAAACAAAAATTCTCACAGATAAGCGTCTTGAAGAGGATTGAACATATTCAGAGAGGAGCCATATGGGATTATTTGGGGGTATGACGATGCACATACATGGCAGATGTACAGTCATTTGTTAGCTCCTGTACAAAAGAAATACACCCACATAATGTGACTAATTTAATTTTATAATCATGTTCATGCAGGCATTAAATTACATAATGTGGATCGACTGTATGATCTTAATAGCAGCTTGTGTGTGATACAGAGTGTGTCATCTGTTATTAATATGATGGCGCCTGCTCATAATTAACAACACACCAGCTCCTCTTGTGGCCATCCAAGGAATCCATGCCTTGTTTCTTATTATGAATATAATATTTAATGTTTGCCATAAATATTTATGTTTATATTTGTTGTTATTTCAGATACCTGAGTAAAATGAATGGCTGAAGGTTACAGATATGTCTGCATCTGGGTTTGTTCTGTTATTACAGCTTAATTTGCAGCGTATTTACTTATGCGTGATTACAGAGAAGCAGGAATGTTTAGCTCAACACATCAATTTTTTTCTAAAATAAACTCACAAGCAAGCATATCTTAGGTCTCTCTCACGTTTTAAGTTCCTCTCATTAACGCATTTACAAACACATGATCAAAGAATACTCAAAGTTAATCACACTGAGGCAAGGCTCCCTGTTCAGGGCTAAACTCAGTGGGGTGACTCTCATTCTTTCAATCTAATTGATCTTTATTTTACAAATTCAGCACCGTAAACAGCATTTATTCCCTTCAATATTTTTTATTCTTCTACTCTTTAGCAACTCTAAAAAGAAGACGGCTACAACAATAACTGACAAATCAATGGATGTAATCATTGTGGTGGACGGCAGTCTTAGTAGTCTCTCAAGCTTTGGCCAGAACACCAAGAGTAGGAAAGGGGAAGAGAAGAGAGTTAGGCCACCACAGCCGTAGTAAGCATGATGACAAAAGGCTGGGGTACATAACACACTGTAGTTTTCTGCAAGACAAGATTAAATTATGCAGAAACATGGCAGAGACTTCACATGAGGTCAAATGTGATGAGCGCGCTGGGTCAGTGAAGCTAAAGGCAACTTTTACCATGACTGGAGGTGTGTGACCGCTCTAGCCATCACGCTCTGCTGGAAAGCTGCAGACCCAAGCTGTTTCCCCGCCTGACGAGTAGCACAGGGATGCTTCGATGACACCCAGATCAAGTAGCACAGGGGACACCTCGGGGAACGGCCGAAATGACCCAAGCTATAGCAACGTTTCTGCAAAGTTAATGAGCTGATACAGTCAAGCACCAAGCGTAAAAGGACATGGAGGATATCAGCAACTGGGGTCTTTATGGCTGCCATGGTGGATTTTATTTGCAGGTACCACTGTGCCACTGAGGTATTAAGATTGATATCTCAAACGTAAGTCATTTATTTCATCCAAATCTCCCCCTAAATCGCTCTGGAGAGCTTTAACGCTAGGACTGCTTCCATGCTGGGTGTGTCATTCTATTGGGAATACTGCCTAAACTGAACAAACAGTCAGGTGGGGAATTTGTTTTCAGGATAAATTCTTCAAACCGATGTTTGAAAACCTGACATCAGATTATAAAGTGTGCGAGCCAGAAACTGGACTCAGGTCAATAGAACATTACTGCAAATACTGAAGGTGGAGTGAACGTGAGCTGGTAACTACTGTATTATTATTATTATTATTATTATTATTATTATTATAGAAATATCTTGTCATTGAGGAATAATACATTCAAAAACAAAATGCCAAAAGGTAATGTACCTCATCCATTCCTTCATCTGTGCATGGTCTTTGAGAGGATGCAGGAACTCTTGCTCAGGACTTGAGCTCCGACACTTCTTGGTTTGAGGCTACTGCGCTAATCTCTCCACCTGTGGGGGCCGTGTTGCACCTACTTTCACCTACTGGTTCACATTTCTTCACGAGGCAGTGCTGCAATAATGTATCATCTAGTTGTTTATTTTTATCTTGACATTTAAATAGTGTTTAACCATTCTAATAAATACATCAAAAGACAATTATGCTTATGTGTCTTTGCTCAGCCTAAACACACACACACACACACACACACACACACACACACACACTGACAGAGTTGGTGTTTGGAATGTGCCTGATAATCTGCTGTAAACTCTGAATAAACAATGACTGAACATCTGGAACTGGTATCATCAAGACCTGCAGGTCTGGAGTTGCATTAACTTTGCTAAATTAGCTGTAATCCAGATAATTTCAACCAATATGAAGCTTTTTTCATTTGCACATATTTCCGATCATCATGTTGGCTATTTATCATTCAATACCAGTCAAGGAGGCTCTCTAAATGTCATCTAGTCGAGGCAATAAATTACAAACTGTTGCAGAGTGTTTTTAAGCTGACAGACAGCTGCTTATATAAACGGGGGGGGGGTCTGCAGCAGGGCTATTGACAGAATATCATAACTGTGCGGTTAAAAAAGAAGTCTCTCACTCCAATCCCAAGACACGTGCCTTTTAATTAGTTCTAAATAAATCTGTCTCATTATAATGTGATGAGTTGTATTCATTTAACCAAACACATCGAACAATAAAGTACAGAGAGGTGAAATAATATGACAATTTTTTCAGTTATTGGTAGTGACAAACTACGTTACATCACTTTGGTAAAAATAATAAATTCAAGGGTTTACAAACTGGATGTGTTGTTAACCCTTTACACTCCACTGATGTCACAACAGTTGTTGTATTTACAACTTAACCTTTTAAAGCTGCTCTTGATTGGCAAAGATTTTCAAGAGCAAAAGCCTCAAAGCCTAATGGAGCAGGGAAGAACAGCAACGACGGCAAGCAAAGATTAATGGCATGAGGAATCTTTACTGAGTGCACTTATACAATATTGAAAGCTTATCTATAATACAGCTCCATCTGTGCTGTGCATTTACATGAAGGTGAGTCAAGTTGGCACAAACTGATTGTAGAAAATGTGTAGATGCTCCATAATTTATAACTTTTTGCAATGCATAAATGATCAGCTAAAGTCGTTTGCGCCGCATCGTGAAGGCTGCATTTTGATTTAATGCCACGCAGCCTGCCAAATGACAACATTTGTGTTTAATTCTGTGTGATGAACTGCTGCCGCCCTCCCAGATCTCCCTCCCTTTGTAAAGGTTGCATGTATCTTAAGAATGGATCTCTTCCCCATTCACTCTTCTGTCAAAGCCAAATTTTCAGACGTGAAGGTTTACAGAAGAGGCCCCAATTAAATGCCTGTATTCAACTGTTCCTGTCTAATAGAGTAAAAGAGAAAACAATTCCAAAATAGCCACTATAATATGATTGGATTATTTAACATTCGTTTTTTGATTTAAATGCTTCTGTAATGTTTGTGCACTATTGTGTAGTTGAATAGCTTGTCTGTCCAGGTTAAACTTATAGTTCGGAGTAATGCAGTAATAATAACCTCTCATATTTGTTTTGCCATTTCCTTCAGTTACTACATGATTCCGGCTGCACGTCTGGAGATTTAAATAATGCAAATAATGAAACTTAAATAAGGACATCATTAATTTACACCCCTGAGTCTCGTTATTGCACTACACATCACAAAGATTTGTCAGAACCGTGTAGCAAGTGTAAAATCAAACACCCCTGACCAACAATGCAACAGTCTGTTTTTAAATCATCACAGCTCAGAATTTTCAATGTTAGAGGAAAGTAACACTTTGTTCACTCACTCATCGCTTTTGCTGCTGTCCGTGACAGTATTATGTGATAATGTTTTGTCAAACAGAATTAAAAACCCATCACCTTGTAAGAGTTAATAAGGTCAAAAAGATCGTTTTTTAAGTACAAGTTAAAAAAAAAAAAACAACAAAAAAAAAAGATGATGGCAACCATGAATATCAGTGTTTTGGAGACAAAGCTCTAGTTATCTCAGCTGTGGATGTTTTTTCATCCAAAGACGTTATGTGTTTACAACCACTCCTGCTTCACGTTCTTTACTACAATAGTCTGCATTTAATGCATCAAGATGAATGATCAATTCACCTTCAGGAATTGGGGGTGGGTGGGTTAGTGCTCTGGAGACTATTCAGGCCTGGTTAGATGATGTGAAGTCAGACTTTGACAATTCAGACATTTTTAAATTTCAGTAAGAACACAAGCCGTTTCCTCCCCACTTTGGTTAATAGGAAGGAACATTATGTGGCTGAGGACAGGCGGTTCCTGCTGTCATTTGTCACTTAAATCCAGGTGAGTTCTGCTTAATGTACAGCAAGTAAGGCAGTTTAATAAAGAAATGTGCGTTAAAATAGGAAAAGAGAGGAAAATTTCTATTGTCTGTGTCGCCCAGGCCTGTGTACTTATCATTCCACACATGCTGCTCAGCTCTTTGTGAAAATTAACGACAACTTTGTCAGGAGGAGAATGTGGAGTGGGTTGCTTTTGTACAACAAAGAAACAGAAGACAGCACGAGAGAGACCCACACAGAAGGTCTCTGCAAAGCAGGCGCTGTCAACCAGGGATTAACGGGAACGAGCAGAAGACCGACAATAGGCAGCAGCTTATACACTCAGGAGGACAGGATTTCAATTTTAATGCGCTATAAATTAGAAAACAAACAAAAGTCAATCGTCCCCAGTGGGCTGAACGATATGTACTGAGGAGGATATGAAATGTTCGGAACAATCGAGGAAAGGGAGAAACCTATGACTTAAACCTGGCTATACAATGGGGGGGTGAAACTGTAAAAACGGATGGCGTTTATATTGGCCCAAAAAGCCAATGAAGTTGTTAAAGCTGACTTGGTTTTGATGAAAATGAAAAGGTGTTTAGAAAATAAAAGCAAATGTTGAAATATGTATGCATGCTTCAGTCAACAACGCCTACAATGACAGAAAGAAGTGCAGCCATGAAAAAGTCAGTAAATGCATGCATACATTTTCCTGACATTTATTTTCCCCATTCATGTGCTCCATTAGTCTGATGTCATCTATGCCATCTGCTCACAGGCCCAATTATTAACAAGCAGCTACATAATACCTCAAGAAAAAAATGATATACAGAAAAATTGGATGACAACAACCAACACTAAAGAGTCAGAAAGATGATTTGTATAAATTAAAAAAAGTGTGACTTTCCACCAGGCCTCCATGTCCTAAATAGAAGAAAACAACATCTAAAAACCTTCTCTTTACTTTATTTACCTTTGACATCTCTACCATCACGTCACTAAAACCTAATTTCTGCATTTTAAGTCAAGTTCAGTAAAACGTTCTGAGACACAGACAACCCGAGACCTTCAACAGTCTTGACTGGATCCTGTTCTGACGTCTTCACTGACACTGCTGACAGAAAAAAAACAGCGCAGATTTTAAGTACATCAGAGCAGATTTTTCAGCTTAAATCATCCAGGAATATAAAGTTACATTGCCATCGTTGTGACTGCTGAAAGCCTCAGATGTGCCTGTTTATGTGGGAATGGGGAAGTCTTGCTTGAAAGGAGAATGTAAAGACAGATAGAGTTTGATGATTTAAACAAATTTACATGAAATCAACACTGCAGGTCTACTTTTGACAGAACTGTAAGACCTAAACTTTATTTTAACAAAGCTCACTTCATTGGTGATCCTTGAGGCTTTCTGCTGCAGAAAAGGACATGTATTTTATATTTATTTGTATTTAGCCAGAGCCTTATGACTGAAATTAACAGCCAAACACATCACAGCTGTTTCACTGTTGCATTGAAGCGATTGCTGCAACGTCCATATTCTTCTAATAAAGACTTGACAGCTCAAAAGTACGCGGACCCTCAGCAGCATACGGCACATCAATATGCACCAATTTGTTGAAATAATTGAAACTCAGTAGGACTGATTGCCCTCACCTTCCCTGGAGCAGCTATGGAACAAAAAGCCTCCTTGAGAAATCCATCATAAAGTTTTTAAGCATTCACCTGTGAGAACAAAAGGAATGAGATATAAGTCTGAATTCTGTCTTTGTAACATTCAGACACAAGGTAGCCATGCTGAAGGTATTTTCACAGATTTTTACTCCAGAACTGATTAAATAATTAGCTACAAAAGAACTTATGTTATACCACAGTGCACATGAATAGACGTTTGAAGAAAGGCCTCTAATGGTTCCTTAGAGGTTCAACCTTTCAAACAATTAAATAACACTTCCTGTTTTAAAATTACAATGTTTCATTTAGCTACAGTCAGCTACCAATTAGAAGTAATTTGATATTATTTTACCAGATAAAACTCGTTAGATGCTACTGGTTTGGAGGTCTTGCACCTTCACTTTTGCCTTCAGTATTATATAGAGCATGTAAAATCCATATAGCACAGTCATGAACACTAATGAGTTTAGAAACCTTGCGGTGAAGAATAAATGAAGGGAAACTGGGCCTTGGGGAGGTTACGGGAGATTGTCCTGGGAGAATAGTTCATTCCGGGGATGGAGAAGACAAAGTGTTCAGAGGTGTCCTGTTAAAGATGTTCCTCAGCCTCCTCAGAATAAACCTGGAGGCTCTATGGAAACATTCATTCCCAAATGATCCCACGTGGTAGGGAGGAAGAGCTGCAAGGACCTGTTGGTGAACCTGGTGGGGGAGGTGTTAATGAGTGTGAGTACAACGGCATTTGTTTGTTTGTTTTTAATTTATTAAATGTCATGTGTTGCTGTCTAGGACTAAAATTAACACACACCAGAAAAAACAGCCAAGAAGACAGTGGAAGTAGTGAAGATACACAAATGTCCTCCCTCTCAGAAAGGTCCTTATTTTGCAGATAAAAATCTTTATTCTGGACCTTCCTCTGTAGCATGTACAAGAAAACACACACAGTTTATAGCTCCACAGCTACCAGTAGGCGTATACATGAATGTACTGCGTTTCCACTTGTTCGCTCTGAGTTTGTGTTCTAACCTCCAGGGAGGCAGTTTCACCTGCACACGTGGGTGTTCATCTCTGCCTGATCTGCAGAGACTACAGAATAGCAAAAGCTGGGACTCATTACCATAAAGACTAATAAAGACACGTGTTCACTGCTGCTGTTCTATTTCCGATTAAAAAAAAATAGGGCAGGAGGAATTCATTCTCCATCCATTCAGGAATTCTCATTTATTGCAGCTTCCAGTGGCCTTTGAGCAGCTGCTTGCACTAATAAAGATATGATTTCTATCACACGGATGCCTAAAAATGAACAGGTTTAGTCTTTCAAAGTAAAACATTGAACACAATGCCCTTAAATCACATGCACATTTCCTATTTCTGCAGACACCAGCAGCCACTGATCCCATGGAGCTGCGATAAAAGGAATAAATGAAACTGTTTTGATTTACATTTTATGTTTTGAATCACTGTTTATAGCAGATAAATTAAAAAGTGATACATTTCCAAAATGAAAGCACAGCCGAGCATTGAGAGGAAGAGCAGATCTGACCACAAGCGTTGGTATAAAGACTGGGTCAGCGGAGCGAGACAAATGTGCTGCAAGTCTGACCCCTGGGCTTACAAGAAATAATTTACGAAGGGCTGGTATCACAGTCCTGGGTCAGGGCCACTGTCACCAGGACACCACGGGCTGCTTGCTCTTTGCTCCCCTCAAGGTTTCTCCTGGGTGGTGTGGATGACGCTTTGAGTCGGTAATCTCACCCTGGCGTACATTTTGTGATGTATGTGCTTGGAATGAAACATAAAGAAATGGAAAAAAAGGGGAAAATCTGCTGTCAGTACAGTGTGTAGATAAAAATCCAAATTCAATTCACCATTTCATCTGTATTTATATAACATCTCTCAATCAAAGATGACTCAACGCAGAAACCCAACAAGCAGTGGCAAGGGAAAACGGGAAGAAACCTTCAGCAGGACTCATGAAGGAAAGACAGAGGAGGAGAACATAGAAACATAGGTTAGTTTGTTATAGGACATTCAGTGTCTAGTTTTGTGCTGATTTGTGTGGTTTCTGTGCGTTTTATTATGAGACCAGACAGGGCTGTCCTCTGGGGCCACAGTTTCCCATTCCAGACACCTGCAATGAATCTGATTACCGGCTGTATTTAAACTCTCCTCTGCTCTGTTTTGCGTCTGCGATGTGGTAAAACTTCCCAAAGAACGTGTTCTCGAGTCACAGGCAACTTCTGAGAAAAAACTTCTAATGACTGCCTTTTTGTTTGGACTCAAACCTCCAGTGTGGCTGCAGGCAACACTTTCACCTTCTCCATTTTGAAACAGCAGCAGAATGAGAGGCTCATTCATACCCACAAGGACAGCTGGGCAATGGAGCATCAGCGACAACGGGTAAAACGGCAAAACTGCATATTTCACTGGTATGTTAGAAACTAAACAAATTCAATAGAACATATCTTTACGCTGTTTGAGCTGGTGTCAAGAGGAACGACAAAGATGGATAAAAGAAAATGGTCATGTCATTCAGGTTATTCATGTATGAATGTGGCCAGAATCTTATTTTCATCTACTGAACAGGTCCACTGGTGTGTTATTTCCCAGCCCCGTGTCAAGCTGCGGCGTGATTCATTTCCGCCACCGAGCACAGACACAAACGGCATTGTTAGGGGTTTGTACTGACATCCCGTTAAGTGCAAAGTTCCTGCTGTCAGATTTTCTGTGGGTGAAGGATTACATAAATCATGTCTTGGAATCCCCCTGTCTCGATGAAACCTCTTGGTGCCTCCCTTGTCTGGTCAGTGGACAGAAAATGGCTTCCTCCCTTGCCGCGTGTCGCAGACATTGAGTTATTTTGACAAATTACTTCACCTGGGTGCACGACTGGTAGTCGCTGCCAACAATTTTGGCCTGATGGCTGTGATTCCATCTCAGAAAGAGTTTTTTATGACTCTGGCAAAAAGCAGTCTGACTGTCGCAACTAAAGCCGAGTGATGATTGACATGTAAAAGCTCTTCTCATCAATTAACTCAGCGGCCCCCATGCCAGCAGTGGGGGGGGCTTCATTTACCAGTTGCTCCCCCAATTGAAGGATTAGATGGGGATTGATAAATTGGAACACACAGACCCAAGTTAACCCTGATGCTATATGTGTGTGTTGTTGATTTTGCTCCTCTGAAAGTCTATGTTCTTTAGCCTCTGTCTAATGAAGGACTTGCTAATGCTCTTATTTGCAGTATTGACAGATCAGCCACTGTGTTGGCTGCTATAAAGAATATAGAGCTAGAAATGTGTCAATCTTTTGATTTAGTTTCAGCACGCTCACAGTTCTGCTGCATAATGATTTCCCCTAGGTATAGCCAAATGTCAAATCTGAAATTCTTTAATGAGAAATTAAAACCCTTCCAGTTTCAAAAACTGACTCAATATCCAATACTCACTAAAACTGTGTCTAAAATCTAACAAATATCTGCACAGAATTGTAGAATGTTTCTTTTCTTATAAGGCCATAAAAACACAAAATATATCTAAAATCATACATTTAGTATAAATAGTAAGATAAAAATAAAAAAGCTGAATGCACTGGTCGACCTCATTGACAGGAATTAAAAATAAAATAAATCCATCGTGATCTCATTCCTCTTGACTTGTTTTTGTTGCTAAAGAAAACCAACCAGAACAGCTTGAACAGCCTGTGCCGGGAGTCCAGCAGGTGTTGCTTGTTGACTAATTCCATACACAACCAGGGATTAAGAGGATCGATCAGAGATGCTGTGGCTGTGGCAGTGACATTATTGTCATGCTGACACTGCACTCAGGGTGGTGTCATGCTGACTGAGCCTGCAGCGCATTCATTAGAGATTATAGGTGCCGTTTTTACACTGGGAAGTTTCAGTCATAGGCAGAACATTGAATTTATTCATTGGATTTATATGGAAAATACAGTCAGGCCCAGTTTAGTAAAAACAAATAAGATAATTTGACTGGATCCATATAATACGCTTTTACATATTGATGGTGTGACACCCATAAACACACGAACACATGATAATATAAGTGAAATATAAGTGTATGTTTAGTCAAGCTCACATTGACCCCAACAAAAAGGAAAAGAAAACCACCTTATGTAGAATAATATTCTAATATAGAAGAGGTCTTCGTACAGCTGCCAGGCTGCATGAGTTCAGAACAGTGGAACAGAAGAAAGTGTCTGAAGCAGCACGTTGGAGACCTGCCATTGTCTCCTTCCCTCACTGGCGACCTTCGTTCCATACATGTTAAAAATAAGAAATAAAAATCTAGGTTGTCCCACCAGTCCATTGACAGGTGGTAACTGTTATTTTCTTTACCCATACATTGTACACTTCCAACCCTGTCGCCCTCCGTTCAGGTCAGCCTCCTTGTTGAAAGCAATTTCACAGTCTTGTAAGTTTACTGAGGGATTTCCACATATTCAGACAGCCATGTCCCAGATGGTTGCCACTTTTATGCAGATTTGAAAAGGGCTAAATTCCTGATGATGTTGGGGAGAATGCTGCTCATAGATTTCAGTAAAATGTGGCAACTCTTGGAGTGAGAACGCACTCTTCTGTGTACTGACCCATGTTCTAACATTTAGTTCTGTGGTGTCTCATTGTTACATCATGTCGTTTAGATGTTTCCAGTACTAACACAGTGCTGGACAACATTATTACAGAAGCTTTCTCAAATGTTTCTGTGAATATGAGGAACGGCAGCAGTTGACTCTGCTGAGTTTCAAGCTGTCAAGATCACATTAAGCATTTAAAATTCCACAGCCAATGCAACAAAATGACTGAAAATACAGTGAAATTAAATGGGTGAATAAATTCAGGAGTTATATTTCAGTCACTAGTTTCCAATAGCGGCAGTCAGCTGGTTGTTCTGGGAGAGTTGGTATCCAATCCTAATAAATTGTGGTTTAAAAGGAGAATCTTAAAGCAATTAGCTCCTCTGCACTGACTGCAGAAACTGATTTTGGGGCACTGATGTTACCAGATATGTTGAATATTTAGATATTAACCAGGTTAATATTATCAATAAGTGTTGCATTGTTTGGGTTTTCACTGCACGTCTTTCTTCTTTTTGTCTTTTCTCATTGACAAATGTACAGTATCCTGCAGGCAGGAGCTCACACTCATCACTGGGGACAGAAGAAAAGAGGAATCAAGACTGGCATGGAAAAAGTCATGGATCAGCAGATGTTCCCATTTTAAAATTGTCTCTGCAGATCAGGAAAATAAGTGTTGCTGCAGAACAATTCCAGCAGGATGCGAACAAAGGATAACCTTTGCTCTGCAGGAAAATGGTGATGACTGATAGCTGCAGGCCTGACTTCTGTTTGAACACACCACAAACGGCTGCTGCATCATCGGCTGTCCTCTACAGAACACTTAATTAGTTCACTTTTTTGTGCCAATAACAATAACTGAAACTGACAGTTTCTCTGGTATACTTGCATGCAAACATATTCAGAATTTGCATAAACATTTGATAATTCTAGTGCAGCAACATATGGTCTCTAAAGCCCCCTGTGTTTTGGACTCACAGGCACATTGATCAAATAAAAGAAAGCCCTCTGAAGTTCAAAGACACTAAATATTTGTCGAAATATATAACCATTGTATCCTTTTATTTTAGAGCTCACTGGATTACAACACACGGATTAACTGCTGTATGTTGTACAATAACTTCAACAATCATTTATAGATTTCTTCAAGTGGACGCCTGCCCACCCACCCACAGAGAGGCCGGCAGCAGCAATTTTCCAGCTGTGTTTTGTTCCTTAACAACCTGAATGAAATGGAGCCCCTCGGCTCTGCCACGTTCATTGATGTAAGAAGATCTAAACTGGTGGCGCAACTCGATCCGGTTGATCAGGATGGAAGGAGGCAAACAAAAGCACCAACTGAGGGATTTTTCATGGTGGAGCAGAACAGCTTGTCCCACACTGAGCCTCACAGCAGTTTCTTCATCTTGCCCAAAATTTGACTTCAGCCAATAATCCAAGAAGTTCGGGGAAGCAAACTGACAAATCACTTCAGCTATTTGCTCTATAGAGTCATCAAAGCAGACAAAAAGTTCTGTCTCTTACTGCAACTGTTGTTTATGTACAAATAGGCCTGCACATTTAAGTTTAGAGACTGTCAGGGGGTAATGACATGGGAGGCCCTTTGCAAAAATAATCGGACAGTGATGAAGAGAAACAGGAGAAACCAGTGACAAGTACTAATTCAACCGTCCTTTTCTGTGAGAAAGGAATGACATGAGGAAAAGCAGAACAAGGCAACTAAGTGCAACCCATTAGGACCCACACACAACGTTTGAGGCATCCTGTCTCTGAAATCTCATCCAGAAGGACTTTAGGGCCACCCTCCACACATCAAATCCATCATAATGTCATAGGACTGACAGCAGTGGGAGGGGGTTGCTTTATAAATAATCTCTAGTTGTTTTTTGTGTGTGGAAATCTTCACATTTACAGAGATAAAAGCTGTCAGGGTTGACTTGTTTGGCCAGTGTGAAGGATCAGCCTCAAACAAAATCATTGATATCTCACCCATCTGTTGATGCAGACAGCTCCCATCAAAATATCAAATATCTATAGCCAAGGCCAAATAAAGGGGAAATAATGTTTGGCTAAATTGGACGAACAGCAACACAAACATGACTGGATATAAATAAAAAAGGGTTTGACATGACACAAAACTAGCAGAAACAGAAACGGGCCTTTAGTCTGACTACCATTGTCGTGTTAAGCACAAAAGGAGACTCGATGGGTTGAAACCAACACGTGAAAACTGCAGGAAATGTTCACACCATTCCCCTCGAGGTCACACAAACTTTTGTGTCCAACCTTGACTCTTCCCACAGCGTCACTTTGACCACCTACTCTGTGGTGTGATTTACAACTCAGCAGAAATACCGTGCACCTTTGGAGCACTCAGTAAATCCACTGTGGCCCATTAAAAAAAAATCTGGAGACAAGACACTGATTTAAAGGGCACTGAGGATGAATCACACATGATCAAGTCTGATGTCATCACAGTCAGTCTTTGCATCTATGAATATATACATTTATTTTTGCAAAACTGTGCATAAAATAGTGTAGTAAATCAACTCTTAACAAGTATTGAGCATAGATGGTTGTTTTTTGTGTGTGGAAATCTTGCAAATATTAGCGCTAATGCTAAAGCAATTACCCATGTGTTTGCTGGATTTGTATGCCATATGTTTTAAATTGTGTCCAAATGTAAATTTGCATGCTAAAACTGTGTTGACTGGTGCAAATCTGTCTTTACTCATTTATGTAGTTAGTTTGTGTGTTGAGATTTGTGTGGAAGTCTGCATGGGATTCATAATGAGCCCTGTGAGCTCCAGTATTGATTTGAGCTCTGTGGCTCACAAACAAAGAACAATAATTAATACATATGGCACAGAGTCCGTCACTGAATAGGAACTGAAGGGCTGAAGTAGTTTTAACGTAACAAGTTGGTCAACAGAGCCGAGTGATGTGGACAAGAGGCCAAAATCTGAAGTCTGTCTCAAGCCTCTTCCATCTTGGAGGCACCTTGACGTGCAATAATCTGGGCAGCAGGACTGCAGCAATTCAGAAGGCGTGCTACAGAGCTGCCAGTCATGAGTTTTTAATGATTTTATTTAAATGATTGATGGTTTAGATGAAGCCTTCCTCTTCACCTACATTATCCAAACTGATATTTTTCTGTTTTTCTCTGTTTAGCACGTTAAAGGAAATAAGGACATATCGTAGCTAGAGGGGGGAATGTTAGATTTAAATATTTTAATGTTTTTACGTGTGTTCCCTTTGTTTTTAAAGCAGCATTTATAGGTTTTGGATGCTACACATGAAGAGGCACTTCGTGTGTAAGAGATAGTAAACAGTTGGAACTACATCACTGGTTCTGTCACTAAAACTGTGTACAGTCTTACTCTATATTTCAAGAGGTGTTTGAATATATCATGATCCTCTGGTACCTTTACTGCTCAACAACCACCTCTAAAAGCTTTAATACAAAATGAATGTAGCAGAAATTCCAAATTCAAGCTGTGTCAGGAATGGACACACTGTGTTCGCTACAGACCAAATACAAATCAAATATGCATCGTGTTTCCCCACATATTCATCTCTGCCAGTAATTTCACAGCTTTAACTAAGTGATCAGCTTAGCTTTGAAGGACTAATCAATGAAATTTCTTGCATGATTGATGGGAGATGTTGCTTCACCTAAAAGCATCTCTGTTTAAACACACTACCAGGATGACTCAGCACCCACTGAGTGCTTTTTTATTATAACTTTAATTTAATCTGATGATTTAATCTGTTGTGCCAGCTTCTTTTATGAACTTGCAAAGATGGGACAACACTAATGATATTAGAGTAACTACGCAGTGTCTGAAGTGTTCCTCTTCTTATCTGTTAGCTGTTTGAAGATGATAAAATTCCTGTGTGATGTTTTAATACATTTGGCAATAAAGAGGTATACATGACGCTGTATCAGACAGTTCTCGTATTTGTGCATCAAAGATAATAAAAATTAAAGTATATGGCTCGTCTTTGATTCAGATTTTGCAGTGATTGGCTAACAATCAGGTGTCGTTATCGATCTTTAGATTTAAATCAGTCTTGGGTCTGGTTTGTCAGCACTGCTGTGCCAATAATAAATAAAAACACCTTTCATATTTACACACACTGTCGCCATCCCTCCCTGCTACTTACTGATATGCAACACAGAATACGTCCCTGAGGCCTCCTTGGGGTGTAGGGGGAACTCGTATCGACCATTTTTTGTGCACTCACTGGTGTATTTTGAAACAAAAGCTGGCCAGTCTGTTCATGCTTTCTGGTCTTTGCCTTCTCTGGCAGTGGGAACATGTCCATCTGCGTTATAATATGCTGTAATACGTTCCAGTTCCACAGTTACCTGGAGACAACAACATAAACATCCCTTTGAGCTCCTCCACTCAGTGAAGCATTTAACTTCTGAATTTCACTATATATATTGCAGGGAAGGTCTGGTTGCAGCCTGTAGCCAGTTACGGACAGATGGTATAATTGTCTCTTTCCTTGACTGTTTGCTATTACAAAGTGACTAACACTCTAGTTGGCTCTGCTGTAGACTGCTGTGTCTGTCAGACCTTCAAATAACTTTTCTGCCACTTCTCTGACTGAACTCACACCTTCCTCCTGGAGTAAAGATAGTTGTAATCTTCATATATACACACACACATACATATATAGTTGTGTGAAAGTGTTTTTTTACATGTTTGTCATACTTAAATGTTCTAGATCATTGAACAAATTTAAATATTACATAACGATCACACAAGTAAACACAAAATGCAGTTTTTAAGTGAAGGTGAGTTGCATGTCTGGAGACACACCAGGGCCTGATTACTGCCACACCTGTTCTCCATCAAGAAAACACTTAAATAGGACCAGCTGACAAAGTGAAGCAGATTAAAAGCTCTGCTAGACATCGTGTTGCTGTCACTCTGACGCTGTTTCTAAAGTTTTTGGACTGTGTTCATGATTCCACCATCAGTCAGAGGCTTGGTCTGCACTGCTGAGGAACAAGAACATAAAGACTCATCTTAGTTTAGCCAGAAAACATCTTGATGATCCCCAGTTCTTTTGGGACCAAACTCTGTGTGTTCCATTACATTTAGAACCATGAATTCTGTTGTCTACCAAAAAAATCCTGAGGGATAACTTCCGGTCTTCTGACTTCAGACTGAAGAGCACTGGAGCTCTACAGCACAGTGATCCAAAACACATCAGCTACACCCCTGAATGGCTTGAACTCTTAACCTTTTTAGAGACTGAGTCAAAATCCAGACCTGAACCTCATTGAGATACTGAGGCATGACTTTAAAAAGGCAGATCTTACTCAAAGACCCCCCCAATATGGCTGAATTACAACAAGTCTGAAAATATGAGTGGGCCAAAATTCGTTCGTAGCGCTATTCTCATTAGCTGTTATCACAAACACTTGATTGCGGTTGTTGCTGCTAAAGTGGGGGCAACCAGCTATTGAGGTTAGGGGGTAATCACATTTTCACACAAGGTCATGTAGTTTTGGATTACCCCCATTAGCCTCATAAAATCCAGAGGACATACATACGAGGACACTTGTATTTATAGGCTACAATGTTCTCTTATGTGGACACCCCTTTTCCCAAAAACAAGATAATCATCTTCATCAAAAGATGATTCTAAGTTTTTATATTTTTCAGTTCCCAAAGTCCAAATAGCCAAATCATTGAAAATGTTTAGCTAAAAAGAGCTTAGGTCCAGGACTCTGCTAATTACCACAGGAGAGGTAGAACAGGTGTGGCAGTAATCAGGCCCTGGTGTGGTTGCAGAATTAGAACTCACCTTCATTTAAAACCTGCATTTGTCTTTACTGCTGGATGCAGCTATCAATACCAATTCTCATGCATCACATCCGTATTCCAACACATTTCTTTGAAAATTCCCTATTTTATTGACCCGCTGGAGGGTCCCTGGAGGGCAAAAGGTGTTTTGCAGGAGTTAACACCAAGTTTCTGCTGCCTACCACCTCCAGTCTTTCTGCCCCTGCCATCTCAAAGCAACAGAGTGATGGTGAAGCCGTGTTACACGTCTTGCATGTAATAAACCACATTTTTCACGTCTGCTTTGTAAAACACAAATAGATGAAAATCATTGTCGCCTTTTTGCTTTTTCTGTTTGCTGTTCTGCTCCAGCAGAGCACAGCAGGGTGAAAGTGTCCTTCCTGAAGCTTATTAATGACACAGTCCTTTGTTCCCAGAGACTCTTGTGTGATTTTGAAGCGAATGTGCCAAAACCCTCCTCTGGTTTCCTTCTTGGGCTCCTTCTGGTTGAGCTGTTGGCACTGATAAGGGGGGAAAAAATGACTAAGTGAATGAAACGAGGTCTGGTAAGGTCTGGGAAAAATTAGTTAATGAAAACACTCTGTCCAAGGCTTTATGTTTTCCAGAACTTCAATTTATACAAGTAGTGTATTTTGTTTGTCCCTGGAGAGTGATGGATGGCTCCCCAGACCCTGATGAAATGGAATGCATCAGGTAATTGGTTTTCCTTGGATCGTCTCATGGACTCTACTACGGCTACCAAGTTTTAGATTTTAGACAAAAAACATCTTAACCAATGACAGATGTGGGTTTGTGGTCTGTAAATATGTCGCATTTGGTATGAATGTATGAAAATAGCTGTGCTAATGGTACGGAGAGCTGCATCATCTCAGACTGTCAAATACCTGCAGAAGCTTCAAACAAAAGGTCTGCTCTGCAGACCAGAATATGTAAGGAAAAAAGAAACCCTCCCCATTTACTCAACAGTGATGTCCACTGTTTACAAAGATAATCAGTTTATTGCATCTGCCTCACACTAATTAGAAATCCATTAGGCAGCAAGGGGGGGGTATTGATGAAGTGATCTGTTTTCCATTATGTAACAGAAATCATTGCTTTGGGATTTAAATTATTCATATTTTCTAGCAGTTTGTATCACATCCAGCCTGACTAAACGAATACAGCAAATTGGAAGAAATGCAAACTGGACAGAAACTGCTGTTTGTTTGTTTTTTTCTGTTTAAACAGGCCACAATATTTAATGATGATCACAATATAAAATATTTTCAAACTGGGAAACCAGAGTCTGGAGCAGCAGGACATAATGAAAAAATAAAATAAAAAAACAATTAGAGTTGAGAGTTATAATACATATATATATTCTAAATGATTTTTGTAACAAGCAGTTTTTGAGGCATGATTAAAGTTGTTGGAGAGTCAGCAGCTGGAAGACCTCCACCAGGCTGTTCACACCCACTTTAAATAGGGACTAAAATCCCAATTTTCAATTTTAAAAGCATGTTGATGACTCAGACTGCATGCAGACAGATGTGTGGTTGTCAGAGACAGAAGATGGCTGTTGCCTGGTGATTCATGGAGTATTCCTGGGTCGGTCCATGGGATATTGACGGCGGAGGTGGACTGGATATCTCACTGCATGAAACATATATTCTTATGTGCGTGTGTGTGTGTGTGTCTGACTGGATGGTTTCTACTGGGATGTCAGCCCTCAGTGTGTGAATATTTGTGACTGGTTATTTCCCCTGCTAAGGTAGCAGCCTGTGAGGTTGTCAGTACCCACGATCCTTTAAGTGATCAAATCATGATCAGAAAAACAATTCACCAAAACATTCCCCATTTTTATTTGTAAAGAATAACTCCTATGTTCCAGCAAACAGACAACAGGATTCTGTCACCCACACTGCTCTTCCAGAAAATGGCAGGAAGCTGCTTTTGTTCCGAAACCCTCAAATTCATCTCAGTGATGCTGAGTCAGAAAAATATTACATCAAAGTTTAATTTCCATTAGCGGTAAAGTTGCCAAATTCTTGTGTTTTTCAGATGTGAAATAAAGTTTTAAAGGTGAACAACAATAGGTTGTTAACATTTGATTTTCTTTTTGAGGTTGTTGGTGACATTTACTGGAAAACCAGGAATACTTTTTTCTTCTTTTGAAAGTAAAGACCATAGGTCCCAGAGTGCATTGATGTTGAAGGTTTGCTACCTTTTTATTTTAACATAAATTAATATATTGCCTAGTAACAAAATGAGCAATGCCAGACTCTAGATTTTAAAAGAAACTAGAAAGCACTCGGAGAGCCCAGACCTCCGCCAAGCGCAACTATTCCTTTTGGCCCCATTTACCACAAATGGTAATGAAAATTTCAAAGTGATCCAGAATCCAGGATTTCTCCCGGATCACCCCCAAAATGAAATCTTCCTTTTCACATTTCCAACAAATCCTGAAAATTTCATCAATTGTTTCATAACTTTTGAGTTATGTTGCTAACAGGCAAACAGACAAACACCGGCAAAAACATAACCTCCTTGGCGGAGGTAATAACAATGATTAAATATGACCTCAGATCAATGCCACCATCTTGAGTTTGTGATGAACACAATGAAAACAGAAACTATGTCTTAATAAAGGCTATTTTTATTTTAAATAATGTTTTTTGTAACACATTAAAAAAGTACTGTAGAGTTTGTAGAGTGGGTCTTCTTCTGACAGATTGTGACACGTGATGGCAAGATCAAACACAAACGCAAGAACTGGCCTGCAATCAGATGCAATGGAAATATGGAGAAACAAGAAAAGGTAAAAGCAGCAAATTAAAACAGAGAGTCGTACAACCTGCTTCAACACCAAAGCAATACTGAGGCACGGGATAGTATTTCACAGTATATGCACCTGAGACTTACTTTGGTTTGCTGCGTGCCTTTTGGGGATACTTAAGTATTTGATCTGGGCATTCATCATCTGGATACATTTTGTTCTTGCATTAAGCCTTAGATTAATGAACTGGCACAGTTAGAGAGATTTTACCTCTTAAGACCTGACCTTCAAGGCTGTTCCTGCCAAATGCAGTGGGGTCGCCACCATACAACGGCACAGACACAGAAGAGCTTTGTTTTAAGAGCTAAATCTCTGTAATGTGTCTGTTCTGAAGCGCTGAGCAGCACAGGTACAGCACAAGGATGCCCAGGACTCTCTGAACTCGTCTGAACTCGGGCGTAATTCAATATCTGTGACTTTCTTTCCTACTTCCTTAGACAGATTACAGCAGATGCTGCTGAGCAGCACAACCACATGTTGTCTCTAAATGGCCTGTTTGTAGCTGTTATATCAATGATGGTATAATTATGATATAACAATGCAAATATAACTGCATGACTGATGAATCGATTCATCAGTCATGCAGTCAATTAATAACATTTACATTTTGGGTCACACTTGGGGAAAAATTGAATGTTCTTTTTATACAATATTGATATTTATGTCTACAATGTTGCATCATATTCCTATAAAGGAAAATGTATTCAGCAGTTAATTACTGGCACCGTCTTCATATAGTTAAGCTGATTGATGCTCCCTGGATTCAGTTCATGCACTACAACTGACTTGTGATGCTAAAGGTCGAAGTGCACGTGCAGTTTCCCCAAAGCGCACACATCTGTCAGCACAGCTCTTCATTATTAATAGTCGGCCTACCAAACCTGCTGGGTTCTATTTCAGTGTATTGATCATTTCATTCCATTAATGGGCCATTTGGATGGAGAGGACGGGGCGTTAAGATCTGAAATGGACAGTGATTGCACTGTAGAGAAGAAGTGCACCAAAGAAGTTCGGAGTCACCTCTCCTAATGCATCACTCATGAACGCTACACTGAAATGTCACAGAGAAGCTCCCTCCTGCCAACTTCTTCACTTAATTAGTGACACGGGTGTGTTTAAGCTCCCTCACAGGAGCCCATAGCATTGATTTTCTCTTTCTTTTTTTCCCACGCAGATGACAGGCAGCTGAGAACATCCACACCATCTAAAAATGTCAGCTCCCAAGCAGATCACTTTATTGATGAAATCAGCTTGTAAATGTCACACTGAGTCTGGTCAGCTGATCAGAAATAAACCACAGAATACTGTGTTGTCCTGAGGTTTGCAAGAAGAAACTGCCCATCAAGACACAAATAAGAGGCTAATGAACACATCGAAATGCTTTTTTTTTTAATGTAAATACTGCAGATTCTTGAATTACAAACATTATATTCTTTTGCCTTAAATGCAAATGTAAAACTGCAGTTAAATATTTCAAGATATGTACTTTTCATAGCATGACATTAGCTGGTTGACTGGTTTTGTTATGCTAAATAGTCAGTCGCTCAGAGCATACCATTTATACAGTTTCCACGGGAACATAGAAACACAGCATTGCAGCAGCCTGCAGCAGCTGCCTGCAGCAGCCACCAATATTCACCCACACAGGCAGTCAAAAAGTCTTTCTTTATTCCAGTGATTGTATAGAAGTCACTGATTTGCCCTAACCCAAGACTCAAACCCAAATCTTTGATGTCATAGATTTTAGATTGTTCATGATTGTTCATAATAACACTGGTGGAGTATTACTTTAACAGTTCAGCTCTTGCATGACTGCAGCTCTTGTCGTGTTGTCCACAGAGATGATCTGTAGAATATTCCTCCTTTTTTCCCAGTTGAAACTGGAAGGAGGGACCAGAACAGAGAGTGAAACGGCTTTCAGCACCATGGACAGCGCCTTCTTCAGAACCATGGACAGCGCAGGTTCCCAGCGGTAAAGTTATTTGCGCAATATAAGTCTTACATGAAATATTGAAGGTGGTTTTCACTATCTAGACGTGTTTGTTTGTGTGAGAATGGAAATATACAGTTGACCTGAACAAAAGCACAACAACATTAAGGCTCTGTTTTCCGTTAATGTCATCTTTTTGTTAATATCATTGTATTTTTGTTGCACTTTAGGGCCACCGTGCATATGCGGCCCTGAAATCACTTAAAAAAAATAGACACACATCTTTAACTATGTAAAGTTCAGGATTGTCTTTTCATTTATCCTATAGAATATGAATGTCTTTTCTCAACAAATGTGTTGTTTGTGACAGCATAATGTGTATTTAATACATTATCGTTAAGAAAGCATTGTGCCGAGCTATAAGGATATGCTGTGATGTTGCTGTAGGTTCTGTGAAAAATGACCACATTAACAAAAATGGATTTCAGCTGGAGCGTTTCTGGAATACTATGCTGCTCCTGCTGCAGCTGAACAGCAGCAGCACCGCAGGTCAGCGTGCAGCGGACTCGTCATTGCCATGAATTTTGCTCCCTGCCTGCTCTGGTAAGATTTCCCCAGAGTCCAGAGACGTGTAGAGGCATCTTCCCGCTCTGCCTCCGTGCTGGCCTGAGAAGGCCTCACTGCTCACCTTTAATTGCTGTAATCTGGATGGTCAGTGAGCAAGAAATCATCTCCTTCAGTGCCTGCCGAGGCTAACATCCAGTTAAGACTTTTGCCCGTTATGACAGAGCTGCTCGATATTCATCACATCTGCCTCAGCTCTCACGCAGGAGATGGAGAGCTAGCAAGTGGGGGTCCATGCCCGAGGAGCATGAGACCTTGGTTGGTCCTCATTGTATCAGAAAATAGCAGTTGCATGCTAGTTTATTTTTAAGAGAATGTGAAAGTATATAGACTGTGTTGAAACAAATATTTGCCTTTCAGGACGTTTCGGAGTGTGCTCATGCTGTGGACTCCAGCCGAGCTAAACTTGCTGCAGTTGACTCCTCTGGAAACCAAGTTGATCAGGAGAGTCCAGTCTATGGCCGTGTCTAAGACAAATCTTGAGGCATTTGGAGTCATTAATCTTCATTAATATGCTATCTAGGTTTCATTATCAACACTGCTGTAGACAAATGGGCTTTACTATATTTGAACATCTGCATCTCTTCAAAGATCAGAGCACCATATAATCCCATACATTACCTGAAAGCTCAAATCTTATATGATCCTCTGTAGTATTTGGATAAGGAAAATCCTGACTGCACATATTTGTAATTTTTATTTATAGATTTTTTTGATTATTCTGGCTGTTGTTTGGATGTTGCCCCTATCATGGGCAGGACCAAACAGGAGGGCAAAGGTGACTGAATATATAACTCTTTAAGAATATGCCAGAGCTTCTCCTTCTGTTTAAAATCGCACATAAGAAGAAACATACTGGCACAGAGCTGACTTTAAGTACTCATTCATTTAACCTAGCCAGAGGAGCAGAACAAATAAGTAAATGAAGAGTCTAATGTTGCATTAATGAGGAGTCAGGGAAACAGGGCCCAGGCGATGTTATGAGCAGGCAGTAAAAAAACACAACCTGTCACCTACTTAAAAGAGCTCATCACCTGCTATTACACAGAAAAATGTTCTTCAAGGAGTTGCATGACAGTTAGCTTTCTCCTTAACTCTAAAGATGGATTTACTTAACAACAACTGTACTTGTTTCCAAGAAGAGACAACAACGCAATTGCTGACACAACAAGATGCTGAATATTGGAACTATTGCTATAATCGGTTGTTTTTTTAAATTTATTTTTATTGACAAAAGACTCATAAAGAGGACCATTGAATATCTGTCCTCCCCCCCTCCTTTATCAGGAGTAATGCCAAACCTACAGGGGTTTACTGCTGAGAAACAAAATAGATTTTTCAGTGAGGTTCATTGTTTTAGAGGTATTTAGAAAGCTCTATGGGAATTTTAGGTTGATAGTTAAGTTGATATTGTAGTTCATCTGTCGTTTATCTGAATCTATCGATTCTTTGCATGTGTGGAAATATAGGAGTACAAACCATTATTGATAATGGTTAGGATTTATTAGAATATTTCACACCTTATTTATGAAACTGGTCACTCTGGGTAGACAAGTGATGTTGTTTTTGATGTTTTTTGTTGTTGCTTCTGAAATCATTAAAGTAGTCGATGACGATACAATTTATCATATTAAAGCATTTGACAAGACCAATCCCACAGTCATATTAATCATATTATTTCTTTTGTTTAATAACTGCAACAAAAGTCAGTGCACACTAATGATAGATTAGAAAGCAAGAATCAGACATTACAGAAAAACAACAATAGTTTATTTTAACCATATTTCGTGTATGAACTACAAATTCTGATCTCTATAATTGAGCTCCATATCTTTTAAAGGTAATGAAAGAATGCTTACATGAAAATCCATCTCGTATTTGTTTACATCATGGTTCTCTTTTTCACAACAGGTTGTTTGCACATGTAAAATCAAATTTGAAAAAGGTTTCTCTATTTTTGTTTTATTTTCAAAATGTATTTTATATAAATCTAACACTAGAACAGCATTCAATCTCAGTACAAAGAAAAGAAAAGATGTGAAAAAACAAAACAATTAAATACAGTATCTTACATACATAAGACTGAAATGCTGAAGTTGTATTTTACCCTTTTAAAAAAAGCAATTAATGATCTGGTTACTTCCACAGATTCTCCATCCCCCACCACCAAGAACTCAAAACAGAGAATAAATGAGACACAACAAAGGTCAGTCTATGGTTTACGAATGTGCCAAAGTCACAGGATTGAGGCTGTATAATAATAATATTGGCCAAGACAAACTAAAAGCTGGAGGGATGATACATGATCTCCTTCATCCCTTTTTAAAATGAACTGACATCATTTTATTCACTCATCTACCATCTGTGTTTTGTGCAACATATCCATCCAAAGGTACCCAACCAATTAGTTAAATGATCATTAAACTGTGTCAAACAACCACCCACACTCACAACCTCCACAGTTCCAACTCAGAAATAGAGGGAAAATGAGCATGAATGTGTGATAAAATGATGCTGTTCCTACTTTTCCTTAACAGATCAGAGCGGAGGATCAGTAGCATGTACTGGATAATCTACGCAGACCCCATACTACGCATTACATGAGGATCCGCAGTGATATTTGTACTTAAAGACGAGGAATTTAAATTATTTTCATTTTCTAGTCAAACGATACTGAGACAGACTGCTACATGAGTTTTCTCTACCCCCAAGTCTGCTGCAATTAAAAGCAGACTTTAAATCCAGTAGATGGAACATGGCCTCATGAAAGTAAAAAGAAAACATAAACTGAAGACCTGTCATAAACTGGGGAAATAAACCTGCAATGTTTGCCCACTGATTGCAATTCAGCAGTTTTGTAAATGAGCTTATGATTCTGCCAACTGTTGGTCCGTGAGCTTCGCAACACACAGAGCAACAAATCTGTGAATCTTTTTTATATTGGATTTTTCTCAGTTGTTACTGTGGTTTGTGTTACTTGCAGATTGAGGAGGAGAAATTTAATGAAACAGTGAAATGTTACAGAGGAAAATACCAAGCATGTGTTTTTATTACAGCAGCTACAATTCAAAGATTTCACTGCAGCCACAATAAACCTAACGCCATCCAAGCTTCCATTTTTGTAAACAGTAGAAATACTCGTGAAGCAAATATGAGAGTTTAAAACTGCCATCATACTTTTTTTTCAATAGAGTTTTTAGAGTTTGACCTTCTATTTCCTGCCATTATGATTCTAAACCCTGATGTGGTGAAAACACAAACCTAAGATGATCTTCAGACTCGCATGCTTTCTATGCATTTGCTGCTATAGAAGCTGAAGGAAAAATGATATCCCAACCTCTGCTTTTATGCTTTTAGGACATTTCTCACAGTGGGGTGCCTTTGAAATGGTTTCCAGGGTGTGGGCGCTTGCAGAACAGACTGCGTCCAAAAGCCCACGGGCGCATCAATTAAAATAGAGATTACAGCAGTGCTTTGAGAGATGGAAGGAAGCAGGTGCAACTCAAACATCTGGCAGACGAACAATCGTACGCAATGAAAAGCTGTTTTCACCTAGTCCAGCAGTGGGCAGAGGTGGGCTGGACCTGGCAATCCAGAAACATGGCAAAAATATGACGGGACTTGTACTCAGACACTAGTGTAAAGGGTTTGTACTCATTCTTTAGCCCATCAGTTTGCATCTGAGGGGGCTTAGTCGTTCATTGCTGAGGGAAGGCCAACAGAGTGAAACTTTTCAAGGTCAAGATCACCTACTTTTTTCTTATTTCTGGCCATATGCTTTTGCATAATGATCCTGATCATATACCTGCATTTCATTCAGGACCATAATGCCCCTTTAAGGTAAAGCCATCAATTGTGAGTTCGGTGAGTCTCTATACAAATAAATCAAAGAGAAGTTCAACAAGATCAACAGACGTTTGGCAAAAACTTTTCCACACAAAAGGTAAAAGGAAACCAGGGTGCCACCAATGTGATTCTGAACCCACCAGAGCAAATTTTGTCCCTAAATACTTCCAAAATACCAGTGATGAGTTTCAGCTCAAAGCTAAACAAATTAAATGAGTGATCAGAGACTCAACAGTAAAGAGAATGAGCTGCTATAATAATAATCTAATAATAATAATAATAATAATAATAATAATAATAATAATAATAATAATAATAATAGGATATGTTCATCAAGAAAAAGGGAAAAATAACTTCTTGTATATCTATTAAAACCACAAAGATAAATTTCTTGAAAAAATGAGCGATAAGATTCAAAGAAGTTGGCTGCAACTTCAACAACAGCAGAGCTCAGGACACATTCCCCTCATTGAAAGTCCCTTTAGTGTGTTCAGGACAGATCAGTAATGACGTATGTTGGTGACAGATATAACTGCACAGTGAATTATCAACACATTATTGTTTTTCCACTGTAAAATAATAAACAAGTGTTTATTTCATCTCCTTATCACATGGTCACAGAGATGGATCTCTTATTCCACAGCTGCAGGAGATCTCCCATGTGCTCTAGATTCCTTTCATGTGGTGAAATGAGGTCACGTTCTCATCTATCAGGTCACTAAAGAGGAACACGAGGAACCGGGAGGTTTCCTTCGACAGACGTCTCCAGAATTTGAACGCATATCAGTAAACCCGTCACATGAAATGAGAGGAAAAAGGTACATGACTTAAGTGCTGAAAAAATAATTGCAGAATACATTTTTTTCTCAGTTTAACTACAATACTTCTTTTCTTAAATAAATAACTTCTGTTTTTGTAAAGACACTTTTTGAAACAGTTGATGTACCCTAATTCCCAAAGTCACTGGAGAAACATAACCAGTCCCAGATTAGCCAGATTATGCTTCAAGCATCCACGTTTAAGATAAAGACCTTCCTCGTGTCAGTAGTGTCACTGTCTGTAATGGACTTCCATTCATTTTATAATGTTTTGGGAAAATAAACAAAGAAAAGTAAATGTTTTAGATTTGGGTCTCTTGTACGTTGTCTTTCGAGCTGGCCCGGATTAGCAAAGGTTCATGTGCGGAGCTGTGTATCGAGTTGATGGTGGCGTGGTTGTACGCACTTTTGTACGTGTTGTAGTGGTTGAGGTGCTCGTGCTCCAGAGGAGGCAGGGTCAGGTGGCCCTCCATTCCAGGCCCCCCCGTCACACAGTCCTCGTCCACGTTGATGATCTCGATGGTACGCGTGGGTGCGTGGTGGTTCTGCTGGTGGTGCTGCTTCCGCATCTTGTAGAAAATGATCAGCATCACAGCTGCCATGAGCGTGATGGCCACGAAGCAGCCAATGATGATCTTGGTCGTCTTCATGACCTCATCCAAGCCGTTTAGCGAGCCATCGCCCACCAGCTCCGTAATGGGGACAGTGTAGGTCTTTTCAGTGGCGCGGGTGGAGAGCGGCGTCCGGGCTGTTGTTGTGGTTGTGGAGGTGAAAGTAATGGACTCCCATGTTGCGGTGGAAGGGGTGGGGCCCACCTTTTGCTGCACCGTAGTGGTGAAGCCTTCGTTGTGTGGTGTTTCTATGGTCTCCACTGTGACCGTGGTGAAGTAGCTGAAGCTGCTGTTCTCTGTGGAGGACACATTGAGCGTTGCGGATGCCGTCGTGTTACCTGCAGAGTTGCTAACCATACACGTGTATGTGCCCGTGTCCTGCATGGTGACGTTGGTAAAGTTCAGGGTTCCGTCATTCAGCACGGAGATTCTGACCTTATATGCACCATGTGTCATAATGGAACCATTGGGTGTAATCCAGCTCACGGAGGTCAAGGAGCTGGCTCGACATTTCAGCTCTGCGGCACTTCCCTCTGTAACATTTAGGTCTGCAGGGGGCTCCACAATAACAGGAGCATAACAGTGAAAGTAGTTCTGGTCCAGCTCGCCAATGTACCGTCCTTTATAGTGTGTCGGCGAGCTGCAGCGGGCACAGCAGGTGGTGTTCGCTGGGACCATCTCCTTCAGCCACCAGCTTAGCCACAGAATGTCACAGTTACAATTCCATGGGTTGTGATGCAAATGCACCCTCTCCAGGTGATGAAGAGGGGTGAAGAGGTCATGGGGCAAAAGGGTAAGGTTGTTATGGGCTAGGTTGAGCTCCACTAAGGACTGCAGGTCATCAAAGGAGTTCCTCTCTATGATTTGGATCTGGGCATGCATCATCCACAGCTTCTGCAAGTGGATGAGGCCTTTGAAAGAGCCTGGTTTGATGACAGACAGCTGGTTTCCTGACATCTCCAGTTCATCCAGCTTCACTAGGGGCGTAAGGTTGGGAATTTCCTTCAGATTACACATCCCCAGGTTTAAGTAGCGCAGATTGCTCAGCCCTTCAAAAGCTCCCTCAGAAATGTAAGAGAGACGTTTGAGCTCCCCAAGGTCCAGCCGCCGTAATGAGGGCACTCTGTTGAAAGCATAGGAGGGAATGCTCTCTATGGGGTTGTTCCTCAGCCAAAGCTCCTTTAGTTTGGACAGGTACTCGAACGCCCCATTTGGGATGGTAGTGAGCCGGTTATCAAAAAGCTCCAAGGTATTGAGGCTGGCCAGCCCGTTGAAGGCCCCGTGCTCGATTTTGCGTATGTGGTTTTTGCTCAACTGCAGGATCTCCAAATGTCTGAGGTGCTTGAAGCTGTCCACCTTTATGACCTGGATGAGATTCTCTTGCAGATTCAGGTAGCGCGTGTTGGTGGAGATTCCATCGGGGACATCCCGCAGACCCCGTCGGGTGCAGATCACCTTACTGAACTGGTTGCTGCAGGAGCAGACAGAGGGGCACGTCTGAGCACGGACCAGCCCTGCCACTACCAGCAGCTGGAGGGCCAAGAGCAGCACAAACAAAGGGTCGGACAAGGCCCGGTTCCACCTAGGACCTCGCATCATCTGTTGCTGCTGAAAGGAGGTCATCTTGTTTAACATTCATAATTCATTGGCTGGTCTTCCACTCATCGCGATCAAGGTTTGGGCTCACTGGAATGAAAGGAAACAGAAGAGAAGAATTAGGTAATGGAGGGCAAATGTCTAACTGCCGTTTATGATTACCAACAAAAAGAGGACTTATAAATGCAATAAAGCTGTTCTTGGGCATGCAGCTATAACGATGAGGAACAGCTCCGAGAGAACCAGAGCCGCTTACTGTGAGCTGCAAATTTGCAGGAGGAAAACAAAGTGCATCCCCATTCCATGCCTGCGCTTCAAGATATTTGAGATGGAGGGAACATAAATAATAAGGAGGCCTGCCACCCACCAGCCCCATGATGGAGTCAAGATATCTGCAAATGTCTGATTACAACCTCAAGTTCCTCAAAGCACAAATGTGACTGGGATGTCAAACGAGTCGCCTGAAACGGGAGCAGGGGAACATGTTTGTGCAGCTCTTTATGCGCCATGCCAGGGGAAACTGTGGAAACACAAACAATGTATGCTTTGATTAAGATTTACTGTGCAATAGAGATGATGCCACCGTGGCTCTGCAGTGCAAGTGTGTTTGTATAATTGATTCATTGTGTATTATTCTCCTGTTTTTCTTTTGTGGTATTTTTCTTTCTTCCTTGACAAAGTAATTTTCTCCTTGTGCACTGTCGCACAAAAGGCAGGTGCAGAAACATGAGCTTGATGGTAATCAGCTACAGAAACTTTTCTCTGACACTTCTCTGACACTGAAAGTTTAAATCTGACAAGCGCATGACTTTACTGCATTCATGGGAAATACAGGATACAATCCCATTCAAAGAAATGTTACTGGTTAAAGAGCCCCATTAGTAATACGATTTAAGCCACATCGGTCAGCCCTGAGGTTTCTGAAGGCTCTGGGCTTATTAGATTGACATGGCAACACGTAGAAGCTGCGCTCTGATTGGACAAAATACAACACAAACACCACATACGCATGATCAAAGCAGTCCAGCTAAAAGAAATTATAAGGGAAAGATTAATAAAATTTCATGGAAAGAATATTAGAATTTAGGTTGTGAGTCTAGGTCAGGTCAGTGATATTTGGTAGGTTCATGACAAACCTAGCCTATAGATTTATTTTTGTTCCATCTTTTTAAAAACTTTTAAAACAAAAAGAAGTCGGCTCATAACTCCCCATGGTGAGGGGTAACTTTTTACAGCTTGTCAGAGGATTTGTGTTTGATAAAATCATAAACCCCAGTTGACAGAACTACTGATAATATTACAATAAAAGGCTCCGTGGATCTAACAATGTCTTAAAAAGAGACGTGAGATAAATGTAGAGAAGGGAAGAGGCTGGGACAGAACAACAAAGAATCAGTGGGATGCTCCTGAACTGAAATCAGACTGAAACATGGAAGGAGAAGTGAGGAAACCAAATTTTACACCTCAACTCAGGGAAAAAGGATTAATGAAAACTCTCTGGGGAGAGTACACAGTGCCTGAATGCCACACTCTGTCATAGAAGTACAGTGTTTTAGTCATTTTTGCTGGACAAGCAGGTCAGGAACTATTGTCATGATCATACTAGAATATCATCTTTCGCAACCATTTATTATGGGGTTTACGTTCTATAACTGCTTGCCTTTTGGTTACTCCTGGAGTGGCATGTTATTTTCCTGTAGTAAAATGTTAATATTTTTGGAATAAAAACACATCCTGTGATTCAGCCAGAATTACTGGAGGACCTGCTCCCTCCCTGTTATCACGAGCTGCCACATTATCTCCTCCAGCCTCTGTTATTGAATCTTCATCCTCAACCTCATGCCTTATTTTCTCTGTCACTTCTGTTTAATTACTCTGGACTCCAAGAGTCAAGACGCGATAATCTCTGGTATACATATCCTTAATTTATCCTATTAATATTATATTCACAACAGTGGTAACCTTCTTCCCTGGTATTATTGTGATGAATTTCCCACAAGTCCATCAATTGTGTTGCTGAGAACATTTGTGCGAGACAGAATACTTCAAAGCAAACGGAATGGTCCAACATGATGCAGTGCCTTCGTTTTCTGCTGCAGCTTGGTAAATCAAAGAAAATGAAATATGGGTTGTATATCTGATCATGTGACAAGGTGTCATCTCCAAATCTGAGGCTGCCTCATATATATAGCCCTATAGTACTTGTGTAGTGTGTATAATTCATACGTGTTAATGATTATTCTCAGATGTTCAGTCTGGACTCCAAACATGCAATGAGTGTTTGATCACCCTAAACTTAAGAACAGGTTGACAGCTATTTGTACGTAAATAGGAAATGGATAACAGCAAATTCGTCCATCAGTCAGATACCTAAGAGAGGAGTCACAGAACTGTACACACTTCTCATGAATCATTTTGGGTCTCATCCCTGTTGACAGTGTTTATAATATGGTAACAGTGGAGCCTGATGAAAATCAATCCCTCTACAGAAAGCAAATTGGCCTTTAAGAAATTATGTGTGCCTTCGTTCCCACACGATAATTACATCAACAAACAAGACCTTTGTGGAAAGATGGGAGAGTACTTCTCTGCCTTTTGGTCTTTCATTCTTTATTCACAGTGAGAAGCATTGGTTCTGTAAATCTGCTATTATTCCCACTCAGCTGCTTATAAATTAATCAACTAATACTTCTCTCATCTTACAAGGACAGTTTTCTTTAGAAGAAAGTCTCGTCAATGGGATGAACACAGCGGAAGCTACAATGCTGCATTACGAAGATTTAAGCTAATCACCTAAAGCACCCGTCCTGATAGCTTAGTGCCTTTCCAACAAAGCTGGGTTCACTGCTGTAGCCGGTTTCACCCGTCCAAGCTCTGCACTCCGTCTGATCTTTCACTGGCACAGTAATTCTGGAGTCTGTGTCGAATTTTTGCATTATAAATAAAGGCAGAATAAAATATTTATAAGGCTACAGGAAACTCCAGTGAGTCCAAAACCCTTAAAATAGATCCTCTGATGCTACCAGCCACAGCTCTCCTTCTCTCTTTCCTCCATTCAGTGTTCATGGACAAATTCATAGTTTCATTTTTAAAGGTGAGGACAGTAAGTGGGGGTGTGCCTCGGGCTCTCACTGTTCACTTAATGCTCGAATCTCTGCCGATTATTAACTTTTTCAGAAAGAGATAGTCGAGTATGAGATGTGTGTGAAAGAGGGAGGCCATCGTGTACTGAGGGACACGGAGGGAAAGAGGCGTATATAATGAGATATAAATCAAATCAGGCCACTTCTTGATAATGCCAGCAGTGGAGTGATAGAATTATAAAGACTGCAGTGTGGGAGGGAGACCAACCTCATGCATCAGACACTTGCCTTCTGTCATACATGCGGATAGTTTTCTCATCACTTACATTCTCTTTATACATCAGATACCAGCCTGTCTGTTGTTGCAGCTCAGTCGCCGACGCGACTGAAGGAAAGTCGTTTTTTGCTTTCGTGTATGAATGAATGGAAGGAAAAATGGTCTTTTGTAAAATCTGAAGCTCTGTTCTCTGTAGATATTCACAAAAAATACAGACCCCCGAAGAGCAGTTGGTTCAGTCCGAATTTTTAGAAATTGCTTTTTCATCGACTGGGGAAATGAAATGGGCACATGTTGGTTTAGTTCAGTAATTCAATTTAAAATGCGCAACTCATCTAGATTCATTATACAGAGAATGGCATTTCAAATGCTATTTCTGGGATTTTTGATGATTATGGCTTAAAGTTAATGAAAACCCACATTTCAGTGACTCTGAGTACAGAAAACATTCAAAAGTGAGAAGCATGGTTTCACACTGGTTTGGCTGACAACACCTACGAAGGTTCCTAAGCCTTCAAATAGTCTCCCAGTCTGATCCCAGTCTGGTTCAGAGGACTAAACAGTCAAGGGAATGACTAGTGGTTTGACAGCTGTCCAGAAGACACAGTCCCCCCTGGGTCCCAGCAGGACTTGCCCCCATATTCACACTCTCAAAAGCACCAATACCTGCTTCAAGGACCGTCGATGTCCCTGTGCTTGATTAAACCAACCAGAGACCAGACCAACACTGCAGGCAGAAGAGCTGTTGTCAGAACAACCTGGGCTCCCAGAATTCCTCAGCAGCACCACAGACGGATGGCCTCCACGCTGAACTGGTCATTGAAAAGCCACTAAAGCTCTCACCAAATACTGAGTGATGCGCACATCCATATTTTTCAATCATTCAGCATTCCTGCTTTAAAGCTGCTGTTGTTGTTTGTCATAATATTCTCATTTTTTGAGGGACTGTCTTTTGTGTTTTCACTAGCTGCAAGCCATAATCATGAGAATCAAAAAAAAAAAAAACACAAACAGTTGAACTATATCAGAATGTGTGTAATGAATCTACTGTATACAGGTTTCATTATTTGAAATAAACGACCGACATAAATCAACTGTTTGATTATATTCCTGCACATTGTCATTCATGATGGAATAAATCAACAGTTTATGACTACCAGAACCTGATTAGCCATGTGTTTTCAGTCTGCAGGATCTCCCAGCTGACATTTACTGTAGGTGCCAGTAATCTGCACACACACAGAGTAGTGGCCCCCCACCACACACACACACACACACACACACACACACACACACACACACACACACACACACACGCACACACACACGTGTAAGCAGTTCCCCCTTCAGGGACACATTTTCTTGATAAATGAGCCACAGTAGTTTCAATTAGCTTTGTCAGACAACCAGGAGCTTGTTTCTCGCCCCTGGCCTATAAGTGCGCATAGATACAAACAGAGATGTGTATCTGGTGCACACACCTGTGCACAGACGTGCACATTTGCAAGTCAAATGTGGCACATTTCCTCACACTTAGCGGAGGAATTCCGTGAACTAGCTGCACATTAAAGCTCCTACTAGTAACTCAAAAGAGCCAAAGTGGGGAGGCTCTGTGCTGTCAGGGAAAATATCTTATTGAATCTGCCCTCCCCTCAAGGTTGTTTGGACAGTGTTTCTCCAGCGATCGCTTGCAGCACGCGCAAAATGTTCACAGGCTGCGGATGTGATAGGCTCCCTCTTCCTCGTGGGTGACGCCTTCCAGGCTGTGAAGGTTGTAGGGAGGGAGCGTGGAAATAAGATGGCTCTTCCTGGATGCACGACGACAGCGCCCATCCGTAATGGTTCCGTCACCGTGTGTCTGCGCGAGGTCACGTTGGTCTCACTCGGCTGTGAAGGGGGGTGCGACCAGGGGTGTTTAGTCTGGGCTCAGTGTCAATAAGAAGGTGTCACTTGATGAAGCTTAGAATCTAAACAGTTTAAAGAAATGTCTGCAATAAAGCTGGATTCGTGTGGACTTGAGTTTAATTAGTACACAGTTTAATTACCGAGTGCTGCAGAGGCCGAACCAATGATTAACTGAATCAATAATTGTTTTGATATTACGGTTACACTCAGCTGAGGTAGGAAGTGCAATAAAGAACACTCCATAAAGAAGGTGTAATAAACAGTATATTCTCTCAACACGCAGCCAATTTCAATGTCAAGTCAACATCCGCGGCGCCCTCCAGACTGCTGCGCTGCGTCAGATCAGCAGGAGCCAAGGTCAGCTTTACATTTGGATGCTGACAAAAAAAAGAATTTTGTTTCTGCTTCAGTATGTAACAAAAAATAAAGCTGTGACTATAATGTGTTTTTGTTAATTTTTGCTGTCTATGGCAGGCAGAAAAGCAGCTGGATCGATTTCTTTACCCAGAAAATGGGGGAAAAAATAGGACAAAAAAAAGAAATGTGTTTCTTCTGGATTACATCCTGAAAAAAGTGAATGGCAAAAGCAATCATTTAGTTGAAATCGTTAAATTGAGCTATTCTGCTTCTTCAGAAAAAAATACTTCTTCAGAGTGTCTACAAAATGATATAACAATAGCGTATATAATTTTCAACACGCATATATATATCTATATACATATATGTGTGTGTGTGTGTGTGTTATGTATGTGTATTTCCATGCTGCATTATCAAAGAAGAGTAGACTAAGATGAAATAAAATCACATAAAACCAAGAGAAGAGCTTTTATGGTAGCAGGGATCAGGAGGGAGACTTCTGCACTTTTACATACCCCAGCTTCACTCTGCCAGTTACTTAAATCTCTCTACTCAGGCTCACCAGGACCAGGATGTCACGTTAATTATGTTCTCTGCATCTAGGATTACTCAATCACACACACGCAGCTGTTGGTTTTACTTCTAAAACGTTCCTCTGATGCGCTGATGGACCACTCAATTATGGTTAAAGTGGACCATTAAAGAAGCAAATGTTTCACAGTTTTTGGGCCCAGATTGTCTATATAACCTTTGCAGAGTTTCACAGGTCATTCTATGCTCAGGCGTCCTGCTGCAGCAGAACTCTGCTTTTATACCTGCTCATCTTTATCTTTTCACTGACTTGATGAGAAAAACGACTGCCAAAAAAAGTATCCATCCTAAGGTGTCTTAACAAGTATTTAGTGGTTAAACCATTTTGACAGCTAAAATAAATGATCAAAGCAACAGAAATTCAGTCTACTTCATTATTTTAGACCTATTTTGCCCCACAGAGAACATTTTGTGATCATTAGAGGCTGAAGGAAGAGTACGTGATCTGCACCGAGGAGAGAAAAAAAAAACAAACTATAATTAATATCTTCCAATCTCCAAGCGGCGGACACTAATGAGGATGTTTATTTTGGTTGAAAAGCTCATCCTCCAAGCAACAAAATTGATGAAAAAAAACGATCGTTCCGATTTCACAAAATTTGATTGTGCCAATCTCGTTGCTGCAGCATTTCTGTGTAGTTACCTTTAATTTCCAACAGGGAGGCAGAGACAATTCCTGAACTCTTTCAAATTCAGGCTTCAGTTGTTTTTCCTCTTACCTGCCAAATTCAGTTTAGGTTGAGATGGTTCCAATGAGCCTCGGCCATCCTCACGTTAGTCCAATCAGAGAACAATGTCACTGGAAAAAGAAGAAACATAGAATTACTGTAACAGATGAGATATTTATAATCATACACTCAGTAGCTGCTCGCAGTTTCATGAGCTGTGTGGAATGGAACACATCCAATGAATAATGCAATGGTTAAGATGTATCTCAAGTCGAGAAAATGCAGTTTTTAAACCCCCAGGACAGAACTCTCCTGTCCTATCTCATTCAAAATTCTCTTTACTGCACCTAAATAATCATTGAGTCATCTTGTTAGCTTTCCCTTCAACCACTTTCCTCAGCAATCTGTGCCAATGCTGACGGTCCCAAATTTCTGAGGAGTTCTGTCTAACAAGAGGAGCGTTACCGCCTGCTAGTGTATGGCAAAAGAAGCGGCTCCCTGGGTGTCGGGTGGGGGGGGGTCAAAGTCAAAAACACACAGCCGGAGTCAAGGACAGGCGCTCCTGAATAAGCAGAGCGAGGTGGAGCTCTACATCTCAATTCCTGTCCAATAACATGGTGGCACGAGCGTGTTTGCAAACGAGCGCCTCTCTGAATCACGCCAGTGTTCTTCTGTGAGCCAGTCGTGACCCTGGCCTTTGTTTCAAGATCAGGGCTTTGCTGCCTCTTCAGCCGTTGGTTAACGCAGATTTTAATTAAAGCCGCGCTACATGCTAAAAGTAATTACTGTACAATCAGTGCACACCGTATTGAGCCATGTAATGTGCTTGGATGACCAAAAAGAATTGTGCAACAGTACTACTGCAGTGGGATACTTGTCTTCCGAGACACTTCTGAACTTCTAAGCTTTGAACATCTTCTCACTAGCTGAATACTGTCCAATAACATTCTTCAAAAGGACAACTTGCTATTGTTTTGTGTTTTTCTGTGTTAGAAGGATATGCAGAGGTACACACACGGGTCATAGTAAATGCATTGTAGATCAAACTGAAACAACACGGCACATTTGTTTTAGATAAAGGATCATTCCTAGACACTTTTCCACCTCTACGTCTTTCCTTTAGTGTAGTGTGTGAGATATATAGTGTGATATCAAGTGTTAAAGCTACAGCATATCGGGCTACTACAGGTTGTTGACTTTCTCTGAGACTTTAGACAAAACTTCAAGTCTCCATTTTTTTTCGAGTATTTTTCTGTAACAAAATACAAATTCCAGTTTTGAAAACTATGCTCCACAGGAGAGCTTTCAAGGCCCCGGGCGAAGGGAATAAAGACTTTAAGGTTTACAATTTCCAAGCAAAAATAACAAACAAAAAAATGTCCATTTTCGTGCTGACCTTTCTGCATGGAACCAAACACAAAAATCAAATGCTGAGATAAGGAACTTCAAACCTCCCCCCAAAGATGTTTTTTTTTTCTTTTAAACTCAACTCAAAAGCTTACTCACTTAAAAGATAACTCATTAATAACAGTAAATATTGAAATAAATATTTGTTCTGATCCAACACATTCCTCAGCAATCCAGATTTGTAGCATCACTGAGGACCTTTTTTGTCTGAATGGCTCGATTTTAAATGCTGGTGTGACATAATTCCCTCTTTCAGGCTGTTTAAATTACACCGGTTTAGCACTTAAATCATAAAAAAACAATACAGTCATATGAAGCAGCAGCAGACACAGCTACATCCTATGGTGAATATCCCTGCAGTGTGAAACTAAATATTTAAACCTCACTGTCCTTGTTGAAACAATTAGTTTCCAGAAATATTCCTTTACCAGATTTATGTTTAGTCTATAAAACATTCTTTAAGGTCAGAAACTCAAAGGCAGAAGCCTTTAATCTTTATCATCAGATGTGAGCTGGACATGAAAAAAACAACACACTCATTATTTGTGTCTCCTTTTACCTCACGTGAACTCCCAGAGATAAAATACCTCCGTAAAAGCAAAGGCAGTTGGACAAATCAAGACTAATATTGCCGCCTTCTGCTCTTCGCTGTAGCAAATTCTGACCCAGAGGTCACCCTACATCACCCACTGGAAACCACCAGAAGTGCACATCAGGAAGAATCAATTTGCTGCACAGCTACTCCTTCAATTAATTTCTCTGGTGGGGAGGTGGTCACTGTGGTGTGCAGCATGGAGAGCACGGGGGTCCCGAAGGAGCCGTAAGTGCTGAAGTCAGCTCGGCCGCGCTCGTCGTTTGTCATTACCTAATGGTAAATCTATCTGTGTCTGGTGGAGGCTCCTCAGCAGGCCCGCCTGCCCAGTGGTGGATAGAGATAGATTTTTGTTGTTGCAAGAAAAGTGACGTGGCTTCAGCTCCAGCCACGCTGCCGTTTAGGCAGACAGACCCCGGCAGGTCTGAGAGGGTCCACTGATTCCTCCGGGTGCTTCCCTGACACCATGCAAACGCACAGAGCCTTTACCGCCTCCGTCCGAGAAAAATCCACAGAAAAGAGATGCCGACAACCTAAAACACATGGACGAAGAACACGGTTTTGAAGGTCTCTCAATTACACGATCTGTGAATTAATGAATATGGAATGTGCCCAAGTCTTCACTTTGATTTCATAAACACATTCCAGTGTTTGTCAGCAGACAAAGCAGAGCTTACAGGCTTCCCAGGCGTGCTCTGTTTATCTGTTTTCTACCGTGTGTGCGTGCGCGCCTTTCCTGTGACAGCGTAATGAATTTACTGTCAATACTTACTGCAAGTGACAACCTGGCCCTCGTAAAAAGGCGGACCGCTTGGTCCACCAAAGAGGCGCCCGTTCGCTCACTTATGTGTAATTGGCAAAAATGCTGCAAAATGAGGTCAAATTAGTTTAGCACGGGCGGCTTGTCGGTCCGACACCAAACACAGCTATCTACAAGTCCAAAATGGCTGGAGGGTCGAAGGATCACATCAAAGCGTGAGTCAACACAGACCGCTGCTGCTGTGCATTATCCTCCCCGTGTATTTGCTGTCATTGCGTGGCAAATCTCGTTTCAAATAAATCCTTTTTACGGGCCTCGCAACAGTGCAGTGTGTAAAAAAAAAATAATAAAAAAATGCCGCCGCCCTGAGAGGACGCCGCGGAGAAACTCGCTGCAGAGTGGAATTACTGCAATCAGGGGAGATATGGAATTAATATGTCTGATTAAGTGCCTGACTGAATTAGCATTCGGAGTCCAAAGAGAGTTCAAGCAGGAGAGGAGAGATGAAACAGAGCCTGCAGCGGAGGGAGGAAAAATGGCTGACAGACAGCAGAAAAAAGCAAGGTAAGATGTGGAGAGAAGGAGAAAAGGTAGATTGACTGTGAACAGAAGCACTTTAGTGTGCATGAAACATTAATTTGGCTCTTAGTCTCTTTTATTAATGAATTTTGACAATGAAAAGTTCTTTTACGTTTCCCTGCCTCTCGCTCTCCGTCTGACATTATTTATTTATCTCTTCAAAATTCAAAATCAGTTGTTTGTGACAGGGGAGCCAATCAGACCTTCCAAAGGAATTACAAAGAGAAGAAATATTCTTAGTGGCTTTAGCAGGGAGGTGAGATGAAAGATTGAAAATTAAATTACCAACATGTGACAGTTAATGCGGAAAACGCCGAGCTACCTAATGAAAAGAAAATGCGCTGACGGACAGCACACACAAATCCATCATGTAGAGCGAATCATTGTGGAATTGGGCAATGCTGCGTGGTCTAAAGAAGATAAGTCTGCTAATTAATAAGGAATATGAGATGCAACAATGGAGAACGAGAGAACCATGAGAGGAGAGGCGAAAGAACCCAGAAAAACATGGGAAAATATGAATTAGGATGGAATGCCAAAGACTTCCTGCCAATGAAAGACTATTATGTGATGGAGGAAGGTGGGAGTCACCAGGGTTGGATGAAAAGTGCCGATGACACAGGTAAGACATATATTTGGGGTTATTTTGAGATTTTTTTTGCCTGTGATGAACAACATGGTGACTCATCGCTTGTCACTGAAGTGACAAGAGCGCTTGGCTGAATTGGTTCGCATTTAGAAACGTCGAAGGACTGACAAAAGACAATTTTTCCCCACAGGTTTGACTCATTTGGCTGTTCCTCAAATAGCAGGCTCCAAATTTGGGCAACAAAAGAGGGACCAGGTGACAACCTGTTTTGGCTGGAAGGCCTGTTTGGGTATGAAATCCCTGCTGGGTAGATGGGAGAAGCAGCATTTTTCGTTCCTCTGATTTATATTTTGTCAGGTTGTTAATCAAAGATGGTCCTTAGTTAGTCAGACCTTCAGATACTGACAACTTCTGATGAGATTGTTCCGACATATATTATAGAGCATAATGCTCGCCGGGGAATTGTGGGATTGATTGTCATGACCTTTTATTGACTTTTATGTAGCGCTAATAAATCAAACATAGATGTGAATATTCATGGATATTAATGCAAAGAAAATCCATATTTCATTCAGATCAGACTAAAGTGTTCACTCGCATCTTGAAACTGAAATTTGTTCAGAGTTAACAAAACTGCCAACATGTTTATTTATTCAAATGTATATTTGACATAGAGATTATACTGCTGATTTTCCTCCCCCTTGAATACTTGTGGTTGCTTGAGGCAAAGTCCTCATTTGTATGTTTTTCTAATTAAAATATCATCATGGAGTTGGATTTAGCTGACCGCATGAGCCTGATGAAGTCCCTGCACCAACACTTGAGCTTGTGTTTACCAGCACATGTTGGCTCCGTATGGGATGTTCACAACAATCACAATCAATAACTGCATGGTTTGTTTTAGTACAGCATCCTCTTTCATGTTTTCCCACAGGGGAGAATAAAAAATATATCTTTGAAAAAACAAAACGTTTAACCGCTTCTCTGCACTCTCCAATGGCAAAACAACAAAGCATTTAAAACAACATGTTTCCACCGGCGCAGACAACCCTTCCACGTCGTTCTGAAAGCCCAGGTGGACGCGTTTCATTGTGATGCGCGGAGCCACACAGAAGATTTATCTGCACGAGGCGATGCTAGCGACCCACGCCTGAACCTGAGCGTGTAGCAGCTGTTTCCAGTCCCTGGCCAGTGCTGCTTGGATGATAGTTTCCTTTTTTGATATTCCAATAGAATAAAGGTATCAGCAGTTAAAGCTATTAGCATCTTTGAAAGGAAAACACAAAATAGTAGGTTTATTATAATGATGATGAATGTTATTTCTGATTATACAGACAAACCAAGGAGAGAATACTCGTTGATCTGTGTGATTAATGTGTTATTGAAGAGAACCATGATTGCATTTGCTATTCACAAACGCCTCAATATATGATAACTGACGTTTGTTTTTAGTTTCTCATTACTCCTGCTGGTAAATAAAAGCAGTGTTGGATAGACATGAATTGAACAAAGGATCTGCTTTCATGGGTACAAATTGGACTTTCAAACTTAGATTTGCACACACCAAATGTTATTTCCTACACTCATCTTTTTGCATTAAAGCCTCCAGATAGCACCAAATAGGAGGGACAAATTGTCGTGCATAATCAACAACAATCATTTGACCATCAGAGGGGCTCCTGTGCCCAGGACAATTCTGCTGCCCCGTTCCGTTCAGCTATGTTTGCACAGGAAATGCTGAGAGGAGACAGGTACGCATTGCTCACTCTGTGCACAGTGTTGCTATACGGGACCACAACAAAGGGATTCAACTCAGTTTGAACCTGATGGCTTTCCAGGGTCAAAGATTGAATAGATTGAATAGCTCAGCTTGATTCATCATGAAGATAAATGTGCTGAAAGTGGGAAGAACAAAAACAGTAAAGGCATGATGGAAAGTTGTGATGTCATGTTGGTTTGATGGAAAAGTAGAATGGCACACTCTTAACTTGCTCCACTCTGGGTTTCATCCAGGCCTGGTCAAGGCCAGTACATCCAGATTAGATACACATTGTGTGGATGTAACAGAGTGTGGAGAAAGGTGCCATGTTAAAGAGAAAAGACAGAGTGATAACTGCACGGAACGTGAACACTGCTCCTGGGAAAGCTGGTTTCCTCATAGGAGAAGGAGGGCTGTCTGAAGAGGTTATTTATTTTTCATCTGCAGATGGAAACTGAAGAATGTTGGGGAAGGTCCCAGTGGTATAACTGACTAGAGATGGGGCTCCTGGGGCTACTGTCTTGCCCCCCCCCCCCACCCACTCCCATTCACTTTCCATCTCCTACCTTTCTGATCTTCACCAGAGTGCTGCCACAGTCTCTCTGGGAGAAGGCAGAGAGGAAGAAAAAGCGGAGCTGCTCATTCTCCGTGCCATCTTCGCCTGCCTCACAGTCAAACTCAATTCATCCCACACTCCTGTGGTCTGCAGAGCTCTGTGGTGCTTCGCTCAGCTGCAGCTGCAGCAAGTGCAGCTGGAGCTGAGGAGCTCGCCGGGCTCCTCCCAGATTTGTCTGCCTACATGTGGGAAGCGCAGCGTCTTATCCCAGCCTTCCTCATTAACGGTGTTCCCATCACACTCCAGAGTCATTAAAAAAGAACTTCTCGTCCTCCCCCGTCCCCTCCGGTGTTTTCTCGTCATTGTTCCACTTCTGCTTTCAGTGGAACCAGTGGCATGAACGTCTTAGCTGACACCTTTACTCCGCTAGGACCAGATTGAATTATTGGGGAAGCAGAGAAGTTGAGATGCATAAGCTCAGTGAGGCGGACTCTCCATGGCCTGGTGCAGACATGCTTTCGTTATCATGGGAGCTCATGAAAGACTGCCTCTATGCTCCCTCTTTCTCTTAATGAATAAAAATGTCAAATGCATCCTTACATTCGGGCCATTTGGGAGGGTGTCCACTGCTGCAAAAAGTCACGATGCTATAAATAAGAACTCTGCAGAAACTGCGCAAGTGAGCTTCTGTTTTCCCACCTGATGTCAATCCCATCCCCTTTCTCCCAACCAGGGAGGGACCCAGGCCCTTCTTTCAGAGCTATGGTTTCAGCAAACTCAACAACTAAACTGGAATTGTTTGAAAAAGAGAGATGTAAGAAGAGAATCCAGAGGAAAAGGTTCTCACCATGCTACTCTATGAGAGCCCATTTTAAGCACATTGTGTCATAATTATAATTGGTCAGCCCAAACTTCAAATAGTGACAAGAAAAGTTCCACCTTTTGTATCCTTTTTAAAATTACCCCAATTCATGAGTGTGTGTCAGAAGGATCTTTTGACCTTGGGCAATGAAATAATGATGCATTGATCAAAATCTCACATAATGTGATGCCAAAATAAAAAAAAACTCAAATATTCTCTCGGCAATCTATTCTCAACGCCCTAGAAATGGCAAACTGAAAAGAGACTTTATTTTTCCACAGATAACTTAAAATGGAAAAACTCAAATTTTATTTTAACCTCTTGATTATGTTTGAGAAGTTTATTCATCTCTAGTCAAAGTGTATAGAGTTTGGAAGGGTCTGAAGTGGTGTACATAAAAAGCAAGATGAGGTCTAAGGAGCTCCAGAGCACCAGAGACTGGCCTGTGTTAATAAGATCCTCAAGGTCAATCATCACCGCAACACTCCACACGTCTGACATGGGTGAGTGTCCAGACAGGAGCCTCTGATCATTGAAAGACATCTGAAAGCTTACCTGGTGTTTGTAAAAGGAATCTCAGACTGTGGGAAACGAGACTCTCAGTTCTGATGAAACCAAGATTGAACTCTGTGGCAGAATGTCAGAATATCCCCAAATCCTGGTGTATAAATCTTGTAGCCAGATAATGAAGAAGACTGGAGACTGGAATTGGTGCAAAAGTTCCTTCTACTAAGTACTGAGTAAAGGCTCTGAATACGTATGTCTATGGAAAAATGTAGGGTTGTTTTCATGCTTCAAATTGTCTAGAATAGCACATTGGTGAGAAACATCATTAATATTAATTAAGCAGCTTTTGTGTTAAGATGCCACACTATGAGGTCATGTTGCTAAAAAAAGTGTTACCCCGTGTTATCATCAGTTGACAGTAGCGTCTGAATGCCGTCATTATTTGACAAGTGGGAGTGAAAACATTTTGCCCAACAATGACAAAGCATGAACATTTCATACCGTTTCTAAAGCTGGGGAGATAAATGATGCATGCCGGCTAACCTGCTAAGAGTGACTGCAAGAGGCAAGAGCGGGGTTTGTGCGAGGACACACTCTTCATTATTTCCTGAATAGAAACAAGCCCGCTCTCTGCTAATCTCCCCCACAACAGTAACAAGAAAATGGACTTGCATTTGCCGCGCTTCAAAGGCAGACGGTAACAATGGATGTAGCATAAATCAAATTTTTTGAGCACCAATGTAATAACCTTCCTATTTTGTTCCTATTTCCTTCCCGTGTCCTTTCATTCACCTCCACCCCCACCTCCGTCTTCTTCTCGAGTCCCCCACCACCTGGTTCAGTTCAGTGGCTGAGGAGGATGAGCGAAGAGACGGGATCAAAATCAAACCAGCGTCATCTGGACTCCAAGTCAGGCAGTGTTTCATTTTCAACTCACACTCATTCAAGGTGAATTAAATGTTCTTTTTTCCCATTATTATTAGTATTATTATGGTTTCCTCTCTTGGTTCACACACCTGTTAGTGTGTGCAGGAGGAAGGATCAAACTCCTTTGATAACTCAACTTGGAACACAAGAGACACTGGAAAACAAATTAAACATGATAACTAAGACTGTTCTTCCCCCCGTGCGGTTCAGAGCAATGGGGTAACGTATGTCTGAGAGCAAGTCACGCGCACAGCGAGGAGAGAGAGAGAGAGCAACGGCAGCTGTGATTTCCCACAATTTCTTTTCCGGGACGGCTGCCAGGTCAGATGGCTTGGCTCGACGTGACCTGTGTAAAATGTTACTGCCGTTCGTCAGCGTTTTATCTTTCTGTATTAAATGGACGGTGTAAATTCTGACCTGCGCTGAAGAATATGTGGAAGGTCTGGACGGAATACCAACAGAAAGCTTTTATTTAAATTCACTCCTACTTCCAGCTGCTGTTGAGAACAAAGAACTGCGGTTGAACACGTGTACTGAAGCTGGTCCCTTTATTCCTTATGAAATATTACTTGTTTACTCCTTTTTGTCTGCATTTATTTTGTGGCTCCTGAGATCACAGGATAATCGAGGTGCAGCCAATTGTGTGGAGTTTAATCTAGATGCTTTGCGATTGCATTTTTTTTTTTTTTTTTGGGCCTCGCCTCTTCAGGACCTTCGGGGATATCAAGGACATCAAGCAAAATAGGAAGCAAAGAACTAAAGATGAAAGGATAAAGAGGGTCATCAGACTGTTGAGGGGTCACCAGATAAGCCAGCTGTAGTGTTTCTGATTGCTGCGTTCAAATAACTTGTGAATGAACATCAATCATGGCTTAAAAACACTAAATGTTCCAAACAGACTCTTTGATTGGAAAGAATGTTGGATATTTATGACTCAATAACACGTCCTGTTCATATTATGTTGCTATTTTATGCTGAATGTCATTATAATACTGTTGTTGAAATCAATTATTTTACAGTGATGTATGTGTATGCATATGATTGTGTAGATAGGGAACCCTGACAGAATTGACCAAGATGATTTCAACAGTCTAAAAAATTAAACTTTGCAGTAAATTGGTGAGAAGCCAAAACATTGAACCACTAGAATGAATGTGAATGCCTCCTGCAAACTGAAAAAGCAACAATAACAAGCTGAATATTCTGAGAGCTCTCAAAATTCCTCCAAACCACTCTGATGAGTCATCTACACAATAGGTCATCTGAAGAACTGTGGGCATCACTCTCCTCAGTAAATGTCAGCATTCCTGATCACACGAAAGCAAAGGCAGAGAGAATTCCAGAAGATCAGTGCTAACCCTGACAGCCAACTAGGAAAAATGTGGTTTATATGAACTGTAGCTGTCGCTTGCACACATTCCAAAAGCAGGGTGTTGCTGAGGTGCATTGAGGCTCAAATAAACAAAATATAACAATGTCACAATGTCTGATTTCTGTATTGGGAAGTGAGTGACTTGATTGAACTATTAAGTCACGCTCTTTGAGAACCTTGAGGAACAGTGTACACGCATCACTCTGAAGGTTCTCCATGGTGGCTGGACTTAGCCTTCGATATAGGGTGAGGAGCTCAGGCATCTAATGGGGGGTCAGAGCTTTAAGAGGAGGTCAGGTTGAGGTGTTCTTTTCTGGTCAGGATGCCTCCTGGACATCTCCCTGGGTTTTGGGCATGTTCATCCAGGACACATTAGAGACATTATATGTCTCAGCTGGTCTGGGAACACCTTGGGTCCAAGTCCAAGGAGCTAAGGCAGTAGTGGTCATGTGACCTACCCCAGCAATCTGCACAGACTGTGATGTCTGTGGTCAAGTAATCTGTCAAGAGTGGTTCTGACCCATCTGACAAACATCACTAGCCTATAGGCTAGCAGATTCTAACTGAGGAAAGTTCAGTGTTCAACAGCAGTTTTTCTACTGTCCCACTTTAAAATGTCTCCATCCATCTATCTGAGGAATACCAGTATCATGATAGACAGGAAGAAGAGCTGAGGCAGTGATAGTTCACCTCCACAACCTGGATGTCCTCTGATATGTCCTCTCCCCCACTGCTCTTGAGACTCTACATAAGCCTCCAAGCACCTCGGTGTGCAACACCTGCGGACGACACGATGGAGACAAATCTGCATGTCAGCAGGAGGTGGAGCAGCTGGTCCTTTGGTGCAGCCAGAACAACCTGAAGCTGAACAGTGGACTTCAGGACACAGGCCTCGTCACTGCTGCTCATTACCATAAACCTGGGGCCTGCATCAGCCATGGAGGCCCTCAAAAGTAAACTCTCCTAACAATCATTATTTTTGATATGGACACACTGAGGATTAGGGAAAAATATACAGTTCAGGTTCTGGTTCAGGAAGTCAGCAGTAATGAGCTCTGTGTGACAAATGCATCATGTTCAGTCAACCAAAAGGTTTTATTAAACCCAGAATGTAACACAAGTTCAGTTTACCAACAACTGACCACAAAACTGAGTATGTGACAAAACAGTCTAACACTCTTGTGATCACAAGAAAGAAGCAAACCTCAGCTCAGAGGTTAACTTCAAAGACTGAAGAGTCTGAATCGACCATCTGGCCCTGGTTGGTTCAAGTAGCTGCTTGGACTGGGAATGCACTGCAGGTGTGTCACCCTGCTGGCCAATCCCCCTACGCCCTCCTCAACTCAGCACAGAAGGAAAAGATCAGGGAGAGGAAGGGGAGACAACAGAGAACAACACTGAAACACCGGCACAGCGAGGGCAACAATGAAGTCACAAACAGACTCAATAGCATCTCCTACACATTCAGATCCCAGGTTTGCTTGATGTCATCTTGAAAAAAAAAACACACTTCTCTACCTTGCCTGTAACAGTGGGCCTGTTATACAATTGAATTCTGGTGAATCATTACCCGTTGGTGTTGTCTCCTGGTGCTTTACATAACCAGGTTGTATTAATAGACTGCGTGAATGATCTCATATAATACTGGTGCTTCCTGACCAAGAAATACTACTCAAGTCAGGTAATGAGACATAGAGATAGGAGAAATTAATTCCTCCTACCATCCACCCTGCTCACCCACAGGGTAATGGCCTCTGCAGTTTGAGAGGGATGTCTTGGGCCTTTTATTTGGCATCTTAAAAGCATGGATCCAAACAGTGGCACACAGATCTGTTACAGAGTTGCTCTCAAAACAAGAAACTCCTCCAGTTTGAAGTTAAACACATACTCCATTACAGAACACAGCGGAGGACCCGGGGCTGCACACTGTTTAAAGCACTCGAGACTGCCTGAAACAAAACTAGAAACCAGCATTCGATTCTTATACAATATGCATACGACATACCAACCCACACAGAAATAGCAGAAAAGCTACATGAAGGAAAGAAATATTTTCCATTTTCTCTGCCAAAACGACACAAGTACTTGGCCAGTGAAACCTTTGTTCCTAATGCATTAGGGGCAGATAAATTACACGGCTTCAGCTGGAGATTAACAAAAGTCTGACGGAGGGACACGCTCAGCTGGCACACACATGCCAGAGACCCTGGGAGCATGTGTGTGTGTGTGTGTGTGTGTTTCAGAGAGAGAGAGAGAGAGAGACCGACTCTGTGTTTGCAGTCACATCACATCTCTATTCACAACCAAATTGATTAAGAAAGCCACTAAGCAGAATAATTTAGGACACGGAGCAGACTAAACAATTACTGTCAACCGCTGGCTTCATTTGACGACATCAGAAGACTTTAATGTTTATTGGATCTAATCGTGCTGTCAATGCGTGAGTGTGCTTCTCAAAGGCAATTTTTTTTGTTCCACACACAGGGGATACACCATATCTGTATGCACATGTATTATTAATATGCACACATGGACTGAATAATCAGCCCTGTGTGTATATTTCACCGTTGAGGAAGTGTGTATGAGTGCTGTATGTTTCCATTACTGTACGCTTGTGTGTGTGTGTGTGTGTGTGTGGAGGGGTGGGGGGGGTTCTCAGTCTATTTGCGGATGCGGTCCTCTGAGGGTCACAAAGCAAAATCCATTGTAAACCCTGATCTTGCGGGGGAAGCCGAAGTCATCTGTCAGAGCCAGACACATGTTCCATATGCATACAAAGACATTAGCACATTTTCGTGCCACGGCAGCCACCACAGAGTGATGCGAAGGAACGCCTCATACGATGAAGTCAAACACTCTTGCCGTGTTGGAGTAAAAGGATGCGATACATGAGAAATAAGGTCAAGTGAATCTGTTCCGTGGGGTGGAGGAGGCAGAACGGAGCTCTTCGCTTCTTTTGCAGAGTGTCGCTGTGAAGCATGAAGAGGCTGTGTGGCACAGCCTCTTTTTTTTTTTCTTCACTGCTCTTTTTTTTTTTTTTTTTTTTTTTTTTTGCAGCAGTGAGGTGCTGTTGTCCTCTAGGAATGATTAACCCAGAAGAGCTTAATATAGAAAGAGAAGAAGAAATAGACGGGAGACTGATGAGACGGAAAGAGGAAAATAGAAAAAGGGCTTAGAGGACGTAATTGTATTCCGTCGAGTCTCTTTTATATGTCTGCACATCAAACCATGTTCACCATCATTTGGCCCTTTGTCTCCTAATTAATCGTGACATTAATCAAGCAGAGAAAATGTGTGTGTGTGTGTGTGTGTGTGTGTGTGTGTGTGTGTGTGTGTGTGTGTGTGTGTTCCTGCCCCATCAGTAAACTCATTAAAGCCATTTTATATGATCACTTCTCTCCTGATAGTAGTGTGACATTCTTTCAGTGTGTTTGTGTCAGCACCTCTCGATTATCACAAGTCAATGACTCGCTCCTCAATTTTCCTTAACAGAACGTGTCGGCATCACAACTCGGAATGCTCCTGCGTTCCGGACGGCGAAGGCCGACTCAGTATATCAGGAGGCCAGCATCACGTTGCCTCCAAACCGGTAATATACAACTGATTGGTGATAGATTGAATACGGGGCCCCTGAGGTGAGCGATCATGTCTGCAGCCATTTTGGATAATTGTAGCGCGGCGGCTGAAACAGCAGGGGTGGGCTCAGTTAGCACGGAAAACCAGCCAATCCTGCTAGCTCACATCCAGCCATCAGTGCTAATCTCCCGCTATGTGTTAACAATAGCACTGATGTGCTTGCCTTCTAGAGGAGCTTTAGTCTCCCCAAAGCATGCCTTGTTTGTGCCATGCACCAGCAGCCATCCATCTTTAGCTTCCCCATTACCATGGGAACACTGCAGCTGAAATCAGCCATTGTCGATCCTCCGGAACAGCTGAGTAATTGAAGACACTCAGGTTAGCGGATTCAGCCTTTTCATTTGCAGGAAAATGTGTAGGATGTGGATAAACAGTTGCCTAAACCAATTACTTTGCATAAAGTACTGAGATTAGTAAAAAAAAAAGAAAAAAACTAAATTAAAATAAATAAATAAATAAATAGAGGAAAATGAAGCAGGGTAGTGGAGACGAGGCTGGGAGGATACAGAAGAGTGACAGAAAGAGAGTGATTAAACCGGAGAAGCTAAACAAAGTAGTCATTTACACCATTAGAGTTGCAGAAGTCAGCAGAAATAATGATGCTGATGGATTCGGAGATAGTTCCTTTCAAAGCAATTACTTCCTCCTCTCGTACTGCTGGATGCTGCTCCTCCACTGATGCTCTGCTACATTTTATGTTAGTTGCTCTTGCCGATGGCAGATTTTTCTTTTTTTTTTTTTTTTTTTTTTTAAGTTTTGACACTAAGATGCTCCACCACAGGGATCTATATATTTCTTAGAACAAACTATGAGTAGAGGTCTGTTTCAGTTTGAATAAAGTGATCCCAATGTCAAAACCAAACAATGTTCAAAGATTATGTGAGTCCCTGTGATCTGTAATCTCGTATGTACATTATAATTCCCCCACATTATCATTCCCCTCTGACACTATATATAATTTAAATGGTATATGATTTGCTGTCATCGCTCCATTTCTGAGCTATGTTTACTTCGATATTCATAGGTAACTATCTGCTGGCATATTTCAGCCCTGCAGCACTGGGCTCCAAAAAAAATACATTGGACCTCAACTGCACTGTAAAGAGGAGGGCTCCCCCCGCGGCATGTCAAACAGTGATCATGCATTTTAACATACTCCCACTCTCGGTTTCTAATGTGTCCTGTTGCATTTCTCCTTCTTTAAGCATTTACCTTTAGGTTATTAGCAGACATGGCAGGGTGGTTGTGTCTTCTGCGAATACTTTAAATTGCTGTTGAAAGTCGACTTAAACGCTGGTTCAAAGCAGAAGCCAGAAGACCCAGAGGGTGAAGCACTGTCCTCATTATGGTGGACACTCTTATGATTAGGCCGAGCGGGGAATGAAGGCTTCTCGTCCGCCCCGCCCCTCTTAGCTGACTGATGCAGTTGCAGATAGCGAGAGCGTGAAGTCACACCAACGGCGGGTCAGGAGGGATCTGGCGGTGGGTGCTAACGTGCTGAGTTCCCGAGCGGCTCCGACACTCCACAAACTGCTGTCAGGAGATGGAAGCGCACACAGCAGGCTTCTTGGGCTTTTATCCATTTTCAAGGTGAAAAAGACACTAAACAAGATGGATGGAGCATTCTACAATCAAATAAAACAGATAATGACATCGCCTGCAGCCAGTTGGGGAGTCACATATCTGTTGAGAGGCAAAATACAACATTACGATTACACGATTCTTTAAGTCTTCCATCGAGAAGCTGTGTTCGATCAGGCTGTGCTCAGACAGGGCAAACAAGATCACTTCCTGTTGTAAGTCTGTGTCATCCCTGTCAACAATCTTGATTTAGGTGTGAGTCTCCCGATTTTTAACCCTTTCATTGGCCCTTCTCCCGGTTTTTAATTATTTCCTCTCTTCTCAAGTTGGTGTTTTGTGTGTAGTGGTACCAGGCAACCCAATCTGAATGCCCCTGTCCTACGTGTCTTGCTTCACTGTGGCTGAAATTTCCATACACCTGGTGGGACACCTCCACCTTTCTAGTCACAATCACCATGCTATTTGCAAATTATGCTGGTTGGACTTTAGTTTGGAGCACAGTGGGGAAAAAATTATGTTAGTGAATGATCCCGAGCCCGGATATAAGGCACATTGTTACTCATTCCATCGTAGTTGTGGATAATTAATTTGTGGTGTAGGGTCATATTGAGGCGGATATGTTGTAATTAGACTGTTCCAACCACTTACCCCAGAAACTGGCCTCTTTTTCACATATGTCGACATGTCCCGACCCGTCACTCGGGAGGGTATTTTATACTGAACTTTTATTTGTATGCAGAAATTGGCTGGAACAACGTGACTCCCAGTGCCTGGTTGTTAAATAGGTTTTCAGAAAAATGAAGCAATGTCAAAACCATTGATTAAAAGAAAGGATTATCTTTTTTTGTAATTAGACAAGGGAAATAAGCAGTTCTTGGTCTCCACATGAAAAGTACTTGCACTGAAATTCTATCAGACAAAGTCAATACACTTCTCACTGTTTGATTCTGTTGACGTTTGCTAGTGTGTGTGGAAGCATAGCTCAGTTAAATGTGAAATTTAAGGGTTGTTACATAAACCTAAACTAACTCTTAGGCCCACCAGCTCGGAGTATGTAACAAATGAATGGACATTTCTGTTTTAGAATCTCCAAAAGGCAAATTATCAATGCAGAGTTGAGACTTTAGATTACTGACATTGTTCTCTGAGTATTAAATTATTAAAAGGCCCAAAATGAAGAAAATCTTGTTTAGCACCATGTAGAAGCTCAATGGAAAATAGAGAAAGAGGGTAAAATGCTTTCTCATCAAAATCCACAGAACACTATACAGCAGCTGGTGTTAGCACGATCCTCTACTGCTTCATCAATTAATTCGGATTAGGGTCCACGTTATAGCGGCTCCAATCACAATGCAGCTGATCCTTTGATGTTGAAACAAACGAGAACAAAAATGGCAAAACGCTCTTATGAAGATTTGTCCTCCTGTTTCACCGTGGACGAAACCAGATCTCCTCCTCAGTCGGGGAACCTCTCTTCTCTCGCAGTGATGAAATCCTCCATTGTCACGTTATGAGCGGATGGAGGACTCATTGCTTCTCCAAGTGAAAAGGAGAGAAGAATAAAAACCCTCCTCTACACTTTCTGCTCACCCTGCCATCTGTTTAAATCTATTTCGGTTTTTGACATTTATAGGTGTGTGTTCCACACTTGCCGTATGATTTATAGGCCGTACACGCCTGGCCCATAGATTGATAGCTGCCATTTTTAACCGGCTATAATGAACGCTTGATGGACGCAGCAGCGTTGCTGTGTTGGATCTGACGCTGGGCCTGAGTCTTCGCAGAAACGCTTTCATTCTTCATTAAAATCAAATTTGTCTCTGGAAGACAGAAGCCGCTGTTTTTTTATGCATCATTTCCCTCGGTACAAGGAAACACAATTTCCCATTAAGGTTCGTCTCACGTGAAACGAAAAGAATCCCAATTAGTGAAAAAGTCACGCGATGCGTCCAAATCGCAAAAGGAGCCGGCGGCTCATGACTTATGGATTCCTCATTTATGATGTAACGCTCATTCCTTCCTTAGAAGGTTGTTGAATGTTTTGTGTGTTTATGGTAATTTGGTCCAAAACTTCAACAGGATGATCTTGTTTTGGTATTCCACCAGGTTAGCCCTTTTAGTCATAAGGGAAGCCTCACATTCATGCGACCTCCTTTAAGTACCAGAAACTCTCTGCTCCAGCTGAAGCCTTGCAAACAAAAAAACTCCAAAAAAAGGACAGCATAATTGTGCCCTACAGCTCAGATCTGTAGGAGACGGGAGACGGGACCTTTGGAAGAGCTGCGGCTGAAGAGGTGGAGTCTCTGTGTTTTCAGCTTCCATTAGTTTAATGTATATCGGAAGTGCACCGGTGATGGAGAGGAAGGACCGTGAGCCAGTGACTGCAGGGGTCCCACCTGTTTCGTGAGGCACCGGTGACCTCTTTGACCTGTCCTTGCTTCCATAAAAAGCAGCACACCTAAGGGCCATGTTAGCTCTGTACTAGGCAGGTTGTCATCCTGCATTTGCTTTTGCCCAGTTTTAACCTGAGCCAGCCGCTTTTCATTTGGCCTCTTTTTCACTGTAATGTGGCCTAAAAGCCAGACACACTCACATCAGACGTGGATTTAAATGAACACCTCTCCACATCGGCGGCGTTGAGGAAGGAGGGAACCCTTATCGAGACAGGAGCGAGTGGAAGTTCCAGCCACTCTCCAGGAACACGAAAAACTGGACTGAAGAGGAGCTGAACACGGTAGTCGACCTTTGTTCCCAACACCCACATGTTCTCTCTTTCTCTCCCCCAACACACACACACACACATGCATACACACGCACACACTTAGCAGTCCTACAGAGAGAAAGCAATACCCACAGCTCATGAATACTACAGTGAGCTGAAACTGGGTCATTAATATGACATTTTTTACACTTGGGCCCAATCAACAGTCAACATAAAGCTTAGAATGTTCCCTTGCTACTAACCATAATCAGTGTATCACTGTGACAGTCCAGAGCAAAGTCACATCAAACCACACAGGCACACATATCAAGGACTCCTTTATGGATTGCTCTACCGAATGAAGAGGTCACAGCTGCTGGATTCATCCAACAAGCTTGTGAAAACAGTTCCCTGATTTGTTGGCTTGAAAGGTTCACGTATGTGTAGATGGGATGTCTCGTTTGCGTGAACACCCCTGTGGGCAGCACACAACCGCGCATAACGCCGACGCCTACATGATCCGTTCAGACGAAAAAGAAACACTCCAAGAACGATCTGTCCAAGAAACGGTAAAAGACCCCTCCCCCTCCTCCTGGTCGAGAGGCTGCTAAGGCAGCTAAAACTGACATGATCCCTCACAGCGGGAAAAATCTATTCCCATGCGATCTGGAAGGATGCCTGCTGGGAATTAAACCCTCTCCTCTGTGATACCGACACGGGTTCATCCAGCGTGATATCCCACAAACATGCCAAACGAATTCCAGGACGTGTTACTGCACTGGTATGGCAGTCTGGCTCGTAAAAGAAATAATTGAATGAAAAGAAAAATTCTATTAAGGGCTGTCTGATCTAATCTAATCTGGTTCTTAGATGTTACAGAACCCAGTTTTAGGATCTCAATAAAGGACAGCCTGGCTTGTTTTAAAGCAGATATTTTGCAGCTATGGCTTTCCAGCTGACTTATAACAACAACACTGCAGGTGGCGAGAGGAGAGGACAAATAACTCGCACCTCTGAGCCTTTTCCTAAACACACACCACAAGGGACATGCTGGAACCAGTGCGCCCACAGAAGAACCGCTCTATCTGCTCTAATGTTCCACTGAGTTACTACAAACAAATGAAATACGACGAGACCTTGAATGTTCTGTGACACTTCTCTCTCCTCAGTGACAGACGGACCGCAGCCAAATGCTGAGGAGTCTGGCACAGTTCTGCAGGAGGCACACACACAGACACAAGCGTGCACACACACACACACACACACACACACACACACACACACACACACACACACACACACACACACTCTAAACGTCTGTATTTGTGAGGACATCCACAGAAATAATGCATCCCCCAGCTCCTCATCCTACCACTGACCATCCCAACTGATCCCTAACCCGGATTCTAATCCTAACCTGAACTCAACTCTAACCTAAAACTGCAATTCACATTTTTTACCTCAAACAGTCCTTTGAAGTCCTTTGTGGACCAAAATGTCCTCACTTTGCTGGTAGAACAGTATCTTGGGATTCAGTATGTCACAAGTACGCACACACACACACGTTTTTAGATTTTAGTTCTGGCTTTTTGGGAATGAGTGCATGTGTTTGAATATATGAGGTGGCATCTGCTCAGGATTAATCTGTGTATGAGCGAGATTAGCCATTAGCCAAGCATGTGCGAGCGCTCTCCTTCCACCCAGATCCTTATGCATTTTGAGAACTTGTCTTTCCTTCGTCAAGCACGCTGTCCCGGAGCGGACTGACAGCGCCTGTCACAGGGTCCTGACCCAAGCGGTGAAACAGACGGGTATCTCCTCAAATTCCACAGAGACAACTCGGATTAAATCAAGTGTGAGTCTATCCTTGTCAGATCAAAACTCTCAGAGTAGGGCAGGCTCTCCAACATGCAGGTGTCTGGATGAATGACACAATAAGGTCAGGGACTAATGGGACGAATGGCCGAGTGGGCAGCCACAAAAACAAGAAGATACAGAAACTCACGGGTATTCAGGTGAGCAAAACCAAAAATCTCAAGAAAAGATTCTAGGTTGACTTACACGTAGTTGTCTTATCACTAAGACCCCCAGTGGAAAGTGGAAAACCTCTAAACGTTGTTTATATTTTCTATTTCTGTGTAACTGGAGGAAACGAGTGATTTCTGAAACCCGAAGTAGCTGCACGTGCTCACTGCAGTCGCAGGATCTGTTCACGACATCAGTTAACGTGTCCTTTAAGCACCAACTCTCCGCACAATGCAGCACCACGCAACACACACCGCCAACTAGTGGCCTGACGTGTAAACGACCAGGGGAAAACTAATGTTTGTAGCAGGTTGTTCTTGTGTAAATGGGGCCTTGTTTAGCAGAGCGATGCTCTTGTCCTGCTGAATGGTCAGAAAGTGTGACAGCATGCTGCACGGCAGGACCGATAGTCTGATAGTAGCCTTTACAGCTACTTCGGCACACAGGCTGATAATGACAGACCAGAGAGCAGGATGGAATTAGTCCCCTTCCTAAACGCTCATTCGGCCCCACACACCAGGCAAGCAGGCACAGATAGTATTTTGAGCTTCCATTTCTGTGTTTCTGGCTCTTTTCACAACGCTGGAGCCGTTATTTAATCAAAAAGGCCAAATTATTTCTTTTGAATTGTTCAAGCTGCGGATGATGGGAACGTGATTTAATTAGGATGCTTGCCCATGTATTAAAAATGGTCTCCTTCATTTTGTCTTTCTCCACAAAGCAGAACGTGGATCTGCTTTGTAAAATTCACTTTTTTATTCCTATAAAATTCATTTAATTCCTTTCAGCGGGGGCTGAGATCGTGCATGAGCAGTAAGGACAAATGAGCTTTTTCTGCAATTTGCCTCAAAACTTGATGGAGGCTTTGTTGTATTATCAAAGCTTTGTATCCCTAAAACTCTTTCTCTCTTTTTTTTTCTTTTAAACTTTGCTCTTAAGATTTTGGTGTAAGATTTATTATTCACATTAAAAATAGATTTTTTGTCCAAATTTCATTTTCAATATGACTAAATCCTTATTGTGAAAAGTGTACCTGACCAAATAAGAGAAAATAAAGAGGAAACCCTTGAAATTATACTACATCTATTTGTCGTCAAGACCTGCGAAAAGGCTTTTTCATATCCCAGCAGGTAAGCCTACTTTGTTGGGTTTGCCTGCAGGTCTGCTACCTTCAACAAACCCTCTGACAGTGGGAAAATGACTAACACGGCCAACAGGGTACTGACTCCATGCAAAGAAAATGAGCTGTAATTAACCTTGATGGCAACCATTATTTCCACCTGCGTAAAATGCGGAACACATTATAACACAACATCCTTTCTTTCACTAAAGATCAACTAAAAACTGAAGCTTAGACTAGCTTGTATCTCGTCCGCTGACTGCAAATATGGTATTTTGTACTCTGTTGCTATGCGACCACTAAAAACCTAATCAAACTGCCTCTCCAGTGGATTTCATTTCTTTGTTTTTTTTTTTGACCTTAAGGATTGAATTGAATAGTATATTCAGGAAAAAACAACAACAGCACTTCAACAACCAAAGTTTGAGGAAGACATGATGAATCATAGATGTAGCAACTTTCCTCACCTGTACTCAATTATCATATTTTTTTCTTTTTAATTAATTTAATACCATTAAAAGGGACATCCAGGAAGCACAGAGAATATAAATCTCAGACTAACTAGCCTTTTAATTTAGCAGCAGGTATTAATGGGCTTCATTAGCATTCTCGAAGAAAGGTGGAGCAGGGCTGACTCAAAAACCAGAGAGATGGTCCGGAATTCACTATTTAATTTCCGTTCAAATATGTCTAGTGAAGAGATGTTAGCTGCAAAGAAGGTGTGTGGATACTAAGCCTAAAGGACACCATTGCCACAACTGGTAAGGTGGATGATGTAAGGCGAATGGTGAGTAATGACGCGGTCTATATCCAGGTCAGTGCTCTTAACTGAATTTCAGAATGTCAGCGAGGAAATGGAGACAGTGGTGGGGTTTGGAAGGACTCCTGGTAAACTCTGAGTCACGGCAGGGGTAAAAATAAAGATGCCGGTGTTGCAGGATGGGAATAAAAAGCAAACAAACATCTTCCATCGGGGCCACTGAGTGTTTGTGTGGATTCCAAATTTCCGTGTTGGGAGGTGCAGCAGCGACACAGCGGCCTCTTAAAGAAAAGAGCGTGCTCTCTGTGCTCTGGAGTGACAGAATGGCAGTTTTATGATGTCTCCCAGATTATTGCCTGAGATTGATGGGCCGAGCTGGAACGCCGATTGATTAATCCATCGACTGACGGAATGCGCCGCAGCCGTCCGCCTGCTCAGCTGTTCTTTCTTTGGACAGAACATCCGACCAGACACGCTGAAGAGGCTGACTGATGGGGGGGGGCAACGGCAGACTCCACTCACAGCTGTCTGCGCGTGTGCCCGCTATTGTTGCCCAGGATAAACTATCAGTCATGATTAAAGGATACAGCATGCTTTAATGAGCGCACGCCTACAGGCTTGTTTCCCTTGACCCCCTGATGCTGTGGTGAAGAAGCGGCCCAACTCCCGCCCAGACAGTTTGATGGTTTAACGACGTGACAAACGGCGGCGCGTTCGCCGCCAGACAATCTGACGGGAACACTGACGTAAGCTTTTGAAATGAATAAATAAAATAAAGCTGGTGTTGGTTTTGTTCACCTCAACAATGACAGTCTGGGACGACAACATTCAATGTTCAGCGTGATTCAGGCTCACTCGCTTTTAAGAGCAGGTCACCTCCTTTTCTGGTGACAACTGAATGACCATCAGCACAGAAGCAACAATCATCAGCAATCATATATCTATCTATCTATCTATCTATCTATCTATCTATCTATCTATCTATCTATCTATCTATCTATCTATCTATCTATCTGACATTGTTCCTGTTCACTTGCTCATTCAAGGAAATCCACAGGGGTTCTACAATATACCAAGATAAAACTGTAGGGTAGCTCTATTATTGATACGAGTGAAAGAAATGAAAACTAATGGTGTTCTAAGCCGGGCTTTACAAAGATTAATCCGATTTGAGGAATAGCCTTTTTTTTTTTTATATGGCACAAAGTCCTGGTCCTCATCTGAAGTGAGTCATGGGCGAGTGTGGGAAAACCCCATGTGTGTGAAGTCCATTTCTTTGTGAGGGCCTAATACCTCGCTGCAGCCGTGCCCTTTCACAACTGACAAGTTCATTAATTCGACGACATGGCCGCTCCAAACAATTTTCAAGTTAGCCGACAACGGGTGGAGAAATTGGACAAAGATGTTGACGGTGGCAAACTAATCAGCTGAAAACTGGCTTTGTCTGGATGCTGCGCTGCTCAGTGACCTAAAACCATTTAAAAGGACAGGGAGGAACAGATTGGTGTGTGTGTGTGTGTGTGTGTGTGTGTGTGTGTGTGTGTGTGTGTGTGTGTGTGTGTGTGTGTGTGTGTGTGTAGGTGTGTGTGCGTGTGTGTGTTCTTGTACTTGTTACATATTGAGTACCAAAATACTAATTCAGGTTTGGGGTTCAGGGTTTGGCTTAGAGACGTAGGTGGGATGGTCGGGGTTTGCATGAGGAGCTGGGAAATGCATTTGGTCTGTGAAAGTCTTTACAAAGATAGAAGTACAAGGATGTGTGTGTGTGTGTGTGTGTTTGTGTGCATGTTGGTGGGTCACGCAGATGTGAGCCGAACCAATTCTCTCTTTCTCTTTTGTGTAAAGGTGTAAAACGGGGAGGAGCAACAGACCCCGCGCCTGTTACTGTGAATCACTCTGCAACACATGCCAGCAAACAACTGCAATCTGGAACAGGTTTGGGATGATTTATCACATCAAATCGTCCAACGGGCAAAAAAACCCCAAAACAAACACATGTTTGCTGTCTCATTTGTCCCTCCACTGTGATACCAGCCCAAAATATACAAAGTTCTTCCTTTTGATGATGAAAGTTTGCCTTCTTGAAATCCCCTGATCATCACAGACATGTGGGTTTAAGATAGTGAAGGCAATAATTTCATGCAACCTCAAGTTGGTGTCTGGTGAAAACTCTATTCCGTCTTTAATACACGTATAAAGACCCTTCACGGCCTACAGTACCAGTAATATTTCGCACAAACACGTATATTTGGGAGTATTTACACAACCTCCCCTTGTGCAGAAACGTCAAACACATCAAGGAAACTTGTAGTGCGCTGCACAAACAGAAACCCTCTGATGTGTCATCTGTTGCATCGCCGCACACTGGGAAGGGATTATATTCATCAGAGGAGGCTCTGATTTTCGAGGCATGAACTACAGCGTCCTTCCCCTCTGCGGCTCGGCTAAGCCAGAGAGGAGGCTGCACGTTTGAATCTCCAGCACCACGTCAGAGGGACAGCTCCCTCCGAGGCCACCACAGAGGCGCCTTCTGTGCGCCGAGATGACGCTTTTCAGGCAACAACGCTGGGATCTTTCCCAACCAGCCCGCTCACATGTGTTGCGGGATGCGTCTTCCATCTACTTGTGCCACAGCTGCGCGTGCAGTATGAACACATGTGAAGAGGTTTCAACGGGGTTCTCTGCATTTAGAAGACCCCTGGTCCTTTAACGTACTTCCTGAAATATGCGCAACACTGTGGAAAAACTCTTTTTTTTTTTTTTTTTTTTTTTTTGCTCGACACATGAGCGTCTTTCCGTCAATCGAGGGCGCGCGCGTCCAAACGCAGACGAACGCGCGTCTCTATTCCCAAAGCAGTGCGTGTTTGCAGATCCATCATCTAGACGGCGTCCTTTAAGTGACGGGGGTTCTTTCTGGACCTCACCCCCCACCCGCTGGAGCCGCTCATGCAGTCAAAGAAATGAAAAGAAGTGCAGCTGAGCAGCACAGGAGGGGGGGGCGATAGGTGTCTGTCTGTGGATGTATCATTCTCGTTTCACTTTAAAAACAAACTTACTTGATTTAAAGGGGTCTGCACGGTCTCCGAGGAAAGGTGGCTCTTCCGCTCCCTCCCCAAAAACTGCATCAGAAAACATCTGCAACTCTCAGTCGATCTCGCATGAATCCTCGACGGTGCTGTCTCGTCGGACACATTGTCGAGCTCCCACTCTCGAAACGACGTGCAAAATCCACGCGTCAGTCCGCTGCGATAATCAACTCTCACTGGCGGCGATAGCTCCCTTTTCCCCCCTTCAGGACGCACGCGACGCGCTGGCACACAAGTTCCATTGTTGCATCTACTCTCCCTGTGAAGGTTGCTCCGAGATTTTCTCTGAACGACCAGCTGGGCGATAATGGGCGACAAGGGTTTGCCCCCCCTCACTTTTCTCTGAAATGACACGAGCTGCAGTGCAACAGCTCCACAGCATGTAGTCTACGGAGGATCTGGTGTGGGCGATTTCCAGGGTGAAAAGCGAAGCCCGTCATTAGACTAAACGATCCATAGCCTATTGAAGGCGCAGCGGCGATCTTTCACGTTCAGATCTCAGTTGCAACTTTTCGTCAAGTCCTTATCACTTCAGAATTATTGCAATCGCCATCATCTGATTGGATTTCACCTCACAGCCCAATGCGGATTTCAAGATATTTATTTCCCTTTCCACCCCTCCGCGTTATAATGGTAGAAGTTCCGCAGAAAATCCTGTAGGTGGGAGGACGAATAAAAGTTGCCGAGACGAAACAAGACCTCTCCTTTCTCCGCAGACTGCTCTCTTCTCCATTTTCGAGGGGAAAGACGCGTTAATCTGCGACGCAGCGTCGAAAAGTCTAATCCGATCCAGCAGGTATCCAGAATAAACATAAAAAAAAAAAACCTTCAGAATGTCAGGTAACGTAAAGAGCTCAATCTTCTACATCATTTCAACGCCGAGCTCCGATTCTCCTGTAAGGATGGGAATCATAGTTCATGAGAGGCAGTTATGACTTGTGCGCCCTCGCTCCGTGCGCATTCCGCCAATGAAAGCCTCGCCTGTGCGCTGATACGAAGCACGAATGTTTAAACGGTGTTGGGGGCTTTAACATCCACACGGTGCGGGTCGTCCGAGCCTCCCTCCTCTTTTCCTTCTGCAGCGTTTTAAGCTGTTTTACACGTGATCACGAAGCGCAGCGCTTCGGTTACGCGCACAGAACTGCATCCATCGATGCGCATTTCCGAAAACGAAACGCGCGGACGGGCACTGAATGGATAAGTACCCCGACGGGGGATCTTGGAGGTTACCTCCCACTGACAAGCTTCTTCCGAGTGACCGCGTCCCGCCCGTCTCTGCTGGTCGAATAAAGCAGAACGCGCGTAAAGTTACTCAACGGGTTTTATTCTATTTCTCAGCGACATCACCGAAGAACACTAATGGATATCTGCGACTGTCCTTTTTTTGGTTCATCGTTGATGCTTTTTAAAGAAAAGAAAATCACGTTTTCTTTCCAGGTGTGCTTCGTTGTTTTTTTTTTTCTTTCTTTGTTTCCGCGACGGCGACAGTAAGAAAGAAAGAGATTTAAACATTGGAGACAGAAAAAGAAAGAAAAACCCTGTTGTGATTTTTTTTTCCAAACGGGACATGACTGCCACCTACCGACTGTGGTAGCCTGTGTGCTGGGTGCTGGTGGTGGTGGTGGTGGTGGTGGGAATGGTGGCCTCGGGCTGACTGTCGCATAGATTGCTCTCCCCTGACAGCCCATGTTGTGTTTATACAGGCCTGTATATATATCACATCTATTTGTATTTTAACCTGCTGTAGGGTACGATATGAGACAACGGCCCATACGTAATGTTCCTGCGCTGCCGAGAACGGTGAGCACACAGTCGCGGCGTGGAATAAATGCAAAGCGCAGGAGGCGCAGACAATAAGTTTGACAGTTCCGGCAGCAGAGCGATACAGCAGTTTTAGTCTCAGGTCTGCAGCTCTTATAAATGCTGGCTCTGTGTTATGAATTATGGAATGCACATTGCAGATTTTCAGTATGGCAGCTGACACAGGAGACTTCAGGTCCTCAGCAAGATTATTGCCTGTGAAATGCTTATCTCAGGCAACCTGCTGTATGCCGCACATTATGCTAAACTCAGTCATATTAAGTCATGCACGCTGGAGCTTAAGTTGGGGGGGAAAAAAAACCCCCATAAAAACAGAAATTTACAGATGGTGCAGAAAGCGAGAAAGCAGCTCCGGCATTCACACACCATATGATACGAAACAGGACATGAATGTTTGAAGGCCAGACTGGGGGGGGGGGGGGTGAGGGGGGTCTGATCATCCCACCGCCGACACCTGATCTCATTTCCCCGGGTGCTGACGGCGTTGCATCATTCATCTGTCTTCATAACTGTCGACCTGCCTGTCTGTTTGTCTGGCATCTGTTGGTAAGGAGCACCGCCCTCTTGCTTTGCAGGCAAAGGAGACGTCGTTAAACGGCTCAATCCGCTCGATCCGCTGCCTTCTTGTCACTGGCACTGGCCTTGACTCCAGCCAAACCCAGGGAGGAAATCCATTTAAATACACGCTTACGCTGCGTGATTGAAGAGCAGTCTTGTCTTTTTCCCACACCGCGACGCTCTCCGTGTTCCTTCCTGATGGTCGTGGCTGTGATTTAAAGCTTTTACTTTTAATCCATCCTCTAGGTGCGTCTCTGGTGGCCACTAATTCCCATACTTTAGGTATTATTTGTAATGTCAGAGCCATAACCGGACGACACATACCCTTTACCTCGATTTATGTAGCTCTTGGAAACACAAGTATAGATTTTAGGATACTTAAAGTGTTCTGTCAGATTCCATCAAGCACTATTTTAACACATTTAATGCAAAAATGTATCCTCCTCATGTAAAACCTCTCGGCTGCTGAGTAATGGAACATCACAGTCGAGAGCACCGCTAAGATCCCTCAAAGAGCAGTAAAGGGAGTTGTGCTTGGTTGTAAACACCGTGACCTTGCTTCACGACAGGGCAAGAAATATACAAGATTCAAGAGGGCAGTTATTGCTGGGATGGATGAATGGGCTCTTCTCTCACCTGTCATTCCAGCTCAGGTTCTCTGCCAGGCTGAGGGTTCAGTGCAGGATCTTATCTCCTCTTAGGCTTGCGCTCGTCTCTTTGCCCTGGATGTTTTTCCAAATTCCGTGTGTTCCATCTTCCTGGTGTTTGCTGTCACTTGGGATATCTACATCTATCTATCATGGTGCCCAACTAATTGGCCACTGCCATTCTGTCTCAGTCTGGAAGTCCCACAAGACGTTCACTTTTTTTATTTCCTATCATCTTTAAAGGAATCCATATCGACCTTATAACTTCTTGTCCTCTTCTTCTGGGATCTTGTGTTCGAGTAGACCTCTGCCTCTATTGATCCAGTGCAGCCATGATTGGTACCCCTGTGTCTTCTCAATACCAGCACCTGCCTCTGTATGTGGTACACGTCGTGTAGGAGGTTACCCTTCCGTGATGCTGCCTCTGCTTCTTCCTCATCTTCAGATCTCTGCTGCCTGAGGTCATCATTCATCAGAACATAATCCTTTATCCATCCTGATGTACAATCCCAGGGTGCTAGATTGAGGTGTTTCCCTCAGTGTGTTGTGTGTTTTCTTGTCTTCAGATGCAGCTTCTAGCTCCTCTGTCAAACAGGTTATAGCTGCTGGGTAACTGATCATTGCGGTTCCTGCTGATATGGATCAGGGAGAAATGGCATACAGCTTGATGTCATCGGTGCATAATAGTCACTTCACTTTTGAACCATCATCCAAGTTGAAATCTGCTCCTCATGATGATCTGAGTGAAGGGGTTAAGCCCCCAGCAGAGGCAGCTGGACATCTATATTCAGAACCCGCTGCCGAGCTTTGTCTTTGTGTTACGAAAGGGCCACGTATCACACAGTCCCACTACAAAACTACATTAGCCTCACTATTTTAACATTTATTGTTCCAATACATTTGTTTTTTATTCCTTAATACTAACTTAATTTAATTTGGTTGAGCAACTGCTCACAGGGATGTTTTGTGTGACCATTTGTGTAAATCAGTGCTAGAATACATTAGTAATGGCTTTTTTTGTTTTCTTTTTTTGAGACATGGTATCAATTATTCATGGTGTTCATCTGGAGTGTAAGACATCACCGCCTGCAAGGATCATGAAATAAAGCATCTAGTTGCATTGTGGGACGCAAAGTGGAGGAAGCACGCCTGTGTCACACAATTGCTCATCAGTCTTCTCGGTTCCCCGGTTGTGCAGCCGAAGAAGTTTGCCCTTCTAGGGAAAATGTTTGATAACCTTCTTAGCTTTGTGAGCAGGGTCAGTGAGTGGACTTCCTCAAACAGCGCAGAGGTGAAATTCAAACTCTTTCTTGATTTCATTCAGCTCCGTCTCCACAATGATGCGCACATTTCTCTGCCCCTACCTTTTTAGTTCTTCTTGCCTAACCTTAACCCACTGATCCAGTATCACCACAGTACCAAAATGTTTACTCAGCTGAAAAGAGGACTTAATAAGATCCAAGTAATCATTTTCTATGTCCCGTGGATGACAAACTATGAAGATGTGTGGTAGTGGTTGCATTGATTTATTTTCAGCTGATTAACACTGATTTTTTTTTCTCCTCCAGTATTGAGCCAAAGGTTGTTCATGTGACGTGCACTCCGGATCTGATTAGTCAAATCTCCAATTTGATCGTGTTGAGTCATCTGTTCCCACATTCCTCAAAACAGCAGACGCATATCAGTTTGACCTCACAAAAGCTAAAATCCCTTCGGCCGACTGATTTGGCAGCGGCCGTTTACCCAAAAGAGCAAATCTTAGATGAAGCTCAGTGACATATTGCCTGTTGAAATGTTGCCAGTATTTTGTTATTCAAGGGTCAAATATTGCCAGACAAACTTGGAGAAGTAATGGGGTCATGTTTTTGGTAAATGAATCAGATTTGTGCCACATAAATGCTGCAATATTGTGCAGAAGTTCTTAACTATAGAACTGGGAAATAAAAGCTTCTGTATTAAAGCTGAATAGTGAGGATTAAAGTAATTTAAGTTCAAATTGACTTTTTAAGACACAATTGATTTGGGTATTGCAGTGTGGGCTGTGTAACAGAGAACATGATCAACACACATGCACATGCACACACACACTCATCACACACACACACATCTTTGTACTTCTGTCTTTGTGCTGGCGTTCATAGAAATAATGGTTTCGTGGCTCCTCATCTTCCCTAATCATCACAACTAACTCTAAATCGAAAACCAATTCTAACCTCAACCTTAAAACCAGGTCTTAGCCCTCAAACAGTCCTTTGAAGTTGTGAGGACAAGCCAACATGTCCTCACTTTGATAGTAGGATGAGGAGTTTGGTACTCAGTGTGTATTGAAGAGTACAATAATACCCCCCCCCCATATATACACACACACACACACACACACACACACACACACACACACACACACACACACACACACACACACACACACACTCAAACAAGTCCATTCTGGCCTGAAGATGAAAGATGCGAGCATGTGCCAGAGGTCTTGCTCATCATAATGAAATGCAGGCTGCATCTGAACCATCCTCCCATGCTGTTTAGTGTGAATGAAGAAAGCACAGAGATGATGATGGAAGATCGTGTGGAGGCCTCAGCTATCGTTGACCCTTTTTTATTTCGAGAATTAAGAAAGAATTTATTAGTCATTAGGTTTTCTGCAATCGTTCACTACTCTTTTATACCATCCATGAATATTGTTAATGACCCTGTCTGAAAATGGTCTTTACACGTTCATGTACTGTTTTTATCTGCTGTCCGCCCCTCTGTGTCCAAAAAGCTTGAGATGATCTGAAATATCTGAAAAGTACACTCACGTATTGTCAGCGTTGCGGAACAAGCCGTCTGATTTTCTTCCGAGTGCACACAACACAGCGCACAATTTAAAGTACAACCAGAACATGGAGTCAAATATCAGTCACTCTCTTTCAAAGTTCTGTCACATCATGCCACATATGCTTTTTGCAGCTCCCACATTCTTTGTTTGAACTGTCAGTTAAGGCGCAGCCATGAAAGCCTCAGCGAGTTCACCACGAAGAAGATCAAAGGATAAAGCCACGGAAACCTTGTAATCCAGCATCATAACAGATTTACACTTGGTCTAACCTCAGTTTCAGTTGGTTTATCTCCTTGGCTGTGCTCATGCAAAACAAGAAGCGCTCCAGACAATGGCATTCCAATTCACATGTGAGGCAGGGAGCAGATTTGCAGCATCTGGATGTGACAGCCGATTACCTCCCCTCTCCATCCAACACACACACACATACACACACACAAACACACGCACACACACACACACACACACACACACACACACACACACTCACGCTCACCCCCTGTCTAATCCTCCATGTGGGTGCCTTCCTGCTCACAGACATAGGGGATCGAGTGGGCCATTGATTCCCATCCTGCATGCCATGGGCCAGATAAACAGTGCCAAACACACAAGATGGTCACATAATCAATAACAAACACAGAAACATGATAAAGAACTCTACAGTCCATTGACTGTTTCTATTTCTTCTGCTTTAGCTTCTTTTTTTAAGTATTCACTGCACACAACATTTTATGATAATGAAGATGAGATTAAAGCAGCCTGATCAAAATTAAAATGGCGTTTTTTCAGTGGCTTCTCATTCCTGGTGCCATCAGTTTTTTTTTCCTTTTCACCTTACTGTAAGAAAGGTCTTTTTTTACAATCTGAGAAACTATAGACAATAAGAACCAGTGACTGGTAAATTGTAATATTCATAAGACTGTCTCGAGGCGCCATCTAATAGCCAAGCTAGTGGTATTTTTTTTAAAAGATTAGCAAGATGGAAAATAGCATATTAGGATCAGTGGTGACAGATATTCTTTAAATTTCATGCGCTTGATAATTTCATCCTGTTTAATCTCCACTTTGATGCACACTCATCTCTCACTCTACTTTTCATCTCAGAATTCCTTCTATCCATAACACACGTTGTAGAGGAGCTCTCAGTTGGCTCCGGTACAGAAATACACACATTTATCTCTGATAATCCAAAGCATGTTCAAGCTCAAATTACAATCTTTATGCTTCTTAAACTTCAGGATAACTGGCTTTATTAGAAACTGCTGCTTCCAACATCATCCAGATTGCCACGGGGCACATCAGAATTATAACAGTGTATTACATATGTCATAGAGCATATGATAAGCATTGATTAGCCTGCTTCAAAATTTGAGTCATTTGGGTTTCAAAACTACAGAAGAGAGAGCATTTTATAACAAACAAATAATAGTGTCCAAGTATGTCATATCAAACTGATAGCTTCGCTTTAAGATTGATGGTCTTTGAGAAACCTTCAACGTGAGACACATACAGGCAGAGTCAGGTATAGAGTCGGTCCAGTCAAGAGAGCAGATAATTCCAGATACCCTGTAATGATCCACACAACCTAAGGTGGCCCTATTTAATTCAGGAGTGACTCTTCTTTCCACCCCTTCCTCTTCACACAGGATTGCTGGAGCATTTCTAGGGGTCACGGAGCCAGAGGCAGGAATACACCCTGGATCATCCGAATCCTTTGATTGACACAGCCCATTCCCTCACAATCCACTTATTTTGTTGTTACTCTGTAGTGAGACAAACATGCTGCAGAAGCTATGGCTTATTTCTCTCTTCTATCACTCCGCTATTCTCGGTTCCCCTTCAGAGTATGTTAAAAGGAGAAAAGTATGGCATGTTTTTGCCCCTGTGTTGGTTTTTTTTTATTTTTTGCAGAAGTCTGCTGTGGAAGATTCATATATATTTGATGCAAACAGAATTTTAAGAAAGAGACACAATAATGTCTCACAGTTTGGCTGCATCTGAGACAATGATTTTCACACACACACACACACATACAGACACACACACACACACACACACACACACACACTCGCATTGCACTTTAGACGGCTGAATTGTTTAATTGTAGCTGTTGTCCCACAGTCACACCTGTAGAAGTGATACAGAGTTTTTGCGTAATGGAACATAGTCAGTTATGAGGTCACAAGCTGAATCGTTTTTCCCCAGAAGCCCTGTGGCTCTTGACTATATCAGAATCCAGCCATCAACAATCACAGAGCAGCCATCACAGTGTGCACTGCATCCGTGAGTGATCAGTTTATGCCGCAGTCTGATTCTCAAATTACATCAGAACATACTGACAGGTCCATTCTACTGTAGGCAGCAACATACAACAATTATCTTTCAAGTGATTGTAACTTTCAAAATTAAAATGGAAATGTGAATTTTAGTGCGACTCAATAAAATTCCTCAAATCATCCTGCTTATAGCTAATGGATAGGGGAATGTAGCAGTTTATAGGTCTGAAGCACTTGCACCATCTCAGCAGACATGATTGGTTACTTCCTCTCCACTTTTATTCAATTCATTTTACATCTACTGAATTTTAATAGAAGCACGTTGTGGATCTAATGTATATTCACTTTTACACGACAAGAAAGACAGCCAGACAGTGATCACCATAGAAACCACCACAGAAACCATCCAGGGAGTCCTGGATGAAACACATGGAAAATTGTACAAACAGTTTGATATTTGTTGACTCACCTTTGGGACGGTTGATACAATGGTGCTGTTACTGACTTTTCTAATCTGTGTCCAGGAAAATAAATACGCATCTGTCACCATTTTCAACGTGAACACCTCAGAAAGAGCTCAGAGGTGAAGACAGGGCGCGTATGTTCAACATGTCAGGAGAAAGTCAGGAGAAACAGGAGAAAGTCCTGGAAAGTCTGTCAGAGTCAGCGTTTAACCAGGCAGCCACAGAGTCATTTATTCTGCAACGAGTTCTGTGAAATACCAAAAGCTAAACTGGGTTTTTTAACATGTAAAAGAAAAGTCTTCTGAAGGACTGTTTAGAGCTTAATAGAAGATGCAGAGTTCAGTTCAGTGAAATAAACCAAAATGAATTCAAAGAAAAGAACATCGCAGGGTTCAGTTGGATAAAGCAGCTGTAAAACTCCATCTGCTGTGCATTAAGGGTACGAGTGCTGGCTCTCACTGAGTTATTAAGTTACCTTTCTCCTTTTAAATCTCCTGGCCCGGTACAGAGCCAGTGAGGATTATCCTGTTATCACCGTAAAGCATCCTGGAGCTGGGCTCTGATTGGCCAAGCAGAGCAGCGCTCCCAGCTGTCTTTGCCCATTTGTGAGAGAGGGGACGCTTAAGACCACACAGAGGGCAGGGTTTCATTGGAGCAACACCGGAAACACAGCGATATCAGAGATCCTAACCCAGATGGCTATTGGCTTGTCTCTTGTAGTTGTTTGTTTTTAAACTTATTGTGATGAATTTCTTACCATTTCCATCTAGATCTCATAAAGGATCTCCGGTCATTGTGCGGACAGGATTCAGAAAGCCGAGCCTCCTCTGAATGCGCGACCAAAGATGGTTCATTTTCCATATTCATGATCCATATCCGTGCGCATCCTGGTTTGAACACAGGAAACGTATTGAAGGCGCTCTGACACCAAAAGGGCAACCACCCCGTGACTTTGATTAATCAGTCTCATTGGAGTGATGTCACATGTTCTTTATTTGCTCATAAAGAGTGCAAGCAGAGCAGATGGTATCTGGGAGCAACATATTCTCATTAGGAGGTCCAGAATCTGCATATCTGAAAGGAAAAATGAAGGGGGGCAGATAAAATCCTGGGAGTTTTGGCACTGATCAACTGGCTGACCTTCTGTCCAGTCTGCTGGCTGTCAGGCTGCGGTATAAGGATGGAGAATGAGAGGAGAACTGACAGTTGCAGAAAGCACCGGATCTGTTCATCTAATAGCTGATGGCTGATCTCTAGCTTTCACCTTTCACAGGTCTTTTGTTACAGGAGAAAATCAATGACGCGCAGCACAAATATAAAGGCTGACGCTTTACTGTAAGACCAATTCATAGTAATGACATGTGGTGCCAGAGCTGGGTGGGCGTGTCCATCTGCCCAAACCCCTCCCACTTATCACAGCACTTGCTCTCCTATAGGGATGTGGCGCACTGTAACTGGGCAATAATACGGCCGCGGCTCATTGGAGATCTAGAAATTGTGCAGCATTACTGCTTCTTCCAAGTGACAGCTCTTCTAGCTTTTAAGCTTAGTTATGCCACCGTGGCAAGTAAAAAAAAAGAGTGAAGCATTACGATCCATAAGCCCTAATAATTTCATGTATTGCTCAAACTAAGCTGTGCATCAATCAACCAGATTTACAGTCGTCCCACTTAGCGAGAAAGTCCTTTTGTCCCCTAATTTGAAGTTTCCGGCAGATGTTGCATTAAGACGTGTTTAACATGCAACAGTCTGAATATTTCAATTTGAAACGAGCGAATATTACATGTATAAGGAAGTGTAGAATTATTCCAACTTGAAAGGGAGGGATTTATTTCCCTTCATTTGAAGGAAGGTGAAATTGTCAAAAGACAATGATGCTTATATGGATAAAAAGAAATAAAATACCAGGATCATTTGAGGTAACTCCAAATGAAAGATTCACAATCCTCCTTTAGTGGGTGTAGCTTTAGGCTACAGACTTAGCATTTTAATAGACTCTTGAATTTTAGGAGGAATACATCTACATATGGCTTAGCCATAGCTATATTCAGTAGAGTAGTTTTTAATGTGCATTTTGAAGGGCTTCTGGCTTCACCAGTATGATCATTCACTTTTGGAATTATGTATAGATCATATACTAAAACATTTATATCCATGGCCATTCAATTCCAGTGAGAGTCTGGTTTGCTAACAGTAATTTTCCAGATTCCACTAGAGTTTCTTTTCATCAGGCTTCATAATGAACAAAGTGTTCATTAGTAATAGTAGTAGCAGTAGAGAAAGCTTCATGTTTGGCCGACATTGTGGTCTGGAAAAAAATGGATTCTGTCAGAGAAGATTTGCCTCCATAAGTGTACTGTGAGGTTTCATGAGGAATATGAAAAGCAAAAATATGACCAAGATCATTTGGTCACATCCAGGTGAAAACAGGTGTCCACCTGGTAGAACAGAGAACCTGCTGAATTGCGACCCTCGTAAAACCGAGTTGAATAGCCCCAGCTTAGAGGGCAAGGTATCAATGTGCTGACGTGTTTCTCGTCTTTCTTAACAAAACTTAAGTACTGATTGGAAAACTACGATTTTTAAATGAGTTTTCTCTGCATGGCGCTGGGGCTCAGCCATGGAGATACAAGGAGGAGCTCAGGATAGAGCTATTTCTCTGCGGTCAGATGATTCTGCAAAGGCATTTGGTTAGTGTGTCTGCCTGTGGAGGTGATTTTCACATGTCCAGCCAGGAGTAGACCCCCAGGCAAGGCCAGACTGTGCTGGGGGGATTACATCTACCACCTATCTCTGAAGTGCCTCTGTGGCCTCCTGGGGAGCTGGAGGAACTGGTGGGGAAGAAGATGGTGTGGACATCCTCCTGAGTATGCTGCAAATGCTACTGTGGTGGAGATCAGCTATTTCAGAACAAACCGCATGAATATTTTTAGTCTGAATCTTGTAGAATCTGTTATTTTTTGTCAGGTGCTCTCTTTCTCTCTGTTCTTCATACCTATGTATGTGTGCACCAATCAAGTGTCAGCAAAGCGCCTTTCACACCTTATAGGAATGTTCTTCTAGGAACTGCTCACTTCTAAAGCAGTTCTAGTAACTACCCTCCCTCAAAACCAATTTTTAATTTGCTTTCACACTGACCAGTGACCCTAGGGACTGGTACGAGTATAAGGGGAAACATTTAAGTTGTGAATACTCAAATTGATTCAGATTCAGAGTATGTTATCAGTCCCAGAAGGGGAATTCATTTCTATGGTCAACCTGTCCATAGCAACAGAAATGCCGTGTAACAAAAGATAAACAATACTACACACACAATCAAACATTATCACATCTGTAACACCAACTGTTACCCCAACCAGTAACAACGCAGCACAGCAGGATACAAAATAATCGCTCCCCATTTGTAAATGTCAGTTTTGACAACTAATTAAATGTTAAGCAAACTGATTTGGTCAGTGTGCCTCAAAACAGTCCATTTTCCACCTCCACCTTACTGTTATGCCACAGCAACCTGTGCAAGGATCCACCTACTCAAAACTATCCTCATGTCTTCCTCCCTGGCAGAAAAGATGAACAGGGCAAAGATAAAAGACCATCTGTGGGTGGAGCTAAAAGTAGCTCATTAGGATTTAGAGAAAAAGGCAATCAAACCAGCTGTTCTGAGCAGGGCTGTTGAAACAGGTGTGTTTGTTACCAACAATCCATTTAGACATCAAGGAACCATCTTAACTTGCAGAAAAGAAACACACCTTTAACAGTTCACAATAATTCCAGCAAAGTAGCTCATATTCATTGTGCATGTAACAGCCTTATAGCAGATGGGATAAAATAATTTGCATAATGGTTTGTTTTCAACACCGGTGATGTCAATTTGTATGTATATTTGTATGTATTACACTGTGAATACTGTTTCGAGAGCAGCAAAGAGGAGGATTAGGATTGATTACTTAACAGCGAAACATGAGAAACAAAGTTGTCTAGTACTAGCAGAGTTTGCCAAACAAATGTTGTGCTACTAAGTCCATCCCAAACCCCAACAGTGGGTGTGACTCATCAGTTGGACCAGTCAACACTCAACAAATCCCTAAGGGTTCCTAGGGGAAAATACCCTGCTCTGTGGTAGGGGCTAAAAGAGTTGTAGGAACAATGGTCAACCTAAAAAAATCCCAAATCCATTTGGCCTGAATGCAAAAGAAAAAGGGTTACAGGAACTCCAAAAATTAATTGAGGGGGACTTAAGATGTCTAACTACCAGGGGAAAAGACAGTCACTGTGCTGGAGCAAAGTGTTGTTGCTCTGCTCATAATGATTGGAGAGATATAGATTATCCTTGTCATTTCCAGGATATTTTAGAAAATTCCATTAGCTCAGGAGCAGAGGTCTTCATTTTAACACCACATGGAATTATATGTATATATGGCCATGTAACAACTTTTCGGATTGTGATAATGCATCTGCCGCTGAAACCCACACAGGATGGAAAAAAGCACTTTTTTTTCTTTTATAGTTTCTTTTCAATACAACAAAGCCTCTCGAGAGAACTGATGTAACTTTTTTTGCCCTAGGGCCTGCCAGGAAAGTGTCCTTACAAAGCCTTTGTAGAGTCTTTCTGCGGGGTAAGAAGGAAATATGTCACCACTTTATTTGAGGACAAAGTGAACAGAGAAAATCAGCCAGCTCGTTTGACCCTGCAAACCTCAACGCACTCACTAATTTCACAGTAACATCAAAACCCAGCAGCCATTTGTCACCAAATTACACTGGAATTTATGGAACATCATCTGAGCAGAAGACATTATTTTTTATAAAGAAGTAATGAGGAATGGCTCCTCCAATTATTTCAGGTATATGTGGACAAAAAATGCTCAACACAGTTTGCTGTAGATCTGTCATTACCTTGAATTTAATGTCGACATAATGTCAAGTGACCTTGTTTTGTGCTCATAATCTGATATTAAAAGGAGAAAGCTTAGTCACAATACGAGGTAAAAGATGCTCATTCTGTAATTGTTGGAAATACTACTTCAAGCATTAACTTATAATTTGATTGATGTACAAGTTAGATTTTTTAAAATGTATTTATTTTATCTCTAGCTTTGCTAAGCCTGCCCTTGTCCTTATCTTTTCTTTACTACATCAATAGCTATAATATTTGAAGCATAAGTATCTAATTTTTGAGGATAACTGGTTGCAGAATAATTATCAATAACAAATAATAATAACCTAACAGAAGGTGAAACTTCAAAAAAGTCAGCACCATCCTTATTGCTATCTTTTTTAAAAGCAAACTTACAGTGTGTGTGCAAACTTAGAGTGTGTGTGTGTGTCTGTGTGTGTGTGAGTCTGCCAAGGATGCCTAAAGATTTTGATTATGCCCTAATTATATAAAATGTTGACGGCTCTGATGTTAATTTCAGATCATTGAGCTCTTTGTGTTCGTGCCGTTATCACCTGAAGCCTCCACTGATCCATGTTGAAAGAAAGATTTGCGTTAATGGCAAAGTTTTATTCCTCAAGTTGTTGGCTAAAATGCCTGTTTTGTGTTTCTGTTCAGGTATTCAGGCCTGCTACACAAGGCAGGGGGCTCATACATTTTAAAGAGGAAGCTTTTTTTTATGGGATGCTGTTCATAGTGTTCAAAATAATTTTCTGTAACTTAAAATACTTTGAAAAACAAATATTTTTGGCCTCCTTTTGTGCTTTCTTTATGTAAAAGTAATGCACCCTGACCTCCTGGTATGTGTGTAATTTATAAATCCAAACCCGTCTGTCAGGGGCTTTTAAAAAAGCCAAAAAACCTGCTCCGATCACAGAATTAAGTTATTATTTATTCATTCCCTTGTCAAGTCAGCACTGATTCACTGGGCTGTTTTGACAGCCTTCTTATTGGGAACACGACAACTTTAATTATTTTTTTTTTTTTTAAGCAAGTTTAATTTAAATGGATATGAGCGCAAGTTAGTGACTGAATTTACGTGTCAGCAAAATAAATGCATGTGTTCATACTGGACTTTTTAAAATCTATAACATCTGACTTGCTTTTCTTTCAGTGAGGGGAGTTGAGATTACTTTAGATTATGCTCTGGATGCATGGCCAGATGAACTGATTTGTTTTCAGGTCTCCTTTATGCAAAAAGTCATTTAAAAAGATTCAAAATGGTAACTTCAAGAACTCAACAGTTCAGAAGCAGATGATGAACCTTATGCAAAAGAGGAGCATTTGTTTTTCATTTATTTTAATTTGTATTTAAAGCACCCTCTTCAACATGCAAAGATTTTTGCAGGCAAACATGGGTTTTGTATCAATATCAAGATAGCTAGTGTATTATTATTTGCTATGTGCATCCAGAGGCTTTGAACATCTAAATGGATTCATTTTATGGAACATAAGTCACTGTGGTGTAACTATACACACTGATGTCAACAGCGGTTCTCAAGATTTCCACAACAAATTTGCTTTATGATAGGTTATTTATAAAGCTGTGCCCTTCAGCTCGTTCATTCATTCCCATTTTAAAGTTAGTAAAAAAAAAACTGCTGATTCGTATTGAAAAAAATGTGTTTAGTGTATTTGATTTTTTTTTTTTTCAAATAGGGAACACAATGTTACATTTTGCAACATAAGTCAACCTGTCCAAATATATAAGGTCACATCAGAAATCAATCCGTGCCTAACAAAGTGTCAACTGGATTGTTGATCATCCAAAAAACTGCTTCTGTTCTATCTGGTTTGGTGGGAAGTGAAACTATTTAAGCTAATGCTGTATGAAAAGACTGATTGTCCATCTCAGGGGGGAGGTTTAATGAATAACTGTCATTAAGGCTCGTCAGCTAGACACAGGCCCACCCATACCACCTGATGGGACTGGTCATCAGGGGAGCTGATAGGGTCACATGTCCCAGGAGAGAGTGGAGTGTACACCTAGGTGTGAATGAGTGCTCAGCACTACGGATAAAAGGTTAGATGGCTTCTTTTACCCCTCTTTCAAACCATCTGTCTTCCCTGGCTAAAACTGCAATGTTGCTGTCCTCGAATGAGTGACCTTTGTCCCGTGAGCACAGGCGAACAGCTGATTCTTGTCCAGAGGAGCTGGCTCCGCTGTTTTGAGCCATGCTCTTGAAGAGCACTTGTTTTGCTTCTCCAATAAACAGGTCAGTCTTCACTGCACTGGACCACATCCACAACATTGCTCTGTTTTACCAGACTGTCCTTTGGATGCACCAAGCTCCATGTCGATGTTATCAGGCTTGAAATCAACAGGAATGTGATGCTCTTCGGAACCTCTTCGGTTTCTACAAAACACCCACAACATAAGGATGATGGTGTTTTGACATTGTTCCTTCTTTCCTTGGTCTGGTCTGTTCTTTTTAGTGAAAGTCCGCTTAGCCAAATGTTCTGAGGGCACTTCTGATGTGCTGTTCCTCCTTTTCTTTGCCTTCATCTTTGGTAGCAACCCAACACCCAACTTCTGTTGTTAGAGTGTGACTTCAGTCAAAAAGTAGGTATTAGTCTGTGTGGGTACACTTCCACATTCAGAATGACACCTCCTTCCATTTGGACTGCTCAGTCTAAGAAGGCCAGAGAATGAGCCAGTTTTTCACACGCTCACCACCATAGGTTGGGGATGTTCCTTGTTGTTTTTAAATTCTTCTTTTCCACTTCCTCCATGTATAGGTAGGCTGATATTGGGAGGCAGGTGAACCCATAGCACAGTCATGTTTGTGTCTGTAGTAGTTTCACCTGTATTGAGTGTAAGTGGGTCAGGAGAGCACAGATGTGTTCTGGGTTGAGGTTGTTTCTGTAGTGTGTGTTCATGTGATAACTGGAAAGGGCAATGGATAAGAACATACATGAACATCAGGTATCATTCACTCCCTTTTCTCCAGTTTGTAATGAAAGCTATTGTGTGGGTAATCCATATTATTTTCACACAAGCTACTCACTGTGGGTTAAATGACTGGCTCCCAATCAACACATAGTGTTCTTACACAAGGAGCAATTTCAGCAATCAAATAAAAAGTGTAATTAAATAGTGACCTCAGATATCTGCACCAACTTCCTTGCGATTTCAAAACTATTTAGCAATAAAGCTTTTCCTTATTCTTTATTTTGTGAAAAAATCAAGACATCCCCAACCTTAACAAGTTTCTTTTTAATTGTACATCGCTTAAAACCACTACATCTACACTTGCTCATATACATTTAGGTTTGCATCACAATGAAGGAAGAGATGAGGATTTCTGTAATTCTTAAATTAACAACCTTTGCATATAATTTAGCTCATCATCCTCAAATAGATTTTCATGATAACACTAATGCAGTCTGTCAGCTGTGAAAGTTAAACATATTCCCAGCACAAAACTAAAACGACAAATGTCAAACTGAGAAAATAACTATAATCTTTTCTTTTTTTTACCATTTAATTCTCTACAAAGATCAAGCTGAATTAGATTTCACTTGCAAATCAACACTCTTAGACTTGGTCATACGTGGAGAATTCAGCCCAACAAGCCAGTGTTACTAATCTAACCTGAAAAGGACCCATAAGTACCGGGACCAGCACCTGTGGGAACAAGAGTGAGTGGACCCAGGTGAACCAGGCACAGAGGAGGACAAGGGTTTAAACACACCAAGAGGAGGTCAAGGGACAGGGGGAGACAAAGCAACAAAAACTACCTGACCCTAAAAAAAGATCACAGAGGATAAAAAAGGCAAGGTTTTATGTAAGATTAAACAGCTACACAAATATGACCCAACATTCTGAGTCAGGGAAATGATGAGGTTTATTTTAATATGTATATATATATATATATATATATATATATATATATATATATATATATATATATAGTTTTTTTTGTTTTTTTTTTTTTTTCTACAAACCTCTAAAACCTCAAAGTGGGCATCACCACAAAGTGGCAGGATCAGATCTGCAGCCACCTTCTCCCCAGCATTCCCAGCAGGCTGGAATGGTTTAATGGCTTTGGAAATGAGCGCATAAGAGAGTTGCAACTGCAGGGAAAGTAAATGGAATGTGGTTATATTTCAGCGCTTCTTCTCACAGAGACCAAAAGTCATTTTGAGCCAGTGAAAAGGCTGCACTCCAATCTATTTAATGCAGAAAGCTTAATGAAAGAGCCCAGAGATAATTTGGGAAAGATGAGGGAGAACTGAATAAATTAAATTAAACTCAATGCTGATAATTGCACTGCTGAAGACCAAATGTGATGTCCCCTAAAATTGTCAGATAATGTGGACACCTAGACAGATAAAACCAGGCATCTTCGCCGGCTGAGGCCCCGCGTGTGTGGCGCCCTCACAGCCACTAATTGACTAAGGTGCTTCCTTCTCTTCCCCAGACTGGGGATTATAAACACTGACAGTGGTTAAGCACACGCTTCTACTGCCCCCCCTTCCCCTGGCGGCGGTAGCGGTGGGGGGGTTAACACGCGCTGGAATCTCATGGCAGAGGAAGATTAGAGCCTCCTGATGAAGCCAGGGCAGCAGCCTCAACTAGAATTCACAGAGAATGGATCATTATTCTTTATTTGAGTGTGAAATATTGCAGAAATGCATGGTGACTAGGTGTCTATGAATAGTCTCCTCAGTTTTTTACCTAAGTTAAGTTCCCAGTGCAGTTTTACTTGCTGATTAAATGAAGAATGCGTACTTGTCCAAACACTCATATAATGATCAAAATTGGTATTTCTATTTTACAATTTACAAAATAGTATTTATACAGCTTCCACCAAAATCCTTTGTGGTTTGTAGAAATCAGTACACAAACTGATGTTTTTTATTCTTTCTTTAAAGATCAAGAACAAAATGAGAAGAATTCACAGATACAAATCAAAGAGTCACTTTTAATGATCTACCTATGTCGCTGTCTCCCAATTCTTCTCTTTCATCTCAGTGAAATGAAAGTTTTGCAAATGAAACCTCTCATCAACTCAACCAGCAATTCGAGTCGATTCAAGATTCAGAGGTTTACTGCAATGCTCAGAAATAAATACGTGTATAGAAGCACATTTTGAACCATTAACACTCATTTGCCAACACTTATGAGGCTCATTCCTGACCTGAGGTTCTTTAAAATGTGGATTTGTAACTCTTATTACAAACACTGTTGTGTTTTTGTTGCCGTGTCTGCTTCTTTAAAAAGAATCCTGATTAGCAGGATCGAGAATGTCTCCAAAGTGGCTCAGCCCTGAATGATTGACATTTCTTTGCAGGTCAAATTTAGACATCAAATCAACCCCCACAGCCCCCAGAATAGCTCCTCTAATCTCTGATGTCCCCACTCACCACTGAATTATTCACAGTCTGTAATAGGTCATCAGCATCCTTAAGTTATTGTTTTTTTTTACCAGCACAAGAAACAGAGAGAGAGAGAGAGAGAGAGAGAGAGAGAGAGAGAGAGAGAGAGAGAGAGATTAGTTTCTAAGTGCAAGCAAAGGTTCTGCAACCTCGTAATGACACAGACTTTTTCTATGGTGCCACTGTGTCATCCAGCCCAGGAGCAGCGGGACCACGACCCGTGGCAGCAGGTCAACGCACACAAACACATCCGAGAGACATTACATAATTATTAATTTTTTTTTTTTTTAATCCCAACAAAAGATGCATTTTTTAAAAAACTTAATTTCACCCAAACATTGTGAAAGCAATCTCTCTTAACCAGACATGCTATGAACTGTGAACTAAGTCCTCCAAATGCAGCGGGGAGCCCCAAGAAATCATTTTTCCCTTGACTTCACCAACGCCATTTGTGTGCATAGTGCCTTTCCACATGTCTCACCATCTCCAATAAATAGCGCACAACCGAAGAATTATTGTTTTCTGCAGATTAACTACATATCAGAATGTCACCAGAGGATATTAACAGATAAATGTGCCGAAATCACTTAACTGCATGTTTAACTTTTTCTTTTTCCTCAGCATTAGATATGAAATCCAGTGATGTATATTTGATATAATGATGTTGTTTTCCAGCTGATTCCACATGTTTAGTTGGCAAATCTTTTTTCATTGGAGGCTCAGCTCGACAACTAACACACACCATCAGTGTTCAAAAACACCTCCCCAGTTTTTACAAAGGAAATTGGGATATCCCAGGTGAGAGCACTTAAATAAGGAAGCATTGACATCCTGCCTGCGTTTAAACACTGTAAAGTAAATAGTACAGTTATTTAGAGGGCAGGTAACCTTTGTCATTTTAATGCATAAAAAAAAATGCAATTACATTGGCAATTTCTTTAGTCCAAAATTAAATTCAACTCTTTTGTTCTTGTCTTATGATGTATTAACACATGCCATTATTCTATTTCTGACAGTTATTACAAAATACAAACCAAAGTAAATGTGTAAAAGCATATTTTTATGGTCTCTTAAACTGACTTACTGAGTTCCAATTTGCAGATAGACTGAGCAGGGCTGTTTACTCAGAAAAACTGGAACCCCATACTTATTTCTGGATTCTTCAAGCTGGGGAAAATCTCAAATGACTTTGTTGCTGTCACACACACACACACACACACACACACACACACACACACACACACACACACACACACACACACTAGAGTGAAGGAAATGAGTGTTGGGAGCCATTTGTCACCTCTGAGGTGGAGGGGATTGGGGGGTGGAGGGGTAGTGAAGAGATAATGCAGCAGACTAAGAGGTCCACGTCTTTATGCAACACACTCCCTCACTCGCTCAGCTGGCTCTGCCAAACACATCACCCTTGTGGATCGCTGTTGCTTAAAACCGACCAGAGGTACTTATAAACGTTTGTACATTTTTTAATTTTTTGAACACATTGCATTTTGATTGTATATTAAATATAGATCAAATGAATATGGCTGATGCTGCGAGGTATGCAGTACAGCAGATCGATTGATTTTTTTTTTTTTTTAATTTTTACATTAAGACCCTGCCCAGAACACCCCCCTCTAGCCCCCAGGGCGATTCCAGATATCTGTGTTGCTTTGATTAATGACCACATTAATTAATGCTGAAGGGGTCTGTCCAAGTACCTCGGCGTGGAGGAGCACACAACAGTGAGCCAGCTGCAGCAGACAGAGCTCACACTCACATGCATGCCCACGCATGTGCCAAACACCTGGATCCCCTCATGCACACAAAAGTTGCACACAATAGGACCTTTTTTTGTATTGTTACCTATGAGACTGTTGAGGTCTACACCTGCTGCCAGCTTCAATAATTCAGACTGTGTAAATGTGTCTATTTGTTGACCCCAACACTATCACAGCTACAGATTGTGGACCACAGACATCTAAAGGAGACTTATACGGGAGTAAACATTGGGAATGCACAGTTAAAGTGTGAAACTCTAAAAGATTCAGAGTTATCTTCACAGCTCATTGAAGGCCACAACCCTCATCTATAGGATATGGTGAGGATTCTCAGCCTGTATCACTCAGCGTCCGTGTATCTGTGCAAAACTCTGATTTCAAAGGCTGCAGCTGATGTGGCGTGACCCACGCCTGACTAAAGCACCAACATGGTCCTGCTCGGCAGCCGTTGCTTCCTGCCTTAATGAAACATATGCCTATACCTCGGTTTTACACCCTCCTTATCCACACACCTTAGAAGTGAGGGCCAGAGGAAAACCATTTCAACATGTTTCCATGTGTAATTTTCAGCCTGTTTGTGATTTATTACTCTGTTGTTGAATGTGATGTTTTCTGGCTGGGAGGACTCTTGTGGTTCTGCTGAATTCTGCTGAGAACATGCTGAAGTTTGGTCCAGGTTGAATACACACAGAGCCTCACAGGAAGAAAGCCACAGCACTTTGTGCCTGTCACAAGCAACAACAAGCTGGAAAATTTGTACAAAACTGAACAAAAATGAGAAGTCCACTTACTTTAAAAAAAAAAAAATCATTCTTATTGTTCCTACATTCCAAAAAGTAATGACTATTTCAACAAAGAGCTCACTTACTCGCTTTCTACCGCTTGTTCCTCCACTGGGGGTCACCGGGGGACTGGAGCCTATCCCAGCACAATGGGCGGAGGCAGGGTCACCCTGGACTGGACACCAGCCAATCACAGGGCCAACACACAGACAAACAACCATTCTCTCTCACCATTCTCACCTATTGGCAATTTAGAGTTTCCAATTAGCCGAATGCCCAATTCTTCATGTCTTTGGACTGTGGGAGGAAGCCGGAGTACCCGGAGCGAACCCACGCAGGCACAGGGAGAACATGCAAACTCCACACAGAAAGTCCCCCAGCCCCCATCCCAACTGGGATTCGAACCCAAGGCCTTCTTGCTGTGAGGCCACCACACCACTGTGCCACCCCCTACAGAGAGCATTATTATATTTTTCAGTTGATTATTGAGACATTTAGGGTTGAGCAGGATAGTCTACTGAGATAAAGGACCCTGACAACAGCCGCTATGGTTTTCTTTCCTTGATGACCAGCTGCAGTTGACAATATGCTTCCATATTTATGACTTTTTACACTGGACGAGCTCTGTAGAATAAAGTGGAGCCTCTGAACAGCAACTACACTGAGTCTTTAATAAGACCATCATATAGTGTTTGTACTTACGTTGTGTTACAGCCACATTTATCAGAAACTCTCCACTCACACTTCCTCATTCAGTTACTAAACAGCGAGCGCAATCACAGCATCCACTTTATTTTCTAGAGTGAGAGATTACAAGGCAGGAGCACTGTTGACACTGGTTTTATTATTCCTCCATTATGCAGGCATTGCTAAATGTCATGTAAATGCTTCAATAAATTTCAATTTACTATAAAGCCACTAAGCTGCAATTTGTGCTTTGGGTTGATAAACTGAAATTGAGGCATGAGAAACATTCAGGAGATGGGACCTTCCTGAGTGTGCTATTATCCAACCATGAATGTAGAATGTCAGTGAGGGGAAAAGGAAATAATCCATGACTGACCGCAGATGTAGGAATGGCCGTACTGTGATCAGCCTCAACAATCCAAGACAGAAGTTCCAAGAGTGCCGATTAAATGGCCCAAATATTTGCACTAGTCAAGGCAAAAAGACAATTACTACCCTTTTTAAATCAATTATCAAAAATAATAAAATTTAGGACTGAAAAAACTGTATATTCTATATTAAAAAAAAACTCAAAGCATGGCATACAAATTCAGTTTAATGGATTCTATTCTCAATACTTCAATACTCCTAGAATCAACAAAGGATGTCAGCCGTCACCTCAGCTGCTGACTAAAATGTAGTCTGATGATGATGATGATGATGATGATGGTAAAAGGGCTGAAAAAGTAAATGGTATGGTAGATGGTAAAAGCTTTTAAATGAGAGGCTTTCTGGAAAAAGCCTAGATGCAAACAATGGCCTGACCTCTGTACTGCTGTCTGTCAGACAGGATGATGACAGTCCGTGACGTCACGCCGGTCAGACATCGTGCCGATTGCCGTATGGTGGGCTCTCTCATCTTTGCACATAACGTAACCTCAGGAAGCACCGAGACAGGTGGATATCAAAGCAGTGTTGGGGAGAGAGAAACGGGGCCTCAGCCACGTATTTAATGTCTTTACTGTGTCCTTCACGATGAAAGCAGGAATGAGTGTGCAAAAGCATGGTTGTTATTAAAGGAGGAACCGTGCATGACAGGAAAACACAGTCCAAGCATGTCTCTTTAGGCTCCTCTTTATGTCATTTGCTGCCATATTAGCCCTTAAATGCAACCATGACCTTGAAATTCACATGAAAACCGAAACATTGACGCACAACAAACAAGAGCATGTATCAAAGACTGCAGCACCAAGATAAGGTTAAATAGAACAATCATAGAATATAGTATCCTGCAGAGTGAATGCCTGCGATACTGAGGTATATTTAGAGACAATGTAAAGGTGAACATTCATCACTGATTCTGCCATCCTGCCGCGGAATGGCGGCGCTGTGTGGTTTGAGACGTGAGTTGGGGGCGAGAGGCGCTCTTTTCCCTCAGATGAATTGCATGTTCTTTTCCCCCAAAAATGAATTTCCTGACATACATGCGTAAATCTCATCAGCTCCCATCTCTCCGGGCGGGGAAAGACATTCAGAACGACAGCGGAGATAAATCAGCGTGTGGGGGCCTGGTGCAGCCTGTGTGGGCTGGGACAGAGACGGAGCCACTGGAAGCAGCCTCTGGCTTTAATGATGTGCAGTGATCCAGTGGAGGCGTGTAAATCTGCAGCTGGCGTCTCATTTTTTTTGCAGCCTCAATTCCTCTCCCCGACCTCCGAGGTCTTCGTCAGAGTTATCTGGAAGCCCGTGTGTCACGTTTGAGTGCAACCACGAGCTCTCGGAAGCAGAACAGCAGGTCCTGCGCAAAGAAGGAAAACGCTGCAACTCTGGGTGAAAAATCTGTGACTGCAGCCGAGGCAGCTCCTACAGAGACGTGTTTGCGAAATTGCAGAGGATATACATTTTCTTTTTTATCTTAAATTGCATAAATAATGCCTCCTGCATCTGAGGAGCAGCATGGACATCGCAGAAACATCACCAGGAGACACAAAAACACACCAAACAACCATTAACAGAAGAAAACATCAAATATGCAGAAATGATGAAAAGGAGGATGCAAAAGACTGTTTTACTGTCTCACAAGTCATTATTTAAAGGCCAAGGTCACAACTGCCAAGTTGTTGCACCCAGGCAAATCATGTATTGTTATGCAGCGATGAATAATAAGGCAACAAGGGGTTGTTTAACAATTGGACAGTAAATAAAGGCTTTGGGTCATTGATTCTTGATGTGTGAACACAGTATGACACGTGTGAGGATGTCAGAGAAGAAGAATGCCACTCGACAAAATAAACAGTGGCTAACAATTGAATTCACTCAAAATCTGCATTTCTACTGACCCTGACGTGACGGTATGTGCCTCTTTTTGGTTTTTTTTTTCCTTTGCTTTTTTTTTTAAAGGTAAAGCAACATGTAAGCAGAAACTGCTAGACACTAAAGTGAAGAACCTAACATCTGTTCAGTCCAGCTGCCAGAGCAGAAAGTAGTGTGCCTTTGCAGAAAGTCAACATTACTCTTCTAATTATAGGAGAAAGCGAGCCATGTCAGGTCAGGATAAACTGTTGATTTTTCAGGGCATCCTGAACCCAAACTCCATTATGACCAAAATAATGTTTTTACAGTTTCTGTTGAGACTCAGGACAGAATTGTAATAATGCAGTTATACTCCTGTATTTGTGAACCAACACTTCTGTCAGAATGGAACAAGGTCAGGATTGTACATTATCGCGGTACAGCAGGACCCACCCCATGAAGCTCTTAATAAAACAGAATAAATATCGCTTTAATGGCTGGGGAAGCCTGAGAGAGCATGCCAGAACAGGTTTGCATAATGTTCTCCAGAGTATGAGGTCATGTGAGGACCCAAACCTTTTCCAGACCTTGCGCATGGTTGTCTGGACTCATCTACTCACAGTATTGAGCTTTGAAGTCTCTAAACTGTCTCCAGCAGCAAATCGTTCTCCTAAAGTATCCTCTAATACCAATTCACAAATAAACTGTACAGCACACTAACATGTAGCGTGTAGTTGTATTATTACAGGCTTAGTATGGACAACATAAGGCGATGAAATGAAGTGTCTTTATAAAGAAACAATAACAATGACTTTCATAGACACGCTGCACTTTTCCGGTTAACAACCACAAACGATTGTCCATCTGAACACAAATGCACTTCATTATTACATGTAGTGGAAAACACATTTCTGTGAGCACAATTCTATAAACACACGTTTCTATTGATTTTACGTGAATGGACTCTAATGTATGTCCCTTAACCCTTAGCATGTATTTATTACTGTGTTCCTGAGTGAACACGCGTGTTAAAATAAAACACTGCCCCATTCACCAAGCTTCTTTGTTATTCTTGCACTGAGCTTCTCAGTTTGTGGACCAAGATGACTCAGTCCTGCCAATTAGAGACCCCATACTGTGATGTTTACCAGCTACTACTGTGCACATATGGACATTAGATACCATTATTGACTGCTTAATAAGCTGCTTACATCTGATGTCCGCCTCTTGTCGCTTTATGTTTAAGCTTGGCTGTATTTTTCTGAGTCTTTGTGTCACAGCAAAATAATTTTAGCTCATTAGTTTGCTCAGTAACGTTCAGTCGTACCAGAGTGTTGAACTGAACATGAAGGTCTCCACACAGAGTCCAGTCAAGACCCTGGCTGTTCCAGCGCATAGCCTTCATTTTATTTCCTCCTGGGCCACGCTTTGGTGCAGTTGCCTGCCCTTTTGGGTCGTTCTCCTGCTTGATAATTAAAGTGTGCTTCAACTTTTAGTCACACAGTGAAGAAGTTATTGATGTAGTGCACAATTGGTTGACTGGGGCTGAAGAATGAAAAAATAAATAAAAAAACAAGGCTTGATGCTCTGGGTGGAAAGTGTCTTGTGGCATACCCGGTTCAGAGAACACAGACAGGTGAACTGGGGTGGGGGGGCAAATATGCAGATAAAGATGAAACAAATAACAAAATTCAAGAGGTGGTTGGAGCTTATTCTTATGTGGTCGGACATGAACCAGAGTGGTCACAGGTCACACCTGGGCGCTGAAGGCATTGATCATGACCATCTTTTCATCTCAAAGCTGCGACCATGCAGCTATTGCTGCTGTTCCTCCTGTAGTGTGACTTTTGTTTTGTCTTGTTTTAGCTTGCTGCTCATTTTCACCAGATTTCTCTTGGACCTTTTCAAACCAAGTTCAGGTTGTTTGTCCCTGATGTTTGGATTGGGCGGGTCTAACATTCATCGCACCTACATGTGCTTTCTTAAAGAACCAGAACATCAATTTACTGTAGTTAATTAATTAATTTCGACCCATGTTTGATTGCATTGCCTTAATTACATTAAGATGTCTTCTTTCTGGAATGTTGTTTGATAAATGAAATGCTATGGATTTATTGAATTAATGTTTTTGAACAATAAAATTAATTTGTTGACCTAAATATTACTATCACGCCATGCAATATTGTGTCCAGGTTTTTCTGTTTTCTTTTGGTCTTGTCTGTCACTTCCTGTCTTGGATTCAGCCTTTGTGATTACAGGCCACACCCCTGATTGTTGGCACCTGTGTCTGATTGGCTCCACCTTGTCTTGTATTTAAGCCCCAGTCTTCGTCTTCGTAGTTGCGTGTCTGTCCTCCCTCAGGATCAGTGTCCAAGTGTTGTTCTTGTGCCTCACCTACAGTGTTTTGACTATATTGACTGTAAGTTTGTCCTGTCTTTGCCTACTGTTTTTGCACTTCTGCCTATTTTGCATGCTTCTCCTCAAACTGTTTACCTTATTAAACGCTTTTTTTGGGTTTCAACCTTTGTGGAATTCTGCATTTTGAGTAAATGGAATTAAGCATTATATTATTAAAAATGGAAAAAGTCTAGAATAGAATGTAGAATAACTAAGCGAGAAGGCACAGAACAATCGCTCTGGGACATTTTGTATCAACCTCCGGCTGCTTAAAATGCAGTTGAATTAAAATTATTTGAAGAGAAGCTAATCAAATGTGACTGTGGTGACAGACGTGTAAAAAGTGGGAAGGGGTGGTGGGTTTTTCACTTCCAGGTATCCAAACAGAGAATGGGATTCAGGATGGGATTCACTGTGCAAACACCACCTGCAGAAAAGTATTTGGGCTCCGCAGCTTCTCCTGCAGGCTGCTATAAATAAATAGCGTGTGTGCACGCGTGCAGTCACAGCTCTCCCATCCCTCTGGCCCCCAGGATGAGGCCTTGCCCACCATAAACACAAGGATGTAGTTGTTTTCTCACACATTGCACAATTAACTTATCACCCTGAGCAACTCGGTTCGCTTTTCAAAATCTTTCACAGATTTCCATCTTTTATAAAGTTATTTGAGTTTTTTTAGAGTTATTTGTGGCTGAGAAATAAAACTATTACAATCAGATGTTAATCTGTGAATTAACCTTTAAAGTTTGTTCTGTGTTATTAATTGAAGCTTGGGAGGAGGTGATTAAAGTCTCTACACCGTCGTTTCAATAAAGTGTTAAACGGGGCTCCTGCTGATTCACACTTTTAACGGGATTGATGAGGAGTGACAGATTAAACATTGCTCATCAAAGTGTACATTTCTATATCATATACATGTTCACTTTTTCAGCAACTCACAGCAACTTTTCTTTCCAAAGTTCTTTCATGAGATTTATTGAAGATCTATTTGACAACACTGTTACCAGATGGCTTTAGTTAGCATTGATTAACAATCAGTGTGGTGATAGATACGGATGATGCCAAAATCTTTGTTTCATGTCTTTTTACATATATGATTAATAAAGTGTCACTTATGGACTTTTAACCATTGGATAAAAAAAATACATTAATGAATAAATGCCCTTTAAAGACAAGATTAGTGCCATCATTCACTTACAGTGGTGTGTGAGGTAGAGGGACCTCAAACACTGGATTTAATGCCAAGTGCAGCAGAAGATTGCTCCAAGGGAAATCTAAATCCTAATAGATAGTTAATTCAGAAGACTGTAAGTAAAGGTCAGAAATGATTAATTCCAGCACATTATATCAAATACCAGTGATTAGTGGAGATAAGCAGGTCTGGACCAGGCTCCTGGAATGTATTTTGCCCTCTGAAACATAGTATGAATTACATAGATATATACTTGGACTAAAACCAAAATGGTATTTGTATTCATTCACCAATTTGCACCCAAAACACCTCCGGACAGAGAGGGCCAAGCCTTTTCCACCCCCACCAGCCTTTTCTCCTGCAAATCGACTCGCACATCGCAAAGTCTGCTGTCGCCTCGTCGGATGCAACCAAGGAAAATCCACTGTAGTGACAGTAATCTCTAATCCCCTGATATCGGCGTGTTCTACAAAACCTCTTATTGAACACCTGGAGATGGGGGATGGAATCATTCTTGCGCGGCTTACCTGCATTTCCTCTGAAATTAGCTGTTTGACACGCGCAGCTGCAGAGCGCCGACTGTGCCGCCGTGTTCATGGGACGGCGGCTGCCTGCATCATTAGCAACGTGGCTCCAAAAAAAGGGATTAAAGTTATCACAATGGCAGTTTCAGTGCTCTGCTCCACCAACACATGGCAGACACACTCACACATGAAGCATAGGAACAGACTCACGCATCCCCAAAGTCTAAATCTGTCGTATTAACCTGATCAGTGGCTGCTGCTTGAATCTCAAATCTGGATGCTTAATACCTTTGAGATGCTAAAAAATATAGGAGGTTGTTGAAGTTGGCCTCTATTATATCACATCACTCATATCATATTAAGCACTGAGAAGTATTAGTGTAATAATCAAATATGAGTTCAGATGCACGTGTTAAATGCTGGCTTATTTTCCAAATGAAAGTCACAGCTCTGTATTTGGCATAAACTTGCAAGAAAAAAGTGTTGAATATTTATATTTGTTAGTTATTGTTACTGTCTAGCTCCTCTCACTCTGCAAAAAAACAAGTGTTAGTCGTTCCTTCATGATTTTATGATATTTCGCAATCTGTAAAACTCTCGTTGTGAATTTGTTTTGCCCTTCAAAGCTCTGCTGGTGGTCTCTTTTCTACAGTCGCAGAACAAAATGATCCCTCCTATTATTCATAAACACCAAACTCCTGAGCAACACTCATCTCTGTGTATCCTCCACGTCGCTCACGCTGAGCCAAACTACACAATCACAACAACAATAACAGGCTTTACTGTTTGTTCTGGTTTGTTCTCACCTGGTGTCTGAACAAAATTAAAATATCCGCATTATATTGAATTTAGTTCAGTTTCTTTTATACAGTTACAATCAAAATTGTCTCCAGGTCTTTTACAGCCTGACCCGCCGAGCCTGACCCTCCTTTTTAACAGGAAGAAATCTTGAGCAGGACCAGGCTCATGTGGGATGGACTGGTCATTGATGCTTTATTCTTTAAATGTAAAATAATATTTTTCCTCAAAATCTGCAACATCTTTAGTACATTAGTGGTTTCTTTCCTCTGGCTAATATTAAGAACAGTTGTGCATAAAAGCACAGAACACTTTATTCTTGTTAGACTTATATAGTTTTATTCACTCAACAAAGTGGCCAGTTTCTCATTTTCTACATAAACAAATCCTTTGCAGGAAATAGTTGCTTGTGAAGTCAGCAGTGACCACAGGGTTATTGACTACTGGTAAAAAAACACAAAATAAAACATTTGTTTCCTCAGATTACAGACTTTAGAAAAGAAAAACTATGAAGAAACTATATGAATTATGTGCATCTCCTCAGGCTTGTTTATGCGAGAGGCAGATGTTTATACCTCTATTTGCACTTTTCCCATGGAAAAAAGAAGAAAAACCCTCAGAAGTGCTGGTTCCTTTTACATTCTAACCTTTTTCTCCATCTAGCTTTTCATATCTTTCCCTCTCCTTCCCTTAATGGCTTAAGTCCTACGGGGGAGTCAGGGATGATGCTCTTGCGGATCATTTAGACTCGCTGAAGGTCTTTCTTGTCACAGGAACAATATAAAAATGATAAAGCTGGAGTCTTTTTTTTTTTTAACCCTGAGCTTTCACAATGTTTTCCATTTCTGTCAAAGTCAGATGCAGTTTTGTGTGCGTATACATGACCATGCTCAGGTGTTGAATCAGATTCACAAGCTGTCCCCTATTTTATTGCCTCAACTGTGTGGAGGTGAAGATGGAAATCACCTGAAGCTAGATGTTGATATATACTGTATAGATGTGTTCCTCTCTCCTAATGTTCAGACAGTATTAGATCCCATCTTAAGTGAAATAATTCAAAATACAGCCATTCAGAGCGTGCTTCCTTCCTCAAATGTAGCATTTCACCAATTTAAAGGAGTAGCATTTTTAATTAGCCAGTAATAACCGTTTGCACTTAACCAAAGCAAGTGTGACATAAGCACATTTACATAATGTGCCTGGAGGACCCACCCTCCCTCCTTGCATCTAATTAGCTGCTCTTAACATACTGGGAGAAAAGAATCAATTTAGGCAACTATTAAATCAAGTCAGAGCAAGTGACCCCCAACAGGGTGAGAAATGAGGAGGTTTATGAGAGTCACATTACAGAGTTGTGTGAAAACCAGAGGCGGGATACGCACTGGTTCCCATTTTAATACATAGAATTGCTTAAAAAAATACAGAAGGAAATTAGAAAACTGATCAGTGCTGAAACAGAAAGGTAGACCATCATCCCAAATAATAATAATAATAATATTAATAATAATAACAACGATAATAATAATAATTTAATAGTAACAATATAAATCATTCCAAACAGATTAATAATATGAATAATTGATTAAATTATTCATGGATCAGGTTTTAAAGATAATTTGCTGTTTGACCACTAGCAGCATCCATGTTTGTGCTCACTTTATCAATGCAGCATCGCAGCTGATTTGTCATACAGATAAATTGCAGCAGAAATATGAGATGTCACACATTCATTATACATGCGTTTGCACACAATACTGTTTGATAAACACGGGTCCCTGTGACATATAACTGAAAGATTTGAGACCTAAATATAGAAGTAAGTGCTCGTGATTCTTCACTGGTGACTGTAAGAATCGTCTTGACATGATGGATTTATTCGTGTCTCTTATGTCATATTTTACACACTGGCTCTGAAGTTTAAAAGCTAAAACCTTTTCAAATGTTTAAAGTGAAAGATGATCCTTTTACCTGCCTCATTTACATTTAACTATTTAGAACCCCTTTTCATGCAGCTGTTTCGGGGGCAGAGCTTTGCGCTACCGCAGCACCTCATGTCTTATATAACGGAGCACTAAAAATAGCACAGCGAACTGAAATAGGAAAAAGGGGGCAAATAAAACAACAAAAAAGCTGTAATGCACACTGCTGCAGGTATTTTCAGAATGAGTCACTGTGCCATCTAACCGTCCCTGCACCGTGCAGACCTGCCTGGAACTTCAGTGGACACTGCATCCAAACTTTGAGAAAAACGACAAAAAAACAGTTAATGGCAATTTTAGCACTCGACCTCACAGCTGGAAGGTTCTGGGTTCGAACGGCTCAGAGGCTTTTCTGTGTGGCGTTTGCATGTCCTTGCAGACATGGGTTCTCTCTGGGTACCCTGACCTCCTCTCATAGTCATGTATGCACGTGACTTGGCTACTTTAAATTGACCTTGAATATCCTTGTTTGTTATAATAGCCTTGCAATGAGCTGGCAACTTGTCCACAGTGGACCCTACTTCCAGAAGATGGATGGATGGGCAAAAAGGAAGGGGAAGAATATTCCAAACCATTCTAGGCATTACCTGAACAGTACGCAGAACCCATTTTCCTTATGTGGGTGTACAAAACTTCAATAATGTCAGCTGCATTGATTGCTCTAAATTTATATTGATGTCATATTGGTTCTATAAACCACAATATAGATATATTTTTGAGGAAAAACTGAGAAAATATTCTATAATAAGAATACCTCTGGGTTCATTTTTGGGATGTAGCTTCACTCGTCCTTTGTTATTAGTTTGTGCATCCATCAAAAACTGCAATGTACTAAAATGTACATGCATATAAATATTAATGAGACATAGATGTGAATTTTTTCTTGCCTCAAAGTGGCCAGTAAGTCAGCTTCTTAACCTTTGGAGAGTCCACACATGAATGCTTTTACATTGGCAGGAGTGTGTTATAATATTTATGTTTTACTGTGTATGCTGGTGCCAGAGCTGCAGGGTTGCATACATTTATTTCATATGAACAATCTATATATATATATATATATATATATATATATATATATATATATATTTGTCTGTGTGTGTGTGTGTGTGTGTGTGTGTGTGTGTGGTGACATGATTTGGCTGCTGTGATCTCAACACAAAGAATGAAAATGTATGCTCATTGAATGCAGCAGCAGCAGTGGCCATAAATACGACCAGAGTTCTTAAAAAGAACAATAAGTAGACACAAGTTCGGGTCAGCATCAACAATTCCTGCCACTGTTGTGAAACTTGTAGCATGCATGATGCAGTTTAATCCAATCACACACCAGGAGCTATGACACACTCTTATGGATGTGCCTGTTTTGTTGTATGCATGTGAATAATGACCACATGTACGTGCTAATTAATCCAACATGAGGTCATTATCGGGGAGTAAAATTACATTTTGTCAAGGGTTCGGCGCAGTCATTAACTGTTTCTGTAACCTATTTAGGACAAAATGCTTTGTTGCGAAGTAAAATTGCAAGGTAAGTACTCTCAGGCCCGAGGGCACAATGAGGGCAATAATGATTTGTATCTCTCTTGCATCGCTCGTTTTTAATGAACAGTGAGAGTTCAAGGAGCCGCACACCCACCCATAAGGCCGATAGCTGCTTCATAGGCTGTAGCACCAGTGCAACATGGTCAGCCAACACAAATAATGCCAGGCTCCTTCCCTAATGTCGATTTAAAAAACGTGTATTCCCCAGCCTTCATTTTAGAGGTCAGTCTTGGGATGATGGAAGGAAAGCCACCTGGGCAGTGATGAATGTGGAATATTTGTGCGTGAAAGATGGCCTGACTGGAAACAGAGCGTGCACAAGCTCGCCAGTCCCTCCAGGCCGACTCTCGTGGTCGCGGGCCCCGGCCCCGGCCCCAGCGCCACACCTGTTTCCCCACAACACAAAGGTAGTATTCTAACCTTGCCTCCGAAGCCTTAATCTTCCAAATGCTGTTTGAGTATTTGAATTTCTGCACATCAATCTCTGGGCCCCTGCCTCGCCTTGATTAATGGCCCCCATCTATCATGGCACCATGCGGTGTGCGGGCCTTGCCCCGCCAGACAGCTTTGCTTTAGAATAATGGGTGCACTCCATCCCAGTCCATACCAGGCAATGATTGTGCATCCTTGTGATCTATCTGTCAAGCCCCTTCTGTCAAAAAGGGACAAAAGGGAGCAGTGAAGGTGGAAGCAATCGAGATGGAAGGGGGAGGGGGGCACTACGACATGACACCCAGGTAATGTATGCACTGGAAAGCACTTTTTCCAAGTAGAGCTGGATTTTTTTTGTGTGTTGCAGACCAGTTTGTGCCCATTTTCTGATGTTTCTGCCATCAAAATCATGTGCACTTCCAAGCTTTATTGCCATTTACCTCTTCTCCACATTTTGCTGAAATTACACTGAAACCATAAAATAAACAACACTATTATTGTGACTGCCTGACAGAGAAACAGATTATAAATGACCCTGTTGTTCAACAGGAGAAGCTACCTTATTTGCCTCAAAGAGTAGCATCTCACATGTACTCACCGATCACACAGATGAGCTAAACAGTTACTTCATTCTGTTTATAATGCGTTTTTTCTCAACATTAATGAAAGTCATTAGTGGCAATTATCTCTGTTTAATCAAAGCAATTAAAGGCCACATGATCTAGCACCTTTTAACGGGCCAAGCAGGCATCAGGAGCCATTCATGTTTCTAACCAAGCCATTTATCACCGTCATTCGAACATTCTTCATTCCTGATGGCTCTTTTGTGTCTCCTAATACAGACAGACAGGTGAACAAAAACAGTTATTCCCTCTGGAAGGCAAAAAAAAAGCCAGGCTTTGTTTAGCTGCGGGCTCTCTCATAACAGCAATTATTAAAGTCCAGTCATATTGTGGTATTTTCCCTGGCAGAGGAACAAGTGTGACCACAGACAGCTGTTCAATCTAACCAGCGCCACTAGGTTGCTTGATATTCCCCGGCATTGTTTCTTAAATGTCGCAGTCTTATTACATTCCCACTGGGATCAGTGCCGATATGTGGGAGTATTGTGTTGCCGCCTGTTGCTGACATTTCAACCGGCTGTAAATTGCTATCGTATTCCCAAACATCACCAGCTGGGCCACAGCTCATGTGCTGCCGAGGATACGGTTCCCTCACTTCTCACAGATCAATGGATAAACACGGACGGATGGGTGGCTGTCGGCGGGGCGGGTACACAAGTTCAGATGGAGATGCTAAGAAGCAACATTTGCAATTTCCTGCAGATGTTTCTCCACATTTATCTGGTAATAGCTGAGGTTATGTCCCTGGCTTGCAGGGGGAAAAGGGAAGTAACACAAGATGTTAATTAGGTGAAAAGTAAGTTTATTGCGCCCCGCTAGAAAAGTAACTGAGAAAAAGAAATGACATTGTGTGAAGAAGTGGAATGGTACTCCCCATTCTAAAAAAAAAAAAACAGGAATATGTTTGTAGGATTGGATGTAAATTTCCTGTAGATGTGAGCCCTGCCCTGGACTGGTGACCTCTACATGGTAACAGGAAACAGCAACATGTGACCTTGATTAGAAATACATGGCTGCAACCACAAAAGGGAGGGTTGAAAAGTGATGATGGTCAATGTCTGATGCTACTTTCTCACAAATTTTGTTTCTCCAGTATCATCAAATAGATACAATCAACTTTTTTAAACAGATAGAGAGTTCAGCCATGGGCCTTTCCTGCCTGGTAAAAAGTTTGAGTTTGACCCTTAAATCAGAGCAGCTAAGCTAAACATCTTAAATGGCCTCATGAATCAGTCTACAAACATGCTCTAAAAGGCAATCACACTGGGTCAAAGCAGCAGCTGTGTGTCTTCGCAACAATTGCCCCTGAGTCCAACGCCTCCCTACTGCATGGATTTAACACAGGTGTGTCAATAGCTGCAACAGTGCACCATTAACCTTCATCAGGAAATCGATGCACATCTAGAAATGATCTACAAAGCCAAATAATAACGCTGCAGCACCAGTTACCATGTTTACACCCGACCCCTTCGCAGAAAGTTACATTTTCAGGTTTCTACAGGATTGTACCAGGAAACCATTCCAAGTAGATTTAGATCCAACCTTAAAAAAAGGTCCAAATAGAAGAATCCCTGAGGGGATTTAATTCAGGCGACTAACCAGGAAGCAACTGAAGGTCTAGAAATGTGTAGAAGAGTGTAATCCTCCAAACAGATTAGATACCACGAATAACCCCAACTCCCTGAGTCCCAGGAGAACCCAGGGATTTATATAAACATCCTTAAACTGCTTCTTTGCTGTTGCTAGGATGAATTCCTCTTTCCCTTCATAAATAATTCCAACGTGTGTTTTACTGCAGTAGAAAATGGGCCCACTATGGTCATAGTGGGACATAGGCTGTCCTGTATGGATACCCTACATCATTAACAATATTATAAAGCGTTATTTGGGATTATTTTATGTTTTACACTGGCCTATAATCTACCAGCTACCTTCAAGGACCTCCAAGGACCAGCCTGTACCCTCCCAGCTGACATGAGCGACTCTGGTCTACTGATGTAGCATCTCCTTCAAAGTGTGACATCTTGTGACTTTAGACATTTAGGCTTTTTTTTTTTACTTATGGAGCTCTCACCACCACCTCCAACATCTTCTGTAACATCCCAGTTCTCACATAGTTCTGTTTGTCAGTAATAACGAGCCAAGTCCAGCCACACTGGTATGTTGTACAACTGTTGTGTCACCAATGATGCCACCCTGGCCCATGACAATTACACGGCTAACTCTAATTAATGCTGATGTTTCAACCGTCTGACTACTAAAATGAGGCTAGATAAGAAAAATGTATCATAAGCAAAATATACCTAGTTCATTATTGAGAAACTAAAGAATATTTTTGAATGATTACTTGTTGTTTGTTTCAGAGTTGTCTTATTGTTACCGTGGCTGCCAAAGAATTTTCGTGTGTACCAAAGAAAAAAAATGTTGACAGTGGGCTTCAAACCTGCACCTACAGGATACTACTTTCATCAGCAGACACAAGAAGAGGGAACATCAAAGGGAATGCAGGCTGGTTTCACACAGACTTCCACCTTTCAAATGCATACATAATACAGTGCCAAAAACCTGTAAGAGAGAGTGTAAGAGCATGTTCAGGGTCAGGTCTGACATGAAAACGCACGACACTGTGTGCTTCTGTGTGTGTATGTGTGTCCTCATATTTACTCCATATTGAGCCGCAAAATCCTTATTCTGAGATGGGCCATGTGAAGCGAGGACATTGGCTGGTCTTCACAACTTCAAAGGGCTGTTTGAGAGTGATGATACGGTTTTAAGGTTGCCGTTAGGCTTGGATTTAGATTAGGGTCAGGTTTAGGGTTAGGGGGTTAGTTGAGATGGTTTAGGATTAAAGTAGTCTATGAAGTAGTCTATGGATCTAAAGTATGTCTATGAAAGTCCCCACAAAGATAGAAATGTGATGATGATGATGATGATGTGTGTGTGTGTCTGTGCATGAGACACTTTCTCCATTTTAGAGTAATAAGACAATATAAGAAAAAGAGGTTGATAATAAAACAGCAAATATTATGATCAGATACTATTTGTACATGTACGTGTGACCACAACAGGGTTTTCTAGAGAATAATGGGTAACTGGCTGACTTTGGGGTTCAAACACCAGCAAGGTGACATCAGTATGCTCCTCATGCTCAGGCCCTGTTGGACTGTTGTGAAAATCTCTTGTTATATTTATTTCTGCTTGGGTTGAAGGGATGAATGGATTTTTTTTTTTCTTTTGGGGGGGTATTTTGTTCTGATTGACAGCTCTGATATGACTACCCTGGATACTGGCAGCTGAATGTGTGTGAAAATAGTTCTATCTTCTTAAGGTAGGGATCAATCTTTCTCCTCTAGGTCTAGATTGTCTGAAGTCAGTTCTGATTTGGGTTATTTGTAAGTAAAAGTTATTTATGTTTCTTCTGATTCTTCAACACTGAAGTCATTTAAAATGTTGCTGATGTTCTCTTCCTGGCCTTCCTCATTTTAATGGTTTATTTTTTTTCCCTGCTGTAAAACTTCTGAAAGTTACCACCCGCCTGCTGACCTGAAAAAAAAAAAATAAAAAAAAAAAACACTGCCAGCCAAGCACCAGTGAAGGTGACCCCCTCACAGCAGGGTGTACATTGTACTGGCAAATCATCAAAATCTGAGGGTCTGTATCCTCTCCTGTTTGAAAAAGAAGAAATATGTAGATGGAGGATCGGAATTAATTATCTGCACCACAGAGCAAGAACACATTCCAAAGAAAATAAAATAAATAAAGGTATTTTTTGAGTTTCACTGGACTTTACATTTAATTCCATCTCTTCAAACATCACTTAAAGTCTTTGGAGGCTTTTATCATCACTGTTCCCTTTAAATTGTGACAGATTGTTTCCAGGTCGTCTTCTAGGATATCTGTTCCTGTATCTACCACACTATTTATTTTTTGTACACAAAGACAGATTTAGCACAGTTTGGTAGTATGGATCACATCTTTGTGCCTTCATGAAGTTAATTTTATCAGAATTAAAAAAAAATAAAAATCATTTTTGAATCCCAGTGGTCCCAGTTTCCCTCTTCCCCAGTTCATTACAGACAATTACGGCAACACACTTTGAGCCAAATACTTGACAAAAAGAACCGTTCCACTCGATCTTTACTATTTATAGCCCAAACAATTAAGCAGAAGAGACCTTCATTACCCCGCTGCTATTCAGCGGGACCCCCAGTTGCCCTGCCAGCAAGCCAAACAGGTGTTCCTTAATAATCATGGCTGAATTGCCAGCAACACTGGTTTTGCGATTTCGCCCCCGTATGTTTCAAGCTGTTACTCGTCTTCTGCTGAGAAATAAATGACTTTCACCGACTCAATACAATATCTTACAGTACTTAGAAGTGACCGCTGGCTTGAAATCTGAACCCAATAAAAGAGAAAATGGCCTCATTTATCACAGCTGAGGATGGTTGCGAAAGAGATTATCATCTAGAAAATATTTTTGGAGTTGTTATTGACGGGCCTGCACTCCACACTGCATGGAGTTGTATTAAGGGCATTATATTTCCCTCTTTTTGTATAAATATCAGCTTGTCTCAACAAAAACATTTTTAAATTAGAAATAAAGATGTTGAGAATTTAGAAGGGTTCTAAATAATCTCTGCGAGAGTTAAATTTGCAAGACCCCTCTTAAAACATCGCTTTCACTTGATTCTAAAAGCCCGTTTCACCCGTCTGTTCTGGGTCTCCGAATTGAGTTGACACACTGCATGTGCAGAACAAAAGAGGGAATAAATGATTCGAATGAGCGAGATGAAGAAAAGAAAAACAAGTATTTGATCTGCGATTGCAGCGGCGGCACCTGGTTTGTAGTCGTCGGCGCTGGAACATGAGTAGACATCAGGAGATTTAGGTAAAAGCCAGCTGTGGCTCACACTGGAGAGGCTTCTCCGTGCTCCCGTTTCTCACTTGTTTTGATGCCTTTCCTATTGTTTTCCCTGCTCAATAATATATGGCACATATGCTCGCTCCCGAGACGAATGTTTTTGGTGTGGGATTTGTGCTGGATTAAGCTTCAAAAGCGCGGCTGACAGTCTGTTTCTTCACACTGGCATGCTTGGCTCTCAGTGGCTGCAGGTTTAGTGCAATATGTGTTATAATAAGACAACACTGTCAATGCAGGGACTTTTAGTAATATTTTGACACCCAGTATCCACCGGAAACACTTCAAGCACAATGGCGGCGCCCACGTCTTCAGAATGAACACCAATGAATTCTGCCCTTTTCTTCTATCCAAAAGGTTCAATTTTGCTGAAGGACCTCATCAATTGAACTAATTGAAGTGTGTTTGCTCTGATTTTGATGGCGCATATAATTTCATTATGCACGGGTGAATGCGTTTTCTAATATCTTAATCAGCTGCAATTACCGGCCTTTCATCGCCACGTCACTGCTGCAAGAATCACGAGTGGCGTCAAGGGTTGTGCACGCATGCCTCACCACCTCTCCGGGGTGCGCCACTTGTCCGGGCATCTCCAACCGACTGATTGCACACAAACATGCTTTTGTGATTGCGTAATGCGCGACGTTCCCTCTCTTCTCCTGACTGGCTCATGGCCACGACCATTGTAATAGAAATCTCCTACCATCATTGTCTGAGGTCCTTCCTGACTTTTGAACGCAATGAAAAAGATTTGTGGCTGAAAATTCTGGTTGACATGTACCTGCTGGGGTTGGAGAGGACTCCTGTTTTTGTAATTTTGTGCCAAATAATTTACTTTTTGGACACTGGCAGTATGTGTCATATATGCCGTGTGGAGGACCGCTGTATTTATATAACTATTATACAAATCCATGAAGATGCAGATGGAAGGCAAGCGCAAAGGAAGTAAAAAGAGTATTTATTAAATATTTGCAAGCACTTACAGAGCATGAAACACACTAATATGCAATCCAGAATAATTCTGGTCCACTTAACACAATTTCACAGCAAAATATACTGTTGAATTGTATTATTGCCTTTTTCCCCACATGTCACCAATATCGTGTTCTGGAGTTAGAGGAGCTGAATAAGTAGGAGCTGAATACGTTTGCCTTCACACACCTTGCATTTATCTGTTCCTCCTCCCTTCCCTCTGCATCAGGGATCTACCTGTGTCTGCCACGCCCCCTCACTCTGTCACGCTGGGTCTCGCTACGTAAATTTACAGGGTGCACTTTGCGCGCATGCTCATCAAAAACAGGCATGGGAACAGTCGGGAGACAAAAATATAAATCCATCCCTCCATGAACAGGAAGCAGAAACTCCAGCCAAGCACTCAGACCAAGAGTGATCAATTATGCCGATGTCCCAACAGGATAAATTACGTCCAACCTGACAGCCCGCGTGATTACTCTTCCAGGAATGAATGGTATCCTAGCAACAAAATTACAAGTTTGTCTTGGTGTAGGAGCCATGCCATCCGTCAGCTCGCCTGTCCATTTATATTAGCGGAAGTGCATGGCTTTTCCTTTCAGCTCATGCTATCAGGGTCACAGACAAACTGGAACCGGCAGAAGTCAGATGGAGTTAATGTAAAGCAGAACTGCAGGAAAGGTCAATAAAGAGGCAATTATGACATGTGGAGGGGAATTATCTCAAACTTTCACATTTTCAATGTCTGTTTAAGATTACCTGTTTTACATTGTACTTCCAGTGTGGTTATGAAGATAAAAATGGGAGTTCAGAGAAAATTCATGAGATATAGAGAGATGTGGTTACTCACCAGCGTTACACGAGTGAGTCCAGGTCGTGAGGAATGACCAAAACTCACCAGTGGAGGGTGTGAATGCAAGGACACTTGTTGGTGGTTTGCATTTGCTCAGTTTTCTCCACGATTTAATACAAAAGCCACGAAGGAGAAACAACGTTGAGGAACTTCTTGGAACTTCTTCTCTCGTGCACTTTTGAAGAACTCCACGCCAAGTTCAGCAGGAGACAGCCCTGAACCTCTGGGGAGCGCACGGGGGACTTTTCATGCTTGCGGTACGGTTTGAGTCCTCCGCAGGTGCTTAATTGTGAGCCGTAGGAAGATTGGCGGTGGTTTTCATTCACATCACGCTTCCCTTTGGCACAAAAGTCTCCTCTAAATTCAAGGGTGAGCCGAGCGTAAAAGATGGATCAAGGAGCATCGGAAGGCAAGAGGAGCTGATATTCTGAGAGCTGAAATGGGGAACGCCGGTGTTGTATTCCAGAAGGGTGGCATTGGAGAGGTGATGCATTCCCAGCATGTGTCCCGCTCGTCTCCACCTCCTCGCGTCCACCTTATCTCCAGCTGTGGAGGCGCTGACTGACAGAGGAGGGCTACTGCTGCCACCGCCGCGGCTGCATCCTTCCTGCGACAGCAGCGCTCTCTGTTCAAATAAATGCCTGCTCTGTCACACTTCTCTGCTGCAATGCAATGGATTCATCCTTCCTCTCTCCTATACACTCCCTCCCTCTTTCTGCCCCCCTCGCCTGCCCGATCTCCTACGTTCACTTGCACTCACTCACTCACACACACACACACTCAAACACATGAGGAGCCAGAATACAAATGGGGTGTCTTCCTTAAAGACATGATTGTGCTCTTTAATGATTTTTTTTTTAAGTGAAAGTGAGGGGGTGGGTGGAAAAGATGCAATCTCCAAATCCCTGACTCTCTTCCTTTGATGGGCTAAACTGTCTGTTAGTCTTGGTGCGACGCCACAGAACAACCTTCTTCAATCAGGCAAAAACATTAAATTTGTGGCACTCTTAAGCATCTGGGTCTGAGCTCCAGCACCACTGCTGCTGGGATAGCGGCGTTTTATAGGACCCAGTCGTATTTCACGCATTGGACCGAACATCTCTGAGACTCACCGGCTGTAATCTGTCATGAAAATCACTACAGCAAACGCAATCAGCAGGGCAGTATTTGCTTTTTCCTCCGTAAAGCGCCTCGTGATCACTATTGACTGCACTGAAATAATTATAAATGACAGCAATGGCAGCTACGCTCCACATCAGAACCGGGCCAGAGTTTTTACAGTCATCATGAGGAGGTCTAATTTTATCCATCCATCTCCTGTTTACCAGCCTTTATTCTCGCTCTGGGTCGAGGTGGTCAGCGAATACACATTCCCTGCAGGTCTTATTAATTCTGGATGATAAAGGTTGTTCCCTTTTTATTCTACAAGCAGGTTCTAAGTGTTTTGTAAGGCAAACACCTATTGTTTGCCCATCACAGCTAATTTTACATGTGCGGGCCTAGCTTTTGGCAGCCTGTGAGGAGAAACGCTCTGCTGCCAGATATATACCCTTATTATCAGAAGGATATTCTTGGATGTGGCTTTACGGCAACTGATGTTGCCGAGGACACGCTGTTCTCAGTAGGCGATTCTCACTATTTGTGTAAGTGTAGCGATTCTCTCATTGAGTTCCTGCTGGTGGTAAATCGCGAGCATGGACGTAGCTCTGCCACCTGATTATAGAGGTGCCGTTTCCTCACCATTAGAGACGCTTGTCTGCACAAAGGTGACACAGGTCACATTTTGTCATGTCTACCCTGGATGTTCATACCTAATAATAAAAGAAATTCCCATCTGTCCAAGACGTCAAGCCATAACAGCTATTTTTAATCACATTTTCAGTCCTCTGAAGGGTTCAGCGCTGCAGCAGCTGCTTCAATACTATTGTTAAAATGCTGTTGTAGGTAAAACACATTTTTTATTTACTCCCCAAGCTAATTATTTATTAGTAGGACACATACATTTTCCCTTAAGTGAATTCTAAATCATCCCTCCATTTTCTAAATGAGTTATATCAGAGGCTCAAAGACACAGCAGAGATGCTAATGTGGCCCACAAACACGACTGCTGCGGGAGGATTTGAATTCAGGTCAGAGGAGAGCGGCTCGTTGGGCACAGACACAGACCCCCTCCACAGGTAGAGGAGGAGCACAGGTCACAATGCAGGCCACACATGTAACTCTAAAGAATGGATGCAAAAATATATAAGCTAGTTTACGCATGATTTTTAATGTTAAAAAACGGAACAACAAGGGTTATTCTTGGTGTCCAGGGAACCTGGACCAAATGTCGGGAGCTGAGACAGAAGTCCAATATCGCTGTCCAATTCTGTGGCATCATATGCACAGAGGAGAACACAAATTAGTTTACATGCTGCCTCAACTGTAGTAAAATAAATAAAAAAATGTGTTAATACATGTTGTCCAGACATACAGCAGCACCACCAGGACAAAGCATTCATCTGTAATAAAGAGAAACATAGAAGCGAGCGCACTAAGCGTTCTGTCCAAACGGCATATGATGAGCCCCGTCTTCCCCACGGAGATTAACAACCTGGCAGACTGTATGCCTCAGAGGTGTGGAGGTCAGAGTATATCTAAACAGCAGATGGTTTGTTGGGCCTGTTATGGACCAAATGCACACACAGCTCAGAGCGTACATCTATGGAGCGAGCGTGGCTGCACTGCAGATGAGAAAACACTGGGAGGTAATCGAAATGTTTGGCCCGGATGAGCTAACAAAGCCACTAACTCGGAGGAATAATCACAGATGTCACAAAAGTATTTGGAAAAAAAACAAAGGAAAGTTTGTTAAAGTGCTGGCAGCTCTTGAAGGGAGTGGTGCTAATTACAGAGACTAAAGTCATAACCAGCAGAAGAACATGCTCAGTGCAGCTTTTCTCCACACTCCACGGTGCCTAATAACAACTGACATTGAATCGCAGCTATTTGGCGTGCCTCCACGACTAACCCCCGTATATAAAGGTCTTTTACTGGGATAATAAATTGACTCTAAGTATGGCCTTGACAATGAAAATGAAAACAACGTAAGCAGGCACCTGTCACCCCGTTTCAGCATGAGCTGTGGCAGATGTTGTTTCCCGAAGCAGCGACCGGTGATGGAGATGACAAATAAAGCTGTTTTTGAAAGGAAATGCTCCTTTGAGCTCCATATTTGCAACATCTGGGGTATAAACAATTACATCAGGAGTGGCAGTTATTGCAGAGGGGGAGCATGCACGAGTTTAGACAAGTGTGTACATGATTAATACTGACTGCAAGAGCCGAATTAAATGGTCACAAATGCAAATGCACACAGACACGTGCTCTGGGATTAAAGTGCACTGTCACCGCCTCAAATTTCAAAGCACACCGGAATTACTGGACCCTCTATTGAGGGGAAAAAGGGTGATGATGATGATGATGAAGGACTTGCAGAATAAATAAACACACTCAATCAATGGTGATCAGCACAAACAAACCATCTGCTAATGAGTAGTAATCAGGATTAAACAAAGAAAATAGCCCATCCAGAGTAAACAAGGACCTTCAGATGTGAGCAAGGCCAAATGTGAACCTTAAAAATTATATTTAATCATTGAATCTATCCTTCAATTGTCACTATTCAAAGAGTATTGTCATAATTTTAATCCAGATGTGACTTCTTTAACTGTGGCGTCAGCAGCTGACGACCCGGAGCTGCTGAGCTGCAGGGTGGTGTCGACAGTGAGCTGCCTTCTGACAGAGAAACATCAGTGACAAAGACAAACACCCAGTACAGAAACAGAGCAAAGCGCATACGTGATGAACCTTTCCATATGCCTCCTCCATCCAAAACAGAGGGAGCATTCCCTGAGGGAATCCTCCACAAAGACTGACAGGCAGCTCACTTCACCTAAATGAGTCCTGAACATCTGAAATCTCCACAATTAAAGGCGCTCTCTCGTGGCTTTTTTCATTCATAATGTGAAACTGTAGCTTTTGTAGCGTTTCCTCTGGGGCTTTCCTCTTTTTTCTTTTTTAAGAAAATTGAAGCGTAAACACTGAATATCAAAGTAAGTCAGAAAAAAAGAGTTCACTGTTTGTATACAGCACAGTCTGGTGCATATATTAATATATGCACCATATTGATATTAAAGTAATATCAAGGATTTAAAAGTAATGTATTTTTGCAAAACCAAATGAAGTTTCAAGATAATAACAGCCAACTATGTAAATATTCCATTTTGTAAATAATACAAAAACACATTCTGATGTTTGGCCAAAGCTTCCACACTGGCTGGAGCAGAGCATCGTTAATGTCAGCTCTTGTTGGAACCAGATCCAGAACAAATCTTTCTGTATTTTGTTTTTGTGCATCTGTCAAGTTTGCTTTTATAGTTTAAGAGAAGCCATCTTCATCATCATCATCATCATTACCCTCCACTCAACCTGGACCTTCACCCCTCCGGGTGCGACCTCGCACTTTTTCGGGCCAGTAAATGAAACCTTTGCGTGACCATGACCACAGTGAGAATTATGACCCAGTTACTCAAAATAACACGCCCACCATTCGCAGGTTCAGGCGTGGGACATTTACCTCCTGTAGCACCGTGCAGCAAAAAACCTTTGAACCGTGAATATGAAGCTGGTTCTCTACAGCAGCTAACGCTATGCTATTTTGTTAGAGGTAGACACCTTGACCTGACCTTAACTCAAAACAGGTCGAAATTATTAAGAAATTATTCGTTTAAGAAATTATTCGTTTAATTATTTCTTGTGATGCAAACTCTAAAATTCAGTTTTGTTGAAAATGAGTAACTACGTGAGTGACTTTGAGTTCTATGCGATCTTGTCTGGTAATGAGCATGTGTAATGCATGCTGTTTGCTGGTATGTGGCCCCATCAGGTAATTTTGACAGTAACACAGTGAGACTTGACTTGCCACGGCAGATATCTCTATGAGACTGAAGCCTGTGGCCTTTGTGAGCCTCTGTCTGCATCATCTGTCTCTGTTTATTTACATTTTCACTAATGAGCCGCTTTGCCTTTTTATGTGTTCTTAACCCCCGGTGTGCTTTTACCAGGCAGGACATTACTCAGTATGCTTTTGTTTCCATTTAATTTTCCTTTGCAAAAAGCTTCCTGACCTGTTTCTTCTTTGACTTTGTGATATTTGATCAAACTTTTAATTGCATTGCCTTTTATGATGCAATTGCAAATGTAAATTTGGTGATATAGAGAGGGGCTATTACTGTTCATGCAGGTTGAATGTCAATAATACTGAATTTATATGCAAAATCTAATTGAAAACTTCACTACATTTGTAAGGATAAGACATTTTCAGGACTTGGAAATAATTGGAGTCTGGTACAGTTTAGTATACATGAACATATGCACATGCACTCATTAATGGGAGGCGTATCAGAGTAAGCAGCGTCTGGCAGACATTTGTGTGTTTGCTTTGCTCAGGTTGGGAAGGAAAATGTAGGGAGTCTTGTAAAGACTTGATATCAATCAGAGACACTAAGAGTGATGGAGATCTAAACATGTTAATCTCCTGGTCCATGGATGATGGGCTGGAGGGAATGACTAAAGGAGGGTGGATGATCACAGATGAGAAGCTTATGGTGGATAATAAACTCTAGATCTGGATTGATGGAGTGATTTTAGGATAAATTGGGTGGGAAGGGGTGCTATTCAGGGGTGCTATTCAGGTATCTTGAAACTGAAACTATCAATACAACCAGTTCATATTGAGCCTACAGCCAGCATGTACAAGGCAGATCTGTTGCTGTTCACATCTGTGTGCCATGGAAAGGCAGTGAAGAATTGTATCATTTCATTTGGACAATGAATTCAAGTTACCCAGACAATCATGGAGAATAGAATATTACTGGGTCAGACAGTTATGGCTGGCAGTTTTTACCAGTCAGGATGTTGACAGGTTAGACCGTTTAATGACTCCGACTCACTGACGATCAATCTCACTACACAAGCTCCTGTGGTGGATCTGTGTTTCTCTGTGTATGCTCATAGTGTTAAAGTACTGTACAAAGTCCGAAATAAAGGAGATTCTACAATCTCACGGCACACATTCAGGATGGATGAGCGGGGGGAATATTTGTGATGGCAAGATGGATATCTCATGAATTTTCAACATGGTACCCCTCTGCAGTGTCTCTAACCTCATGTATTTGTAAAGGCTCCTTCATCACTTGTGTCAACTTCACCTACAGATAACTGTCAGAGGATATGCAGCCTGTTTTGCATGAAATTGACTTGTGTCAGTTGCCCATCTTGCAAAAAGACAAGACAGAAAGAACAACATCAGTTATTCTTTTTCTTCTTTTGTTTGTGCTCTGTTTTTCCTTATTTCTGTTTTCTTCCCTCTTTGCTTCCTTTTCTTTCAGTACCAAGGTGAGGAGGGCATACCTGCTCAGGTACTTAACCCAACCTGGGGCATCACTCTCGAGCCAGATAGTGGAATCTTCAGTCTTCCAGTTAACCTGCAAACTCTTCTTAATGGCTATAAATTTTGGACTGCTTTCTGACTAACTCTATTTTTTATTTGATTTCCCTGCAATAGACAGATTTTTTTATTTGTACAGTGGGAGGAAAATGACATTTTTATTTATTTTTCAGTTTAGTGTGGAAAGACTGAATCAGTATTCACAATCACTGCGATACTGGTGACTGATTCTATGTTGCACTGGGGCTTGCAGCAACATATCACAACACTAGCTCAAATAGTCTTGAGGAGAAAGTTTGAAATGGAAGTGGGTGATGGATGGATGCCACATTATGATGTCTGTGTTTAAAGGTAGGACAGTAGTGTTTAGATACAATGCTTACTTATAAAATTTAGACTGTGTTCATGAAAGTCTGAAAGAAAGTGAATGATTTTGTTGTAACTCCAGTCATGCTTATAGTCATATGAAAGGGGAGAAAGGGGACAGCAATACCCAGCTGACCAGATTTAAAGGGTTAACTCCATAGAGATTTGAGTGGCTGTACAGGGACTTGGACACTTGGACTTAGTTCCTCTGAGAAATGGATGTAATTTGAATCTAAAAACAGAGTGAGGAAATTAAATGAATGGATAGCCATGCCTGTGTCACAAGCAGTGAGTCTTTTCAGTGTCTGCAGTTCCATTTGCTTCTCTTTGTATGCTAACTGCATTTGTGTGATTGCTTTTCCTGTCTGTGAGTGATTTGTTTGGGGAAAGGGCCTTGGTGTGGCATAGAAGGCATCATTTAATCCTGTGGCACTAAGAACGATAGGACAAGAAACAATGTGAAGACATGGCAGGATAGGCATGCAATGACGCTTCTCAATGGTGATCATTCCGACATTCTCTGGCGCAGCATGTTCGATGGATTTTCCGGTTCTGCTCTATGCCTCAGTTACTGCCAGAAGCCAACCGGGTGAATTGAGAGAATGTGTCATTTAAATGCGACCTTTACTGAAGATGAATGCTGCTCAAGGTGGAAGATTCTGTTGGTTTTATTTAGCATTTTAAAATTGAGGTTGTGATTGACTTCCACTCTTCCAGGACATGGTCGATCTCATGGCACAAATCAAATCAACACAGACAAAAGTAATTTATCTATATATGTCAGCTTTTCATTGGCATACATGTTTTGTGCACATACACAATCAAAAACTTTTGAACATCCGTGCATAAATGCAAAATGGATATTAGCCCTCCATTTTGCAGTTTTCAGAAGAAACAATCTTTATACACAAATACACATCTTTGCTTCCCTAACATGATTCATAGTAAACATAGATAAATAGTATTGTTCTGTTAACTGGCATGTTAATGCTTCCAACAACAGGGAACTCTGTGAGGTCCTCTCTGCCTGAATTGATCCCGGTGCAGTAGAGTGCTCTCTCAGATCCTTTCATATTGAGAATACTGTTGTTTTGTTCCAAAGCTACATATTCAGATTGGCTGCCTCCAGCTCTATCTGCCTCCTCTGCCCTTGACGTCCATGTTCTGCATATTTAATCCCTCACTCTCCCCTTCATGTTGCCTCTGCAAAACTCTCGCCTCCTCTCTGTCAAGAGTAACTCGACGTGCAAAATTTGCAGGTTCAAAGATCAAAGTGAAGAATCCCAAAAGAGGCAGAGACAGAAACAATAAAGGAGAAGCTAAAGAGAGCTGAAGATCCTCTGAAGCCTCTTTATTTTGATTGTTTTTTAACACTGGTTTAATGTAATTTATTACAACCGTAGTGTTTTTCTCCGACCCCAAGTCAGACTATCTGTGTTTATGGGGGGGGTTGCTCCCACTTGTTTCTGAAGGGTTAATGCATTGACTGGATTTCAGAAGCAGAAGATCACCTCTCCAAAATTGCCATGATCTAGACAGTCCGTTGTTCCAAAGGAAGTGGATTACATAGACTTAGTGTGTGAATGTGCAGCAGTGTTGGCTTTACAGCACAATTCAAGGTAAAGTTGAATCCATTCAATATCTTAAGGAAAACCTGCTCTGTCATTAAAATGGAATGTTTTAGCCATATGAGGCAAATATTATTCTGCCTAAACATTTATTGTGCTACAAAAAAAAAAATGGTGAAAAGGTGAGCTGGCTTTGGACACTTAAAACACCAGAGCCAGCAAACAAGTACAAGCAGAGCCAGACGGGACTGATTTCAAACTTATTTCCATTTCTCAATTTAAAAGACAACCTGTCACAACTGTTTACGCCATTTCTCCATGCTACACTTGTTTCAGGACTTTGTCTGTAGTCTGGATCTGTTTAAACAATGTTCCACAGCAGATGATGTTGAGGAATGGGCCGGAAGCAGTTGGTCTTAATTAACCTTTCTATCCTATAGCGCTGTTAATGTCAGCCGGGTGCTTTCACCAGAGACGAGCTCAGGTTGAAGAGACAGAGTCAGGGTTCAAACACAGAGATGAGCAGTCAGAGAGGTAAATGAGTGAGTAGTGATACGGCTAGAGAGAGCTCAAAAAGCTGAAAGTATTCCATGACCTTCCTGCGTTAATGATGGATGAAGAAAGGGAGTTTTTAGTTGGCTGGATTTTTTTTTAACTAGAAATTTAAAGTTGCTATCCTGTAGTAATGAGTGTGACCTGACATTTGTCCTACATTTTAATGGATTAAAGTTCTTGTTCCATAACAAGGCAGCAAAATTTGATTAGGTAAAATAACAACATCACAAGCCTCCTAAATGTCATGGTCTTGTTCTCTATTTTCCAATATCAGAAAAAGTACAGACAATCTTATTCGGTTCTTTTAAAAATGGGGTATTGAAGTATATGTCAGCTTCTCAAGTCCGATCTTGATGCAAAACTAAAGATTACAGTGTGCACATTATTGTTGTGCCATCACAAATTGCAGCCTCCGTGAAGTTCATTTTAAAAGAATAATTTTTCTCCGATATGGACATTTGTATTCACACAGGTCACAGCATTCACAGCCAAAGCCAACTTTCATTTCAACTCTATCAGAAAACAGTAATCCACTGGGGTTGTTTCAACTTAAAATGGCCAAGAAGTTTAACAAATTCCATTAAGAAGATATTCTTGATGGAAAAAGGGGGAAATATATTTCAGGATTATTGAAGAGCATTATATTGGTGGAGATAGTGCAAAAGGCAAAAAATGTTCGCTGAGTCATAGCTCGCCTGAAACAAAACAAAGCCTACTAATCAAAATGTTTTGAGGTTCCAAAATCTAAACATATAATGATTAAAATATAAAAATACTATTCAAAAGTATAAAATAATTACATTTTAATATTTGGACTTTTTTTCCCAAGGTCTAAACATTCTCATGATAAAATAATGCTGTTACATATTTTGCAAGAACAGAGACATCTGAGACTTCCCACATCATTTTTCATTTGTGAGTCTTAATGCATCTTACAAGATGTGTTGGAGAAATGTTGCTGGACAGCCAGTGGTCCCTCAAAACTATTCAGGATAACCTTAACCCGGGAAGCTGTTCAATCATTCACACTATAAGTAAAGAGAACATTTCTGCTTTTCCACATTAACCACACCCAGTCCACATTTCTGACATTTACAGAAATATTCTTGGACACCAAACAAACAAAAAAAGGCCTGATAATGCGTAGAGAAACTGTGCCAACTCCCAAACTGGTGTTATGAGAACAAAATTATGTCATGGGAGAGAGAAAATCTTCTCTATTATAGATAGTATGGGCAAGGCAATAACTGTTTCTATGGTGATATGTTAAGAGTCATTTTGAATATATTGGCTCTCATGAACACCATTCCTGATCATTGATAATGTGTGGATTAGTAGGCTAGCGGTGACATTTAGGGTTGCAGGACTGGACTGAGACAACAAAATTATGGCATCACAAACCCATCATGCATCAAAAATCTGTCGACTGAAATCACATATGCTTTTATTGTGAAATTCAAACAACGCCACTGACCTTTTCTTCCAACACAGAAAAAAAAAACTCTACAGGGTGAGGTGAGGTCTATCAGGACTTTATCCATGTTTTTGTTTGCATTCTCAATTTTGCATGTTGCTGCTGCTGCTGTTGACAATTTGGATATCGCTGTATCAATGCCACCCAAGGCATATTGGCATACGTCTGCAGTCCACAGACTGCTTTAGCAACAGGTAAAAACTGTTCCAATTTTGCTGCTGGCAGATATGAACAGACATGCTGCCGCCGGTTTTCTCCGGCCGCAATAATAGTGAAAGATTGATCTACAAGACATGCTCAACAATTAATTCATGAATTGATTTTCTGCTTGGGATTAGTGGAGCTGCAGTCTTTTAGAAAAGCTGTGGTGTCTCGAGCCTGGAGCCAATTTTGTTCAGTAATAAGTCAAACAGAAAGGATATGAAGGTCAGAGAATGTTCAACACAGCTCGGATAGCTGAAAAGTAGAGTGGACTGTACAGAGTTTGAAGGGAGGTGACTGCAAGCAGTCTAGACACTGACAGAAGAGAAATAATCAATCAATAGCTCTAAATCATTGGGATACTCTATACCTAAGAGGTTGATGGGTTTAACCTAAAAACCACTAGAGCGTTGCTTATTTAATTCCCTCAGCAGGATTGATACTATCCAACCGATCCACTCATAAACTCCTGCAACAGGGATGTGGCACATCACCAGTGCAGCTGTTCCATTTTTTTCTGCATAACATGGAGAACTCTTTACCCACATGATGGGTAAAGAGGCCACATCTCTTTCCCAATGAGGAAAACCTGAAACTGTGCCACAGATCCTGGCATATATGAAGATAAATTGCAAAGACCTGCAACTAAGCAGCTGCAGGAGATGCCCTCCCCTTCTGGTAAGTCATTAGGAGTGCATGATTGGGGTCTTCCCCCACACCTGGTAATGCAGGTGAGCAGGTGCTGCGCTTGACCTCACAATGGAGAACAAGGTGAGCTCTAATGGACAACACCCTGGCCAGGAGGTCCAGGGGTCGCCAGTGACTGTACCGATATAAATATTATCATTGTTAAAGCAACAAGAAGTACAGAGCCCACACCAGCTACACTGTACCTGGCAGCTGGACCTGTCATCATATCAAAGATTGCAGAAGCACATTGCATCTCAAAAAGCTTGACGTGTTTAACATACAAAGCGTTAGTGCCTCTAATACTACTATAACTATAAATCATTAATTTAATTACCAGTTTGAACAAGGCTAAGATTGAAGAACTCATTTGCATTATTGAGCATCAGATCGCTCGGCCAGAAAATATATGAACTTGTCTGTGGGATAATGGCTCAAGTCGAAGAAACAGCAGAGGATGATAGCACATTTTACTGTACATCGTAAAATAAATCAAGGGCACAGATTAAGTTGCTGTGCACCAGAATGGTCCCATGAGGACAGACCTGCGTGATGAAAACTTGGTATACGTGAGGAGACACAGTAATGGCTGTTGATTCTCAAGTGTCTATTTGACATTGGTCGCGGCCCTTAAGAACAAAACGCAATATGTATGCAAAGTACAATCAAGTAGTATCAAATTTGCTATGCCACTCTCGCTTAAGTGCTTTCTTGGCAGATGTGGACATTCAGCATGAGTGTATCGTGTGCGTGTGTGTGTGTGTGTGTTTGTGTGTGTGACTACCAAATAGAGAGAGAGAGGGAACAACAAAAGGTGGTTCTTACTTCATTTGAAAATCATTATTTGACCAAGTAGAAGAAAATGTTTCTCACGCGGATGGGCTGTATTGAACGGATATTCCCAACAACCTGACCGGAATATCAAATCGGAGACCTGGGTCCATAACCTCAAGCCGAGTGTTCGGCATGACATCTGTGAGGGTAATGGGAGAGAACAGGAAGGGGCGGCGACGTGACACCGGCCGATGCACCTCTGGCTGTGGCGGGCATGCCTGAAGAGATATGTGAAAGTGAACTGATTCAGGCTGCTAAGAGCAACCCCGTCACACTAGCAGCAAAGTAAATTTGTGAGAAATGAGCCTTTATAGATAGTGTATTGGTCCTGACTGCAGGCAGTCAGCATCCATTTATGGTAATGGTGATGCTTAGAAAACAGGATGGCTGCCTGAGGCCCTGTTTATTCCCTTTTTCCCCCTCACTGCACTGTTTCTATGTGGTAAAGTGCTCTTTAATGGTCCTTCTTTTATTGTATTTCTACACAAAATTGGCCAGTTAGTACATTTTCAGTTAAGTCGAGTCTCGAGACTTAATTAGATAAAGCCTTAAAAAGGTCAGCTTTTCTTTTTATCCTCTCGTGTGTTACCTTCATTATTTTATATTCAAATTGGATTTATGGTGATATTCGACTAGATCTGATCTAAATCCACAATGTTGAGACACGACCTGAGGTTAACATCAGAAGTTAATATTTCACTCGCCCCTGCTGTAACTTTGGTCATTGCAGCAGTGTTGATAGGCCATTATTAGTGAGTGATGGTGCGATTGCTAATGAGGAAGATAGAATATGCAGCCAGGCCCCAGTTGATGAAGTGTGATAGATAAAGGAAGAAATCGCCCTGCTAATGTGTAATTGAGTTTGAAAAGACACCATCATATTGAAGTAAGGAATTATTATAAATGACCCCCTATTATTTTATTATTGCGGCAACTTTCTGGAGATTAAAAAAAAAAAAAAGTTTCATGTTTTCCTTGTCCTGTTACAGGTAATGAAGGGTCTGGGCCCCAGAGGTGACAATTCATAGTTCCTATATTTCAAAAATTCATGTGTCCCAGATTAGGAGAGAATGAAATAGCTGGCTTGCTATCACTTTGGATTAGTTAGTTGCTCTACTCTCCCCAGGGAGTACCAAGCACCACTATGAAAGACTGTGAGATGCATACAAACCAGTCAACCGCAATCATCAAACTACAACTACTACTAGGAAGCTCTTAGTAGATCGCATTTCACACCCACCTTTCCAAAAGGTTAATGTGTCTCTCTAGACCTCACATGTTTCTAGGAGGGGACTGGAGCCCTCACCTCACATGTCCCAAATGATCCAGTGTGAACATTCAAGCACCGCTGGAGAAGGATAAAGGCCTTTCCTTGAAATAGTTAACCATACACATATACTAAGCACATAATGTTTTGTTAGATTTGCAGTAAAATCACACAGGTAGTGACCTCTCCATCTCCTACTTCATAAATCGCCACTTAGCTTGATTACCTTTCTGCATCCAGGCTGATCAAAGCCAGTTCTGCCTGAGCACCAGTCTGAGTCTCTGTCTGGAAGATTAAACATATACATCACCGTCTCCTAGGCCAGATCACCTGACAGCGGGTCAGAGTGGGATCACCACCCTATCTGGGCCACACCACAGCGGACTTGGGTTTGGGACCGGCAGGAGTTGATCTCTCTGTGATCAAAGCATTCATCTGCTCTGACACACTAACTGTTCCCTCAGAGGGGGCCCATTCCCGGGAAGCCGTCCAATAGTGCCTTTTGCAGATAGAGTAAATGCGGCATTTCAGGGAAGCTGGCACGGATGGAGGGACGAGGAGAGCAGGGATGGAGCTGAATGGAGAGCAGGAGAAGGAATTCTGAGGTCCTGGATCAACAGAAGAGAGGAGGGACAGAAGAACGAACGAGAGGAATGGATTGTGGCACTGAGCAGATAAGCACACATTCATTTGAAAAGAAGCTGACTTTAAGCTGCCTTCTATTAGAAATTTCCTTTGGCTGCCCCCCCCCCCCCCCCCCCCTCCATGGTCTAAAAGATTTGACACATAGTCACAATTTAGTAAATCAGGATTGCCCATAGGCAATCATTCTTTTTTTTATGATGAAATGTATGTGATTAATGCAATAGCCTTTACAAACAGGTATTTGGTGGAGGTATTTATAGCTTTAAGTCCAGATCAAAGTCATCAAGTAAGTTGTGGGGTGGTAATGAAATGCTGTGCTAACTGCTGGGATAAATCAAATCGCTCTTGTCTCCTGAGCCCCTTCTTCTACTACCGCCCAGTTTGCCCTGAAGGAATACTGAGCATAAACATCAAAGCAAAACTTACATTAATCTAACACTGTGATGTTGAACTTTGTTCCAAGAACTTTCTTTCATGTGAAAATACAGAAGGAGCTCCTGCACCTCTTGGAATGCTAATCATCCCGGACTCTGGTTCTGCATATTCTAGGTCCTGCGATGACAGCGAGGGGACACCGTGGGGGAGTGGGAGACTAATGGTCCGATGTGCGTGACATACAGAGCATCAGGTGCAGGAAAGTCATGGCTGAAGCAATTCCCCAGGGCTGAAGAGACAAAGGCTGAAGACCTGCCCAAAAAAGTGTCAGAGAAAGCACCTGCTGCCATGAATAACTACAAAGTAAACAGAGCGGGGGCACATGGTCACCTGCTGGGAGGATGCACACAGCACATGGAGCATCAAAGAGCGGCAAAGGCGTTCACGGGCTTAGAACATGCACAGCAAGGAAGCTAATTAGCCGCAACATGCAGCTACAAAGCAAAGGATTTGATTAGTTTAAAGAACAGATAAGTGCTAGACAGCCAAAAGCAACACAGCCAGCAACACTGCGCTTCCAGTCAAATGGTATTTTCCCTGCAATTATCTTTTATTCTCCCAGATAATCGACCTCATTGTTAGTCAGCTGACTGTGCACTGCGCCGCCTGGATCAGACTGGAAGATGTTTGAAATGTACTTGAGTTAATCCCAATTCTTTCAGAAAAACCACCGGCACTGCTGAAGAGGCTTTTTTGTGATAAGCAGGTAACTCGAGTGAATTTTAGAAAGCATAACTAATACAGCTCCCACGTAAAAGTGTTGAAATCCAATTGAATTCCCTAAAATGAATTCAAGACTTGCTAATTTCTCTGGAGGATTCCTGTTGGTCCTACAGATCTCTTTTTTTTCAACCCTGCAAAATGGTTTTACATATGTACTTTTGTAGACCTTCCTGTAGCATTATTAGAGCACCTCAAAGATAGATGGTGCATAACAAATGAGGTACAGAAGCTCTTTTAACTTTCCAGTATTCATTTAGGGATGAGGGATTTTCCTTATTTGGTGGGGTCGTTGGAGGGTGACAGAATATTTTTGAGACTTTGGGGATTTTTAAGTGTCTCTTCTGCTGACTGGAAATTGAATTATGGCCCACAATATGGTAAAGGCCCTTTTTTCATGAAGATTTGTTTAATTCTTGAAATACAACTGGCAGGCATGGGACGTAATGTGATGCATTCCTGGTGTTCCGCCATCTTTTCTCAGCCACACTCGCACAGCCTTACACGGGAAAATGGTTTGAGAGGAGAAAGGGAGGGTTGCAGCTGATATACTTGGCAGCGGAGGAGAGCGTTTGGTTTCCACTGAAGTACTCCCATCGCTGCTAATCTTATACCTCGCACAATGCCAAGGCTCACACGATTAATTATTTGTTTTTCTGTAAAAATAGCAACACTTTCCCCTCCCGTGTAAATCACCATTGTTGAAAGGAGATTATGTTTACCTTCAAATATACAGCCAGACGGTAAGTTTTAGAGCAGCTCTGCAGGAAGCTGTGCTTGCTACACACACTCTGGTTCATTATTGAATGAATCAGTTAGTGCAGTGGCTGAACGACTGCACAGTGTTTCGACAAACTGGATTGTGAAGGCAGAAAAAGCACCATAAACCAACGTCTCTCTCTTAGCTGAGGATCTTTATCCCTCTAACAATTGTCTCTGTTTATTTTAATTTCATAGTTGCACCCCAAAAAGGCTTTAACCAAGTGCATCTTGGGACTGTACTGAGAACTGGTGAACCTCTGATGGGATCATCTTGCTGATCCTGATGTCGGGAATCTGTATCTGTATATAAGTAAATCTGTGTTGTGGTTGCTGTGTAGGATCCCGAGGCAACATGGCTAGCTCATGCACAGAACTTGCAGAGTGCCAGCTCATCCTTGATTTGAATTGCAAAAAGAGCTCTGAGACACACATTGTTGTTGGTGTGTGGGGAGAAGACGGGGAAACCAAAAGACGCTGTGACACTCCATTTTTTCTGGTTTACCAGCATTCTGTATGTAAGATATAATTTATCAAGCTTTCCAAAAGATCAAACAAAGCTCAGCTCCCCACTTTGTGAAAGAGTTACATCAGCAAATATTTTACTTTTACCTCAGGGTTGGGCTTTGGGGGCCACTGAAATATTGAATATGCCAGTTAGGAATCAGAAAAGAAACAGAAAACAACACCAGAGTGGATAAAAACAAACTGATGAAACTAACCCTGAGTCATTCTGTTACACCTCGATCATCTCCCATTCCTAGAAAAGTCTATGCTGAATTAGAAAAATATGTTATTTCACCTTATTAAACACCAATGTGGCATTTTAAAATACAGGATAGGAACATTTGATGAATGATTAAATTGCAGGAGCCTTTTAGTATTAGATGCAGTTTAGTATTCGAGTTCTCACAGGCAAACTTGGGGGAAATAAAGCCGGAGAATTAAGAGCATCTTCGACCGAATCAGACAGTGAATGCGTCAAAAGCTCTTGATGAGGAATTAGCAGCTGCTGTCTGTGATGGTGTGAAGGATAATTGTGATCAGAGTGATGATAATTAAAATGCAGATGCCTTGTGGGTAAAACAAAACAAGACAGAAGAATTAGCCGCAAATGAACTGTTAGTTTTTCCAGCTGTTAAATCTGGGTGTGAGTTTAAATGGATCTGGCCAGTGTCACGGGAGGCTTCAGGTGTATCAGCTTTCTCTTTCTCTTGTCAATAAGGATGACGTAAATCAAACAATTGAGCTTTTATGGGGTTTAACTAGAGTAAAACAAAACACAGAACAGTGGAAGAATTAGAATACATTTCACATTTTGTGCTGAGTATCGTCGAGTGCAGACAGTCAAGTGCAGTATTTGCCAATACAAATATTTAGAAATATATTCAAACACAGTGATTTTTGGATACTCCCAGAACAGTAATGGGAGAATGACATGATTCATCATGGGTTTGATATGTTTGTCACAGGCAACAAAACATATATTTTACATATATATTCAACCTACAAAGGTATGAGAAATGAAGAAATATCTAAAAATATAGAAATGCATTTAATCATTCTAGAAAAAATATGTTAATGTTATTCAATCTAGTGTGAGGTGCTGTTGTGCACCGGTAAACTCAACAATGACCTCAGCACAGTAAACAAATAAGTTCAAGAGCAGCAATACTGTTTATCAAAAGGGATGCAGAACATACAAAATAAGATCTCCATTGGTACTTTTACATTGATGTCTCAGATTTTTGAAATTCTTTCAATCCCCTCAGTCCAGAGTTTCTGTAGTCATGCATTTAAGTGTTCCAATTCAGTTTAGCATTTCCTGTCTTTTTATTATCTAAACTCTTTCTCATTTCCTGTCAGCTTTTCCTGCTGTGTGATTACCTGCCTTACCCTAATGTGTTTCACCTGCGTCTCATTGTCTTTCCTCTCCTGGTGTATTTAGCCAGTGTGTGTGCTGCATTCTCTGTCAGGTTGTCTTTGTCAAGTGTTCTTTCTGATAGTTCCTAGTGGGGTTGTTTTTGTTTCTTTTTTAACATCAGATTGGATTTTTCCCTGCCTTGCCCTTTTTTGCCCTGTCTGTTTTCTCTACCAGACTTCTGTGCATCAAACCTGCTTCATAATAAAGAGGCAGAATTCCTGGAAACCCCGTGTGAGTTTTGTGTGCCGCTCTATCTTTTTGCTGGCGTCTGCACCCTCTGAACAAGGGAGAACTAATCACATAGATGCACTGTAAAACACCAAAAAAGATAATTTATACTAATTTAGAGTTATTTTCCAGTTTTATTGTGTGACTTTATTAACTTGTGCAGCAACATGGACTGTCCTAGACTTTCATCACACATCGTAGACACCTTCATCACATTTTTCCTCTGATATTTAGCACATCTAGAACCAACTTCTACTCTTTATGCGTGTTGCCTATTAACATGCGTGTCAGCTTTTGGCTAGTGCTTCCTGTGCAAAATTCACCTTGTGAAGCGAAATGATGTCCCTCGTTTTAATAGAAAGTGTTTAAATATCGTAGTGTTTGTGAGCGATGACGAGCCAGTGGGTTTATTCTGCTTTTGAGCATCAGCTATGATGGCTGCTGTGTGCTGTGATTAGCATATGTCCTCAGTCCTACGTGAATTCTGCCAAACTGACGGCTTCTGTTACTGTTTATGTGGGCGACTCCTCCCTTACACATCTGTACCATCCAGACGCCGTCCAAATAAAAGACATTTGTTACCAGCTGCTCAACCTGTCATCGGGAAACAAGTGAAACCCTTTTTTTATTTTTTATTTATTTTTTTCTCTGTCACTTGCTTGGACTCCACTTCAATTATGTCACATGATCATCTCTCCTCCACACAGCCACTTGTCATTTGTCACTTGTTCAAATGTTTTTCAGCTCTTGCAAGTGGAGGCACTTGGAATCAAATGACTGTAATTCCTGAATGGATTTTTTTTTCTCCAAAACCTCTTAGATTAAAGCTTAAATTCACAGTCCAATCCATTTCAGTGGCAAGATGATAAAAATTGCATCGTTGTCCAAACCATTACAGACCTAATTTTCCCTCACACTGGCCGCTCCACCTGCTTTTGAGGGCGAGTAAGAGATTGAGTTATTTTACAGCACTTAGCTACACCGCCCTCCTGGGCATTTCTTCTTTTAATGCGCACTTTAGCTGCACCTCATGTCTGTTTTTATATTCCTCTGTCCATTTCTTTAAATGGCTGCTGCAGACAGAGAATTCTGTGCTGATGTGTTTTTATCACACTGATTGTCTGAGTTTATGGATTAGAAGATTAACACAATAACTCTGAGAACACGGATGTTTTGAGCTGCTCTCATTTTGATTTATCAAAGTTATTCTGAAAACAGGAAGCCCGTAAATGACTGCTGGAGAGGAGAGTGAGCAAGAAGATCTGGAGTAGGAGCAGCTTTTCTGTTGAGAGGCTCATTTATCTCAAATTTTAAGACAAATCAGTCCTGTTGCAGCTACTACAGATGGACTATAGAAGAGCTGAAATACCGGTAGGTAGTGGATTTGTTCTCCTCAGAGAAACTTTGACTTTGCCAAAACATCACCGGTCCTGGATCCCTTTCAAAAACGACAACCGTTCTCCACTGAAGGTGTTGGCACGCAGTGGTTATGAGGCTGCATCTGTCGCTGCTGTGTGCCACGTTCTGTCTTTTTAGCACCGCGGTCGACAGCCATCTGCCATCCTCGCCTGTCGCTCACGCCGGCCATCTTTTATATTCCCTCTCGTGTTTCCTGAGACACGGTTCTCTACCGGAACACTTTCACTTCACCGCCGCTGCCATGCTGTTTGGAGATCATGAAGGGATGAGGGAACGTGGTGTTGATAATATGGGGTTTGGGTTGAACAAAAATAAATATTTAACTCTCTGCTCCTTTGTTGTTTCATGTGCTGCAGCTGTCTCGTTGGCTCTCAAACGGGAAAAAAGAAGTCAAATTGTTACACGCCACAATAGTACTCTACACAAATGTCCATCATGGCCGACGTTGATGCAGGGCGGAGATCAGCACCGATAAAACCGGATCCTTATTTCAGCTCATCTCTCTCTGCCACGCAGAGGCATCATTACCATTGCTTCCATGGCAGCAGGCAGCAGCCACACGTTCCCTCGCTTCTGATCCCGTGCACATAAACATGGCCACATTGTTACGCTCTCTTTTATCTTGTTCCTGTGCTTCTATTGCCCCTCTGTCCACCTCCCTGCGTCTAACTGAGGTTAATGAGCTAATCTCAGTGAGAGCTGCTTCAGCCACATTTTTCAAGTATGTCTGATGAAACAATTTCAGTTTAATCACTGCCCTTTTCCTACATCTGCTGCCTGCATTTCACTGCATGGAGGAAACAGGACTTGACACAATGCTCAAGACAATTCCCGTGCAAAATTGCAGAACCTGCATAAACACAGATTTTTTTGGGGATCTGTGGTGGGAACGCCACTGCTCTGCATAATCACAGCCACGGGCGAAAGAGGAATGGGATTTTTGGCACCAGATCCATGGCCTTTAACAAATAGGATTTTACCCCATTTATTTATTTCAGTTGTCCTGAGAGCTGTCTGCATGCTCAAAATCCTTTAACAGCCAAATCTGATTTTGATTTGGAGGGCGGCTCGTCAACAGTATCGTAGTTACCTTCAGAGAGAGAGAGACAGAGGATTTAGACATTTTTACACGTCTTAACATGTTTTAACACCAACCATAGTTCATGGACCTTGATAATGATTCATACGAGGCCTTTGTTTATACATAACTACTAGATTTATATTCAGAATATTTTATTAACGCCAAAGATTAATTTATTTCTACAGCACAATGTATCCATCTTTAATGAAAGAAATAAGACAGTGCCGTCATCCATAATAACAGTGATATATCATTGACAAAACAGTGATTCATTTGTCCTCCCACCTCATAATAAAGCTGGTCTGGGGCCGAAATGTCCTCCTTTGACAAGCAGACTTACTCATCTTCTGTCATGAGTCTTGTGCTGATGATGAAGCAGCTAAAGTCAGGTTGGTGTGTCACATTCTCACAATTCTTGGGTGTTTACCACATATTTGCTCCTGAGCTCATGAGTTCTTTTCAGTAAATTAGAGTTGCCAAAATGTAACATTAAAGTCTCCTCGGTTGTCTGATGACCTTCCTGCTATGCTGGAGAGTGTTTAGGATGTCACTGTTCGAGTTTATTATTGGAATTAAAGGACTAACATTGAATGCATAAATGGAACAAGCAATGGTGAACTTGAATGTCAGAGGCTCCTTTTACACAATGAAAAGAAGGACAAGGTCCTGTTCTCCAAATTGCTTCTGTTTGTGTTTTGAATGCACCAGGGAAATATAGCTGACACTTTGAATTCCAAATGTTGTCTTAAACGGTTGCAGTGAGGGACAAAGAAGGCAGATTAGAGAGAAAAAAAAAACACAATTCAAAACTATAACAGAGAGAGTGTTGTCATGTAGAAAAGATGAGAAAGAAAGTACTGAAGGAGAAAAAAAGGGCTTCTGCTAGACAAATGCCTGTGTGTGTCTGATGTCTGAGGCAACATCAGTTTTGTACATGTTTTTTGCAAGTGTACCTGCAAAATCCTGTGTATAGTACATATATGCTGTATCACCCTGTTCTTCATGGGTCTGTTCCTCCTCCAAGCTCGAGTCCTCTACCAGAGGCTTGGGAGCTTGAGGGTCCTGCACAGTGTCCAATCTGTTCCCAGTAGTGCACGCTTCAGGACAGAGAGCTCAGATGTTGTTCGTGGGGTCTGCCGGAGCCAGGGCCACAGCCCCAACCTCCCCGATGACCACTATTCTCATCTCACATCCATTTGTGCCTCATATTTGTTGCAGTAGCCTATTTCTCTTCAGGCTGCCCTGGTACCTGAGGGGGTATGACTCTCTGTTTCTCATCACTCATCCTCATTACAAGGTATGAATCAGTGTTTTTGTAGCAATAAGGGGGATGCTCAAGCCCACACCCATACTGGTAATGTAGGGTCCTAACACTAACTGTGGGCCCAGTAATGCAGAAGCATCTGCAGAGGAATCCCAGGTCTTTTTTCCCTTTACTGTGGTCCTTTATGTCATAAATGCTTCAGTGAAAAGAAAACATCTGCATTCATGTCAGTTGAGTGTTCAGTTTTTCTTTTCCTCAAACACACGTAGATGCCCAACGTGTCTCTCCGAGTGGCCCATCTTGATGCAGTTGCCTCTGCTGGGAGGAAGGGCCCCAACGTGAGTGTGTGGTGTCAGTGCTTTGTAGTCGTTTCTCGATGACATCTCTGACACATAAAGGCTGACTGAAAAAAAAAAACAAAACATCAAACCTCAAAACAAGCTAATGAAGAGAAAGACCTTCAGCACACCGCAACAGACCTGAAAGGTGTGTGACAGACAAAGCAAACGCCTTGATTAGCGCTTGCATTTCCCACTCTTGCAACCTAATCTGCAGTGCCTAGCGTGCAGATGGCATGTCGCAGAGCCTGGGAACATTATGAGTGGACCACGGTCTGGTCTATGTTGCACCAGCTCCTCATAATTAATAGGGCGACATATCTGGTGGTCCTCTCCCATCCTATCTTCACAAGCTCTTTTTCATCTGTCAAAGCTAATGAACAGATGTTGCTCAGCTGTTGGAGTCAGTATGATGGACGGCGTTGCTGGCAGAGACATCCTTCTGCTGGGAGGACGTGTGAGGGGAGGGTCATCTGGACAGCCAATAGCCTCCCAGGGTGCCTTGACTTTTCTGTTTCTCTCACCTTCTTTCTTCCATATCACTGACCTCATGCATGACATTCAGGAATCTTTCAGGACTCCCCCCCATCCAGCACTCTACCCCCAACTGTCCTGTCCATTCGAGCACATGTCAGACGTTCTGTTCTACCGATCACTTACCTGTAACGTGCCCTTGTCCACTACTGGAGAAGGCAGCTGATGAAAAAGGTCAACCTATCCATAATAAGGTCAAAGAACCCCAATCCCGCTGAGCACAATGCAAGGAAGGAGGAGACTGGGAGGACTGGGAGGGATGTGATGTTTTAAAGGTGTGAGGACTGAGTGCCCTCGGGCTGCAGCCGGCGCAGTGTTGATGGGAAATGCCTGTTCCTGCGTGTCCTGTAGAACATTGTGTCTCTTCTCTGACACCAGGAGCAGCTGGACTGCGGCTCTGTTCTAGACTTTCCCTGACAGGTCTATTTGTCCGCACTTGTTCACGGCCCAGAAACCAAACAAGGATAAATATAAACTGTGAAGAAGAAGAATAGAACCCGTAAACATGTAAATACACACCAACAAAAGTGGAAGAAACACGGTGAGCATGAATCATGTTATTCTGACATATAACGTGTGATTAGCTGATCAGGATGAGGCTGATGTGCACCGACCCCACCCAAAGCAGCTGGCAAATGTTACAGGACGTTCGAGTCTTGACTGAAACCCCAGAACATAAAACACATGGATTCCACATGAAGCTCAGCCATCGTATATTTCGAATGTTTAGGATATTAACATGATTTCTGTCTTCCGCTGCAGCAACAAGCTAACAAGTATTGATTCAAGGCGCAGCAGAAGCTTACAGTAAATGACTCGGCCCTGACCTCAGGGTAGACAGGCGTGCTGCCGAATCACTCGCTAGCATAAAACAGACTGAAGACTCATTACCAGCCATCTTATCTCACAGCAAAGTCTGGTCAGGTTTTAACACACACACACACACACACACATACACACAAAAGTGGTGTACTCTGTCTGGTTAATAGAACCGCTGGGAAAGAGCAGGAAGTTTGGGGTTGAATGAGGTCATTATTAATCTAATCAGTTCATGTCGTGCAGTATTTTCTTAATTGCCTCTTCATTGTGGGCACATTAAATCCGTGCTCATTGCTTTCTGATGACAAAGGGCAGCTGAGGATCAAGAAACCATGACAAATTGTCAATATCTTACCTGGGAAGGAGAATGGAAATGACTGCTAGTTTGATGGTTTATGTAAATGACCAGTCATGTCTTGTGACTATGATAAAGTGCTGAAGGAAGCTATATTCATCTCCTCTTTGTGTGGTTTCACTTAACTGCCATTACATGACCCTTTCTTTCTTCTTATCATATGGCGTGAATGACTTTAATCCCCCCTAAAAATTTTATTTAGCAAGGAAAAACTCAATAACAGGGACTCATAAGTTGGATATTTCAGTGAACATATTGTTGTTGAGTTTTTGTTTTTCTTTGCAAATACAAAAATTGAATCCTCTAAAAAGGCTGCAGGTCTACCTCCCTGATAATCTTCTCATGAGAGAGCACCTGCTGGTCCTGAGTAATGCTGATAATCAGTCCTCCTGTGGTGAGAAGAAAAGCGTTCCTTCAAAATTTTACTGTGATGTCTTGCTGGTGAAAAAAAGCCACATATAGGAGAAAAAAAATGTTCACAAGCACAAAACAGAAACTGAGAATGTGATGTCATATGGATGAGATGCAAGAAGCAAAGCAGCCAAGGAAAAAATGCACTTATTCTCAACAAGTGCTTATGTCTGAAGTGTGAAGCATTTGAAAGCCGTAAGAAAAAAAAAACCCACCACTTACAGATGTGCATCCTTCAGTTCTGAACCTCGCAACAACTGAAGGATTGACGTGCTTGATTAGGCAAACAGTGGTGTCAGGAAAGTTTTGACAAACCAGCAGTGTTTCCTGTGAGAGTACAGGAAGACCAGCAGGTTTTAGAACTGCATGTTACAGTTAAATAAATAATTTAAGCATGTTTATCTCTGTTGCATTTGCTGTATTTTCCTCTCTGGGCTTCAGTTAGCATTTCACATTCCCACTCACAACTTATAAGAACATTTTTATACCAATAAAAGTGAGTATTTGCCTAGAGGTGGAAAAAAGAGGGATTGAACACGACACTCTCAGGAACCATTGAAGTTGTATTGTATGTATTACTTTATATGTATCATATGATAAATTGCCACACTGGCAGCAGCCCTGTCCCCATCTCCTTTACTCTCAATGTTTTCCCAGTTCGTGTCATCAGTTGGTTTAATATTAATTGCAGGTCTGCAAGGAAAATGAGCATAAACAAAGTACTTCATTGATCATTCATTTCCTCTGTGATTTCCTTTAGAACCCATTACAGAAAGAAGAGGTTTCTAGGTGTTTGCCAGGCAGGTTGTTTGTGAATGTCAGGAGTTATGATTTAGATAATTTAGAATACTTTTGAGGCAAATAATAGAACAAATCAGCTCCACTATTTGGATGAGGCTGTATTAATAATGGTGTGAGTCATTAAATAAATTAAGAAAAAAAAACACACACAATCAATAATCCACAATAATGAGCAGGACAGTATACAGACCACAGGTGTTTGTTATTCAGACACCAAATTCTGTTGCTGCCACATTGAAAACTAAGGTTTTATTTCTTCAGAAGACAACAAGAGGAAATTATGTTAGTTTGTAACTGCTGAAAACATTAAGACATATTTCAGGCTTTTTCACTTGTTTTTTCTTGGCTGATATAATCCTTGTGCAGCTGTCTGAAAAGTTACCATCTAGATGATTCCATCTAGCCTTCACTGTCCAACACCCCGAAACGAGGTGAAGCATGAAAAGTGACCCTTCTGTTTGCAAAAAAAAAGCATTTAACTCACTGCAAATGTGTGCTTCCTCTCTTTGACTATTCAATCAATTTAGGAACAGAAGAAAATTCTCAATGCAAGTGTTAAATTTAACAGCTCCAATAATGTGCGGCATGTCGGAGTTTAAAGACTGACAGGCTCCAAAAAACTGCAGGTTATCAGACTGATTGATAGGGCCTTTCAATCTCCACTGGTGCCTCATCGGTCTTTGCATGAAATCCAAACAATGAAGGGTATGTGAAGGGAGTCCGCGTCGTCCCTTATTCCCAATTCAATATGAAATGCAATTGCTTTGTCTCACATTTTACTCCCAATCTGCCACACTTGACCACCCCACTCATCTAATCTCATTCTTGAACAAAGTGCTCCCCTGAAATGGGGAGATTGAAGGAAAACTTAAAGAGGCAGTCCAGTGTGAACGAAATGAAGTCATGAATGAAATGGATTTGGACATCTGTACAGTGAAGGTTCTGTGAACCATCATCAGGGCTAAAACCTCTCATTGAAGACACCCTTTCAATATCAGAACGGTATTATTAGTGTGATATTGATACTTTGTCCTCTTTTATAATTTCACAATGACGAGTTAACTCCTCTAGAGTCATGAGGTTTATATTTGCTGCTCTCAGCTATTAACCATTTTCATCACAATGACCCGACTGATCACTCTTTAAAACAATCATAACTCCTGAAGATATATTGATAACATAGCTTTATAGAATGTATAGAGTGGATGTCATGAGCCAGCATAATACAGATGTAGCATCGAATCTCATTTAATAATTTGTTTCCTGATATTTTCAGTTATAAAATGAAATTGTGCTTGTTGTGTATTCACACTGATTTATTCCCCTCTCTTCCCACATGCTGCCCAAGTTTGAGCTGTGCTCGGGAAGGTCAGTCCCCTGATAAGGATTTTGCGCCTGCTAATTCGGGATGACAGCCCATGTCATCGAGAGTGTTTTTTTTGGGGCCTGATTATCATCAGAGCTGCCCATGCAAATGACAGGGAGACCTTAAGGGATATCATTTTCTATTAAAATATGTAAGAGTCTAATTACAGATAAATGTCACATTAGCTGTGTGAAATATAGAGACCTGGAGTGAATAGGTGATTGAGGAGAGGGCAAGAAGGGGCCAAACGGACTCGCAGGCTGATGAGTGGAATGAGAGGGAAAAGCAACAGATCTCATAACACTGTCCACCCTCATTAGAGTTTGGAGCGTTTATAGGTCACATATGACAATCTCAATGTAGGAGAGGGGAAAGGAAGAGATACCATACTGTTGAATAACAGGTGTCATCCTCAGGTGTCATCATTTTAAGTGTGCTCACCTAAAAAATTATATTTTTGGTTTTAGCATGAGGGCATACAGCGTAAAAGTGACCTGGGAGGGGATTAAAAAAAAAAAAATTCAACAGGGCATCTGTTACTCAAGATTGTCTCCAGAGACCCAGAGTCTGAACCCTGAGCAAGTAACTGAAAAGTAGGAAAACTCTCTCTTAACAGGATGAAACCTGGAGCAGGACCAAGCACACATGGGGGAGGATATTGGCAGATACAACAGGGGCAGAGGGCAGAAAAAGAAGAACAGATGCACACAGGTTACATGTAAATAGCTTGTTAAACTGAAGAGGCAGAACTGAAACTGAGCTAAAGTCAGAGGCCAGCGGGCAACGATGGACTCAGTGACCTGAGTACAGTAAAGTTAATAAATGAGTTTTTGTTTTTTATTTTTTTGTGGAAACTTTGAAAACTTTATCATAAAAACACAAGAGGAGCAGAAAGTAAGAATAAAAAAAACATTAATTTGGAGTCACAGAAGTTAGGCTGATTCACATGAATTTCCCTCTCTTGTCTCTGGATAATTTTAGTTCAGACAAAATCAAGAATAGCTTATAAATGAGATAAATTTGAAAAACAGATCCATGGAAAATCCAATGATAAAACAACATGGAATGAAAATATGATATTCGTAAGTAAGACTATTGTCTTACTCTCTCAGCTTTGTTTCATGGCTTTACTGACAGTGTCCATCAGACCAAAATGTGGCGAGGCTTCCATTTACATTTATTACATAAGCAGTTAAATTAAACACCCAAAATAATTTTACAATGTGATTATCTGCATTTGTGCGCAAATTACAAACTTAAAATACTGTGTTTGTTGGCCGCTGGTCGCCAGTGTGTGATCATGTAGTTTGCACTTGCTACCTGCCTTTTGCAGCCTTTCCAGTGTCATATAGTTCATTTTGTGTAATACCAGTTGGCCTTTCAAGAGGGTTTGTGTTATGGGTCACGTGAGTCGATTGGGGCAATATCTGATGAGGTCTGCAGCGAAACTGCTTCTATTGTTGCTTGGTAGAGAGATTTGCACCAGCAGAACACGCGCGATGACATCGGGTCAAATACCGCTTGACCCTCGGCCATTGCTTCCATCTTTACAAGCGTCAGCAAAAGTGCATTCAGCCACACCGGTAATTGAAACTTGCCGTGCTTGACTGAAGAGACATTCATCACTGCATTGTGCGCGCATAAGTGCAGTTTTACCGTGGTTTTCCATTTCGAAGCTGGTACAAAAAATGTGTCAGACCTGTAATCAAGGCAGAATAAATGTGCCTGCCAGACCCAAGAGTAAACAATTCACAGCGTTTCTACCTCAGATGAAAATGGAAAGTAGGAATAAAAAGTTGGTCTTCTTCAAAGCCCAGGAGAATGAGGACACGAAACCTAAACTGGACGCCTCAGATGGAACAATGACAACCGCTTACAAGGTGTTTCATGAAAAGCAGGCAGATTATGTCGAATTCCAAGTATGCAGCAAAGTGTCTGCCAGTCAGGGCACACACAACAAAGTGTCTGTCAACTGGAAATACTCCTGGAACCGCAACAGGGATCAGGATTTGGCCATCAGCAGTACAAGCTGTCAGCGTCCTCTCTCATCCTGTCCCTCGGTTCTCTTCCCCAAATCCCCCCAGTAAGCCATCAAGGCCATTGTGATCTGATTTCATCCTATTCATCTAGTTCAGCCTAACCTTTTTTTTTGTCTAAGCTGTTTGAAAATATTTCTGCCCTACCCCATTTTTATAACTTAAGGACCTCTGAGAATCGCTTCTCAAACACCCTATAAAAAACAAAGTGTACATGTTGGTGTCTCTTTAACTTTCAAGCGTGCTGGGATGAATTGTTACATTGTGTCATCCGAACAAAACAATTCTAGTCTTGTGAGTCCGGTGAGTGCCTCCCAAATACAAATGTGCGAATGAAATAACAGAGCCACCAGATGGGATGAAAGGTCTGAGTATCGGGACTGGGAAAAGGCTCAAATACCAAATATGTGTTCCGGTTTATATTTCTGTGAACACCAAAATAATTACATCACAAAGGACCCACAGAAAAAAAAAAAAAACAAGACAGCTGTCCCGAAATCACTGAAAAAGGAAAAGAGGAAACTGTCTGCTGAAGATGCTGACACCAGACTGTAACGCACATTTAATACGCTCCAAAGTAAACTGAAGAAGGAGCCTGTACATTTTGTCATCTCTGTCTCTGGTGTTTTGTTGTCTTCAAAGCTGAGACAGATCAGTGAGGCGCTGTGGAGCCCAGCTGAAGTAGATGTTTCATATGCATTTCCAGCTAAATAATCATTTGCATGTCCGCACATCAACACATTTAAGAACTCTTTGCTCGGGCCTCGTGCAACAGAATTGACAGGGCTTCATTTGTTCCACGCTGGATTGGAAGCTAATCACTTCTCCTCGATCGAGTCATTAAGTCCATTTGTAAAGACGGCGAGGCATATCCGGCGGTTCCCTCATCGACTTCTGCACCCAAGGCCACTTCATGTTCTCAATGCCGCCCACCAACGTTGGCGATTAGTAGAAATGTCAATGCTGATCAGTGTCGAGGCACATGGGATATTTCCTCACATATGTAGTGTATTAAATCTTTGGCTTGAGTTAATTTCGGCATTATTATGATAATTTAACTGACTTGTTTCAACTATTGAAAGTCTGGTTGCCTCAGCAGTCCCTGATTTAAACATGTCAAAATATCTGCTGTGTCTTATGAGGTTTGGTGTGTTACCCACTTTAACTGGGATGCTTTAACAATGAGACTTGATTAAAAAGAAGCTTAATTAGATTTCTTGTTGAAGAAGCAGAAACTAAAGTTCACGAGTTTCACTTAAATAATGCAATATCACAGTAAAAATCCAACAAAGCATTATCTTTGAATGTTCCCTCAAATTATTAGGAAAAAAAGAATCCCACCAACCATGCATTTATAGTCATTTACTCGAAGATAAATTGCACAGTAGCATAAATTACACCTGAGACCCAACGTTTTTGGTTTTCTTGAGGTTAGTCAAACTGAGGGAGCAACATGTGAGGGCACATTTGTTAACCTAAAGAAACAGAAGCACTGTTGAATATTAAACTGTCCATCCGTCTCATGACTATATAAATTATCTGTGGCTCCACCAGTCTCCAATTCAGCCACAGCACAAACTTATAGAGATTCATTAGATTTTGAAGATGGGGGCAAATAAAAACCCTTGGGACAACAGGAAGGCCGCAAGCTGGGATTTGAACTCTGGAGCCTCTGGCTTCCAAGCAGCAGAGCTGGCAGATTAAAGGGTTGTTTCCCAGAACTAACTTGCTAGTTACTAACATTCTCCTTTGGATGCAGTTAAAGCTGATAGTACTGATCCTAACAACAGCATTGGGATAATTTTTGATTCCCACTTCAACAAAGTAATACATTTTTATTTATTCTGTTAGCCTTTTTGCCATGATTAGACCTTCCATTTATTTAATATGTGTAACTAATCAGAAAATGAGGCACTACCACTTCAGTGAGTACTGACTTACAGGAACTCATTCAATAAAAGAGTTGTATAATAATTATCCCAATGTAAATGAGATGAAATTACACCGTTTAACTGTGGTGGAGAGGTCTGGGAGCTGTGTTGTTAGGAGTTATGTGCTTTTGGCATCTCTGCATGCTCATGCTTTCACACATGTCATATGTCATACACATGATATCATGAATGATTAAGAGTAAATGTAACATTACTGCTTTGTATGTCATTAAAAGATTATGCTGTAATCTTATATGGGGTAAGTAGTCCCTATTCAGAATATAATAATTGTCCTGTGGTAATGCTCCTGTCAGTTCATTACTTGTGTCATGTTAAATAAAATTATAGCAAAAGCTGCAGAGCAGATGGAAATGGTGGCGAAGCTTCATCCTTTGATGGTGGCGAATAGAAAATAAGATGTAGTGAAAGCCTTGTTCCTGTTGATCCAGTGTCACTGATGGCATACGGAGTTACATTTTTAAGATATCAGAATTATCTTTTACTTGATAAAGTGATATAATGATATAAAAATGTTGCATAAATGCAGTGATGAGAGTTGAAAAATGAGGGTTGGAAAAGTTTGCTCCAACTTGGCTCCACTGCTTAGTTAAAAAAAAATATATTGGCATTTTATGTCTGGCTGATTTTATTTATTAATGAAACTTTTACTAAGCTGTTGAGCAGTAAAGTTCGTTCTGATGAGAAATATACGGCGCGTTTAACCACTGTCACCCTGCTGTGTTTAATTTGTTTTTCAAGAGCAGCAATTTAGCGGTGAAATATCGCGATGCCAGTTGGCTTCTCGCTGCTCACAAATCTGGGGGGAGTGTGTGTTTTCACACAGGTCAACTAATTCAGGCCTGTAATTGGAGAAAAACACAGTTTAATTTCAGCAGCAACTCCAGTCTAAATGGAATGATGATGAGTGGCAGGACGCAGGATGTGGTTTTCAGGTGGGATGGAGAGTGTTGCCTGGTAAGGAACGATCCTTGTTTACACTCTTATTTAAAAATGCTGAACTTTAAAAAAACATCTGTTGGCTATATTCTCATGATGCTCGGTGGTCCTTATCATACCACAGATGCGAATCATTCTTTTAACCTTCCAGCACAGCTCATAGCTTACAAATGAAACTAGCACGACCTTCAGGAGGTAAAAAAAAAACAACTTAAAACTTCATATACATAAAGACACTTGTTTATGCATGTGTGTGCATGTTTGTGTGTGTGTGTGTGAATATTTATACTGTACATCCCTCAGGGTGGTTCACCCGCACACCTAACCAGCAAGCCGAGCCTCTTGATTCAGTCACTCCCCTGATACGTTACAAAGCTCCTCTAATATTCAGCCATCTCTGTTTGGCCTCAGGTCCAGGGAAGACTCCTACTGGTGGAGATACATGAACCAAGCCCACGCTCTGAGCTCCTGGTGTGCAAATGCGGCGAAGAGGAAAGAGTGCAAAAGTGTCAGTGCTGAATGTGTGAAAACGTGTCCAGAAATCTACTTGTTTACCGAAAGTGTAATGAGCACCTCAGGACTTTGTGGAAGACTGAGAACTGCTCATGAGGAGGCCCAGATATGTGGGTTTGCCCGCATGCTGCCATGGCTTAGTCACTCATCAGAGTGAAACACATAAGGAAGGAAGGACGGATGCTGCAGGATGAGCTGGGGGGTGGAGGGTGGGGCGAAAGGGAAGGAAAATGAAACGCCACATGGAGAACAGGCTTATCCAGCACGGGGCTCTAATAGAGACAGCTAATGCTTTACAGAGACAGTGTAATCCTGGTGTCAGAAGGCAATTACACGTCGTTAATTACCAAATAATTAATGCAGACAGTTGAACTGGACAGCCTACTAACTGGTCCTGAGCAGTGGTCTGTGTTATCCTCATTAAGGTTAAACAGATACCTCTGGGCCTTTGAGATGCCGGAGTGAAATCCAACTTGGACGGTTATTGGTTAAACCAGCAACCCAATGGTGCAGTGTTGGGCACAGAAAATGAATAAAGTGGCAACTTTCTTGATGCAAAGATCACCAACAGACATCCAATGGTCAGAGTATCGGTCCCCTAATCAGGTGTTTGCTTGATTCAGCCATGGATGTGTTGTAGCACCAATCGACTGCACAGACAGGAAGGCTGTGGCCATGTTTTATTAAAGATTTACATCTACAAACACATGGACTTGTACTGTGTAAATGTAATGATTTACTGGTGTATGGCTTCAATCTGTGTATCAGGCTACTGGATGTGTGATGTGAGTCTACATCTATTAATGTGGACCTACCCAGGGTGTTTTCCTTTCATGAAAACTGTGAAGTTTATTGAGCCAAAGGTAATCTCACAGCCACGGCGGCATGCAGGAAACTGATGACGCGGAGTCTTCTGCCCCGTTTTCACCTCAGTCAGTGTTTGTTTCAGTCATTCTGTTTTTCTCTTTTAACTTCATTGTTTTGCTCCTGATGTTTTTTCCAGTTTAAGTTTAAATTGCTTTGAATTGCTTTGTCAATTCTGTTCTGCTGCGACTCATTACTATAAAATGTATGTTTCCTTGCCTGGTTTTGTTGTTTCTTCATCTTTCTCCTCATCTGCCTGATTGCTGTCACCTTTTCTCAAACCCCCCCATCCAAGCTGACATCCCCCATTAGTCCTAGATGTCGCTCTCTTCCTGTCTTTCCTTGTTTTTGTAAATATGTCACTATAATTACCTGCTCCCCCAAATGTTTCAGTATGTATCCTTGTGTGTCACACATTGGTCTGAATCGATGTCCTGACCCTGTCTCCTGTGTCTTTGACCTTGCCCTTATTATTGTTGGATGAAATGGCTTCATATAGTATTCTTCACTTGCATCCCTGCTAAACAAAACTGATTTTTTAATATATGATAGCTAGAAAATCATGAAAAGGGGTTAGAGTTATCAAGTATAACAGCACAGAAAGAAACTAAAACACGATGTGTAATTTTTACATCCATTCAGCCTCTGGTGTAACCTTCAATCCCTGTGAGATTTCCTAGGTATAAAACATCCTTTAAAAAATGGTTCTTGTTCTTCATGTTAATGTAATAAGACAAGTCATCTCCTTAACACACAGGTCAAGGAAAATACTATATTTGATCACCTGACATGTTTTTTTCATGCATTTCCTCACTTTTAATTCTCTACTCCCATGGAAGCGTCCCCATCTGGGTCAAGGATATTACAGGAGACGAATGGCTACAAACTCTCCGTGCTGCTTTGCTTCGCAGCAAAGGTACTTCCAAAGGCACTGCGACTTTGGCTCATAGTGCTGCTGCCATTTTATCAATAGTTTACTTAAAAAAATACTTCATTTAATACAAGCTCACACAGCCATGCCTCAAATGATCGGAACCCCCTCATGCTCTACTACAAAAAAATGATAACAGTGCTGCGAAGTGAGGAGGAAATATAATAAAACAGGAAAGTAAGACAAAGAGGCGTAAACAACCAGTCTCCAAAGTCATTCAGGCAGGCTCGATACTGTTGTCCCAGCCATATAAATGTGGCACTAATGGCCTCTGATCTGACTCTAATGGTATTCATGGTTGCTATGGGTCTTTTCACTGAGATTATTATTATCATTTTTATTCATGATATCCTCTAAATTGTCCTTGGAAGAAACATCCGATTAGGAGAGGCTGCTGACCTGTGGGTTGTGAATAAACATGAAAAACAATCATCTTTCCATTGACAGGCAGCTTGGCGTTCAGGCCTGAGTATCGAGAACAGGGAAATCAGTCGAAATATGAAATCATTAGAAGTGAATTGAAGTAGGAATGAATGATGTTCTGGGTTCAAACAGTGCTTCATTTTCAGACCCAGCAGAGAAGCCCTCCTATGTTCTCTGTGTTCTATGTTCTATGTTCTCTCTTTATATATATATATATATATATATATATATATATATATGTGTGTGTGTTTTGTGTGTGTGTGTGTGTGTGTGTGTTAGAAAATAAATGTTCATTTCATGAAAAAAGAAAAATGATATGCTTATTTTTACTCTGCGCAATAATATTCTGATCAGTCTGAGATCATGAGAGACATCTCAAGGTTAAAAGTCCCTCCTGACAGCCTGAATTCTCCAACTACCGAGGCACATCCTAAGGACTATTTGGGCTGATAAGATACAAAAGAAGAAGAAACACAAATGAGAATGTTCCGTATTGTGGCAGTCTGGATTACATGCCATTTAGCGGGGATAACGTGCTGGTTCAAATGGAGGAATCCAGCGGTAGGTCTGCCGTTTTCCCTTTTTTTAAGTCCTTGTCTAATGTTGCTAACAGATAAACTATGACAAAAGCGTAACCTTGACGGAGGTAATGAACTCCAACCGCCATGTCGTCGCACATTTTAAGCCAGAACAAAAGTGTTAATAGAAATTGTTTCTCGCATGGTGGGAATAGAAGGTTAATCTTTCATGAAACAGATGGAAATTGGGTTATTTGATTTAAATGAATACATTCAATATGTAAATTTCCTGCTTTAGATAATCATGAAAGTGGTGCAGACGTGTTTCCACATTCCCTGTCATAAATTATGCCCTTGGTTATAGTTTGTACTGAAGAGACATTGTTTTTGTTAAAATTACCTTCAAGTAAAAGTATTAGGTCTGTTCTGTTTATATATCATCTGAAGTGATGTTACGCAATAGGAGAAATTGTCAACTTTAATTACACAGCAGTTTCTTCTTGCCATGAACATTTGCGTGTTAATTTGATCTTCAAAGTCTTTTTACTTTGGAATAAGGGCAAAAAAAAAACTGCCTGGCTGGCACATCAGCATCGGTAAGAGAGCAGATTTGTCTGTATTGTCAGCTAGAATTTAAATCTGTCCTCCACTGTCTCTGATTCGACCTGAAAGGGACAAACAAGTGGAACGTCTGCCTGTGGGCATCAACCGTTCAGGAACATCCACAGAGACAAAACCCCACGGAAGGTGACGATCCAGAGGAACAGCCAGCGGAGCGAGGAGCCGCAGACAGGTGAAAATCCACCTCCTGCACAAACAAATTAAGCTGTTAGCCACACAGGAATAAGAGGCTTTTTGCCTCTTAGATCTCAGCAGCTGATTTGAAAACAAAAGCTGAATGTAGGGGGGTTAGGGGCTTCAGCGTTGAGCTAGGAAACACACAACAGGAATGTGTCGAGTGTCAGAGGTCCCCTGATTGTTAAAACATCAGGAACGATGGCACCATGCCTGTCTGAATATAAATATGACCAACATACTTCAACATTAGGGGAAAAAAGGTTGAAAAGTGGTTTATTACACTCTTTATAACACTTGAGTCAAATGGAGACAGGGTGGTCACTGATCACGACTGCAATATTCATCTCAACCTGCACCTGCTGCCCGCTTGGCGCTCCTGTTTGCAGGATCCCTCTTGGGAAGCTGCTTAAACAGCTATTAGCTTCCATTTGTCATCCCCCTGTGCTGCTACCTTGTCATGGCGGGAAGGCTTGTGCACCTCCATGACTCTGAGGGCTATGCCTTTGCGGGTTTATACCCTCAGCAGGTTGAAGTTTGAGCGTGGGGCTAGCAACCCCACCCCGTAAAACAACTCTCCGTTACAGAACCGCTTTAAACACCAGCATGGGTCCAACAGCAGAACCAAGCCAACATGGCAGAACGACCACTCTCACAAAGACAAGCACATACATGCTGCGGCTCCACAGCAAAAGAAAAATGGACATGTCCAGAACCTCAAAGCACTAACTCAATACCAGATGTGCTGTGTAATTTTTTACTTTATTATTTTATTCTAAGTTTTAGCAATACTGCCTACTGTCCTAAGTGTTTTATTTTTTTTCTCAAGCTCTTGCTAATTATGTTCCAATACAGTCTCTTTTCTGCAAATAAACAGAGTTTGACTCTGGACCAAGACGAGATGGAGCCCACCTGGAAAGAGGAAACAAGTGAGGCCAAAAACATCCTGGTGGACAACGGTGACCTCAGAACTAAAGACAGCGAGCCCATCATCAGATGAGGCACAGCATACAGCACAGGACAGGACCAGATGGAAGCAGAAAGTCACAGCCGTATGTTCCAACATGAACGATGAGTATTAAGTAAGTAAGTTTCCATCTGTGCTCGTGTGTGTGTGTGTGTGTGTGTGTGTGTGTGTGTGTGTGTGTGTGTGTGTGTGTGTGTTTCATACCGGCTTGGCCTCACCATCGCAACAGCCATATGGGTCATCTGCGCAAGGAGCTGATGACAGCCCGTCTTTACCTCCGCTGATAAGTCGCAGCCCTCCGAGCCTGACAGGGGAGAAGTTTGAGGTTGTGATGGAGGGGTCAGACGGGGAAAATTCAGCCAGCAATGCTGCAACAGAGATGTTTTGAATTTTATACGGCATCTATTTTTGTCAAAGCCCATTTAATCTGTCTGGTGTGTGAATATGCTGAATTCGTGTGTGTGTGTGTGTGTCCTGCTGCAGGCTCTGTTTGTTTTTGCCGTCCCGTCACTCAGATATCCTCGCCCCACTTGACGGTTTGTTAAAGCATGACCAATATGACTCTTTATTTCAGCCCCTGCTGGTAATATAAGAGGAACAACAAGTCAGGGACCTGATGGAAATGACCTGGGTGTTAATGAGCTTCTCCCAGACAGACAGCCAGCCTCTATGCACCTTAATTAACATGCCTGCATGGCACACACAGACCCACTTACCTGTGTCAATCTTGAGAAGACTTCTCAGCCCATTTATGCCGCAGCCATTTGTTCAGTGGTATCCATTTATTCCATCCATTCGATGCAGTTCTATTTTTAATTTCACTCCTCACAGTTGTGTTCTCAGGCTAAATGAATGCACTTTGTGGATTGTGTTCAATAATGAGCACAACAAATATAAGAAAACATTTGGAGGCGTTGAAACAGTGGTGTAAGTTCAGAGCCTTTTCATTGCCAAGTCAAATAACGTCAAAGTTTTTGTTTTACAATCTACAGTAAAGCCCACAGAATGGCAGGTTGCACAATTAATGGGCAATTGCTTGCATGTGCAGATGGATGGGAGGGCTCCGGAAGGTGGGGTTTATGTTTTCTGGACAGAACAATTCAAGTGTGCAAAGTTCAACAGAGACATCAAGAAAATGAACAGAGGCAATGACATTTTAATCGAAACAACCAGCCATGTAAAAATAGCAGTGTTGACAGTGACATTTTAAATATCCATTAGTTTCTGTGCATCTCGGGTTAGAACAGTCAAGAAAAATAGATTTTGGTACACAAAGGTCATAAAAACAGCTCACAAACACATATATTTGTTTCTGGAGATAAATCTCCATGACTCACCTTCATAAAAACATCGACTCACCTTAAGTGTTCTTACCAAGTTCCTTAGATTCTTTTTTTTTTTAAACCTTTGACAGCATCTTCGTAAAAAACCTCATAAACAAACAAAATATGAGAGTTTCAAAGGGATGTGATCTCTGCTGTCTCCGTGTCCTCAGTTGTCCGGGAAGGGTTGCTGTTGCGGAACTGCCTCTGTTTCTCAGCTCCCATATAATATTTGTCCTGTCCTCTTTCGCTATGGACAGTGGACACTAATGGAACTCTGGAGACAGTCAATCAATCTAACGATTGATCTCTGCCTGTAAGTGCGTCTGAGTAACCTTACATCTCACATGCCCCTTCTTCCAGGCATGTAGCTGCTGGTAGCCTCCCCCTGGATGGACGGAGTACTATACATTTGTGTTGTACACAGAAGTGATGCAGGAAGCTGCTCCCTGGAGGAGGAAGTCTCCATCCCTTCCCATCTGGAGCGCCTGGAGCTCAGAGAATGTAAGTAGAATCAGGACGCTGGCATGGGTACACACTTTATTCTGGTTGGGTATATAAAAAAAAGAAAATTAGAAAATGATTCTGATAATATACACATACACATTTTGATTTAAAAGGCCTCTGGCTGCAGGTCGGGTTGCTCCTGGGTTGTCAGACTCTCTGCAGCTGTCAGTCTCATCAGTCAGCCACTCCCTCCTGTCCGCAACGCTTCAAACCAGGATGTGTTCACATGCCTTCAGAGCCAGACCACTTCAATCTGACGACAGTAATGTCTCAAAACAAGAATATAACTGGTTCAGGGGAAGAAGAGGGGCCCTTTAATCTGCATTCCATAAGTGTGTGGGTGAGAGCAGTCCCTCATAATGTATGACATATGACAGGTTTGCATAATTTAATGATTTTATCTACTAAAACATTCAAAATGCTCTGAGATCTAAGGACAGGATTCATACAGACGTATATGCTTTAGATAGCAGGATAGCACATACTACAGCCTGGACGTGACCCTATAACTGGTATTAACGAGATATTCCAATACACAGGACTAGAGGTTTTCACTGTTTTACTGAATGTCATGAGTGATGCACTCGCCGCATTAATCTGCAGTTAAACACATCAATACAAATTTTATTTATTTAATTACAAACCACTGGTTGTTGACATTTTAGTGTTTTTATAATGTATCTGATCAAATATCAGGCCATATAATATTTTAAGTAAGGGGCTGCATTCTATCTGTATATATTTACTTCAAGCAAAACTTGCCACAATTGCAGCGATAACTATTTTATCCATGAAAACATGATGTAGCGGTCATTTTATTGAATCCATTTTCTTTTTCTGTTTGAAGAGAAAAGCCAGTGCTGATATCAGGATTACCTGGATGTTGTGCACAAGGGGTGGGACACTACTTCAGTAAATCTTCAATTGAAATACGTGATCTGCTTGAATAAAGGTTCAGTTTCCAGGTGGAATTTTAAAAAACATAGGCTTTTCTCTCACTCAGATGGCCAGAAAAAGATGGCCTAGATGGTTCTAGTTTAAGGAATGCTGATTATTAAGGTTAAAATCTTGTTGTGTTTTAGTGTTTGAGGACCAAATTAATATATGAACTCTTCAACCCTCTGGGGGATGTGATGTAAATTACACTCAAAATCAAACTATGGCTGCCATGTCAAAGTGACCCACCAGTGTGTCTGACCTGAATGAAGGTTCCAGTAGATTCCTGGATGTCACCATCTCAAATAGACTGAGGCCACAGAGGGATCTCCTGCTCTTGCATAAGATCTGACATTTCTACGCATTAAAGCCTGTTTGCTATCAACAGTGATGGCACTGCGAGCTGTGACACAGAGGTCTGTCCAAGGATATGCCTCCCCAAATATTTGATGAACCCCCCTGTCACCCTGGCCGTGCTGGAGGATGTTGTGGCCAACACGATGCTGTGGCCTCTCAGGATTCCTTCAAAGCTGTCACATCTTCTCAGTGTGCCCTGAACTCTCATCTGTTAAGAGAATGGGAGGGCATCAGTGGTGGACCTGTCAATTCTGATGTTCTCTCACTGATGCCAATCACTCTGCACGGCTGGACTGTCACCTGCTGGGGGTCATTTCACAGACACTGGTCTGGTTATTGGTTTGATAGACCGTCGTTGGTGCTGCTCGGCTCTCCCACCAGTCTTCTCCTCCACCCTCGTCAGACTGCACCAGGACACATCAAACCTCTCAGCTGTCTGGATTTATATGCCATCCTGAAGGAGCTGCATGACCTGAGCACCTCATTCGGCTGCAGGCACAAACAACAGAAAACTGGAAATAAAACCCTTACGCGAGTTTGCAACTGTGATTGTTTATCTTTTTTTTACAGTTGTATGCTAGTTCAAAATAAAATTATATGGCCAGTTTGCTGCCATCATTTATTTTTTACCAAACAATCCAAAATATGGTGTAATTGTATTGTAACTACACTTATACTTTAGTTATAGCTTTTATTGTTTAATTAACACATATTCACTGACTCATAATACAATTAAATCATACACTAAAACAACATTTAATATTATATGAATCCAACCTTTTTTTGGTGTCATGGAGTAATACAGGTGACTTTCTCTGTATGTTTGTTGATATTTTGGTTTTAGAGTTTTAAAGCAGTTTCAGCAGGTCAAACTCAGACAGATCATTACTTGGCCTCCGACAGCTCTGGCCATTCGATTTGATTACACAGCATCTTATTATCTCACTTTTAAGAGGTGATTACTGTTTAAGTGTCCTTTTGCAACAAAACAGTTTGATGAGCAAGGGTGGATCGATATTCTCCAGGTACCAGAGGAGAGTGCGGGGTACTAAACGATCTCAATTGAATCCTTTTTTATTATGTCCCCTAATGTCGGCCTTGGAGAATCACACTATCGATCCAATAATAATATGTTCTTTATAACTGATCTGCAGTTTTTGTTTGAATGGGAAAGGTCCGCAGCAAAACAAATTCACACAACTGAACACAGCCAATTGGGCACCTCTGCAGATCATCAGTTATAAAGCCAAACCGCTGAAAACCATTATAGGTGCAAACGAGCCATTGTTCTGTGTGTCAGTGGGCCTGTGTTCCAGCAGGACCTGCAGACCCTCGGTATGCCTCCACGGTGAGAAGGACACCAGAACACTGACTGGTATATTTCACACTCTTTACTACTCAACTTCCCAACACTCTAATATTGTCCCTCGGTGTTTGTTTTTATCCCACTTTATTATTTTCCCGCCTTCACCAAGTCTTGCATCTTGGCGCCTTCCCCATGCACGTATTTATATAGGTGGAAGTGGCATTGTGGAAGTGATTGAGAAGCTGTCCCGTAGATCAGGGTGGTTTGTGGAGCCTGTCCACGCTCTAATCCATCCTGCCGCCTCGCCACACAAGAAGAATATCAAACAGGCGATCCCGGAGGAAAGGAGGCAAAGACGGAGACGGTGGGGAGAGACAGAGACGCAAACAGAGGCAGAGAGAGGGAGAGAGAATGGACACAAAAGAAATGTCAACAGCAAAGAACAACAAGGGCTAAAAATGGTGGTGGGGGGGCGTCTGATACATCAGGCCTGTCATCAGAAACACAACAATTCCTGCACTTTTGTCGCTGCATAACTCAGATCATATTTGTGTCATTAAGGCGGATGAGAAGGGCTGCTCTGCTTCCCATCACTTCCAGCCTTGTCCCTTCTTTTCCGCCGCCATAGCGGCTAGTTGCAGGAGCAGCTTTTCTGGCGAGTTTGTTTGATGCGAAAAGAATAGCAGTGACATTAATTTAATGTGCTAGCTTGTAGTGCATTGCTCCTTTGCCCTTGTTGCTAAATTACTGCTGAGAAGTCCATCGGTCTTCCTGTGCCTGGCAGGCTCTTCCAGGAGCTGCGTTCTGAGGTGGCCAGTGTATTTTCACCATTTGATTTTCTTTTTAAAAGTAGGTAAAATTTAAAAGGCAGTTGTCTTTTCTTTTTCTTTTTTATATAAGCGTTAAATTTGGATGTCTCTCTTTCTGCCAGAAAGAATAGTGTTGGTTGGGTGAATTCCATTGAGCATCAGCCACAAAAATATTCTCGGAGAGGCTGTTAAGAATCCTTCCAGCCCAGGTGAAATGCAGACAGGAGGTGCTGTGTTGACAGCCTGTTGTGGTGATGAAGTCCTCTCAATAAAAAAAGATCCTTCTGTCAGCAGCATCTACGCGCCGGCTAGGAGAGCTGGGAGACCCGAAAACAGGCCAATATTAAAGTGACCACCACTTTGACATACATCGCATGCTTCCTGATGCAGCACCAATTTGATCGGTTCAGACCTTTATGGAACATTAAAAACATCCTTCTCCATCCTTGTCTGCAGGGACCATTCAGACTGTCTGCAAACACACATGGGATTTCCACTTTGAACTGGAAGCTTAAACAGAAAGGGGGATGCAGATTTTATTTTGGAGCAACAGAGCCAGAACTTCCAAATACCAGCTGTAATGAGAGTTGGTCTGAGGCTGCCGTGTTCTGACAGCTTCACTAATGGCTTTTCACAGTGATGTATGTTCACCAAACCTTCAGAGCAGCTAACAGCTTTGTCCTTTGAAGAGAGGTGATTTTTATTTTAACCAGTGCTTTTGTTCTCATAAATGAGGTTTTATTCGGAGACGACTTGCAATTAACTCTCTCGATGTGGATCCCTGTTCGAGATCTGAATTTGCTGTGGTTGTTTACAAATGTCCCCCTTCGGTGGGTTCAGGGCTGTTCTCTGCTGCGATGGCAGTGGAGCCTCCTCCAGCTCATCATAGAAATCTGGGAAGCACAACAGGCTAATTAAACTGGTCAGAGTGGAGCTATGGGCTGGTTGTTACTGCATGTGCACAAAGAAAGGTCACAGCGCAGTAATAAGGCAGATGAGCACAGCCATCATGGATGCAGTTGTGCATGCATCTTTGCAGAGAAGAAGCGGTTGTTTTTTTTCTGTGCATTGGTTTAATGTGTCTACTGTGGTGCCTCCAGATGGTTTTATTTATCCATGGCCATGTATTTGGTACTGTAACTAACTGTTAACTGTAATGAGGCTAAACAGGCAATCACTGCTGTGTATGTGGAGCTGCTAATCAGCAACACCGACACGGTCAGGAGGCAAATTTTACACAAACAGAGCTGCAACATTTGGTGACTGGCGCCTCAATAACAATGTTGCAACATCACATAATGAGGCAGTAGTAGCATGGAACACAGATGAAATCCAACCAACAGTAGGGATGAAAATGAATTAAAATGATGGTAAGCAGGGCCAAGCCAAGTGTAGAGTTGATGACGATGTCGCGAGTACTGATGGGTCAGTAAGCCTACAACTATTGTGGCTGGGTCAACCTTTACAAGTAGGAGGGAGCAAGAGGTTCATGATAACATTACTGGGCAAAAAATATGAAAAGAAGGTTGAAAACCATGTCCTAAAAGCTTGGTACTACTAGGAAATAAGTGAACCTGCTGTGTGTGAATACACATACTTTGGGTCACAGATTGTGGACACCAAATCCAACCAGACATCCATTGTAATGTTTGATTAATGATCCACATTTAAATAGACAATAAGGAAGAATCCCTCCTCTATCTTTTCCATCTTTGCTTCATAGATCCTAATAAAAACATCAGTATTTTCCCCAAATGGTCACTTTTGGATGGGAGTTTGTACCACATGGATGGCACATTGTACTCAACAAAAATGTCTATAAATGACACACACTCTCTTAAAAGTATATTTGGAGCTCCAGTGATTTGATTTTATTGCCCAATCTGTTGCTGATTCAGTTTTAGTTCAGTTAACACAACTAAACTGTTCATATCAGTTGAAATCTATTTTTTTATTCACTTGGGTTTGTTCCTACTGTTGTGCCCCCAACCTCCCTGTCACCACCCCATTTCGGGAGCCTCAGCACCAGTCTCACCGTCATCAGACACTACCGGCCGTGTCCTGACCCGTGGGGCAGACTGCTGTTGCTCCAGAGAGACATTCTTTGATTATAGGCTCCCTGTGAAATCTGAGCTCTCATTTACCCTCAGAGCTGTCAAATCAAACAAAATGTATAAGAATTTCACGACAGATATAATAAGGTTTATTTGAAGTAGCAATAATAGTTCATAATATTGGAAAAAATAATTGTGAGGTGAGTTATTGAGCACAAAGAAACAATAAATCAGTAGCTATTAGTGCTCAAACATATTCCAAACTCCATTGCATGTAAAACTGTATATGCTGTTGTTCCACCATAGTGTGTTACAAAGCAGCTACAGCTAAAGACCTTCCTAATAGTTCTGACATATTTTTAAATAATGGCATACTTGTTTGTTCTGAAGAACACCTTTTTACCCCCCAGTGAGTGCAGTTAACCCTGCTGTGAAAAGAGCTGGAATTGGACTCTTGCTAAACAGCAAAGCCAATGTAAATGTCACACGGCTGCTGGCTGCCATAATCCATGCTCGATGCATGATTGAGCATTGTCCCCGATATTCCAGACAAAAGTTCAGGTTGTACCGCACAGGACAGAATGTGTGCTGCTGTTAATGCACTGAAGGGTTTATACACGTCCATCAACGTAATACATGCTCGTTCCTGTTTTCGCTGTTGGTGGTTTTGTTGCCTGTTGTTGTGTGACTGGCGTTCTAGAGGACAGTCCAGGTACCAGGTAAGCCTGGTAGTCTCAGGGTGTAGTACTGAGCTTGAGTCTTCTTCTTATGCAGCCAATGTGATCAATGCAGCCTCTGTGGTTTGTGCCTAGATGTAATCCACATTAGCACCAGCCACCCTGATTGCTGGTCTAATGTAATCTTGGTAGCCGAGCAAGTGATGGGAGAACATTCCATTAACGGAACATTAGCTCACAGGCTACAGTGTGCAGATCAAACATACAGATGTAAATCTGTCGCCCACTTATCTTCTGTGCTGCATTTATGAATCCAGCTCCTTCAGAAGAAAAAAAAAATGGATTCCCCCCCCAATTCAGGTGTTCCACATTGATAAGCAGTCAATTTCTGAGAGAAAGGATGAAAAACAGAGAATGGTGGAGGGAATTTCTCTTGAAGATCTGACATGGTGGTCAAACTGTATAGCTATGATGTTTATTCATCAAAATTCCATGAGATTTCATGAACATATATGCCTCAGTGGATGCTGTATATATGTCAAATGTACAATCAAACTGACAGGAGTTCAGCTAGTCCATGAGCCTAAAATAGAGTTAAATCAATTGCCTGCATGCCCTTAAAGAGTGTCCCGACCACCCAGTGAAAACTGCTCCAGTGTCACCCTGAGTTTTGTCCATTTGTAAGAGGCACGCCGAGGCCACATTTTGGATTTTCCTGGTGATTAAGCATGTTAATCTGAGGGATTCAAGTGTAATGAAGCCCACTGATTTTATTGATTGGTGCTGAGAGTTAGCAACAAGATTGAATGTGGGGTGTTTTGGCACCAGGAAAGCGCACAGAGCAGCCTGTTGGCTGCTGCTTGTGTTTACAGAAAAAAGATGGCCCTTTCTTTTACAAATAAAAGTTGCTTTTGTCCTTTTGTGGATCTGACTGTTGAGTGGCAGCTGCTTTCTGCCCGCAGAATTTGCAATGCTAAAGAAATGCAGTCACTGCTGGTGGGTGATTTATAATTTGCATAGAACATACACCTCATAGCACCATCACTGAGCGGGTCTGCATCACTGCATTTCAGTGTGCCAATCACTCTGTACTGCTCCATCAAGGGGAAGCACTGAGTATTTCAGTGTGATCCTGTGAAACATGTTCCAAAGGTTAATGAATTAGTTCTTTCTCTAAAATCTTCAAAGATACATCACAGATGATAACTACCTAATGTAGGAATCACTCACCTGGGCTGTATTTGGTAAATGGACTGTATTCATATAGAGCCTTTCTCATAACCTCTCGGGATTTAGGAATGTGATCATCATCTTTGTCGCCACACGATCCATCATCCCACCATGCCAGAAGTCGGCGAGGATCGCCCCACTGCCTAAAAAAGACACCATCAGCAGTCTAAATGACTATTAACTTGTTGCTCTGACACCTGTGGCCGTGAAGTGTTTTGAGAAACTGGTCCGATGGAATATCACTGTCATGTAGGGTTTGTTTGTTGTTCTCTATTTCAGTTCAGCATGTCCTGTTTTATTTTGTCTGACTCTCCTCTCATTTCAGTTCACTTCCTGTCAAGTTTCCCGCTTGATTGTATGCCCCAACTTAATGTGCTACACCTGTGTCTCGTTATCTTTACAGGTGTATTTAATCTGTGTGCTCCCTGTTTTTGGTGTAGGTTTGTCTTTAGAAACCTACCAGCCTTGCGTGTTGCAGACTCCTCATTTCCTTTGGAGAGAAACTTTGTCTGAGAGTTGTGTCAGTTTCTGTCAGTCATGACCTGCCTCCTACCACATTTGACCCACTTCAGGTTCTAACAGATCTATAATGCAATGTATAAGGACTTGATTAGCAGAGTCGTCGAGCAAGCAAATAAATCTTTGCTAGGAATCAAATTACTAGGAACCAATTCAGAAAAAGAACCGGATTGTGGTTGTCAACCCTAATTAGAAGTGCCGAATAACCTTTTTCAAAACCTGGCAGCATTGTGTAGGAGTGCCTTAAGAGAAAAATATGTCATTCACATGGAGAAAAGTGCAGCAGTCGTGACTTTAAAAAGAAATTGCTCAACAGGAACAGTGGGTGTGAGCACAGCACTCAGCATTACGAGGGTTGACTGCAATTGAAAATTGACCCTTAAGACAGGCCAGTTGACACCTGGAGGCAACAAATCTCATGGAAGGCATTGATCAATGAGGATGACACGAGTTGTTATAGTGTTGTGGTGTCATTGTCTGCCTCTATCTGACTAACCCCCACTCCTTGTAATATCAGACCTAAAAATAGCTTTAATAAATGAGCCCATAATTAACTGATGTTTAATCAAACTATGGGCAAGAAATGATGAAGTTGAAAAAGTATTTTTTTAATCAAATCTATATTTCGGAGACTGTCAGGCATTGTTTTGACAGCTCAACGCCTCTTTTACCCGGCATGCTCATGTGTGGGCTTCACATGATCCCAACATTGTGTTGCTTTGGCAAGATGTGATTATAGAAAACATAAATAATATAATGTTGTCACCACTTGCTGTCAGCCGGTGATGGGTGCTCCCTTGTTTCTCAACCGTGTTGGAGCTATTGCTCATCATCGATCATTTGTCTGAGGAAGACCAAATGGAACCACTCAGCAATGAACACAGAGAAAGTTAATGCCATTAATGACAGGGCCTCGAGTCCTGGGACTCAGAGCAGACAAGCTTGGTCCTTTGTTGTGATTTGAAGGTGGCCCTTGATGCCTGCGTGTTGACATTTAATTTATAATCAAACTTATGATTGCATCACAAGTGACATCATCAGTGGAGCTCTCATATCAAACATGGCTTACCAAAGTGTTCGGCACTTTACACCCATAAAGTGACTTTGTCTTGTGAATGGGGGCCATGCTGTAATGTTCCCAGCATGCCGTTCACAGCACCAGTCTGGCGCTGGAGAGGACTCTTTCTCCCTTATTGGGTTATTTTATCAAGCCTCTCAGCAGTCGTGACAGCTCCAGCGGTGATTGAGTTTGGCTTGTTTTCACTACAAACCCTGACACCTGATTTCATTGAGGGAGATGGGATCTGAAAGGTGGGGGACACGGGTCGCCAAACCCTTTTTCTCTGCATTAGATGATACACTGTGCTGGAGCCACTGATGTGAAAAATGCCTCTGCATCCCTGCTCCTCATTCCTCTTGTTTTTGCCCTTTCTGTCTTCTCTTGAAGACATGCTCTGGATTTTTGAGTCTCTGTCTCTGCTCCTTTTGTGATGCTGACCCCCCACCAGGCTCAAAGCAGCCTGTCCCTTGAAAACAGTCACCGTGCATGGAAAAAGTCAGTGACCCTGTTGTGAATGACCAATACACACTCTAAGTGTTATCTGAAAAGTAGGATCATCATTTAAGTCTGAGAGATACACATCTGCAAAATGTTTTTTATATAGCCAGTGTGGTTTATATATTTATAAGTCATACACAGTAAAGAATCAAGTGCAGTATGAGCAGAGGAATATCAAGGTCTCCCAGGTTTTGCTCAAGGTCTCTTTCTCAGTTGTAGTAGCCCCAGTCTGCCTGCAGCTCATTAAATGCTTTGGATAGTGTGAAAAATTAAAACATTTTCAAACACCTCAATTGATTCTTGAAGGTGACGTCTGTTACAGTCAAGTGGCACTCTAAATATGTGGCTCAGAAAGGCTCAGAGCCAACACAAGCATACAGACACACCCTTGTACCTTGTACTATCTGTGTGTGGACTTTCATTGACATATTCCACAGACCCTTACCCTAGCCCTAACCATCCCAAATAACTACGTGACCCTAACCTAAACCCAATAGTTAACAGCTTTAAAACCAGGTCTTGACCCTCAAACAGTCTGTTGAAGTTGTGAGGACAAGCCAAAATTTTAAAAAGTTACTGTATATGTAGAAAATTCAAACACACACACACACACACACACACACACTTCTTTATCTTTATTTTTATAACTCAGTCTCCTGTTGTGCAACTGACCTGTCATTTGCTTCTCATTCTGGTGAAGGTCCCAGTTTAGTCACCATTTATTTGAAAAGATAACGTGAAGATGACTTTTGAGAGACTTCCTCTAATCTGATTCCAGCAGCCACACAAACAGTAAAGCCAAGAACTTTCCCCAAACACAGCTCAATATTCATGTGATTTTATATTTCTCATTAGCCATTATAATATTTTTATTAGAGAACGCCTTCAACTTGCGACTGCTCTGACTGACAGCAGAAATATTTAGTTCTCCCTTCTTGTACAGACAAAGAAGGATGAGGGCAATTTCACCACGCGCCAATTACCCTCACACAGGCAATTATGAATATTCACCGATATCATTAAATATTGATTGTGGCATGTTAACTCGGTACTTGAATTAAATTAAAACAAATATCAATCACATGGCGGCAAACTTTATTAAACCAGTGGTGAAGGCAAACAGACAGAACTCTCCATCACAGGCCATGTTTGTCCCCGGCCATTTAAATTGTAAATACTGCAGTGTCGATTGCAAATTGTCATGAATTCAGGTTTTTGTAGATGCTCATTATGAGCTGCCTGAGCAAAGGAGACCAGAGTGGCTGTGTAAAATTTGGACCAAATGTGCTCTTCAATCAAATTGGATGGCTCCTCATCTCCAGTATTTAAATCTCTGTGTAGCATATCTCTGCAGCTTGCACCAATAGACCTTTTATGATTTACTTTTTTTTCCCTACTTGTCCGAGTCAGTGTCATTTGGTTGTGAAGGATTCCATTGCTGTTGATAAAAGAAAAATCTTCAGATTAAATTTTAGAGAAGCCTATTCTCACGGTTTCTCAGTTTTGTCTTGAGCATAATAAACATAGCGATCTGCCTGGATTTTTGCCATCTGCTAAAGGCAGTTTCCCAGAAGCAAGAGACAAATGACCCCCTCATGTTCAGAACCACAGTTCTTTCTACAATCTGGACTTCCTGCAAACAATCCCGATGGAGCAGATCCACTGTTCTGAAAGGAAGAAAGTAGAAAATTATCCCAACCTGGTACTCTTACAATGACTCAACTTACTATAACAAAAAAAAAAAACTGTAAAGAGAGTTTATTTAAGTGTGTAACCTGTTGCCCATGACTTCTCCTACAGACTGTGGTGGACACTGAACCACACTAAAGCTGGCTGGTTTCTTATTCCATGCATATTTTATTAGGATCATGATTATGTATTGTTAATTACACCATAGTTGCAGCGAGGGACTGGGAATATACAGTAAAGTGGATGTAATGTTCTTATAAATAATGTAAACATCTTAGGATGAACATTTTCAGTGTGAGCAGGGGACCTTCTTTAGTTGAGTTACTCTTCTCCACCCAGAAACCCTTGAGCTCTTGTTCTTATCTTTCCTTGTATATGTTCATCAGTGAATCAAACAAAGCTTATAAAAAAGTTTAAGACTCAAGTCAGCACTAAACAGACCACTAGTCCTTCTCTCAATCACACCTAAGGTCAATGTAGAATCACCTACATGTCTTTGCACCTTGAGAGAAACCTGGAAAAACATTCAAACTCCACACAGAATAACGCCAGGGGAAGTGAACCTACAACCTTCTTGCTGTGAGGCAACTGTGTTTACCACCTGAGGGAAAAAGGGTGTTGTGGAGCATTCTCTAAAAAGACTTGAAAGCATCTAATCCCCCTTCGCATAAAGCCTGTGACTTTGTTTGAAGTGACTGTCAACCCTAGACTATTCCTCACGCTAGCGATTTTAAATAGCGTTCATTAACCCCACGTTTATTCTGGAGAGACGTCAGCTGTGTAAAATAGATCTCCCTCCTAGTGGGAAAATACATTTTTGACTTTGAGGAGAACATTTATTCCAAATCCTCAGGTCTGTTTTCCACACCTGAAGATCAGAATGGAGTCATGCTTGTCTGAGCCTGGAGGTCAACTGTTTGTTTGGACCGTTAATCATCATTGCCCCACCAATGGCTGCGCCATCGCACGCCGGAAATCTCTCAAACTAATCTCACCAAGCAGGACATAATCAGCTGCAAGGTTAATGAGAGTTTGATGGAAGCATATGCCTCACACGAGGCAGCAGCGCCGCGCTATAATAAAGGTGACAACGAGTTAATGGCGCATGTTCAAAGGCAAACATAAACAACGCAATCAAGACAAATGTCGGGACGATATCACTCAGTTGTCAATAAAGCCGGTCTGAAATATCTCCTCAAATAGCTGTTCCAGTCACACCTCGTTGGACAGTCTAATATTTCAGCGCACATGCTGTCTGTCGCGACGTCTAATAGCTAACCCTGATCGGGCTACGGTCACCTGGCCTGATACATGGATATTTGGCAGAAGAAGTGGAATTACCGATCTCGACAGCGGGGATGACAGATGATGACAAATCACGCTTGACAGGAAGGGGCCCCTTCAGCTGGATGTGATATGAGTCATTTCACCTCGCTACTTCCCGGTTTGTTACCGCTGGATTGGCTGTAGCACAACAGCAGCAGTGACTACGAGCACCTTCAATTCAAGGAGGAATTTAAAGATACAATTAAAAAAAAGCACAGTAGAGAGCCATGACAAAAAGGTGTCTGAAAAGGTGTCTGAAAAGAGCCAGCTTGTCTCCGTAGAAAACATGCTATCGGGTATGGGAGCAAAGCGATGTCTCTCTCTGTTATATAGCCTATATCGTTAGTCACGATTGTCGTGACTGTGTGAGTTTTGTCCTTTGATTTACTTTGCGGGGCTCATTACTATTCATCTGAAACCAGAGCAAGGGCAACGTTATGTAAAAGATTAGGCTAACTTTCACTTGTCCCTTGTAATTTGGAGACGATTTGATTTTCACTTCTAATTCGTCCATCTTATCGACTTGTTCATGTTGAAAGTGCAGATGGGGTTTGAAATAGACAACCTGAATATGACCATATTTTATTTTTACATAAAACAAAAGAAGTGACCATTTATGATACTTCACTGAAATGGTTCTGCGTTCTGCTTTACCCTTTAATTGTCAGGAAAGGAAGCCCAATACCCCAGAGGAATTCTTTCATGACTTACCTTTAAAGGAATGTCAATAGTAATTACTCAGAGGGCTTATCTTCAGCCACTGCATCACTGTCCTTCACTAGAATCTGCATCAACTGCTCCTCCGCCAATTAATAGAGGCAAACAGCGACATTAATTATTCAACTGGTAGATCATCAGAGGTTGCAGCAGACAGATTTTTCTTGAAATCATACCACAGAATACTCAACTATGTGATACATAAGCCCGGTTTAACACAATAAATGTGATGTTCAGGATGATGTATATGTTACTTCAAGATTTAACGTAAAATCTTCCTCTTTGATAAAGCTCATTGTCAGGTATAGTGTCGCTACAGTCATTAGTACAACTGACCTTATAGTTAGAAGAGGGAAATAATCATCTTAATTAAGCTGCTGCAGTATAGAAACATGATCTTCTGAGCAGTATTCCTCACACGTTATTTGTTCACGGTAACATCTCTCCTCTCCTAATTTGTACGTCAGTGTCTAATGTTATTACTTCCCTTTTTATTTTGTAGTTTTGCTGTTCTCTCTTGCTCTATGTAGTTTTTCAAGACATTTCACCTATTATCCAGGATGCTTGTTCAGTTCTGAATTAACTGGTGGGAGTCCTAGAATGATATGTATTGTGAACGATTGTGAAACTTTCTTGAGAGGGATTCCAGTATAGCAATTTAAGCTGGTATTGTATACCTCCTCTTCTGTTCAGTGATGTTTTTTTTTATTTCCTATTTTAGCAAAGCTGGCTTATTTTACCTTCTTGTTCTTCTTTGTGGATTATGAAAGACACAACCAGGATAACTACACCTTTGGAGAGATTTCTTGATTGGTTCTTTTTTTCTTTCCCCCTCTCCCTTTAAGTTATAATTTTTGCCCTGTGGATCAGGGTTTGTATAACACATGGCTCATGTCACAGAGGGTGATTTGAGTTAAAACAAAGACACTGGGCCAGACTGGGTAGACTTTAGTGTTAAGGCTTCTGTCAGTTTCAGTGTTTACTAAACAGTTCAGGAAGACCAAAACACAGATGTGTCATGTTTACACGTAAAGATGTCCTTGACATCTTTATATGTAAACATGACGTTATGATGTTATGATGCACTTCATTGATTTGTTCAATAAAGCCTTCCATTTTTTTAAAAATATGTTGACATGCATCATACAATGGCTGAGGCAGAGTACAAATTTGGGTCTGGGGATAGTTGAATTCAGTCAGAGATTATGTTGTCCTGGACAAGTTGCCTCCTCACTGTGGTAACTGCATCTGTAGATAAGATGCAGGTGAACAGCAAGGTGACATCACAGGAGACCATGGGAGAACCTGAGGGTTCTGAACATGGTGTTCTCCAGATGAGTGGAGCGAGGATGGAGGTCAGGTGTTTGGCGATGTTTTAAGCAACAGAGTTTAACAGTAGATGATTGTCTGAGGGGGAGGCTAAGAGCTTCTTTTTGACCTGGATGACTGATAACATCCATCAACACATGTCCAGGTATTACTGGCTCCATAGTTTTTGACCCCTTTGGCCTCCCTCATCTTCTCAGCAACAAACCACAATGATTGCATAATGGATCTCATGGATTTGCATGTATCATGGATGCCCTCTTCCTCTTCCCTACCTCCCTTTCTGCTCCTTCTTTCCCCCATATAAGCCTGGTCCTGTTCAAAGTTTCTTTCGGTAAAAAGAGAGTTTTTCTTGCCACTGCTGCTTGTTTGGGGGTCAGGCTCTGGGTTTCTGGAATCAATGGTCAGAACATTACGACAAACACGATCATTGCAGGTCATATATTTGTTGCATCTGCAAACATGTCCAGAACTGTGTTATTCTTATATTGTAATATTATCTTCTCATATGTCAAATTGGAAAAAATTACCCCTAAGCACCTGTGAAAATCTAAATTATGTGCATCAGCACCTTCCTCCACTCTGGCCAAATGTAAATGTATAATTACAGAAACCACTTTTTGACTGCCGTCCATCCCTCTGAGGCTGGCATTAATCCCAGAAATCAATGTTTCCAGCCTCAGATATGCAGAGCGCAGCAATCCATCTATCACCTCAGCCACCTTATCAGTCTACAGGGAACAGAAGCATTGATAATTACCTCTACCACCTGACACCGTGAAGACATTTTCCAATTGAAATTCACACTTGGATGTAAAGATGGTGAAAAAGACAATCAATTTCAAACAAAATGTATATTCTGTTCCCAATTTGCTCATTTATGCACTACAGAGGATATTTAATTAGAGTCACCCTGACTGTTTTCAAGCCAGAGCAAAAATCGTTCAATCTCAACTCCAGTACCCAACACAAATGAATCCACATATTTGATCATGTTCTTTAGGTGAGTGTGGTGCTGCTTTATTCCTGCACAGAGAGCTTCCAGAGCCCAAATGTGGTGCACGGGGACTTGTTAGAGGGATGAGACAATCATGGTTAACTAATGGCTAAGGGTGAACCAAAGCATGAAGAGGTTCAATTTGGCACTGATTGCCCCCTGACAAACTAATTCCTTTCAAATCCACTGCCATTGTGGAACTGATGAGGTATGCTGTAATCTGCTCCAGTGATTGGAGGAAACTACACGGAGAGAAACGGCGTTTTTGACTCGGATGGGTGGCGACAGCTGGAAATTCAGCATTTCCACTGTTATTGCTGCTGGAGAGGTGGTCTTCCACTGTTTCTCCGGCAGCAGTAGAACCTCACACCTCAGTTTTGCAGATGAGCCTTACATAATCACGACAGTGTCCTCCAGCAAACAGACTGGAAGGACACAGATATGCATTTCTACTGGAACTGACACATCCACAACATTTTAGTTCAGATGTCTCTTTGGGTACATGTTACCATGGTTAAATCCAGAATTCATGGCTGTAAGTACATGTGAACATGAAAACACAGACTCACTCCGCTGGACTTAAAAGGTAAATCAAGTCAAAGCAGCTGTTGGATGGACTTACTGTCTGCTACAACAGCATAGAAATAAGAGTGCTAAGTCACATGACCTCAAACCAAGAAAATGCTTTGACACTGCCAGGAAGAGAAAACCATAGATGCATCCTGTGAAGGTGGCAGCATATGCTCGGACATGTCCAAATCGTAGAGCAAGCAGCATGAGGTTTTTCCTCTGCTGCTGATATCATTGTTTACCTATAACTTTTTGTTGATCAATCTACCCTGCATGTCAGAAAGGCTGGAGTTACCTCAAAATGTCAATTTAACCATGTGGTATTTGTACATATCTGCTGAGCTTTTTTTTTTTTCAGGCAGCATTTCACTGTCAATCATGAGACAGTGTTCTCAGTCATCTTGGATATGATGAATATGACTTACAGAGTTTCAGACTTCAAGAGTGGCAGAAACACCAGATCGTGACAGCGTTTCTGTCTAGACAGACACCATCAACAATGGTCTGAATTGGAAAAGCAGCTAACTAACTAATAACACCCCAGGGACGAAGGTGTTTGTTTATACCTTGGAGATTAACCTGCACGCTGACTCTGCAATCATGTGAGACAGACTCTAAATGAGGTTTAAGCCCCCAGTAAAGCAGTTTAAATCACTCATGGCCTAAAAACAATGCTGTATAACTGGTTGTTGATTGGTCTGTTGTGTTGCTGTGTCTGAAGTAATGAAGAATTACTGTTGATTACTAGTATAAACTGGGAAGTCACAGATTGTGTCCTTCCTACTGCACTGGCATATGGCTCTGTCATCTGTCTGTCAGTTTTAGACCAGTTCAGAACTCTTTAGGGAACTATTCATCATGTGCATTAGAGCATGTAGCACATACAGTAAAAAATAGAAGAGAATACTTCTGCCCTGATGCTAATGCACTAACTAATAAAGACCCCAGAGGCCCCATCAGGTGGATTTGTGATGACCTACTTTTGTTTGTGTGTGCGTGTGTGTGTGTGTGCAACGTTGCTTTTGGGATTCTGAAGAAGACTTGAAGAGAAGGGTAAAGAGTGAGGATAAAACAGACCGTGGGAGTTGAGCTTGATCTGATGGAGTCATTTAATGGACAGTGCAGCCAAAGGCAGCTACAGTAGCCGCTATGTCGACTCATGCACGGCTAAATAGAAATAGCTGAGTGCGCCAGTGACATCATAGTGTGATGTAGAGGCTCGCATTGGCCTCATTTAGATTATTTCATGCATAAATAGTGCAATTGAAATTACAAGAGCTGACTCTATATAATCTGTCATGATTTTCTATCTCTCCTGAACAAAATTCCAGCCCTGACCTTTGACCTCACATTTACTGACTCTTAAATTGTACTGCCAGCAGCACGTCTAAACAGAACAAACAATTCCTTGTGTTAGTTGCCAAGGCTGCGTGAAGCACGCTTGGTGCATGCACTTCTCCACATCCTTTGCACTCCTGATGAATGACAGCCTGACCCCAGTTTGCACTGACTTTGAACTGGAGGAGTCGTGGTTTCCAGTGCAGCCAGCTGATAGTGTGCATTGGCAGTGCAACTGGTTCAGGCTCAGCATTTGGAGCTCAGAGGGTTGGCAGCTGCGCAGCCGCTGTTGACTTTATAGCAAGGCAAACTGGAGATGTTCTTGATCTGATTTTTTTTTTTTCCTTCTAAAAATCGGAACATGCCAGTATACAAGTAATTCAATTGTTTTGATGAGAGGAATTTGGCAAACAAATCTATGTAAGAATATGGAATCAATTAATGACTAACATAATATGCCATTAGGATTCATGAATCAGTTACTAGGCGCAGCAGCGAGGAGGTCTGGAGCACGTGAATGAACACTGCTATGAGCTGTGTTTACGGGGCCAGCAGTCCCAGGAGCTTATTCAGTCTAATAAAGCACTTCAGTTGTTATCACCATGCCAACAATCGTATCTCACTTAAACCTGAACTTTTTATGAACCTTGAGGAAGATGTTCATAAAACATTGTGAGGAGCAGGTATAGCGTTTTGGGGCCTGCAAGAAGTTTCATTGCATCTTAATGTCTTAAGCATAGCAACAGTATAGCACCAGCTTAACTTGTTTGTAGTTTGGGTTGTTGCAACTAGACAAGTTCAACCAGACATATTAATTTAAATACCATATTTACTATATCTGCAAGGACTTTAAAATATCTAACATAGCTACTGTGGAAACGTTTACATTTTTAAATGAGCTTATATTAATTTTCTCCAATTTAACTGATGCTGTATTCAATTTTAATGGTTTTAAACCATTTAATTTTATTTTGCTTACATTTCATTTCAAGGATCTGGGACATTAGCTATAGGTAATAGTGGTACTACATTAGCTGAATACTGAATCGCCACTTACTTCACAAATCATGTGTCCCAGTCTAGTCCACTCAATGCCAATAGTTGTCACATCACACGCACACACACACATACACACACACACACACACACACACACACACACACACACACACACACACACACACCTCATCATATCTCCGTGAGCTTGTATCCAGTTTATGATCTATCTCTAGTCCCTGACTCTTGTCACATTATCATCATTGATCATGGCTGCCGTTTTCTGTTATTGCCAACATGTCCAGTCTATTAACTGGTCCTAATACCATGGCTTTTTTTCATGAACACTGAAAACTTACTTAAAAATAAATTAGCATTATAAGATACAAGTCTATACCTTTTTGTCTGTATGTGTGTGTGTGTGTGTGTGTGTGTGTGTGTGTGTGTGTGTGTGTGTGCGTTTGTGTGTCGTTCAGGGCTCACCACAGTGTATACTGCTACAGGGCCGCTATCAGCGACCTAGTCCCTCCAGAGCGCACTGGCCTCGTCCTCCAGCCCTTCATAACAATAGGAAGGGTAATGGCCTCCCCAAGGCCTCCTCATTCAGTCTGATTGCGCTGCCAGCATCGGCCCAGTCAGGCCACGAAACAATTAGCTCCATTTATCAACCTTACATCCACCATCACTGTTAGGAGAGGACTGATGGTAGGCGAGAGAAGGCCAGTTGGACAGATGTGAACAACTATAGTCTGCAAAACCTTAAGCATTTGCTGTCCTTTATTCTTTGAATTCTGATGCCTTTTTTGATACTTTTCTACAAATTCTAATAAGGACTAGGAGTTTTGAGATGGATATCAACACCAACTACCAAACAAGCTCTACTCTTTGATGAAAACGTAGAATTTAACAAATAAAGTTAAAAGTGTACTACCAGGCAGACATCTGAGTAGCACAGGAGCACGGTAAATGAGTCTGAAAGCAGAATAAATGAATGAAAAATGAGGATTCTTCAGGATCTTTCCTGCATGCTTCACTGTGTTGTATCATCCCGCCACTGCCATCAGCAGACGGATGAGACCTTTCCCATCACTGGTAAAAGTCCGTAATGGAATTTGCATCGATGGGCTCACTCAGGGTCTGTGGCCATGCCCCAAAATAAGGTGTTGCCAAATGAAATTATGCTTGAATTGCAGGACAGAAGGTGTAAATAAATAATGCAAATGAGGTCTAAATAAAAAATAAACATGTCAGCAAAGATTAATAGCAGACTGAGGTACCTTTCTGCAGTCTTCCTGCCCTCTTCCTGCTGCAGCTGTTCCAGGCTGAGGAACAGTAGTCGGGATTCTATTTTACATCCTCATAATTAAGACATTTTACCTGCAGTTCCTGCAAACATTTGTGTTAATTCTGCCATTAAAAAGAATTATGTTTGGCTGGAAATCGTGGTCTTAATCTACATTTATATTGTTATTACAGTTTATATTGTTATTATAGTAATTTGAAAAACCACAACATTGTTGCCTTTACTTAATTTTTATGTCTGACATTAAGCTGAATATTCATAGTAGTGTAGATATAAGGCTTTAATCTGAGGAAGCCTTCCAACCCTGTCTGCCATTGTTCAGCAGGGGACTGAATGTGAGGGTTGCCAATAAAATTGCATGAATAGAAGAATGCATCATTTTCCAAATCGATCATTTTCCTTTGGGAGTCATTGCCAGAAAAGAACTTATCATTCTGAGAGTTCACATCATGTTAATTAACAAGTAGCATATGTGAACATAATAGTGAACATGAACATTTAACTTATAATTCTATAGTGATAGTCATTAATATAGCGAAGCTCATAGTTACAACAGGGTCAGCTTACCTTTACCATCATCTTAATTATACAGAAACGTGATCCAATTAGCAGGTTTCCTCTCACCTTATTGGTTCATTGCTCCGTGTCCTCCTCTCCTCTTCTCTCTTGACCTCCAACCCCACTGACTTCCTTCTTTGTCTTATCCATCTTCAGGTCACCAAATATAACATTTAAATTTTAAAATATCTAATGTATTTGCATGTATGATGCATGCATCTGTTCTTCCTTTCCTTCTGCCCTCCCCCTTCACCTCCTCCTCTACCCATCCTATCCATCAGCAGGAGGGTCTATCCATATGAGTATGGTCCCGCTTGTGGTTTCTTCCTGTTGGGTGATACTAATACATGTGCTGTGTAAATAAATCAATTTGGCGGTGTGGTAGACGGTACATGGTGTACAGTAAATTGTCATTAACAAATTAAGTCTCTCTAATAGTGACGTATATCACAGTATCGTGGTTTAGATAGTTGTAGATGATGGAGGAAGCTGTCCCACAGCTCCAACAGTACTAATACCCACACAAGTGCACAAGAGCTCTAGAAGCACACCTAGTTGCCATTCCCTGTAATCCTGAGCCCATCATTGATGTCACAAGGAAGGGAGTCTGTCTCTGGCCTTAAACCAAGTCCTCTGCTCCTCAAAGTCTTTAATTAACTCCCGATCGTCCTCCTCCCTTCCAGTATTAGTGTGTTTAATTTCCTGCTGTCATATCGCCTTCCCTTTTGGATATATTATTCATCAACTTTCTTCACTTCTTCCTCAGCAAGAGCTGCTGCAGATGACTGCTGATCTTGATCCAACGGGCCCGGCCATTAAGGACGGCTTAAAACCATAATTCCTCCAGATATTACTCTCAGGCTCAAATGTCAACATTTAGATAAGAGGCTGGTTGACTCGACTCCCTCTGTTGTGAGGGATAAAGTCCTAAACGTCTGCCGTGTGTTTTTATTAGTAGTGACATTAATGTATTCCCTGACCAAATAATACGGGCAGGAAAATATGTGCACCGTGAGATTAGAGCGTGTTGTGAAAAGCACAACACGGCTCGGCGTCCAGGGCTCGTAAATGACTCTGCAGAAAAAGAAATTGATCGTTCATCTTCCTTGCGCGTATCTGACGTGGCCCCACAAGCCCGCATTCATCACCTTCTCTCTCGCCATGATCCAACGTACCGGAGCAGCCAATCAGCCCGAGTCTCTCACTCATGTATTTCTGAGGGTGAATCCCAACCATCTCTGGTTTCTCTCTGTTCTTCTTTGGCGACAACACTGCCCACTTTTGCCTTCGTGCTCCAATCGAGCACGGCGGCCGGCCACCCACGCTGCAGCGCCGAATGAATGAAAAAACACCCTGGACCGTGGCGCCACGCATCAACAGGTGGCCTTATCGCCGCTCCGTGGGCTGTGGGCACTTGAGTGGAATGGGCACGGAGGCTTTCTGCTGGGAGATGAGCGAAGGTGGTGATGCCGCCTCTGATCAGGTTGACTGGCTGAATACTGAGGGGATGCAGCCAAAGCGGAAGGTCGCAGGTCAGCGCGGGTGCCTGACTTTACAGCCGAGACGTGTCTGTCATCATGGATGCTGGTGGCCACCGCGGAGCTCCAAAGAGCGCCGCTTGAGTGACATTTCAAGCCAGTGAACGTGGCAGAATGTGGGCACAGGAAGGTGCGTGTGCATGCATTGTCTGCTCTAGGTTACTGTTGTTTGTTTTTATCATGGTGCCTTTTGTTCAGCCATCACAGCAACGTAGGCTGACAGAAGAATTCCAGTGTAGTGCACAGATGAGAAACAGGCTGAGAAAGATGAACAATATCCAGATTTGAGAAGAAAAGGATAAGTTTAAAGGTGCACAATGCGAGCCCGTGTTGGCATCGCTTTCATTAATGTTTGACGTAAATACCGGTAACAATACAGAGAAGGCTTGCCCCTCCCTCTAATAGTTCCGTAACTGTTATGGAAATATACATCGGAATGAAGAGTGGATCTGTGCTGTGCTAATGTCGCTAAGCTGGCTGAGCTCACTCATCATCCCTTCGGCTGTCGAAGTTCCGCCACCTTTGAATCGATTCCCCAATCTCCGGTGGTTCATTCTCAATTTCTCTTCTCACCATATATTCAACTGAGCGTCTTTTCATCTCGGCCGTGTCCGTGCCTCGGCCATTTCCCAAAGTATATTGTGTTTAGTTGTCAGCCAATGTCCAGCCATCTACTCTGGTACTCACACTACTCAATCAACTCTGCTCACGCCCGCATATCTGCACGCTCACTGTAACCCTACGCCCTCACCGAAAAATTGGCTGGACAATGGTTTGTTATGTTCTTGTGCCCAGCCTGTGCCCTGGTGGGCTTTTTTAGTTTAAGCTTACGCCCCCCCGTGTTGACGGAGACGGAGCTTTTTCACAGTGTGTTCAGGGGGCAGGCAGTGACCTCATCGAATCAAATGCCAACAATTTGAGGCAAAAATGAAATCGCACTGAAACCATGCAAGATCACATAGCGCACCCTGAAGATAAAAGAAGTTAAAAAGAAGGGTAGACAAATAGTAAGATGGATGCTTTGGTGGTGTTAGCTACATGCTTGTTAGTCTCAGTAGTAACTCACATGGGGGAGGGCATGGCATATTCCACCATTTGTACACACAATCTGTCAAAAATGATGAACCAAGTGAAGTGGACTCGTGCACACTGCAGGCACTTGAACATCTTGGAACATTTGAACATCTCCTGCATCAGCTCAATTTATATGCTTGTGTTACACTCATATCCATACAGGCTAATATTTATTGTTTTACACAATTAAATAAACAGTTGTATCATTTTTTTTAAGTCTTTCATTAAGCTTTCAAGGCTTCAGCCTATTTCACCAGAAGGTATGCACCCATGCGCAAGGGCATTTTTTTACACAACACAAAATAACTCAGAAATGAGCTTCAAAGGTTGTGACAGTGTGAGCCTTTTAAAGACGTAGTTTGCCCCCTGGCTTGAGCTCCATATTTAATATACAACAATGAAAATGGCCTGGTTTCTTAAATAAACTTTAGCTTTAATGTTGCTCATCAATGCAGTTAAGTAGAACTTAATGCATTTATAATGGAAGTGCAACATGTTTGTGTAGAACTGACACCAGTTCTGCTGTGAACCACGGACACCCTCTGACTTGCTCAGTCAGCGTCGCCGGTGCTCAGGGCTTTGGTGCCCTGGCTGGAGGACGATAGCAGCTACCTCCCCCCCTGCCCCCCCCCTCTGTTTTTCTGGTGGCAGCACTCACAGAGGCTGCCGCTCTATTAGCAGAAGCCCAGGTGACATCGGCTGGTATTTTTTTGTCCACCCCCCACCCCCCCCCATGGCCCTTTTTGGTCACCCTGCAATCCTTCACCTTCCCGCTGCTTTGACACGTCGGCGTATAGAGGCCATACATCAGGAGGAAGGAAATGTCTGTCTGGTGGGAAGTTCGACACATCACTAACAAGATGGCGTCTAACGTGGAGCAAGTGCTGTACTGTAACACTGAAGGGTGTTTAATGTTCATCAGCCTTTCCATCCATCTTATCACCCCTTCAATGCCCCGTAGCTGGTGTCATCCCCCGGGGATTGTTCATGTCGTCGCCTGTGTTTTGTCTAAATTCTTCCGGTTCCAACATCCAGATGTTGGGGGAAATAAAAATTGCTAAAAACTCACAAATGCCTGTCAGTGATTGAGCCGGCTGAAATGGGCTTACACGGCACATTTGGTAATTTGCACACCTACCTGCTCTTCAGAGCAGCACAATTACCGAGTGTCTCGGGGGCCATCGGCGACTAGACTGCGCTCGAGCTGCTTCCCTCGGCCGCTGCCGCCCCGCTCGGCGAGCAGGCTGCTAGCGTGAAATGGTCGTTAATTCCTTCTGCTATCTGCCCCACGCAGGGCCTGTTTTAAGCCTTCATATGAATCTTTTTCCTGCTGGAAAGAGTGAAGGCAGCAAATAAGGCGGACTGAGAGTTTGGGAAAACAGACACAGAAAACATCAACAAGTAAAATCTTGAAATAAATTTGAAATCTGCAGCCGTCACGTCTGTTCCGAACATACTCGTTTGACCTGTCAGTGCTGAGTGACTGTCCAGCTGATGAAAACTCCACTCTGACATGTTGACTTACAGCTGCAGCGTGTATATCAGCACACTGATATGATGGGCATTGGCACCTGTCTTATCATATTAGCTCCACCCTGAAATTCTTCTCTTTTTAAGTGCAAAAACTTTGTGTGTGTGTGTGTGTGTGTTCTTTATATCCTGTGTTTTGCATCCATGCTGGGTGAAATGAATATCGTTACTAAATGTGTCAACCTTACAAATATATCAACCCTTTTCTGGTGGGTTCTTTTTTATTGAACAAACCAGCAGATTGCTGCTGAGATTGTCATTACTTAAATGGGCGCGGTGGATGTGAGGATGCATATGATTTGCTTTCCACAGCAATAATCGCTGAATGCTGTGCATTAAGATTCATCTGTGCTGTATGTTAATAACAGCCAATAAATAATTTTGCTCAATGCGCTCTCCAAACTCCATTCCAGCAGCAGTGTGTCAAATGTTGACTTTTCTTGTTAAAACTGTATCCAGAGTTGCAATCCAACAGTTTTCATAAAATAACAAAAAAATAGCATAAATAAATGGTGTCCTGTGGTTATAAAAACTATCGTCCATGGCTGTGAGTAAGATAAAACACACCTCCAGTGCTAAATATGGAGCTGAATATGGGTTTATTGGTGACTGTACCCAAAATTTTACCACATTAGCAACATGTACACACAAAATAGAGCCCCAAGTCTTTACCAGGCCATGTGCTGTGGTTTTATATTGCCAACACACATCCTTTGTTCCTTCCTGTGCATCCATTTAATTGTCATTATTGTCATTCTGTGCCCAGCTGGAAGTGAATGAATACAGGGCATCACAATGGGCAGAGTATAAATAGGCAATCCCCAGATGATGATCCTGTAAAAGATGATTAGCAAGTTGATTGTATGAATAATGTATCCTGGTGCACAATTTAAAAAACAAAAAAAGAACAAAACACAAGGCCAGTAGTTAGAGGAGGAGTTATCCAGCCTTCTTTTTCTCCAAATACTGCCCATTAACAAGGAAATGGCAGTTCAGAGAAAAAGCTTGAGTTTGACAACAGCAGATACACAACATACATCCTCCATGCAATGTCCTCGTCACGCATCACAGTGCATCAGATACTCCAAGATGCCTCAAATAGCCATTTGAAAGTCTATAAATTTACATGCCCACAGCACATCTTATATCCAGTTATCGGCATGAAGCAAAGAAGGTGTGAAGCCTGCTAGCAAGAGGTTCACCCCAGTCGTGACAAATACTTGTGGAGATTAAGAATTCAATACATTTTCACGGTATGTGATGGCCACATGTCTCTGCTCTTCCCTCCACCTCTCATCTTGCGCAGTTTGTCAGTGACTTAAATAAGTGCCAATCAAGCAACAAGGGTGGAAATAAAAACAACTTTCTTTCCAGCATTGTGCAGATGACTGTAATAAACGAGTCTCTCCATCTCACACATTCTGCTCTGATTCCTTTAAAACGCTTTGCAGAATAAGCTTTTGGACTGGAAAATGATCACCTGCACCACTATACTGCTTAGTGGGTGTGACTGAAATGATGTGGAATGTAGCTGCTCATCTCAATATGTTCACCAGTTTCAAATGAGTCACTTCAGCCACTTTCAGTCCGTGATGACTTGGATTTTGAAGATGAAAGCACATTTTTCTTGGCTCTGAACAACAGGAAAAGACAAAGATTCAATGTTATGTGCTCATATTGTTTTTTTATTTTATCTGTGAGCATTGAACAGCTCCCATGGTGCAATGCTCAGGTTCGACAGTGATAGCCGATTCTAAATTTGCTGGTTGCTCGCATGACAACAACAGATTGGTGAGTGTGTGTGTGTGTGTGTGTATGTGTGGGGGGGGGCACCGGGGCAGCAGCTGCAGAGGGGAAAATGGCAGCACTTTGTTTCCCTCTACTGGTCATCAGTGCAAGCGCCATCTGCACCACCTGAAACCTGCACATCTGCATGGCATGCATGTGTTAAAACAGACAGCAGGAGAGAAAGGATGAGACCAACGGAGTCAGGATCCAGGAAGGAGGCAGGGTAGACGCAGCTGCAGAGGGGAAGCACGAGACGGTTTATAAATGTTACTCGCCAACAATTCATCTCCGAGTGTGAAGGATGTGTGGCACTCGCCTTAAGTGGAGCTGCTGGCGACGGAGCAGAAGGTCTCAGTGCATAGGGATAAGGATAAATGGTGACAGAATTTGTTTGCCTCCAGCTCCCATTATCCACCAGAAGGTGAGCCCTATCAGACAAAAGGAGTTTATTCTTTCCGTCTACACATGCAGCTCCATCTACGGTGTTTGCTTAAAACCAACTGGAGGGCGTTGCCACTGTGTGCGGGGTTGTTACGCAGCTCCCCCACGACTGTCAGTTGGGGTGGATCGTTCTGATGTTAATTAATGGGTTGAGCGACCAAAAAAAAAGAACATTACTTCCTGCTGAGCATAAAGGGGAGCTCTTCCTCCCTTCCACGAACGTCTGCCTCCAATTCTCAACTCATCCTGGCGACAGTGTCAACATATCTGGGTAATTTCAGGATCTGGCATGATGCCAAAGACATCACAAAAGAGGAGAAGAATAGAACAGAATAGAACAAGCAGGATAGAACAGAATAGAACTGAATAGAACAGAACAGAATAGAATAGAACAGAACAGAACAGAACAGAAGAGTTTTTCCAGCTCTGAGGCCTGCCCTTGAAGGAAGTGTTTATGTGTGAATTCTTTTTCACTCTAATTTTTACTCTCAGTTCAGTGAGCAGCAGATGCGTTCCCAGCATAAAATCACGCTTGCCTGGACACACACACACACACACACACACACACAGGCACAAGCACACATGCACACACATATACACACACACGCTCACAAATGCAAGACAAACACAAGACAAACACACCACCCCAGTGTGATGTGCTGATGCTGGTGTGGCTGTGTGAGGCCAAGGTCACACAGTTTCATTCCTTTATTCCCATAATCCCCCGTGTTGGTTGGGTGAGAGGCCTGCTAATGGCTACCACTCCCGGAAAAAGAACTAGTGCGTTAACATAGACCCCAGAGACTCGCAGCACTCACAGCCCACCACCCTTCCTAAGGAGCACAGCGCATGGTCTATACAATCCATCAACGTGGCTAATTAGGCCCCAGAAAAATCCCTGAGAGGAGCATTAAGTAGAGGACCGGGGGTGTAGAGGTGGCACCATTGTTGAGAAACTAAGGACACAATAAAAATTCTGTTGGGGAATTATCCAGCTTGTTTGAATTTACTCTAAAATCCACCCTGATTAAAAAAAAAACAAAAAAACTGCAGCCTTCGACTGCTGAACCACTGAAACAAAGTGATTTTTGAAGCCAGATAATGATGAGAAATTCATATTGTTTGTGAAAAGACTCAAAGAATCAGTTCGGAGGATGGCTACACGGATGATGATATGTCATCAAGCACAGGTTTAATATGTATGTCTTTTTTCGTTTTCATTATAACTGTTTTTGTTTGTGATCAAATTTCCAATTAAATCCAGTTTGTTTCTGTTAATGTTGCTCTGCAAATAGTCATGTTATAGAAGATTAAAGCAAAACAGGTCCATTTATTCTACATGCATAGACAGATCAGAAACTGGGTGTCTGTGTAATCGCTGTCGGTGTACAATTATCCATGTGTGAGTCATGGACACTGGCAGCTAAGCTCCTGATCATCCTGTCACCATTTATTTTTTTTTTCTTGCTGCCTGTTCAATAAACGTACATCATCCCCAGCTGTCGATAGGCGTCCGCGAGGAATTCACACCGCGGTGCCTCCCCCACCTCGCGTCTCAATCCTTTTGGATCAACAATCTGTCCTCCAGGTAAATGAGAGCAGGCAGGCTGCCGAGGAAATGGCTCAGATTAAAACGAGGTAATGGCACATTTGCTGGGGCCTTTTGTGTGAGACGTACACGCAATTTACGGAGCTGCCATACAGGAGGACTTAATATTTCATTGCACACCAGGGAAGGGGAATAGAGGGGAGAAGGGGGGGAAAAAAACGCACACGCCTCATTTTGTCGTATGATTCGTCTCAGCACATCAGGCTGAGTCAATGTCATTTCATAATGAGCTCTGCTATTGCAGCGGCCCTCCGCTCTCACACCCACTGAACAGGGAATGCGCGTTGACCCAGAGCGAGGATAAGGGTCTCTCTCACCGTCTCCATCTTTGTGTTGTCAGATTTGTTTCACCTCCCCAGTTTGGTGCCTCTGGCCTTCCTCTGTCCCTCCATCACTGCCTGGGAAAAACCTGTTACTCATCCATCTCTCCACCGTCCACCCCACTCGAGTCCGCATTCTCTCCGGGTCAAAGACGCATGACGACGCTGGGAAGACGGGGAACGGGGAAGACGCTGAGATGGAATCTCGAGCAGTTCCGCATTTTTAACCAAGTTCATGTTCTTTGTGAGAGTCAGAGAGAGAAGGAGGGGAAGAGCAGGGGCATGTGTGATGCTCAGTTTATTGCATCTCAAGTTCATTTGTTTGTATTTCATACCTCATTTCAGCTCAGACGAGCCGGCTCCAAAGGAGCGGGTGACCTACTTTCACAACGCTCTGCTACTCTCTTCTCTCTCATAATATAACATTTGCCTTTTAATGCATAACTTTTAGTAAATGGGCTGCATTTTGCAGATTTGGCTTAATGCGAAATACCTTCAGACTGGTTTACTAAAGGGAAAACAAACTCGAGCATTTCCGCTGGGATAGTTTCTTCTTTGTCCCCTCAGGCAGAGCTCTGCGCTACGTTAGCGTGTTAGCGCCGTGCGTGACACCACGCTGACAACACTGGAAACATCAGAGGGACTAAAGCTCATCTGGGCTGTCAAGGATATAAACACGGGGTGTTTCGAGATGGCCTGTTTATGTAAGGAGCGTGCGAGGATGCTTGTGTATGGCTAAGATGAAGAGCCTCATTTTAGAAACTTGCTAGAAAATGGCAGCGAGGTTTCTATTCTGGCTCCTCTGCAAAGCCGTTGGCCTACCTGCGACTGAAAGCTGAATCTTACAGGGATCAAAGTGAGATGTCTGCAATGTCAGGGAGGGTGCTACTTAGGGAGCTTTAAGACATCACTACCATGAACTTACCGGCTTAACTCGGGCATTATCTGCTGTACCGAACCACAGAGCCCACGGTTCTGCATTTCCCAGCGTGCTCGAGTCCAGAATGCATCCTCTGCTCTCGCCGAGCATCCGCGAGCTGGTTCCAGCTGGTGGATGGCGGGGCGGGGCTGGCGTGGGACCGCTGGGAGCGAAGGGGCTCTGCGGGTCGCAGCGGGGAGGGCGGTGCCGCTCAATCATCCCGCCACCCTCAGGGCATCTCAGAGCTATGCAGCTGTGAAAATACAGTCATCCTTGGAAATCCAGCACCTATAAATACAGCAAAGCATTAAAGATACATGTAAATACAAGTATACACACACACACGCATGCTCCGGAGTCAAAGATATGCACACAGAAAAATCTTCTCCCTCACTTACTCCCTTCTTGGCTGTGCCTGTCATCTCTACGTGCACGCTCTGCAGCCCCATTCATTCCTCCCTCAGACCCATCTCCTGCAGCAGGACCAGGTAGTAGCTGACCCGTGCCGTCCATTATTCCAAGGCAGGAGTGCATTAAAGATTCATCTCCACAGCTCAACCTCAAAGGGGGAGACTATAACCCCTGGTGGAGGTGCTGAATTATGGAGACCGCCAATAAAGTTGTTTGCCTTTGATCTGGTTCTCAGCGGACTCCCTCCCAGGTGAATGTGGACAGGTGAATACATAGACAGATGCAGACTCACAGGCTCCAACAAAGTGCTCTCATACACTTTATATTCCTGTTTTTATGCAGTCTCCCCAGTGCTCTTCGCCTCTCTTTCAAACACAAATTGCACTTGTGTTTTCCATATCCCATCTTTCGTTGTGTATTCCCCCTTCTCTGCCACCCAGCGAATCTTTCCGTCCCGCAAAGGCACGCAAACACACACAGAAGAACACAACACAGAAGAACACAACACAGACAAAAAAAAAGTCATATCTTCCAGAAGATTATGACAGAATAGTTATGTGCAAACAGTCGTGGCACTCCCTTCCTGCATACCAAGTGGCTGCCTGGTGCCATAAATTTCACCCCAGCAATCAAACACAATCTCTGCCTTCCTCACTGTCAAGCTAAAAGCACCTCGCCGCTCCCGCGGTGTCGGCAGGAGCACATATGCTCACACACAAGCATAGTTTATATTTAATCGATGTTGAGAAAAAGGTCCCGTTCAAAATGGCTGTCATTTGTCAAGTATTAATAATTCAGTCACAGAAGTGCAAACAGAGAGAGGAGCATGCAGAAAACACACACACACACACACTCAGAGAGACGCGCCACCCCACGCTGCATTCTATTAAGTGCCACCTCACGTCAAGGTGAATAGTCAGCTTTAATTTTGCTCCTCAGACAGATAGGGTGTTTATGGCCTCCTGGTTATGACAGAGGCAGAAACAAGTGCATGGCAGAGAGAGCGGGGAATTGTGTGAACAATTCTGCTGGGAATCAAAGGCAGGAAGAGCCTTGAATGTCATTATCAGTCACCGCATGGCCTGGAGTCCGGTTCATCATCCGTAATGGTTGATGGGCAGCTGGACTGGTGACCATAATGGAACATTATCTTTCTTCCTAACAGGTTCAAGAGACACAGATGCAGGGAAAGACAGCGCGCAGCCTTGGAGAGTGAGAACAGGTGATGGGTGAAGGTTGGGTTGGGAATGGGATGGGAGTTGTCCCATTACCCATGTATCCATTATGAATCCGGGCTGACCCCAACGGAAGGCACAGAGGCGCGCAGCAGGAAGGGGCGAGGATGCCATGGTTGTTACCGATGCTCCCCGCCCTGCAGTTCATGCACATGCGCGAGCACACACACACACACCTGGGAAACCGGTTGTTGTGTCTTCTTCACGTGTTGATAGACTGGAGATTGTCACAGGTGTACAACAGCGAAAACAAGAGTTCCTACTTGATTGATGAGGTGTGACCAGCTCTCGGTGTTATGTGTGAATAGTTGTCTCAAGGGATTTGCAGGGAATGTCACGCACACACACACACACACACACGCACACGCACAGACAAATCCCTGCAGAGCCTGGTGCATTACGTGGCGTGGGGAGCACTAATGGCATGCTGCTGCCACACAGAGATGTTCCACAGGAGATGTGGGAAGTGTAAGACAGCAGAAGGAACCCGAGTGACAGCGTGAGCGGTCAAGGGCAGGTGCCTGTTTGGAGCGGAGCAGGTGGGAGCAGAGGTCACGAGGTGTTTGCGGCGGGAGCGACAGAGCAAGGAAAGGGAAGGGAGGAGAGCAAGAGCACCAATAAAGTAATGGCAAAGTAATGTTGCATTAGCACATTGTGTGAGGGTGAGAAAAAAGAGAAAAAAAAAAAGCGATAAAAAAGCAGAAGTGCTTCTAAAAGAGAAGCAGAAATTCAACACCGGGGGAATTTCACCTGTGCTGACTTCTTCCTTTTGAAGGTCGCTAAAAGCGAGACAAAGCACGTCCTCCCAAAGTTAACTTCACCAGTCACATGATGAGTAATAACGCTGCTTCAAATAAGGTCTTGCAATTCGATACATGGCATAATTTATTCGCCGTATTCCCCCAGAGAGCAGCACAAAAACCGTGTGTTACAATCACTTACCTCAGCCTAATGCACATTACCTATAAAAAGTGACACACAAGCATTTTTCTTGAGCATGTAGATGGGATGCAGGAACTGAAATGACATACTATTCTCTGGTCCTCAGAACATAATGGGTAAATCATATTTCATGTGCAGTCGGTTGGGCACGGTGCCTTTGTCTGCGAGCATTATAATACGTCAACCATCCAAACATCCATATTATATATACTGAAGGGGTCGAGATCACTGATGTGTGAAATAAAGGACAGCTTGACAGCACTTGAGCTGTCCTGCATGACCCATATGAAACAATGAAATTCTCAGTCACATTTAAATGTATCACGGTCTTCACTGCCACATAGTGAGAGAGACAGAGGGTAATAAATCATCCCCGAACACTCTGACCCTTTTGCATAATCCTTTTCTAAGTTTGTCACCGCTGCATATTTGAGTTCTACCTAACTGGTTCCACCTGGGGGCAGGTGGCAGTGGGCAGGTCCATTTAAAAGGCTGACGATAATGTTACTGAAATGGGAGTGTTTTGTCTCTGTCGAGCAGCGGAAGAAAAAAGAATCTGATGTCAGATGACTGACGGTGCTGATCTTTATGACACGTGAAAGCTGCTCTGCGGTCAACGAGGAATGCGGAGGGCATGTGTCACGATCTAATAATGGTCCTTCAGAGACAAATCAGGAAACATTTATCCTGCTTTGTGGTTTGCTCCATGTTGCTGCACTGAAGTAACCTGCTGTTCAACACTGACTGATCAGCGATCAGGGTGTAAATCAAGCGTGTTTGTTAGCGTCTGAACGTGTCTTTAAAGCCGGAGCCTGTTGCACATCTTCAGGGACTGAGATTGTGAAACTGAGTGTCAAGGTCATATTTCTCTTTGTTTTCTCCATCTGTCTCCTCACAGAGCGTGTGTTGATGTGGCCTGAGAGATAACGCGTACGTATACTGTGTATGTTTGCATGCAGCGTGGCCTGCGTGCACGAGTGTGCACGTTTGTGTGCCATTTGTCACGTCATGGAGAACTCATCCCTCTAGGCCACTGTTTTATCTCACACCTGCTCTACCCCTTTATAGTTCTTTTTTCTTCAGCTGCCTAATCTACAGAAAACTCCGCTAAGTGCCCATATCTCATTTTATTCTGCGAGCGAATCTCTCTGATTGGTGCCTTTGATAAAAAAAAAAAAAAAATCATCTCCTTGGGAATCTGATAAGAAGCCTTGCTGTCAGCTCAGGCCGCTGCAGCCAATCATCACCATTCCGCATTTTCCCTCGTGACTGAATTTGAATGCACAGAAGAAGGAGACTCGGGTTTAGTGTCCTTTGTTACCACTTAGCTGTTCTCTTATAATTCAGTCTAATTGTTTTGTTGTACCCCTAAATTCATCACAAAATAATGTCTCGCTCTTATGCAAGTGGCGCGTAGAGAAGAATGAGCACACCATTAACATTTTCAGGTCAGTGTGCAAACAGTGCCCCATAATGCTTAGCTTCTGAACTCTGTAATTTATGGGGACCATTTCGTTGGTTGAGAGTTACTTCCCTCCTTTTATTTATAATGTATGTTTTCTAACTCGGCTCCCGGAAATTACAGCATTTTTCTGTATCACTTGAAGTGAGCATTTTCCCATAAATATACCAGGGTTCCTCTCAGGAGCGGACCACTGCTTATCGGCCTGAGCTCAAAAATATGAGTAAAAACACAACTGGGCAGATAGAAATGATGAGGACTCGCCCAGTCCACCACAGGGAGATGGCAAAAATCAATACAACAAGTGCATACGCCTCGAATTAGAGGGAAGAGGAATGAAAGCAAATTTGGTGTTGGTGAAAAGGAGGGATAGAATCCTGAAGTAAGAATCTCCAAGGTACACAAGGAAGCAATTTATTTTAAACTTCACAGGATTAAACTTGTATGTAACTATCGTGCTTTTTTACCATTGAACACATTAATTTTGTATCTACCTTTACTTGAATTGATGGGAAATATTTGTAGAGAATGAAAATGTGCAGAGGATCTAATATATCCAATAGCTTCTTTGATTTATTAAGAGGATGTTTAAAAAAAAAGGGGGGGAAAAAAGGCAAACTTCAATGCAAATGTCAGATCAGCCAATCTCTTCCTCAGCAGAGTTGGCTTGTGAGAACAGGGTCTGGGGTTCGAGCATCTCCTCTGTGTGGAGATTTTTAATGCTCACCCCAGATAGATTTTTTTAGAGTTTCATTTAAACTTCAGTATAAAAAAAAAAATACAGTGTGAGCAATTAAAGATGATACTGATCAGCCGTTCTCAGGGATGATTTGAATGCAACGGCGCAATTTTGCTGCACACTATGCAACACTGGCTGCTGCAAAAGCAACTATTATTGCACATTTTAATTAAAATGGGGATGTTGAATGAATGCAGCGAAATAAAAAACACGTGTATTGCATTGTCTCTGCATTTTCTTGGGCAGTCAGCATATTTTCATTGAATAAAAGGTTTTTACGGGTGCGTTAAAGGGAAAACAAATAAAGTCAGCATAATCAGCTCTACACTAGATTTTATAATCTGGTGGGTCAAAAGGAAATATTTCCTCTTCAGAAGCAAACCTTGCCAAAGCAAAGCAAAGAGCTGAGGACAAACATCCTGGACTAAATGTTCCTGTCACCCGTTCTTGACCCAGTCAGGCGGAAAACATACAAGCCCCCTCCATGGCCTTGAAAGGAAGACCAGGGGAGCAGATTACCTGAGAGAATGGCATTAAGCATAAAATCATTCTCTCATTCACGCTCGGTGCACACTGTCCAAGCGGCACAGCCTGGAAGGCACACACTGGCAAACATGACTCCTCACGACACTGCAGCTCAGCCAGATGTAACACACTAAACACCAGACACCAAACACCAGTCAGAACAAGATCACACTTTTAGTGTTCTTATTTTTAATATTTTGATATTTTTTTTTTTTAAAAAAAAGACACAATCTGTTAGGGGGGTTCTGTAAAATCATCCCATTTATTATAGTACTCTAAATATTTGCTCTAGTGCTGGTCATCTGACAGATGGAAAAATGCATGCGTCACCTTTGACCTTTTGGGTTCAGGTCTGCGACTGCTGAATCAGGCAGAACAACGGTGCATGGACGCAGCCTCTGGGTGAAGTCATACTCAATAGAAGCTGTTCCAAATGTCACAGGAACACGTAGGGTGTGATGAGCCCTGGTGCCTCCGCTGTTATGCGGAGCACAACTGGTGGGCTGCTCTTCAAAGTCCGCACCACTGAGTCAATATGTGGCTTTCACACCGTACGAAACATAATCCCTGCATCTGACGCCGGCGAGCCCCGATTAGTTTCCTCGCTCTGCGTACTCGCTGCTTTGTCTCCGTCCTCCCCCGAGAGACAGGTGAGGAACATCAGAAAGCGCAGCGCCTGTCGCCGTCGTCTCCATCCCTTTCCTCCTGTCTCCCACGATCGGATCGAGGATAATGACTCACGCGGGGACCCTTCAGAAGAAGACGGTCATTACGCAGATACGGCGGAGGAGCGGCGGATACAGCCGTCCATGTGACGGCGAACAAAGGGCTGGAGGAAAACAAGCCCCGTCACCGGTGGTGCGCTGCAGTGCATCATTTCCACGCCCTCTCCCCTTCAGCATAGCCATTACACGCCGTGGAGAAAGGAGAGCTGAATGGAAAAATAACCACATCAGTCACTTGTCCTCAGCAGATACACACAACCCATAGCTCATTAAATCCCAATGTCATCACTTTTACGACATTTGAGTCATCCATAAATCAGCAGGAGCTCTCTGACTAGCATCTATACAGCTATTTATGATTGCACCAGTTACATGAATGTTCCCGAGCAGGCGAAGGCCCGTAGGAAAAGAAAAGCGCTTGTCGATGAGCAGCAGGCGTCATCGCGTGGTTCCCGGTCACTCTTCCTCGGGGTGAAGGCTTTAGTCGCACTAACTCCTCAGGACTTGCAAGAATGGGAACACATCATTATTTTCCAGACTGTTAAACTATGTAAACCGGCGGGAGCGGAAGTGGAGAGGGGGAGGAGCCGAGCTCCGTGGTTATGACCAAGAACTCTGTGATTAAGGCCGACACAATCATTCAGTGGCGTGTCAGCTCCAATATGGAGACACATTTGACTTAATTCAATCCAGTGTTCATTCCCATTGTTGAGTCTTTTAAATGCACATAAATCACTTACATAAGGTGTTGTGACGTTCCACTGCACACACACACATAAAAAACCCGTGCATGTAGGAGGCGTTAGCCTGACATTAATGCAGATTAAATGCTTCAACTCTTAATTTTATACAGGCTCCTTCATTATTTCTCATCTCATCCTTCTTCTCCTTTTCCCCTCCCTTCCTCTGACAGTCGGCTGTACGCAGCAGGCGACAAGCTGCTTCTGCTGATCAAAAGTTGAGCCACGAGCGAGGCCGTGCCACTTACACTCAGCTTTATAGTCTTGGTTTTATTATACACCTCCCCATAAGGCGGCCCTCGGAGACGACGACACCCCAGACACCTATTGGAAGTGCTTGGTTAGCCGCAGATGAGAGCGCCCGGGCAGTGGCAGGTTGTCATCTGCGGGCCTTGTCGCTGTTTATGGGCTGTTAGAGTGTTTGAACCGCAGGGTCAGTCCTGCTGCGGAGGCACCGTAATAAGCGGCGGACCACAAAGTGAACAAAAATAAAATCCTAATGAACCTTTTAAGCCCTCCCATCCGTCCAGAGGCTGGAAGCACCGTTTGCGGAGAGATAATGCAAAGGGACAGGGGGGGAGACGAGCTCAGCCGGCAGGCCGATGAGGACCGGGGCGAGGGGCTGCCGTTGCTTTGTAAATCCAGCTGATGATTCTCTGAGGTGACAGATGCTGAAGAGGTGATGGTGCACTGGTATAAGTACCACAGCGTTGCTTTCCTGAGCTTGAGTGTGTGGGTGAGTGCTTTGAAACCAGCAGTTATGGTGAATGTGCGCTGCGAGCGCGATGCCTTCGCCACGCGCAAGCTGTGGAGGAACGTGGATAACACAGACCCGAATAGGCTTTCCCAATAAAAACCCCAGTTTGGGGAATATGTGAGTGGCTCAAGCTCGTTTATTTCCCAGCTGTCACCGCTGCACCTCGGACATCAGCTGTCCATCCAGCGGCGTTTTCCATTGCAGCACAGATGGATCTGGACTAATAAAAGCCATCCATACATATAACCTTTTATTAGGGAGTCCTGGAATTTCATCCCAGATCAGGTGTTAAACTGCAATCTTTAAAGTGAATGGAATTTTTGGATTGAACTGCCACCATCAGGACAACAAAGGAGAAAATATATGGTATTGATTAAACCTGAATCCGCCTGTGTTGCCACCTTCATTCCTTTTTATTGTATTAGAGAATTATTTCATCACCCCTGTGACATGGGAGTGCATCGGCTGCACCTCACTTACACCCCCACTGCCATTACGCCCCATCCACCTTCATCCCGCCGCCCCACAGAATGCGCGGACAGTGGTTCAGCCGAGACGGCTGGAGAGGAGAGGCAGGCTGAGGAGGAAGGTAATTTCTGCTGTTTCACCTCAGCGCTTTCCTCATTCCACCGTTATTAGCTCCAATAATGTATCTCAGACTTTTCAGCTGTTGAGGAGGATGGGGGCTGAAAGGAGGCACGCAGGAGGCACAAGATGGTTGAGAATTCGCCCTCTCCTCCCCACCCCACGCGGCTCTTTGCACCATTAATCTTTCTCTCCACTGTGTTGGCTTGAGAGGTTATGTTGACTTAATTGCATTTAAGGTAATCATCTGCAGTGTGCATACCATTAAAGGATATGTCAAACTTAGCAAATTCACATTAGCTCTCTAGAAGCTTTTTTTTTGTTTTTTTTAACATCACCAGACATGATTTTAAGAAAGGTTACAATGTGTTAAAAGTGTTCTTCGCAGCTCCTGGTGTTAATAAACACTAGCTGCACTTCATTAAATTACTTGATTTTGGTTCATAAAAATTTGCGGGGTAACCTTGAACGAGATTGGCTACACCTTCCTCTCATTTACTACATTATGAGCTAATTCCACTGTTTAATGCGCCTTTCACAGCGTTAATGACTTTGTAAAACTACAAGAATGAACAAACAGACTATGATTTCTGAAATTTTACAAGTTGGGCATCAGGATGTGTGAGACTCATTCCAGTCTATCACTATTAACTTTCCTAGTTGTTAAAAGGGTTTACTGTTGAAACAAGTTCAATTTTCCTTTGACTTCCGTTTTAGTTAAATTTTTCAAAGTGAGATGATGAGTTTCAAATGTTTTTTATGTTATTCTTAACGCAACAGACATGCCCTTACATCAAAATTGGTGATGGAGACTGTGAAATGCAGCAATAATATGATCTTTTCACCTTCTGAAATTGGAAATCCGTCTATTGTTTTCCAGATCCGACAGTGTGCTTCTCTCCTTCTAATGAGCGCCCTATCAAGTTGCATCCAGACCTCTTCCATTGCGCTGTTTTTCTTTTAGAGAGGAGATCTGTATTGTGACTCAATAGCTTGCTTGTTAGAAGAAGATAATGTACTAGCATTGTTCCCAACACATACATGGCTACACCTGCATCATTACCACGGCAACCATGCAAATAGGCCGGCTGTATCATGCTCATGCAAATTAATAGCGTGGACCATCCAACTTCTATTCACTGAGATTTTACTGATGACGAAGAAGACCATGGGAAGTGAGAATGATCTAATCCAGTTTGCTGTTTCTGATAAAGCGGACAAAGATCATATTCTGCATCTTCCTCTTTTGCCGCAGCTTCGTTTGACTGCACACAGTTGATCTCCTCAGTGGAGTTCAGAAGAAGAGCGCTCCACCAAGACTGCAAACGGGATGCTAGCTATGCTGTCCCAGGTTTCAGGGTGCTACAGAGGCTACAGATTGCCACATTATCATCGAACCCAGAGCACACCTGCTACAAAAGAATGACTCTTTACCAGGAGGCAGACGTCACCTGCTGCTGTCTGCTGCCCTTCCTGCTGATGCCTCCTCCCCCACTCATCATGTTCCTGTTTTCAGTGATGCAGCATGCCTTATCCTCGTTAGTATAACAACATATACTTCAGAACGTAACCCTCACTCCACACGCATGACGATATCCACGAATCAAAATACACAAACACTGAAGCTTTTTGGTTTTGTTTTCAAAATGGAGCCTTTCAGCATATGTACATTCGCCCTCTCTCAAGCTTTTTCTGGGCTGATCTAATTTCTCATTATTAGCGTGCGTAGCGATGCGTGCAGTCTCTCGCCCTGTCTGCGAAGAAAAAAGTGAGGTTGTGTGAGGTTGTGTGTTGCCCTCTTTCAAAAGCCTCACACACTTTCACAATGGACACATGACTTGATTGCATTAGCCATGGCTCAAAGCTACGAGCAACTTTTATTTGGCACGGACCCGATGATCTTATATTCAAGCTGTTCCCTTTTCCTTCCAACCCGTTCCAAATAATCACATGTTTCTTTGCTGGCTTGGTTGTGTCATACACAGACATGTGCAAAAGATGCAGTCCTTCCAATGGTAGCTGAGCAGTCACCATGGAAGTAGTTATGAACCTTATATCTTTGATAGAGACAAACTGGAATTAGATCCATTCTTTTTATCTAGATGTACAGAGAGAACCTGTCCAGGTTGCATTTCCTGGTTGACCTCAGAGGTGTTCAGAACCCAGACTGACAGAGCTGGTTTGGTGCAGGGCACCCCCATACTGATGTGGAGGTGGGGAGAGGAGATAGCATCGGTGTGGCTGGTGAAACTGGGATCGTCATAATTCTGGCAATTGTAACTTTGACGTCAGCAATGTTAACAGCGGGGGGGGGGTGGGACTGTCAACAGTAATTATTTCATGCCTTTTGAAGAGGCGATGTCTGCTAGGGCATTATGTGTGTTAATGTATGGAATGCACAGCCTGAAGAAACAAAGGTGCTGAAACAATATAGTTCACGTTTATTATGTTTACACAAAGGAGCTCAACGGTCTCTCAGCAAAGTCAGGAAAGGCAAAAGCAACATATATAATCTTGCAGGATACGCATTGGCCATCACAGCTGTCTCAGAAAAAAAACAAAAACCCTAGTGACATGTTCATTAAGCAGCAGGGATCCCATTACTGCACTCAACAGTCCCTGTCACAATGCTCACACATAGTTGCTTGCACATGCAGCCTCGAGACTGTCAGGCTAATTGTGGCTCTCCTCTCAGTCATGAAGTTCATTCTTTCCACTTTCTTATCAATCCGGCTTCCAATTATTGGTTCACCACAGGTGACACACGTGTTCATATATGCTTTCAAATCACATTTACAATTCACCAACCAAGGTCCTAATAATTCACAGCTGAGACAATGTATGCAATGTGCAATGTATACAATCCTGAAGTGCACAAAAATGCAGTTCTCCAATACAGGATAACAGTACTGTAAACAATGGATGGATGGATGGATGGATCCTAAATAAGTTGTCTTGAGTAAGACTTCCTTTGTGGTTCCTTCCTGGTATGTTTTCAGGTTCAGGCTTTATGGAGCCAGCTCTGTAAAACCAGTACTGTGTTGATAACGTAAGCCTAAATCAGATCACCCAAAAAAGATCACAGCATCCCTAAGCTTCAGACATATTTATAACAGCAAAGTACATCCATCAAAGAGTTGATCTGCTCATAAATTATTTTTGATGTGGCCACTGTGTGTGTGATAGTGATGCTGGAGGTTGCAGCTCCACTCTGGGTTCCACCTCTTTGTTTTAATAAGGCATTCTGGTGATGTATTGTACCTGCCACAGTTGAAGCACAGAAAGAACTATTTAGATGAAAAGAAGCTGGGTACAGTGTGTCGAAACAAAGTAGAGCTGTTCTCCTTGGAGTCTGAAGGGTCTTTGGACATGCCTTCTTCGCTCTTCTGCTTCTCATCCCTCTCATGCCGCCATGATATTTCCCCCGGGAGTGTGGAGAAAGTGCATGCAGGTTATTGTAACCTATATGAGTGGCATCATCCATAAGGATTGTCATCGGCGAGATCCACGTTTCATCACTTTCACATTATCAGTTCACGCCTGCAACGGTTCAGGGCTCAGCAGTCTGTGGGACAACAGTGTCACCTAAAGCCAAGAGAGGGATCTGCACCGTCAGCTGTGGAGTCCTGAGGGCGAAAAACTGCCTGCAAGATCCAAAACATGATTTTTGACCTTTCTGCACCAAACAGAGAATTTAAAAAAAAAAAAAAACATAATTCAGAGGGAAAGAAGAGACAAGATGCACATTCAGAACATTCAGGCTGGGAAACTGAGGGAAAGAGGTTTGTGAGTGGTTCTTTTTTTGTGCCCTACAATCCCCATTACTGTAATTACACAGCCAATTCTGAGAGGAGTAAGAAAATTATGCTTTCACCCCCCGCCCCCCCAACCCCGATCATATGCTAATCAAAATGTGAAGTATTAAAGCAGACAGAAATGGGTGTGATAAGCAGCTAATGAAAGAGGGGAGGCATGCAGGACAGTAATAGACGTTCTCCCTTTAATAAGTTCCTGCTCATTAGAGCAGCCCCCCCGACCTCCCACCTTCCTTTCTGTTTTGTAGGACTGACAGCTCTGACAGCACCTCCTGTCAAACGATAACTTCTGAGCTCAATAAAGGTATTCATGTTTCACAGGAGCAAGTTCTGAACCTCTTTTGGGAGGGGGGTCAATAGTGTTCTGTAATAGGCTGCCTTAAAAATAAAAGACACTTTCCATAACGGCTGTATTTTGACGACATGTTCTTGTCTGGGGGGACGTCTTCGCCATCTCTCATGTTGGTGGAAGGCTGACTCACAGACTGGAGTTTGTGTGACAGACTTTGATCTCTCCCTCCCCTTCCCTCCCTCTTGCCCCCCCCCAGTGGACTTCTGCATACGCCGACCCAGATCCACCCCGGAAAAGCGGAACGAAGATCCATGAAATGAGATGCCAAAAGCTGCTCTCCCCACGACACACAGAGAAAATGTGGCAGACAAAGAGCAGGAGAAGAATCAGGCCGAGCCGTTCGGCGTAATGAGAATTGTTTGACTTCACTTCACCGCTGATGGGCGTATTAATCTTCCGACAAAGCGGCGTGGTCACCCGTTCTCGATAACTTGCCGCCAAATTCGGCTTAGGTCCCAAATTACACCCTGGAGGCATTTTACCCTTTAAAGATGGAGAGGAGTGTGTTGAGGAAAGGTGCAGAAGAAAATAGCACCTGTGTTAAAAATAGGCAGTCGATGGGATGCAGGGAGGGCTGGAGGCAACACATCCTTAATCCACAGTGGAGGGGGGGGTCAGGGAGATGACGAGTGGCAGGTTTTAACATCAGGGCTGTGTGTTGATCTGCCCTGTATGAGAAGATGTGGGGAATTGTCAGAAATAGTCGAGCTAACAAAGAATTACCTTTGAGGATGAACAGAGGAAAAGTACACACACACATACACACACACACACAAATTCTAGTTCTTCTGTCTTTGCAAGGACCTTCATGGACACAGTACATCCCCTTAACTTCTTACTCTAACCATAGCCATAAAAAAATGCTTAAATGCTTAAGACGTACCCTAACCTTCACTTAAACCCGGTTCTAACTTTAACCTTAAAATCAACTCTTAACCCTTCAACAGCCAAATTGTTCCTAAATGTCCTCATTTTTTAAGGAATTTCCTACTTTGATCCCCACTATGTACTGATATAAGAACTATACTATAGATAGTATACTATACTATGTAGAACTATAAGAAAACACACACATACACACACACACAGACACACAATCATGGAACTGTAACAGTTAATTGGAGTTTGCAGACAATAGCTCACTGTTTAATCGTATTTGTTCAGCTCTGCCTCTCGTCTCCCTCCACAAACCTCTGCACCGCTGTGAGAGGAACCTGACATACTTTCTGACAGTCGTCTGCCTCCATCAGCCTTTTACGCAGTCCAGCCCTGCTCAGTCTCCTCAGTTATCAGCGTGATGCTGTTAGTGCCTCTGGTCTCCTGAGGTATTTCAGGGCTACAAGGCTATAGATCAGATTAAGCTCTCAGATCAATAATGTTACATTTTGCCCGGAACTTAATTGGCATTAAGCAAAAAATAGAGTACCGCTCCCTCTAATTGGTAGTAGTTTGGTTGGGCAAAAACAAGAAGAGAGACCAGGATGTGCAAAACTGCATGTGGTATATTCACTCCTGCCTTCATGGTGGTTTAATCTGTGCAGTTTTGTCTTGTAATTGTTTGATTTTACCTGAACACGAATGCATTTGTGGTGACGTACAGTGACAGGCTTGAGCTGTTGCTCTGAAATGTCGTGTCTTGTGAACGTCACGGTGGGAAAATCCACAATACCTGACAGGAAAATAACTCGGCATGTTCAAGACTCCTCCGCTGTGTGATTCTTGTTGGGGATCGTGGGATGCGTAGCGAAACACCAGTCACAATACCTGTCGCTCTCTAGTCCATTCCACAAGCTGGCATTTAAAGAGCTGATCAAAGTTTTGGAGGATTGTGAGCTTTTAGCTGTGTGAGTTTCTCAGATTCCCACAAAGACAACTGAAGCGAGTTTCGCCGACGTGTCCGACCTCAGATCATTGCTCATGTGGAAGAACTAAAGAAAATTACATAATCTCACAGCACATTTGATCCCTCACTTTCGTCTCTTCACCGCTGTGTGCGTCTGTGCTCGAGCTGGCAAGCGTGTGTGTGTGTGTGTGTGTGTGTGTGTGTGTGTAAAAAAGAAGAGCGAGGGAAGAATGCCAAAGGGGAATAAAAGTTGTGTTTGGTGGTGTGGGTGTGTGTTATGCAAATGCATACCTAGTATAACTCTGGTAGACGATTGCAGCAGGTTCAGGAAGTTGGCAAGATAAAATAGTCCCCGGGAGACGAAAGAACCTCGTGTGTCCGCATGTGGGTTTGTTGTTGTTGCCGATTCTCTTTTTATGGGGAGAGCTGTTAGTTGACAGTTTTTGGATAAACTCAACTCATATTAAAGAAGAAAGTGTTTGGGATGAACTTTGCTGATTCAGTCTGGTCTGAGTGGACACCATTCTGCTGATCTGGTAGGTGCCATACCGGTGGTGAGCCACCAAAATCACGTAAACTCAGCCCAGCTGCATTATATTCTGATTTAGTATCTCCCTGGTGGTGCAACGACACTTCATTTCAACTGATTGTATCTGGCTTTACCTTAACAATGCATTGTTTTTCTTATTGAATATATCTTGAGTAGTTTCTTACATTTACAGAGAGTTTTAGCAAATGGAAAATCTGAAAAATTAAAAAAACAAACAAAAACATGATTTTAACTCAGAACTGCAATGATGGTGGTAATATTAACATGTTTATGAGCAGCAAGAGGTGTCCCATGTCAGAGAGTTAGTGAACCCCACAGGTCCAAATGTGTTGTTCTACTGTTGGTTAACACACATGGAAGACCTTAAGATAAATAAAAGCTACAACTCCACCAAGAAGAGGAGAGAGCTAACATTCTACTGATCAAACCTCAGTGTCTGCTTTTCCTAAAGTTAAGCAATAAGTTATTTGATGTATGTGTGTAACTATTTCCTGTATTGGTTAGTCGAAAACCTTCATGGGAATAGTAGAAACAAGTCCCCTGAAACCGCATTCATGGCTTCCAGGTAGAAAAAAGGGTCAGTCAGCCAGATGGTGAGGGAGATATGACAGCCTGCCTCCACACAGCAAACGTTTGGATGGCAGCATGGTATTCATTGTAACATGCGTGGTCCTTATCTCATAGTTGTTTATAACTGACCGCGAAGGTGTCATCAGAATGTTTTCTGATGAAACAATGAAGTTATGGGTCATGTAGTAAAGAATGATAAACAGGAGTTTTTAAATAGGTCATCAGGTATACTACAAATTGTTTTTTTTTAATTACTGGATTTATTGATATAAAACTTTCATATTCAGACTTTAAAAGCGCACCATGCAACCAGAAACTAACAGTGTCATGTTAGTATAATGTTAGTTCATGTTAGTCATGTAAATATAACATTTCTGTATGTTTGGATGAACAGAGGGGCTGCTGAAATTCTAAGCTTTTATTTACATGGGATGCAAATGTACCTGCATCTGTACTCCGTTTTTATTTATACCTCGAGCACTAGCTGGGAGGATGAAGCATGAGAGGAAGTGGCCTCTGAATTAAGTTGTTGTAGCCATGAAAATCAGTCTGGGTGATAACATCAGAAATTCCAACAATGGCCAAATGTACACGTTTGCTGCTCAGAGTGAAGCTCCAGCTACTTGAACAAATCTGATCAGTGAAAGGGCAAATGGATTAAATGGAAATTTAACAGCGCACAGAATGCAAAAAAGCCTGCCTGACCCATGTACGGCAGAAAATCAGTGCACGATCTCTTTGTGTTCCTGAGGTTTGCATCTCTAAGGAGTAGAAAATATTCAAATCTGGTAATGCAGAATACAAAAAAATAAAAAAAAACAACTTGGTTTTTCAAATGATCAGACCTGTGACAAACACTGACATAGCGGTTATGCTTTCATCAGGACTTATGGTATAACAACATACATTATTTTACCTCAAAATATCATAGTAATAGTGTGATAAAAGTATCCATGCAAGTTGTTTCATATGTTATTGTGTGGAACCATTCACGTTGATTTTGGCTTTTTAACTCATCCGTGCAGCTAATCGCCCCTCTCTTGCTCCTGGGCCATGCTATAGCAGAGATTAGAGCACCAGCATGAGCGTAACTCCATTCAGCACCCTGGACAACCAGCTGACCTCTGCCTGGGGGCCTCCCAGTACTTACCCCGATGGTGAGCTCACCTTTTCTACGCCACCTTGCTCTTTTTTTTAAAAAAAAAAATACAAATCAGTTAATTCATTTGTCTCTTAATTAACAGGCCCCAGGACAGTCAGGCAATTCCTTTTGATTGTTTTCTTTTTCCTCGGCTAGTAACTACAACAAATGGCCTTTAAATTCCAAATTGAAAAGGAGCTCTGAGGCTCTCGAAGTCAATTTATATGCAGATTAAATATTTGATGAATATCTTCACTGAGGCATTTTATTTGGAGGTATATTACCAAATGTTGCTTCACCAAATGTCATCATCATGCATGTTCACGTGTATCCACAGGTCCGATGGTGATGTCTGGATATTCCAGCCACCTGTGGTCTTGCGAATCCCAACCTCAGTTCTGGACGAAGTTCCAGGTGTGGGAATGGCTGCAGCAGGTTCTGGACATGCACCAGATCGATGCCTCCAGCTTTCCCTTCCAAAATTTTGACATGGAGGGCCATCAGCTCTGCAACCTGAGTCACCAGGACTTCGTCCGTGCTGCCGGCAGCGTGGGGTCCATCCTCTTCCAGAGCGTCACAGAGCTCAAGTGGGGCGGTGGGTTTTCATTTCTGAGAGAGGAGCTGAGCTTGGGGCGGGAATACGGGAGCCTGTATAGTCCAAATAAAAGAGACTTTAAGGTTTTTCTATTGCTGAAGTGTTGTTAGAAGGGCTGTGGAGGAGCTGAGGGCTGCTTAAAGCCAGGGAGATGATGGATATGCTGTTTGCTTTTGCTTCAGTGGTTCTCTTGACGAAGCCCAGAGGAGGAGAAGAGTTGTGAATCAAGCTGCAGAAGGGCTAAAACACTTGAAATTAGTTTGAGAATTGAAGCATATGGGGTTTTAGAGGCCCGTGGCTTCACCTTATCAGCTTCCAGCCAAGGCTGGTAAATGTGGCTCCAACGGGCTGAAACGGTAAAGTGGTTCCAATTTTCTGTTCAACATGATTTTGAAGAAATAATAATGGTAGGAGTTCAGGGCTAACTGGTTTAACCTCTGTTCCACACTGATTGTGTAAACCCAATTAGAGCACAATACTGCTGTTGTTCATAAACAGCTCAGCTGAGATAAATGATCAGCTTCACGCTGGATAGTCCCTCTAACTGTTCTACCTGGCTTTACAATACGCAGCAATTACCACAAAACTGAAGGTGGTAAAACCGTCAGAGCCGTTTGTGACAGTGGGGATGGGATCTGTGATTACACTTTGACAATTTGAATGCGATTTCAGCGTTCCGACATCAACAACAACAAGGCACCATCCTGTTTCCCAGAGCTGTAAAACATCATCTGCGTATGCTATTAAGCAACATGAAAGATTCCCTACTTAATCTGCTGCAAATCTGTGCCTGCATTAGAGTATAAAAAAATATATTTGAACCCAGAGAGAGGGCTGAGTCAGAATCTGGTTAGGTAACTTTTGGATTTTTACACTTGAAAGTGAAAGCGCTACAAGCGCTGAATGTTAAAATATGCTGAAATATTCTCCGATTCATACTGATATTCAAAGCTCTTTTCTCATTTACGCGCAGGGCAGTACCATGTGGAACTAGGACAACTGGAGGTCAAATCAGAACGTAAGAAGAACTTTTCTTGATAGTTTGTGAAATAATCTGCATGTCACAGTGAAATCTACCCACTTACCCTTGTTTCTTTGCCTTCCAGTGGACTTCCCTTGTCCTTTCCCCGATGTCAGCTATCCAATCACAGGTACAGAAATCATTGTTTCTGCTGCGTGATCAAGTACATTATCTCTGCAAGTGTTTTGTTTGCATATGGATGAGATCATCAATCAAATATGAATGTTTTACTGTAGATATCTATGATCCCTTAATTAATCCACTTGGACCACCTCCAACTACATCCATCCCAGGTGAGGAATCAACAATGAGACAGTCCCAGTGTTCCATGATATAAATATGTATATTTTAAAAAGTGGAACTAAAATACTTTGCCTCTTTTAGAAGAAAAAAGGCCCACGCGTCATTCTGCTCAGGCCAAAAAACACAGTAAGTAGTGTAAAAAACTGTTTTAATATTGTTATCCCTATTCAGATTTCCATGTTCCATATTCTAAATCCCCCTTCTCTCCGCTGCAGATCTAAGGGGGACCCACTTGTGGGAATTCATTAGAGACATTCTGCTGAACCCAGAGCGAAATCCGGGGCTGATCAAGTGGGAGGATCGGACAGAGGGGGTTTTCCGCTTCCTCAAATCCGAAGCGGTGGCACAGTTATGGGGAAAGAAGAAGAATAACAGCAGCATGACCTATGAGAAACTCAGCCGGGCCATGAGGTGAAGTCTACCCCGCTCCACAGTTAAACCTGTCATTACTGAGCGTGAAAGTCTGGATTCAAATCCATCTTTATTTCAGAGGAGACGCTTATTAAGGTTTCATTCATGTTAATGCTTCCCATTTTAACCAGCAGAGGCTTCAGTCTTTAAAGTCTATCCTGCTGAAGTTTACTTGGTTTAAATGCTTCATGCTGGCAAAAGGGTTTCACTCTATTTCTGCTTTGTTTAGTGAACGTGATTTTAGGTTCACTAAAGGTTTTTTTCTCCCCATGAGAATTGAATGAAATTGTGAAGGATGAACTGACGATGATGAGTTGTGTTTTTTGTGCTTGAAACATCTAAATGTGAAGCAAAAGTGTGGAGAGGTTTTCAAAAAACATCAAAATTAGCTGTGACACAAAGAAGAGGAAGAAGAACAATATAAAAGAGATGCTTTGAGCCGTCCAACCGGTGCTTTCTGATGGAGGATATTCCCAAAATACAGATAAAGCATGTGAATTGGGAGTAACTCAGGAGGAGCTCCCCAAAGCCCCACACACGAGCCCCAGTCAGTAGTCTGTTTTCCAAACAGGAGTTTTTTCATTTCCCTGGGGATTTGGGGCTAGTTTCCACCAAAGTTACCAGGAGACAAAAATCTGCCCAACCTTAAACTTCCCCTTAAAGAACTCCTAGAAAGAAGTAGGACTTTTTCAGGTTCCCCAGAATTCTTGGGGGTCTTCCTAGAACAGATTGCTATATCTGTTTGTTTTTTCTTTATAAGTTCCTCTTTATAAAATGTCCTGAAATGTTGTTAATCCACTTCCAGAAACTTACCTGAAACCATTAAGGGTACTCCGCTTCTTGGAAAGGATAAGAACCTCACCTTTCTTCTTGATAATCTGACATGACCTGCCCTGTAAAGCATTGTAGCTCCGCTTTCAAAGACCGAATCCAATGACCTTAATTTAATCGGCATATGAGCCACGCGACGTGCCTGCAGGTGGTTCTCCTTTGTGACCACAAAGCCCCTTTTTTTGTTTTTGTGCGCTAACACAGAGGATTTGCATCAGGATGGCACCAGCAGACAGATCTGTCTCCACTGACTGAAACAACCACAGCGTGGAGCGGTCGAAACTCTCTGAGGAACTTTTATTCCTTGCCCTCCCTTTGGAACCGATTAGATAAATCTGCTTTAGAGATGCCAAAGTGATCCATGTCCCCATGTATTCATTTTGCCTTCATTGTAATTTACATTTCGAGGATCTCTGAATAATCTTCCCACTTCAGGATCGTTTTTGTTCTTTGTTCTTTTCCTCCTCAGCGTTGAGTTTTGACAGTTAAGAAAGCGGCTCCCAGCCAGACAAACTGGTTCTTTACCAGCGCCCACATTTTGCGTCTACATGCCTTGCTTGTGTTGTGGGCTGTGGGCGCTGGTGCACAAGAGCTCTGTAGAAATATTGTTTGGAAAATCACCAAGTTTGATTTTTCCAAGAAGGAAACATGTTTAAGGCCAGTTTCTGAAGCACAAATGATTTGGCCGCCTCGTGCTCAGTGTGGAAGAAGCAGCCAGGCCTTTGTCGAACCGGATTTGTTGCGGTTTAAATCAGAAGCGTGTGCGCACAAAGTGGGGTCATGATTTCGCTCCAGTCTGATCATCTTCCCTCTCTTCCAGATATTATTACAAGCGAGAAATCCTGGAGCGAGTGGATGGACGCAGGCTCGTTTACAAGTTTGGAAGGAACGCGAGAGGATGGAGGGAGTCTGAGAAGTGACAGCTTCTTTGATTAATTCACTTAAATCTTGTTTGTTATTGATATTTTTCACCGCTCTGATGTTTCTGGACATCTCAGGCTTCTTTGAACCATTTATTCCATTGTTGAAATCTGAATGTTTTCTTATTTTTAATTCTCCATGTTGCTGTGTCATGACCCTGAGATGGAGTTACATGTTTATCGTTGAATGTTTTGAAACCTTTTTGTTTTTTTGTTTTTTTTGGCTTAAGACTTAAGACCAATGAAGAACCATCAACAACCAAGTGCTGGTGTGAACTGTTGTGTTTTTACCTGCTTTTAATCGAATGCTTTTTTTAAGTTGGTGAATGTGCCCACGACATTCTAAAGTGCATTTAGTGTGTGTGGAGTGTGTGTTATTTATACTGTGAAAGAATGGAAAGATGATCGATCGGTGCAGAAAAGAATAAAAATCAATATCCTAAAGCAGGATTCTTGTGTTATTTGTGAGGAGGTAGAGATGTTTTTCTCCCTGTGTCTGCGGTTCCTTCCTTTGGCTGCGGACAGGAGACAGCAGCTCTTTTGTCTCGTGTTTTTTTTTTTTGTCCTGGTTTAACGAAATGTCACGCCATGGAACGTGCCAGAGTCGCCACACTGGTCCCTGCAGGCATCAGATATAACCTGGAGATGACCGGCCAGATAAAAGCGGTGCCGGTACAGCGATCCTTTCCTTTGACCTATGCACATAAGCAAATCCACGCTGGCCCCTTTCCTCTATCTGCCGTTCAGAGCGTTTCTTTACATATCTGAGCTTTGATTGATCTCACCCTGCTCACCGCCGACCTGTGGCTTCCCAAAAACGTTCTCCCACTGCCGGTTGGAAACGGCCCCGGGCCTCGTCAGGCGCTCTACCGTGAACGATCTGCGGGCGCAGATTCGACGGCGTTTGGGAATGATTAAGGCCGTTTTCTTCCTGGCGGCAGGAAAAAAAAAAAATTCTGATTGAAGAACGAGTGCACTTGTGTGTTTTATTTCAGATAATGTCGCCAGTGACAGCCCCTGATTGGACTGAGATAATAGCATGTGATTGCAACGAATGACAGAGGGGGGAAAAAAAACCAGGCAGAGCGATTGAAATTCAACAGCCATCACATTGTATTGTTCCCAATACGGGGCTGTAGCGGACTGTTTGTATGTCACTGTTTGCTCTGAAGCAGCACTACTTTGGCCTGTTTTATTCACCACAGCTTCAGATGAGTTTTGACGTCTGTAAACTCTAAAAAAAGTCCTCACCGACCCCCCACTTGGCCTCAGCAGCGCTAATATGTTAAATTAATGAGCGACGGATCGCAGCCTGCTCTGCCTCAATCAGGACGAGGGCTTCACCTGTCCCCAGCCATCAGCCCGATCTCACACACCTGTCTGGGCCGGTATTTAAAGCCCAGCTTCCCCGCACGCGCTGGGCCACAGTGGTGGTCACGTCTGAGGCGCAGCACTCGTTGACCGACTGTTTCCTGTTGTCTGACCATCCTGCTCTGCCTCAGTCTGCTCCCTGTCTGTCTGATCTCGTCCTTCCTCACGGCTGTTTAAGCTCTCGTTTATCACAGTGACGATTGCGTTCCTGTGACACTCTCATTGTGGACGTGGCTGGTTTGAGGTGAACTCCACTTGTTTGCTGCAAACCTGCCGGCCGGTCATGCAGTCGAGTTCAGAGTCAACCGATTACACCAGGGGTCTCCAGGTCCCCCCCAGAGGGCCGTGTGGCTGCAGGTTCTGGTCCCACCAGTCCAGCTCACCCAGTTTGACCAGTCAGCTGTTGAAGACTCAGATGAGTTGATGAAGTGAGTCCAGTCTGGTGCTGCTGCTGCTGGGTTGGACCAGAACCTGCAGCCTCACGGCCCTCTGGGGGGGACCTGGAGACCCCTGGGGGGGGACCTGGAGACCCCTGGGGGGACCTGGAGACCCCTGGTCTAGGGGTCCAAGTCAAAGACCAACGGACTGAATTGTTCTTTATTGTATGGAGGAGATGAAATACTGAGTATCCCAAACAGAACAATATGGCTGAATGTCTATTAATCCTGTGTTATCATGAGAACAGTTACGCAAATGTTATCTGCAACACAAATAGACACACCCTTGATTTCCCTAACAGACCACTGGCCCACACACACACAAAGACTTTAAATACAGTACACCCTCGGTGCACGAGGCTCTACGACGGCCTCCAAAATCCAGGGTGTTACTGGGATTGCAACCAGTGAGACTCATAAAGTGGCATGTGACTGATACTTGAGGAGTCTGTGACTGTATTGTTCTTGCAGAATTTGGAAAGCACCATTAAACCAGCGTGACAAGTATTTGGCAAGATCGCCAGGCACCTGTAGCTGGTGGTAATGAAACGGACAGAAACATGCGCCCAAACCAGTTGTAATTAGATAATGCAGGAGAAGAAACACGCAGGTGAAGCTGAAATATTCTGTCAAAAGGCTTAACTTTATGTTGAAAGGAAGGCAGAGGTCAGTCTGAATTATGAAAGCACAATGTATGTTGCACCTGGGTGCACAATAGTTGCTTTTGTTCCACCCAAAACAATAGGATATGTCTGTCCACAAGTGTCTTTATCTCCTGGTATCAGAAGGCTATTCTCACATTTGAATAAGCCCCACACGAGCTGTTACTATTTGAATAAAGCGCATTAATTCATTCTGATGCTGAAGGAAGAAGGGAAATGATCGAGGATGGCCAGCTCGGATTTTGTTCATGCGTACCGGCTCAGTGAGTTCATTGTGTAAAACATCAGCTTATCAGGCCTTATCTTTCTCTCTTTACAGTCAAATAGTCCTGGGAGCTTTTCAACCATGACTGTGAGATGGACCATTTAGAACCACAGCATTAGTTCATCTATTGTTTTTTCTGACTGACCATAGCACATGTGCATATATAAAGGCGGAAAAACGCAACTGTCTCTCACAGATATTTTGCGCAAGTGTGATTTGTGGCTGAGATAAATGCACAGATTGATGCAAAGATTTTCAGTTTTTTTAAAGTCCTCTCACCAAAACACCAAACTCGTGCTTTATTTGGTATATTTTTTAAACATAAAAGCGTCATGCATTAGTAGACTAGAACGGGAATATCCAGAATGTGCCCAATTACAGTTACAAATAAATCCACGTTTATAAAAAAGTAAGTTTATCGCGGCTGTTGTTGCGGGTGGTGGACAGCAGAGGGCGGCTGCTCCGCCTCGGTCCCGCTTCTGGAGGAGAAGAAGAACGAGGTCCTCCGGCCTGCCTTTCTGCGGGCCTGCACGTTTATAACCAACTAATTCAAAACACACCGACTACTGACGAGGTGGAAGACGCTTTTTTGCAAAAGGAAAATAGCTTAAACAAATGTTTGAATCCATTTGAACCCCCCCCCCCCCCGTTTTCCAGTCAGGCATCCGCTTCGGTGCCTCGGGAGCGACCCAGGACGACAACATGGCGGCCTCCTTGCGCCTCGGTCGTCGGGGGTTTTTATTTGGTTTTAAATTCTCCAAATTAAATAAATGTTCGTGGCCCTCGTACCCGGCGAAGGAGCAGGCTCGGCGGCTGGTCCTGTCACCCTGGGCCCTGGGTGAGTGCTGGCGTTCGGGGCGTCGGGACGCCTTCGTCCTTGGTCTGCTGACATTTGACCATCAGCGCCAAGTTTGGGTTTAAATCTGAATTATTGTCAGCATCCGAGCAAGATTTACACATTCAGACCCACGCGGGGCGTTTCTGAACGTAAGGAGGCGTCCAGAATGACTGAGGTGCACATTTACAAGTGTCTGTTGGGACGTATGTTACTTTAATGAGATGAACTGGACTTAAATCTTAAATTTGTGCAGATATTTGACATGTGAGGAGTCTTCTGTGATTGTTGTTAACACACCATCAGATATTTGACATGTGAGGAGTCTTCTGTGATTGTTGTTAACACACCATCAGATATTTGACATGTGAGGAGTCTTCTGTGATTGTTGTTAACACACCATCAGATATTTGACATGTGAGGAGTCTTCTGTGATTGTTGTTAACACACCATCAGATATTTGACATGTGAGGAGTCTTCTGTGATTGTTGTTAACACACCATCAGATATTTGACATGTGAGGAGTCTTCTGTGATTGTTGTTAACACACCATCAGATATTTGACATGTGAGGAGTCTTCTGTGATTGTTGTTAACACACCATCAGATATTTGACATGTGAGGAGTCTTCTGTGATTGTTGTTAACACACCATCATATATTTGACATGTGAGGAGTCTTCTGTGATTGTTGTTAACACACCATCATATATTTGACATGTGAGGAGTCTTCTGGGATTGTTGTTAACACACCATCATATATTTGACATGTGAGGAGTCTTCTGTGATTGTTGTTAACACACCATCAGATATTTGACATGTGAGGAGTCTTCTGTGATTGTTGTTAACACACCATCATATATTTGACATGTGAGGAGTCTTCTGTGATTGTTGTTAACACACCATCAGATATTTGACATGTGAGGAGTCTTCTGTGATTGTTGTTAACACACCATCAGATATTTGACATGTGAGGAGTCTTCTGTGATTGTTGTTAACACACCATCATATATTTGACATGTGAGGAGTCTTCTGTGATTGTTGTTAACACACCATCATATATTTGACATGTGAGGAGTCTTCTGGGATTGTTGTTAACACACCATCATATATTTGACATGTGAGGAGTCTTCTGTGATTGTTGTTAACACACCATCAGATATTTGACATGTGAGGAGTCTTCTGGGATTGTTGTTAACACACCATCATATATTTGACATGTGAGGAGTCTTCTGTGATTGTTGTTAACACACCATCATATATTTGACATGTGAGGAGTCTTCTGTGATTGTTGTTAACACACCATCAGATATTTGACATGTGAGGAGTCTTCTGGGATTGTTGTTAACACACCATCATATATTTGACATGTGAGGAGTCTTCTGTGATTGTTGTTAACACACCATCAGATATTTGACATGTGAGGAGTCTTCTGTGATTGTTGTTAACACACCATCAGATATTTGACATGTGAGGAGTCTTCTGTGATTGTTGTTAACACACCATCATATATTTGACATGTGAGGAGTCTTCTGTGATTGTTGTTAACACACCATCAGATATTTGACATGTGAGGAGTCTTCTGTGATTGTTGTTAACACACCATCAGATATTTGACATGTGAGGAGTCTTCTGTGATTGTTGTTAACACACCATCATATATTTGACATGTGAGGAGTCTTCTGTGATTGTTGTTAACACATCATCATATATTTGACATGTGAGGAGTCTTCTGTGATTGTTGTTAACACACCATCAGATATTTGACATGTGAGGAGTCTTCTGGGATTGTTGTTAACACACCATCATATATTTGACATGTGAGGAGTCTTCTGTGATTGTTGTTAACACACCATCAGATATTTGACATGTGAGGAGTCTTCTGGGATTGTTGTTAACACACCATCAGATATGTGACATTTAAGGATGCTTCTGACTTTGTTTTTAACACACAACCAAATATTTGACATTTAAGGATGCTTCTGACTTTGTTTTTAACACACAATCAAATATTTGACATTTGTAGATGCTTCTGACTTTGTTGTCAGACTTTTCCTGAACTTTCAGACTTGTGTCCTCCCTCTGTGTTCCTCTCCATCCCAGATTTAAAGGCGTCCTGTTTGCGGAGCCACATCATTAACTGAGTTTGTCTGTGCCTTTCCTGGGGTCTTCTCTTCCCAGCAGAGAGTTAAAAAAACACCAAACTCTGACACCAGATTGGTGCAGCATCATCAGCGTGCTGCTGCACGCAGTGAGAGATCCCAGCGACCGCTGCTACGACCCTGTCCAAAGATACATCCCGTCAATGTTGCAGGCGTCTGCAGCTGTGGGCGCAGTGTTAGGAGACACTTTAACCGTGTTATCTACACAATAAAAGCACAACAACAAAGGGGGACATTGATTTTCTGTTCTTAAACATGATTGGAGGAGGTGTAATTTATTATAAGTGCAAGCGAAGCCATTTGATTTTGTAATTGATTGTATTGGCACACTCTGGTTGGTGATAATTCCTTGTGGCGTTGTGAGGTGGGTAGTGGACCGGTCTGGGCTGTCGCTTTAACGCTGACGCAGGCAGATAAGGGTGCATGAACAGTGACGTCACGGAATTAGACGTCAGAAAGCCTCCAATCTTTAATGATATGTCACATCTGCAGGGACAATCGTGTGTTAAGCAAATGTCCCGACACGGCCCAATGAGAAGTAAAATCAAGAAGATTTGCATGGAAAAGAATATCTTGATTTAATTTCTCCTATCTGCTGCCCCACAGCCTCCCTGAGGCCAGCGTATGTAAAGCTTAGAACAGGAGAATATTCTGCCTGATGTATTTAATCTGATATTATACCAGAAGTTAAATATTTTTTTTTAAATATTCATCCTAAATCAAATCACGTACTGGACCAACCCTGACTGTATGATCCAGATGCTGAAGAGAAATACTTGGGATGGTACAAGGTGTGGTAATAAGTGAACAAACCAAAATATAGTATAGTTCAAGAAAAGGCCAAGGTGTTTAAGCCCAACTTAAAAGCTTGGTTATGAATTAATTGAATTAAATTCTACTTTGGTGTGAACGTTCCATTAAATAACAATGTTCCCTCCCATCTAAGGTCTGAACTGGACGATGCCTCAGTAGGCTGCTGTGTGTTTAATTACACAAGTTCAATCTCCCTCCGAACGCATCAGATATTCCTGATGCACTCGTTGGTTTGTGGTGTCGCCACACGTCCAACAGATGGCAGCAGCAACCTCGATGCTCTCGTTGAAAGTCAAGCGTGAACATGTAGATGTACAGGGCATTTGAGCCCGGGCCCTCTCTGTCGCTGCTGTTTGCTGCCCGTGTGACTCTGGAGGAGAGCAGGTCCCGGATGGAGGGTGTCCTGTGTCCTTGGTGTCCACTATGTCACGTCAGTGCTCCGGTCCCAGCGCGTCCTTCTGTGATGTGAGGCTGATGCCGTCTCTCCCCTGCAGGTGTCGCTCCAGTCAAGGTCCAGATGCCGGCCCTCTCCCCCACGATGGAGGAGGGAAACATCGTCAAATGGCTCAAAAAGGAAGGTGAGGGGGCTGCTTCCCTTGTACCCTTCAACTGGAACGTATGAACACACGTTACGTTAGCCAGCCCCAGCACAGAGCAGTCATTGTATTTATTTCCCGACGTGGTCCACGGGCCGAGCTGCCGTTTCCTGGACGAGCTCCCTTTTCCTTGGGGCCCAGCGCTGGAGCACCTGAGGGCCCCTGGTGGCTCATTGGCCCCCAGAAACGCAGCCGTCACGATTCATCAATGCGTCGGCGGCTCTGCCCCGACCAGTCGCCTCACACGCTCGTTCATTTATCAGCAGCGGCACACCCAATTCTCATTGGCTGCCCCGCCGTGTTGCCATGTGCTTTGCTTGTGTGACTCGGGCTGTGATGTGTACATGTGCGCAGATACGCGGGAGATAATTTATCTGTGACACGAAAAACACATCTGGGCGCTACTTTCTTCCTCACCGGAGCTTGCTGTTAAAGCTATTCACTCTTCCGCAGCGGAATTTTGATGTTTTTCCATCATATTATGACATTATAAAACAATATAATAGGAGATTTCCAAATTAAAATCTCAGGAAATGACGCATTCTCCGTGTAACTGTGAATGGAACTATTTTTTTTTTTTTTTTTTAATAGATGTAAGTTAGGTCAGTCCTGCGTTTGTGGGTTATTTGCGTTGTTATTTTCGTCGCCTCTCCGGCAGCACAGAGGTGAAAAGGCTGGAGGTCGCCTGTTTAATCTTTAATATTGCACATCACACATAACCCCAGGGGTCACAGCGTGTTAAAGCCTGATACAAATCCAATCTTGACTCCACTGCTGCTTGCTCTCGGGGGCTTTCAACATCAATACCTCTGCTCTTTCAACCTTCCCCCCTCCCCATTCTCATCTTCCCTGAACCCAACCCATTTTCTTTTTCCCCCCTTCCCACAAATGTTTTTTTTTCCAAACAGCCTGCAAAGTGTTCATTTGAGTCCTTATTAGATATTTGCTTGTATTTGCTGGAAAACCTCCACTGATTCCTCCACCCTTCGCGCATGTGGGTCCTCCCTCGCAGGTTCTTCTTCTGCTAAAGGAGGCGCCCACCCTTGAGCTTCACTTAAACCTTTGACCTTTACCACGTTCCTCTTTTGGTCTAAATATGTGAATGCGTGGCCCAAAGCTCAAAAGTCCTCCTGTCTCTACGCTCTGATGATACCCTGCAAGACACCCTCGAAAACTTTAGATTGTGAGTGTCTGTCGGTTTCTTATTTATAGCGCCAAGTAACTTTCGTGGGATTGTCACAGATTCAGAAACGTGCATAGATTGAGACACCGAACCGGAGTAGTTTCTAATTTCCTTCTCTTTTCTTTGGTAAGCAGATGTTAATGTATTCCAGCCTTCTCATGTGGTAGATCAGTGGGAACATGCTGGGCTTCTAAGGGTGGGCAAAAATCTTCTGTCAGACCCAGTATGTTTCTTTAGCGCACATTTTTATCCTCATGAAACATTAATTAGGGTCTCCCTCAGATGTTCCGGCCACAGTTTCTTGCGCACATATGTTGCTTCTTCATTAAAATTCTTCATTTTTATTGCTGCAAATTGACTGCTGATGCAGGAACGCGGTGTGCGCGTGCTGCTGAATGAATGTAAATACTGTAAAGGCATTTTCCCCTATATGTGTAATTCCTTAAAGGGTCGTAAATTCTTTACAGGAGAGGCGGTTGCTGCAGGCGATGCGCTTTGTGAGATTGAGACCGACAAAGCTGTTGTTACCATGGAATCCAACGATGATGGCATCATGGCAAAGATATTGGTGAGTGCGAGCGCGCACGTATGCGAACATAAAAGTCAGTCTTCTGTCTGGCCCTTGCCAGCTCAGCGTCGATGGTCCTGTGATCAATCTTTCATTGTGTTGAGATGCATAGCTCCACCGAGATGGAGCAGTCGGCTGTCTTTCATCAGTAACCCGCAACTTTCCTCCATTTTCTCTCACAAAATGATCAAGACGTTCCATATTTTCTTTCTTCCTGCAGAAAGATATTTGGACACAGTATGTGAAGGTGGGGCATCGGAGGTCATTATTTGTTTTCACGCAAGCTTGGATTGATATATTTTGCTCCTGTTTTCAGAAGCTATGGGGCCAATGAGAAGAGTGTACACATGTTCTTTTTGAGACATACTTAACAAAACGGGGAACTTGTGCTCGTGCAATAACAACATAACCAATGAGGCAATGCTCGTTACAATGGAACACACTGATTTGGTACATTAGTAATGGAGGCTCATCTCTTTCGTGCACAGGAATAAAATAAAAGAGGAAGAAACGGTTGAATGAATCAGTTGAATATCACATTGAGTAAGTGTTGGTTGTAAAGCTCCGCCTTGCTTCCATTTTTCCACATTCCCGTACTCCATCCTTGTCTTCATTACTGCAGGGCTGATGCAGTTTCCATAGCAACCGGCCAGGAATTGGGGGTAGGGGCTGAAGATGGCAGAGAAGGAGAAAGATTGTCTGCGTTTGATAACTCCCCCAGCCCTTTCCCTCTGCCCCTCATCCCTCCTCTGTGTGTACACTTAATGGAAAACAGCAGCTAGTGGCGTTATTCCAGTGATTATTCCACTTCTCTAATACACCATCAGGAGCGTAGCAGACGCCCTCGGCTTCATCGCCCGTGTCGGTGTAATCGTGGCTCTCCAGGTTGCCCGGCAGGTTTCTAATTTAGAGGTTACCATAATTACCCCCCTGCGGCTGAATGCCTGGACAGGCTGCAGTTAGACAGGAGACTGCCTCTGGATCACAGGGTTATTTATAAGGGTCAAGTACTGCTACAGCCCTCATCCACAGTGGGGAGGGAGCGCGGAGCTGGATGTTAGGGGAGGGAGAAGCACCAACACCATAAACCCAGATTACTGTACGTCGTCATATTGACGCTACACTGTTCTGTTCTGACCACAGGGCTGCTGGTTAGAAATCTATCCGGGGTGTAATCAGTCACGGGACGGAGAAAACCGTACACGTTTGTACATACATAATGCAGAAGCACTTAGCCCCTCCGGGTTCAGATGGGGCTGCGTGGGGATGAATGATATCAAGATTTAAACTGCGCTGGAAGGCCGCGGGGTCAGCGTGGAGTCACTGAGTGATGTATAGATTACAATCACTGTTAAAAAGACGTATGAACTGATCAATAATTGAATGAAGATATCCGCCGTGTTCCGCCACACTAAACTGTCAGTTTCCCATTCGTCATTTCACTTTCTGCTCTTTCACCTCCACCTACCCTCAACCAAGGGATCAATTTATCAGCTCCTAATAGATGTCCATCTACGCAGACGCCCTGGAGTGCTGCAGCCGTATGTGTCGGTTGATTTCGCTCCACGCTCCAGTCGTCTCTTTAAATGTTGGCCTCGGACAGGTCCTATAGCAGCGCCCTCTCAGCCCTCTCAGCTCCACACGGTGGAGCGTCACCTTCAGGGACCTATCTTCATTAAGCTGCAGTACATTAGTAGTAAAGAGTATTTGAGTAGGAGTGTGATTGTTTATAGGCTTCCCATAGGTTGAGTGTAACAGGATTACCAGTGGATGGCTGCGCTGCACCCACGCACCGCAACATTACAGACTTTGTGCGCTGTGACGATGGCGCGTGTAGACAGGTCATGTGATTCACACATTCACAGCTGCCTTTCTGGTAGTGTGACTGCTAATGTGGTGCAACTGAGAGGAGTCCTGGGCTCACTCGTGAGTTCAGCGTGTTCAGGACTTCTGTCAGGAGGTCACACACCTCGGCCTGCGTTACCGATTCCTGTGTAAATGCCGTCCGCTGCATCACAGTTTAACATCTAAACCCGGGTTTGGCAGATGGAGGAGGGCAGTCGCAGCGTGCCTCTGGGCACCCTCATCGCTCTGATGGTGGAAGAAGGGCAGGACTGGAAGCAGGTGGAAATCCCCCCTCCCGAGGCTGCAGCTCCGGCTCCGCCTCCTGCGGCCCCCGCTCCGGTCACACCTTCCGCTGCAGCCCCCCCGCCGAGGCCGGCCCCATCAGGACCGTGAGTGTTTCTGCCTCTCATCTCTGCACTTTAGATAATCTCTTATCAACAGATTAAATCCCTGGATTTATCACCACCCCTCAGGTGAATACAGGACTGTCCACTAGTGCAGAAAGTATCGCTACAGGCCTTGGCTCCCTCTGTTTATTGATAGTGGGATGGAATAAAAAACGGAGTTTCTTTTTCTTTTTATCCTCAGTCTATTATGATGCTGCAGAACAACAGGCCGTGACATTAGTTAGCGATGCAGGTATCCAGCTCGTGACATGTTTGCTGTGGGAATAGCCTCGGAACTTTGTTCTCCGAGGAACTGGAACTTTTAATCTCATTCTTCACACTGTCGGGTATTTAATTCAGCCCGTGAATGTGGCACAAATCAGAAATGCATGTGGAGGATTTGTGTTTGTGCTGCTTGATCCATCAAGTATCCTGAGAGGGGAGAGAGTCGCGCCAGCGTGACCGTGGAGCCCTCCATCACAGATGCTGATGCGGTCATTTTTCTGATGATCGCAGCTTCATTCGTCATTATGGTTAAAACAAATCTGTTTATAAGTCACTCTGTCAGTTTCCAAACACACATATCTGCAAGTCATATTTCACTCACCGCTCACACGCTCTGGAATTTATTGCCTTATCAGCGCAGATTTAAAGCTAACCACTGACAGTGATGGCGTGCTGTGTGTGATATTTATTTAATTGAGGTCAGTTGAGGACACTTCACATAATGGTTGAATTTAATATTTTTTCCTCTTCAGTTTGTTCTTGCTTGACACTGACGTATAATAGAAATGGGCATTTGCAATTGCTTATATAATATTTAAAATGTAAATCTGATTTTTAAACATTTAATAGATTTGTCACAGTAATAAAATCACAAGATGTCGACATCAAGTTGAAGGATTGAAAACATTCGAGTCCGACCATTTAATGAAATTTGGCTACATAATTGATTCTACCCGCTCTTTTGCAGTAGGAACATGCTTATTGCAAGTGATTTTTTTTGTTACCGGCATCTAACGCACTCACTGAGACTCTTTTCTTTGTTCCAATTCCGAAATGTGTTAGATTCCACCAACTTCTATTTACACAGTAAATACTCTTGTGGAAAACAGAAGCGCTGCCTCAGAATGAACAGGGTGTATTTGTTATGCCAACACTTTATGCTGAGTCTGTCCACTTATTTAGTTTTTCAACCACTGCTACAGTTTGAGAAGTGTGGAAGATGAAACTGGACGTCCTGTCCAACAGGACCAACAGAGACTGTATGACCTGTACATCCATTAACCCAAAATATGAAGCCTTATTTAATCGTTTCTGTTTGTTTTTCTGTATGGACAAAGAAATCCAAACTAATCTAATCCTAAAGTAAATTTATGTCCATCTAACGTCCATCTTTTTTTCCCCACTTCTTTGTCCAGGTTACGTCTGAGTCCAGCTGCAAGACATATACTGGAAACTCATGGTTTAGACCCCAAACTGGTGACGCCCACTGGACCAAGAGGGCTCATCACCAAGGAGTGAGTGTGGGTCAATGGGCTGGACCTCTATATATAACCCTAACCCTGGCTACATGTCCTCCCCCTAAACATATTCATACAAACATAAATGATCGACTCTGTAGACTTTGTTCTGACAGATGGAGGGAGAAATCAGCTTTAAACAGATTATAAAAGTAAGACTGCAGCCATATGGAAGGGCAGAGGCAGATGCTGCTGATATGAATCGAAATGCTGTGTTCTTATATTGCAAATTAAGATGTTTTATTAAATTGCAAAACTTATTGTCATCTCCGACACATCTGCAGTTGTCTTCAGTTTTGGGTGATAAATGAAATGTGCAAATGACTCTGCTGCTGCTGCAGAAACAGGGGATTACAGCAGCCAAGAATTGAAAACAAGCGACTTAATCCTGAGTGCAGGCTTCTTTACTTTATTTTCTCCCCTCCGAAGTGGTGTGTCAGCAGTAAGGTCTCAGGGGAAGGGTCCTCTTGGCGTTACAGATCAGAGATCAGCAAAGGCAGGTTGGAGCGGCGGTGTAGGCGGCGTGAAAGAGATACCGGCCAACCAAAGAAATATGATGGCTATGCTTTCAAGCTCTTTATTCCTGCAATGTAGTGAATTCGCACCACAAAAAGCTGTTATCGTTCTCACGTTCACACTCCCCCCACACACACACATGCATATGCAGCAGTAATGGCCACCTGCTGTCAGAAGAGACATGATTGAATGTCCTCGTTACCCACCTAACACCCTACTGGGGAATCTCATTAAGCAACTTCTGTAACTATAGCAACTCAGTCTCCAGGAACCAGTGGTGACCATAGAAACTCAAGCTGCATGGTTAACAGAGAAGAAAGGGAACTTCTCATTGGCCCTTACAAACGGTTTGGGAACAGGGGACGGACAGGCGCATTCCTGCGAGGGATTAATGATTCCGAACCAGAGGCATGCATGTGGGCCCACATATTGAGAAGCGGTTTTTGAACAGCTGCAGGACGGTGAAACATGGACAGAACTCCACTTCTTTCTAAGCTCTTTAGACCAGACTGAAACCTGACCCCCTCCCCGGCGAGGCCCCTCAGTCGTGCTCATTAACAACAGGTCCTGTAATGAAGAGGTGACGTCATGGCATGTTACGTAATCCCTGAACAACTGTAACGGGGGACGAGGAAATCGCGTTCTTTGATCCTTTTCATGCATTTGCATTTCGGAACTTTTGTTGTTCGATTCAATTTCAGCCATTATATAATCTTTAAATAATCTCTTTTGTTTGAGCTGTGTTCTGAAACAGTTATTTATGATTGCACTCTCTCCAGTTCTTTCGGAGGCTTCTTTAGTTGGGTCAGCTTAATATACCATCCACTACAAGAGGTGTTTGTGACACCACTGCTACTCTAAGCACAGGGGGATACCTTATTTTAAAACTAGCAGGATAATAAACGAGACATTTTCTCAATTGCAGTTATCGAGGGAGGCGCCAGACTTGCCATCGTGCTGTTAAGCAAAGCCTGCATGACGTTCTAGTGTTGTACAGGTTTTAAAGTAATGGGAAATTCATATTTCACAGATAAAGTCAAACGGCACTGTGAGGTGACTTTTGACTGGTGTCATTTTGTTTGTTGTTTTTAAACCTAAAACTTATAATGGTGTCGCATTTAAACAGGTTTAATATGTTATGTATAACTGGCAGACTTTAATAGGATGGCTCCTTGCTTAATCATCCTGGTTTTCTTTCAGATCAAACCACTGAGAGGCACTGGTTTTTGAAATATTTGATTATTGTTTCATTACAGTTACACACAACACTGCTGTCCATATTGGGGGGATATTATCTAATAATCAATACCAGCTGTTTTGCTGGGGGGGGTTGTGTTTTTATTTTTGCCAGACATCTCCAGTCATGTCGTTATGTGATAGGTAAACCTTGTGCTCCGTTTTCTTTTTCTTAATGTCTTCTGGATATGTGGGGGAATTTCCAAATAGCCTCAGACCCTCCGTGAATAAACGCTTGTATCCGTGACAGTCGAGGAGGAGCCTTTGTGTATCAGAAAACACCAGGATGGCGCTCGCAGAGAGCCGAGAATGAAATGGCTGCAGGGCCCAGGCTGCTCTGGAATACGTAGTGTAGCAGCTGGTCCAGACAAAAGCCTCAACATGGGTGGGTAGGTGGGTATCGGAGCACTGAACTGGAACTAGAGCTTTGAGCAGGCGCACCTGATACCTGCCCCGCCTGCAGCCTTTCTGCTAACATCAAAATGATCTGTCTGCGTTAGAAAACGAACTGTCCTGTTTCACCCTGGTGCCTTAGGAGAGGAAGCAGTACAGAGGTTTTAATGGCACAGGTCGGGATAAGGAAGTGCAGCGTGTGTCTGAGACCTTACCCTGATTTGGTTTGTTTTCACCAGTGAATAATCCTCACGACACCCAGAGGATAACCTGGAGTTACCCTGTCTAGAAAATAAAAAAAGAAGTGCCACTAGGGCTACAAACCTCCCTACTGGGGTTATTAAACACTGTTGTGTGCTTTAAAATAAAAAAAGTCTGGTTTGAGCTTTTGTCTGTAAAATATTAGGACATTGTTTCAAAAAATGAACAAAAACTTGATTAACGAACAGATTATTCATTATAATTAATAACTGAGTTGAAAGCTGAGATCAGTCACAGTGAAAGTGGGGGACAGCGACGATCCTTCAAGACACCCTGCGTTAAAAATGAACCAGCAGCTCCAGACACTTTTGCTTGTTCTTAATTGCCTTCTGCACAATCAACATTAATCCTAAAGATGCATCAAGGCGTGGAGGACGCAGCTCGTTGGAGACGCTTCTGAAATGCCAACAGAGCCTGTAGGTGCGGAGCCTCGTCCTCCAGCAGAACCTTAACGCTGAAGCCTCTGTTGTGTTGTTTTGTAACAGAGACGCACTCAATCTCCTGAAGACATCTCCTGCCTCCAAAACCACCCCGGCCACGTCCGCCCCAGCAGCCCCCGCTCCCCCGAGCCCACTTCAGCCGGAGGTGGCTGCCCCCCCGCCCCCCGGCAGCAGACCCAACGTCCCTCCTCTGTCCACCCCAGGGAAACCAGCAGCACCAGTGAGCATTTCCACCCCTCCCTCCCAGTCTGGTTCTGATTCAGAGCCTTTGACTCGGGCTGTGTCCTCGTGACGGCCTTGCTTCATGGCCTGATTGATGGCCGCTGTCCGTGCCTTCCACAGGGCACTTTCACAGAGATCCCAGCCTCCAATGTCCGCCGTGTGATCGCTCAGCGCCTAACGCAGTCCAAGACCACCATCCCCCACGCCTACGCCTCGGTGGACTGCGACATGGCGGCCGTCATGAACCTGCGTCAAACTCTGGCAAAAGGTAGAGCAAGCGCTGTGAGGAGCACGCGAGACCGAGACCTTTGGAAGGAGTCTCACATGACCGTTGTATGACAGAGACGACCGCCGCGGTGCCTTCCCCAACAGTCGTGTTCGCCGCGCTCAATTGGGCTGCCGTCCGAGCCCAAAGCTGATCCATCTTCAGGGAAAATGAATCAAATCGGTCACTGTTAACTCCCGATTTAGTAAGCTGCTACGATACAGGATTAAAATAAGAATGTGTCCCGTTTAGTGCTATTAAAACATTGAGGGAAATGTCGGTTATTTTTAAACGTTTTGGTCCTCGCGCTGTCACGTCGTTGGCTTTATTTAGCTGAACACGCCGAGCTTCTAAACAAGCCGTAAATCCCCCCGGTCCCGACTCTGTGATGGAGGAAATGGGACGGCCATTCCTGACCCATTAGAGAGGTGGCGTGTGTACCGAGGGATTCTCTCTGCCCGGTTGTTTTTGCGGCCCGTCATTGTTCAGGAGCGGAACGATTTCACGGTTAGGTCATGAGTAATCCCGCCCGCGGCGTTGTTAACCGTCAGAGCTCACCGAGCCTGATCCAGGTTCTGATCAGAGGTGTCCGGATCAGCACGTCTGCCGTGTGCGCGAACACTTAGAGGAACCACCCGTTTATGAATTCACCTGTTGACTCCTACTTTCCTTATTTCTCTTTTCAGAACAAATCAAAGTGTCTGTCAATGATTTTATCATCAAGGCAGCTGCTGTTGCACTAAAAGTAGGTGTACCTCCATCACTTTTTATTATTCTCACTTAAATGGTTCAGTTACATCTGTTTCTTCATCAGACTGAACTGAGTGCTGCTGTTCTGTCTGTTTCCCACGCCCTCACCTCCTACATGTTGTTCCAGGAAATGCCAGAAGTAAACGTAACCTGGTCAGACAATGGCCCCCGTCCTCTGGATTCAATCCACATTGCGATCGCAGTGGCAACAGACAAGGGGCTCATTACCCCCATCATCAAAGACGCGGCCAACAAGGGGGTGCAGGAGATCTCGGCTAACGCCAAGGTAGCATAAACTCTAAGTTTGACACTTGTTAGAAGCAGCAGCAAAAACAGCCCCATTAACCGTAGGAGGTCTGAAGGTCTGTCATGCTGACATCAGTCCTCCATGACCACCCCAGTGGCGGTCATATGGGTCTGGGAGGACACGGTCATGTGATGTCCCACCACATTTTACAGTATGAAGTAATCTTGTTATTTCCTCAGAATGATTTCTTTCAATGACCCAGTCTGTAGTGTGTTGCTCAAGTCACTTAGTCACACTCTGGAAGAGAAAATACGTTTAGAAAGTTGAGTTGAACGGAAAAATCTAAACTTGTGGGAGGATGGAAAGTAACGCTGGTCGGGCGGGGGCTGACGCACACAGAGTCGCTGTTGGAATCGACAGACGTCTTCAGCTCAGATCCGTGGATCAGGAGATAAGTAACGATAGCTGGGATAAACTGAACCTGGCTTTGTCAGGTCTCAGCTGTCTCTGGCCACAGATGGTGTTCAAAGCAGCGATGATCAGATGTTTCTCCCACTCACAGTCTGCAGCTGGGCGCCGGAAGTCCTGACAGCCGTCCACAGACAATCTGACACCAACAGGACTCACTCCTCACAGGATGAGTCCACACGTATAGATCTATACACGCAGGGTCAGCAGCTCACGCTGGGATACACCTTGTGTGTCCCAGCGTGTCGTCAATGTTTGTGTCTCCTGAGGAAGGAGCATCATTTCTGAATACCTCGGTAGTTTGTTCCCTGTAAATGTGGTGCTTCACAGCAGTCATGTTTTCTCCTCACGTGATATTTATTACCCAGCAGACCTCCGACATGACGCAGTTGTCAGGAAATTACACCTTAAAAGGTTCACATTTAATCCCAACGCACACGCTAATGACAGATATTTAGGACATCAGAAATGCACCGTGGCACCCAGCGCTCCTCAGAAGCTCCTGTAGCCCAGGGTTACATCTGCAGCTGCATTACTGTTCTCAAATTAACACGCTTGTGGTTGCGCGTTGGTTGCAACTGGCTGTGGTGTTTATGGAGTCCAAAATCAGAGAGCTTCTGTATCCTGGGATCATGAATGTGCTCTCAAAGGATCCCGAGTGTATCTCCTCACATCAACATTTGCTGCATTCGCATTTAAATAAGGCTTTTATAAAGCATAAACCCCTCCGGTGAGCTCGGTTTGTCATCTCATTTCTTTTTTTACAGCATGGTCTCTGGTGTGTAATATGAACATATGCGTGTGTTTGTATCCGTGTGATCTTCTGGGTGCTGCCAATCCATTCTTAAAAAGAACAGTTTTAAATGCTCTCAGCATTTAAAGAGTGCACATTTTGTGTCTGGATAATGAATAAGAAAATAAAAGGAGGGATAAAACCTCCCGATCTCTGAATGTGCTCTGTTAATAAGAGTCCTGAGCGTTTCTCTGAATCTCCGTGGTTTCTCAGGCACTGGCCCAGAAGGCTCGAGATGGGAAGCTTCTACCTGAAGAGTATCAGGGAGGCTCGTTCAGGTAACGGTCAAGCACACACACACACACACACACACACACACACACACACACACCACCAAGGCCCATCATTAAAACACCATTTGCGAGTAGCACTTATTTAATTTTTGAAACCTTACTTAATAATTTAACACTTCGACAGTAAAAGGGGATAAATGAGCAGCTTTGTGACAGCTACAGAAACACCCCGGTCTGTCTAGTGCTCTTTGAGCGCGTTACAATTAATGGTGTCATTTGGACATAAATGAGGTTTGGGGTCCAGGCTGGCGTAATCAATTCCAGCAGCAGAGACACAGCCCTCCTGAGGGGGGACCTGTGTCCTCTCGTCCCCCTGCACGCACATGCTCATCAAGGTAAACTGCAAAGTTTCCCCGGGTCAGACCAGTTTCCCATAAACAACAATAATGGGAAAAAGGCCAGCGCTGCCGTACAGAGATTTGCTCCACTGATTTATAATATTTGATGCTAATTATCTAATTATATTTCTACAGTTAAAACAGAGAGCTTGTTATTCACTCCCTCTTAGTGGTAATGTGCTGTTTTGGCTTTGAGAGGCGTCATTATGTCTGCTTAGTTAATTTTATGTGTTTTTCCCCTGCTGAGCTCGGCTAATGATGTTTAATGCTCTCTCTCTCTCCCTCTCTCTCTCTCCCTCCTCCTCCTCCCTGGCTGCAGCATCTCGAACCTGGGGATGTTCGGCATCAGCGGCTTCAGCGCCGTCATCAACCCTCCGCAGTCGTGCATCCTGGCCGTGGGGACCTCCAGGTCGGAGCTGCGGCTGTGCGAGGACGAGCAGACGCTGCGCACCCAGCAGCTGATGACCGTCACGCTGTCCAGCGACGGGCGTCTGGTCGACGACGAGCTGGCCTCGCGGTTCCTGGATAAGCTCCGTGCCAACCTGGAACAGCCGCGGCGAATGATCCTCGTCTGAAAAAAAAAAAAACACTTTAGAACTAAAGCCTCTGAACTCGGGTTCAGGCAGCTTCTGCTTAGGTTTCTGTTTGTGAGTCAGAGTCGTCCAGGATTGCTGAGAGACGATGGATGTGATAAACGGGGCCCACAAGGACTCTCTTGTCTGTACCAATTTCCTACTCTGGGCTGTGTCCAACACGCTCTATCTCTTCTGTGCTGCAGCAGAAGTGGTCCCACAAAGCCAAACTGGTCCCAGTACATCTGTGTTTGAGTTCTGTAAAAACATTCTGTCAAGAATATTTATTTCCGAGCAAAAACAAAAAAGCAGCACTTTGGTTTCTTTTCCGACTCCCGTTGTTACAAAAGCTTCAGAGCTCGACTCCAAACCTGTGATGTTATTACCTATTAACTTATTTGGGAGTCACGCATCTGAAGAGTTCTGTTCTAAATCACCGTTTAACTTTTAACCCTTGTTTTCCTGACACGCCAGACAATGACACCATCATCCACCCTCATTAAACCGTCTCTCCCCCTCGTGCGCGCTTGCATGCGTGTGTTTGTGTTTAATTAGGATCTGGAGAGATTATATGATAATTATTGTGTAGAGGCCAATTAAGATAATTTGCTGGGGTGGGTATGCAGGTCAGTCTCTGCTCCAGATGTTTATCTACGCCTCAAGCACGAGTGGGACAGCTGTTTTCACACCAGTGTGCGCCATGTGGGCAGAGTATCCCCGATATGGTGTTGGCAGCGTGGATTAAGAGCAAGGAACTCACGGATTGCCTCATTGTACGGCAATCTGCCGCAGCTCTTCACGCACCCCCTCACTTCTTTGTTGATCTGACGTGCAGGCTGACCTTTAGACCTAATGTTTACCAAGGAAACGTTTTCCTGGTTGCCAAGGTGACAAAAGCCCTCACAAAAAATAGAAACAAAAACGTGTGATCGCTCACATATATAACGTAAAATGTATATAAAACGATAAACACAACGCTTTGACCTCTATTCAGGTGGCTGTATTTGTACCACGGACCCAATAACGGTTATAAATCGTGAAAACAACAGTGGGTGTGTGTGTGTGTGTGTGTGAACACAGTTCAGCAATAAGCGGATGTATCCACGTGAGATCAGGTCAAACGCAGGAAAACGAAAAGCTGCAGCTCCTCTCCTGCGAGGCGTGCCCCTCCCGACCTTGACCCGGCGGACGCCGCTCGATGTGCTGGTGGAACCGACTGCTCTTCTCAGTTTCGTCGTTAAACCCTTCGGCTTCGCCCCCCCCTTTGTGATCCCAGGTGAACGTCACAGCGGCCCCCGTTCAGCCGTCAGCTCGGAGCTGAGAGGCGTTGTGTCGTTTGGCCTGGTACTTGGGGTGTGTCCCAAATGCCCCCCCCCCCGCCCCCCACCACTCAGGTGGCCTGTTAGACGTAACAGGAGAGCAGCTGGACCCCCTCACAGCTGGGGGGGGCAGAGCGCTGGCGGCCACCGAGGTCAGACACATGGGCGCACAGCACGACTCTGAGCGATGGAGTCGGTTGCCATGGTGACTGAAGTGTGGTATTTTGGGTGCCCTTGAGATGACGCGGGGTTGAGGGAACAGCAGAAGTGGCCCTAATGAGACTCCTTCCCACCAGTCACCTCTTCCTCAGCCACGCCCGCCGGCCTCTCACACGCAGCAGAAGCGTTTCCTCATTTTCAAATCCGCTTAGAATTGTAACGTCAGCTCCAGCGGACGTACATGTGTTACTCCATCTCAGGCTTCCCCATGTGAAGAAGGGAGCAACCCCCCCATTGTTCTCATCGATATGGTCTCACGCCCCACTCCGTTCAGACGTTGTTGGCAGGATATCCTCCTGCCTCCACCTCAGCTGCGGCGCTCCTTCGCTCTCCTCCAGCTTCATGCCATCTGCGCTCCGCTCCGCTCGCACTTATCAGCCTCTTTTTTTAGAAGCACCTCCACTTCCTGCGTGAGAGGAAGTGCAGCGCCTGTGCTCGCTTCAGCTGAGAGGTGATTCGTCAGGGGAGTGACGCGGGCACCGGGCATTCCTGATGACCAGACCCAAACCAGTGACGGGCGCTGTCCAAACACGCCCACTCTGCTCGCCCGACTCCAAACACAAGCGAGTCCTCCGCTTTGTTGTCTCTGCGCAAAGCTCCCGTGAGGCCTGGGCGAGCTCATCCAGCCTGAGACGGGGGTGGGGGGGGGTTCTGCTGCCGTCTCCCTCCTCGTCCAGTCGCATCTGTGCAAACACTCAGCCTCAGGCCCAAGAGTTGTTTCAGCCCGTGCGCTCTGGGCCGACTGTATATGGAAATGTTACGGTCCTTCCCAGTCACATTCCAGCAATTGCTCTGGTCACAGCGAAGAACAAGCGCATTGTACAGGAATGTCCACAATCTACTCTTAGTCAGCCGCGACCACATGGATGCGATCAACAAGGACGTCTGAGACACTTCCCCATGTGTCCTCTCTACATATGTTCCCTTTGTGTATTCTCAGTTTTTTTTCCTGTTTTTTTTTTTTTTTTTTTTTTTGTGACCACAAGACATGAAACTGTGAAGGAGGCATGTAGGCTTGTTTTACTGTTGCCCTTGGTTACGGCGCTGTTTCCTGTGTGACGTGTGGATCAACAAGAGCCAGAACCCGAGTGGTGATTGAGAAGTTGATCAAGGCCTATTTACAAAAACAGAACCGAAAAGCACACCCAGGGTGAAACTTGCGACAAATGACCACTCACGCCTCTGCTGAAGGGAAAAGTAACAAAAGACCAACAACACAAAATACCACGGAGGGCAGAACCTCTAGAACAAACTGGAGGTGTCCAGGAGGAAAAATATTCACTAGCGCACAAATAATAGACGCTGGAAGTACGAGGCAGGCAGGCTCTTGTGGTGCAGCGAAGGAAAGAGCTCATGCAAATGAGTTGTGTGGCTCAGGGGAGTCTTTGGAAGCTGCTTAAGTGGAACCTGCCCCGCCCCTCAGGAGTGAGGCAGGTTAACTGGCTCAATGTGGCAAGGCAAACTATCTCAAAACCAGACCATAACACCCCATTTGTTGACTTATTGTTCAGCCATCAACAGAAGTGGTTGTCTGGGGGGGGGGGGGGGGGTGTCAATGTTTCACCAGATCAGACTAGTTCAGGTCTCTGTAGAGTAAACAGATGGAAAGCTAATAAATAACTTGGATTCAGACCACCTGGAGATGAAGAAGATTTATGTCGAATAAAAAAAAGAAAGAAAAAGTTCTCAGGGAAAATGGACCAAAGTATGTGAGGTCAGACATGAATCCTGCACACGACGGACCGAAACACACGCCCACGTGGGCGCTCAGCGTCCGCGGTCAGGCCCGGTCCTGCTGCCGTCGCCCCCAAACCCAGACTCACAGGAGCTGGAGTATTTTAACACAATCACTTAATATAAAGCAAACTTGAATTCCTGACACGAGGCCAAAGACTCCGACACCAGCCGATGTGTGTGTTGGCGCAGAGATGTGGAGGAAGAGGGAAAACGATGAAGTTCCTCCTGCAGCTCCGGCCCAGTCACCATCTAAAGATAGTCCAGGAGTCACCTGCCCCGCTGGCTCCGCCCACTTTGTTTGTTTAATGATACTTTTCACTTCCCACAAGTCGCCCTTTTAGTGGTTTATTTCTTCTGGCTCTCCTGGCGGAGCTCTGGAGATGGAGGTATTAAAAGTGCCTCTTAAAGCGGACACGACCGACGTGGTCCTGGTGTCCAGCGTTCTTCTGTGGCGAGCTCCACAGGTGCGACGCCTTCACGCGCCTCTCGCCGACGTTCGCGCTTTGAGGCGGGACGCCAGCAGGAAGCAGAGCGTCGTGTTGCTGTGACGCCTGACCCGTGACCCAGGGGAGGCCCGACGACAGCAGCGCCGCATCCGCCCAACACCCCAAAGGCCGACCCCACCCGGGCCTGCTCGGCCCCGGGGCTGCCAGCAGATACGGCGCCATTGTCACGGGACCCGTCGGGCCCGGAGCTGCGAGGCCCGCTTCGCCCTCCCTCCCGACTCCGCCCCCCCCCAGAGCTGAGCGTCCACGTCTCGGCTCCAGCTGTGGGCCGGGCGCACTCTGCACCAGTAAAAATGAAAGTGCTCTTTCTGTGCGCGGAGCTGCTGCTCACGCGGGGTAATTACACGTTGGCCGCCGGGCCGAGAGGACGTCACAAGAGCAGTCGTGCAGCCGCGTCACCGATATTCTCTATTTGGGGTTCTGCAGTAAACAGCATCCTGTTGCCGGGGAGATTCCAGAAACCTGAGATGACCCCATTCGTCATCTGGCGGAGCGAAATATTAAACCAGAGGCAAGAAGGGAAGCGACTTTCTCCACACTGGTGGAAAAAAAATCAGAGTGGTGGATTTGGCAGGTAGCAGCAAGTGGTTAAACTGGTGTAACTGGGACTCGTCACAGAGCATCCCCACGGCTCTGCAGCGACCAACCTTCTCTAAACATCCCAATCTGGGTCCAGATGTTGATTGTGTGTAGGTGTCGGTCCAAGCAAAGGCCGTCTGAGCAGTTTAGACGCGTCGTCTCTGGAAAAGACCAAAATCAGATCCATCTGTGGATCTGAGCAGGATCCCACTGAGACACGCGGCGAGCGGGAAAGAAAGAGACGGGACGGATCGGGAACGGAGCGAGGGGCTGAATAAAAGACCAGATGGGCTCTCAAAAAGTGTTGCCATCAGGAACATGAAAAGAGCAAAGGGTTTGGGGGGGGGGTCACAGGGAGGGAGGGGGTGGGAGGCAGCCAGACAGCAGGAAAAGAGGAGCATCTCATCCACTGCAACAGGAAGTGGGGAGAGAAAGAGCAAAGGGAGGCAAGACGACGATCTGTTGATGTGGGGTGGGGTGGGAGGGGAGGGTGGGGCGAGGGGGGGGGGCAGGAGGGTGTGTGCTCCCGCTGCTCTTCCTCCTCCTCGTATGTGCCACATGAGCCTCTGCCTTTTTTCCGGCGAGCAGAAAAAAAGTTGTGGTAAAGTCTGAGTCAGCTCGACACCGGCTCCTTCCTCACAGGCAGGTTTCATCTTTCCCTCCCTCCCCTCTCTCCTCTCTCTCTCTCTCTCTCTCTCTCTCTCTCTCTCTACTCGCTAGTTTCCTCGCCCATTCATTCTCTCTCTTAACCCAGACAGACGGACAGACAGGCAGACAGACCGCCACGCTCTTGGCAGGCTGACGACAGGAGAGCCCCCCCCTCACACACACACACACACACCTTGACATCCCAGCCTTCGCCCAGCCGCCGCCGGACCCAGGATGTGGACGCTTCTACTGGGGGTCACCTTTGGATTACTGACCTCCTCCAGGTCAGAGCAGCTGAAAGGTGAGGAGTGGGGGGGGGGGGGGGGGGTCTGTGTCTTCACCCACCACATGCTCTTTCCATTGTAAACGTCTCACTGTCTGCCTTCTTTGTTGCCAGTTTAATGGTCAGACTGGTTGCCCCCCCCCTCCACCCCCCCCTGTTGAGTGTCTTTTCCTTGGAAAGACAGAATAGTAGAAAAGAGAGGATGCGCTCCGCCGCCGCGTGTGCGGATGAGTGTAAGCGTGTGCCAGACGGGCTCATGTCTGGCGCTCTGAGGCTCCTGACAGACACAAAGGAGGCGAGCGCGCTCGCTCAGCCACGCGCACCTTCGCCCGGGGAGCTCTTCCTCCCCTCTCCTCAGGTAGAAGGGCTCTTGGTGGGGGGGGGGTTACTGGACAGGCTCGGGGTTTTTTATCCCCTGACACAAAGGATGTTCAGCACGTGCTGGTGCCCCCCCGCCGACCCCGCCGCCGTCGCCCTCTCCTCCTTTGTCTCTCACGCGTGGTCTGGTTGCTCGGGGTGACAGAGATTCTGGGCTCCAGCGTTCCACGCTTCAACTTTCTCGCTGTTCTCTGCGATTGTTCGGAACGCCCGTCCCAACGTTTGGTCTCTCCAGGAGACCGCAGCTCAGCCCCCGGTGTGTCTGTGGCCTCCACTAACACCGGCGCTTCCCGCCAACGTGCATCAGTCTGCTACTTTCCGTGGTTTTGGTTGCGCCGTGAACTCTCAGTGTCCTTGTGCGGCTAATATTCGGCAGCAGTCTTCTATCTTTTGTCAGCCTGAGTTTCTTTGAGTCATGCTTCTTCTTTCCTGCGGGTCCTTGAGCCACTCTGAGCCCTTCACTTCCTCTTCACGCTGCCCGTGTTTGTTCTTTCACCCTCTCCTGAGTGCAGCCTTGACAACGGGAGCCTGTGCTGTACCATTTCCTGGTGACTGACACCCACACATGTGCCTTTTCAGTAACTTTCTCATAAATCAGCCATCCAGAAGCTGAAGGCTTTGCGTGTATTCATCTGCTGATTTTACGGTATAAGACCCAAAAATGTCCGCGTTGGAATGAGAAGAAGAGGCTTACTGTCACACCGCAATTTATAAAAGGGGGTAAAAAAAACCTCAACTAGCCTGGAGCGTGAAGACTGGTTAGAGAAGTTATCACTGTTGTCTTCTGTTGAAGGTTTCCAAGAAACAGATGTGTCCTGAAAAACACAAGAAAGCCATTTTTATCTTGATAATGCAACAAGTTCTTACAATAGAAGCAACTAGAAAAACCCTTTTCCCGTTCAAATTCGGCAGGCCGGGTGTCGACTGCTTGATTTGACACGTCAAATGTTTCCTTGGGTCATCGGACCTGGAATGAATAAAAAGGTGTGAGATGAAACTGTGGTGTGAAAAACAGGTGGCGAGAGTCCTTGAGGTGACCTTCACTCAGAATTCCGCCTGCGTGTGTGTACGCATACCGGTTGCGTGTGTGTGTGTGTGTACGACACCAACATATTTTGGCCCCCTCTCACGTTTCACCTGCCGCTGTGTCGGACCCGGGTCCAGTTAGGCGCTGACCCTGCTGACTGGGCAGCTTTGCCCGAGCGCGATCGTGCAGCGCGATGGAGGCCACAACAAAATCTCCCCAAACCAGCTGACGAGCTGTGACTAAAGAGACGCTCACAGAGGCTCCTTTGTTCGACACATGGGCTCCGCGCATGTGATGTGTTCAGACCCCTTTAAAAAGAACATTGGACAGGAAGTCCTGAGACCAACCGGTCCCTACGACTTTCTGACCGAGCTCTGGTTCTGGGGTCCGCGGTCGGCCTTCTGTCTGCACGCTGTGTGGGAGCAATAAGATTAGCACTTTACTGCTGGCGCACAGACGACAAGCAGAGATGAAAGGGTGAAAACGAGGGAGAAGGCGAGATGGGGATTCATGCGGCGTTGAGAGAGAGAAACGCGGCTCTTTGGTTTCTCATGGAGCAGCTGGGGGGGGTTCTCAACGCTTTGTGTTCGTAGCCCCGTCCCTCTCAGCCTCTGTACACACAGCTTTTATTCGTTTCCTTGGTTTCGGCTCCGTTAGGTGAGGGTTTAGACAATCAGCGCCCTGGCACGCTGGGCTACTCCGCTGTGTAAAAACAGGCCATAGCGTCCGCTGTGCATACTGATTCCCCCCCCGCCCCGACCACCACCACAGATGGTGATTCCGAATCCCTCTGGGAGGTCGCACGAGGCCGCCTCGCTTTCAGACGCGGCCTGAGCTACGATGCCAACAGGTGTGTGTGCTGAGCTCTTGTGGGTGTGTTTGACAGTGAAGGCAAAGCAAAGCAACAGTTGAGCCTGCTTGGTGTTGCCCCCCCCCCCCGCTACAGCACCTAAAGAGGGGAGAGCCGTCTATATATTTATGTATATATATATGAGACAAGATTACCTGTGGCATCCTTTTTAAATGCCGGAATATTAGATCTTGGCATTAATAATGTTTTGACACCAGGGGTTGTGATAGTAACGGGCAATACATGCCAACAAAATCAGAATGTATGGATAAAAGATTATAAAATTAAAGATCGCCTCAGTTATGGGACACGTCACACCACTTATGTCTGACCAAAGCACAGAGCAGCGTAGCCATGGCACGGATAGGATACCAGACGGTTTGTGTAAATATAATTTCGAATATAAATTTTTATTTTCCTTCCCCTGATTTTTATCACCACATCTGCGCAGTGTTGAGGTTTTGTTGAAGTCATCACCTCCAGCGCTGCGGTTCCATCCTGTACGCTACTTTTTCACATCTTGTGCAACCGTCGCCTTCACCATGGTAACATGCTTAAGTAAACACTAAACAGTGTGTGTGTGTGTTTCCTCTGTGTCGGTAGATTTTCATATTGCATATGTGTTTGCTAAGAATCAACCTTCCTGTTCTTGTTCTTGAACAGTTCACTACTGTTCCACTCGTCATGTGTCTTCGATGATGAACTTCACATGACAGACATTTCATGCTCCCACGAGAAGGTCGCTCTGGGCAGAGGGTGCCAGCCAAAGATCCCAGTGGAAGCCCTTTTCCACCGTTTTGATGGGATCTCTGTACGCAAACGTACATGTGCTCTCCATCACTGGGTCAGGTTGGCTTTCTCTTCTTCCCATTTCCATGAGGGAATGTCATTTCCCCAAATTCTCCTCCACGGTGAGCGGATTCGACTGGGTTCATGTTCACTGATCAGAAGATATCGATTTCACTCTGACACTAAGTAGCTTTTGGGGATTAACGGCCAAATCCTGTAAAGTCTGGGGATCCTCTTGTATCTTCATGCTTGACTGTTTTTCTGAATATTAACAACGATGAAACTTTGGGTCTCCTGCTCGCGCTCAGTTGATAAAGAACCAGATGAACCCACCAAAGTTAACTAAACCTCTGGCTTCTGTCACCTCAAGTGTGATTAAGCGCAGCAGAACTTTTCGTTCCATTATTCATTCACCAGGACTCCAGTGATGGCGGTTTACGCCAGAGTTGGTATCAGACAAAGCAAACAGCTCACTCCGAGGAAACACGCTATCCCATGATTCATCTGCGCTCCCCTGCCAGACCCATAAAACAGTCAGCCCATGACTCATGACCTATTTAATGCATTATTACTGCTGTGGATGCATTACTGTGCAGATTCGCAGCATTTCGGGGGCCAAGTAACGTTCCAAATGGCTGAAGTGATGTAGTGTGGAAGGATGTGGTCTGGATTCGTATGGCTGACTGGGATTTGAAACAAATAAAGTTCTTTCCAGATGCCTTCAGCTTTTCCTCATCTTTCCACCAAATGGCAAAAACAAAAAGAGAAAAATGGTTTGGTTACGGCAACATTCTAAATGTAGCACATAACGACACCCGTTTTTCCCCTCCTCTCTCTCTCTCTCTCTCTCTCTCTCTTTGCAGTGAACGCTCGCAGCTGCAGCTATGCCCGAGTGTTTCTGGTGGAGGGAGAGAAACGCCATACCCTCAACTTTGAAATGGCCCAAAGGGTGTGTGAGCAGCTCAACGCCACCTTGGCGAGCCCAGATCAAGCCAGAGAGGCCTTCGCCGCCACCATGGAGACGTGCAGGTGAAACCACAACCCCCCCCCCAGAGAGATTTAAGAAACTCCAAACAGATTCTCAGTTTGGTTTCCGCCTCAGAACCTCCCTGAGCCTTCTCGCCGATGTCCCCGCAGGTACAGCTGGACCAGCAACGTCAGCACCGTCATCCTCCGACACACCTCCCACGAAAACTGCGCCAAGAACTTGACCGGCTTCATCACCACGTCCTACGTGACTCCCGAGGAAGAGTTCGACGCCCTTTGCTATGATGAGAATGGTAACGGTGCCCCGGGGAGATCAGTGAAATCAGACAAAAATGGTTTCGCTTGTGGTTGACACCCACCTCCTGTCTCTCCTCCATACTAGTGGGGCCTGAGATGATTTGTGACAAGGCCTTTGAGAGCCCCTTTCCGGACTCATTAGGTCAGTACAACCCGCCCACTCAGGCCTCTTTATGACAAATACACTGAAGAGCACGGCACATTCACAGTTTTCTTGCCATTTTTGCCCCTTTGATATATCCAGATGAAGAGGGCGAGGAGCTGATACCCGCCCCGTCTCCTCCCACCAACACCACCAGGCTCCTCCCGCCCAGCGAGTTCGATCAGAACACCGGTTCAGGGATGCAGCCACCCCTTCCCGAGGATCCAGCCCCTGCCGGAGACCCGGAGGAGGCGCAGCCCACCACAAATCAACCGCAAAGCAAGACAGCAGAGCCTAAAGGAAGCGATGAGACGCCAGACAGTAAGAACAACACAAGCAGGGGCTTCTGCAGGCGGGATAATAGGATCATCTGTGGATTACACAAAACAGCTTCCAGCAGCGTGAAGTTATTAAAACTGGAAAAACACTCAAAACCTGGAGGAATTGTAACATGCCTGGTGTCAATTAAAAACGTTAACACTCCATTTGATTTGCATAAGAATCGTACTGAAGCAGTTTTAAATGACAACACCAGAGATGACGCAACAGGTTTTGGGAAGCCGGAAGAAAGTTTGAACACAGATGACGCCCTCTTGTGTCGGCCTCGGTTATTAAATCAGGCCTCTTCAGCACGATGACATGAGTCGACCAAACTTAGAAGTTTAGGGTAGAGAGGAGGCAAACCTAAACGCACATACATGGACTGAACAATGTGCATTTTGACATTGTGCGCGCTTCCACTCGTGGATTGTGAGATTACTTTGCTTCCCCCCGCTGCAGCTCCCAGACAGCAAGATCGCGACGGCAAAGGTTGGGTCCAGGGTCCCGATGGGCCCGAGCCCAAAAAGCAGGAGAACAGCAGCACGAGTGAGTGACCGAGCTGAGGATCAGGCTGGGATTACTGCCCCGGCTGGGTGACCCACCTTGTTGTTTTTCTGCTCGTCTCCCTCCAGACTGGCTGGTGGTCGCTCTTACCATCGTAGCAGTTATCGTTATTCTCCTGGTGTGTACCGCTGTTGCAAAAAGAAAAAGGTAGGACCTCCACCCCCCCCACACACACTCCAACCGTCATGGAAAGTGAACTAGACCATATCCACTGGTCCATGGTTCACATGGACCTGAAGGAAAGGCGAGATAACCCGACCTGGCCTTGCTCTTTCAGCTGGTGCGGCAGGAGCCAGACCCTGATGATCACGTCCAAGGACGGCGGCGAGGGCAACGGAGCCGCGGCGTCGGTGTCTGGCTCCCACGCCCAGGAGAGGGAGCAGGAAATGGTGAAGCTCATGAACAAGGAGAAGGTCCAGGAGAACGGCAACACGGAGGAGTTCACCGTCATCAAGCTGGAGGAGACGACAGATAAAGATCAGCTGGCGTGAGGAACGGCGGGGGGAAGGCGTGGGTGAGGGGGCGGAGACAGACGGTTAGGAGCTAGAAGATGGGGGGGGGGGGCAGGTTCAAATATATATAAAACTGCTTTGGTAGCCAGCACTGAATGGACACTGACTGTGTTTGTGTGCATGTGTGCATGTGTGTGTGTGTGTGTGCGCGGGTGTCCGAGCAAGGTCCAGGGCCTCCTTCCCGCCCACGCGTCGGTGGCGTTCTGAGAGTGTGAACACGTCCGCGTCCGTGTGCCAGTCCTTCGCGTGCTGTGGCTGAGGGGAAACGGGCTGACGGGCTCTTTTAACCCTTAACGGAAAATAATCAATCAGCGGTTAGAAATGGCTCATTTTACCCGAGGGGAGGCCTTTCAATCCCCCGACTCTCTTTTCCAGCATTTTGTCTGTGTTTTTTTTTTAATTTCTGTGTTCCGTTTTGGCTCATGCTCTCACCTCGTGTATATTTCAGACATTTCACCTGTGGATTGGAAACGTAATTTATGCAGCCTTAACTGTTTCATTTCCTTTTTTCTCTGGGTTTTTTTGTATATAAAGTACGTGTTACGGAAACGCCTTAGCAATAGCTACCAGTGCTTCGGTGGTGCTAGTGGTAGAAAGACGTATCCTGTTTTCAATAAAGGAATGTTATGGGATTTTTTTGTTTTAGCTATTTAAATAAAACCGTATCTCTGGAGTACACTCCTGGATTTTGCAGTAGTCAGAGTAGAATGGATATTATTGTGTAAATCATGTTAATATATTGTATCCAAAACTACATGACGGATTAATTATCGTAGCTGGTTAATTAGTAATACAGTTGAAGACATTGTTTATCCTGCTGAAGTTGAGCACAGTCGTCACTTCAGCGGCAGTTTCAAGTTTTAAATTGAGTTCTTTGTCACCATCGCTAAAAGGGCAGGGGCCTGGATGGAGCCAGTTTGCCTCGGCTCCCACGTCCCGGATCCTCTATATTCATCCATGTTAACCTAAAGTCTGTTTTTCTACTAAGCTTCTGGTGAGCTAAATGCATAATTCAGTGTGCTAGCTAGCCGTCTTTAATGTAGCATTGAAATCGGCACATCAGTCACAGGCCGACTTCCACCACTTTTGCCTCCGTGAGTTCCTTTCAGCATGGGTAAACGTGTGTAGGCCGGTTTCTCCTGACAGATTTGTACGACACAAATGACAATAAATGTGTACCGAATTTGTCACTGATGCGCTCCTTATTTCGTGGGAGGACAGAGAAGGGTTTTTATGCTCGACGTTCAAAACAAAGAGGTTGCCATGGCACCAAGGATGTGGTGACAGAGAGTGTTAACACAGGGGGAGAAGGAAGAGACAGACTTGAGTTTATTTAGTAGTCCGCATCAAGCATTTGCTCCACTGACAAACAACAACAACTGTTTGGGAGTCCATGAGCGTGAAAACCTGAAAAGTCTTGCAGTATATCCAAATATTCTCCACAATTTGCACTTTAGTCTCTCAAAAGTGAAGAGATGTTTAATAGATTACAGTTCTGGACTTTCATAAAGTCAGTAAATACACAGTAATATATAGTATAGTAATATATTATAATATAAATTATTAAGAAATCAGTATAAGACCACATTTAGTTATGAATCAACATTTATTAGTTATATTTGTATATGTACACCAAAGGTACAACACTTATTGATATGTAGAAACAGAAACTTTATGCCATAGACCGAGGAAAGAATTATTTTCTTTTTTTTTTTGTGATAATATCTCTCCCACACGTACGCTCTGCCTTTACATCAGAATTACAACAGCTTTACAAAGAGGGAAAGTGTAGAAAAGTAAAAGCGGGAGTGACCCTCAGCTGGACCATCGACTGGGATCTTTACGTCTTCTGTTTTATCGTCTAGCGCGGCGAGTGGTGTTTGTAGGAACCCAAACGTGGGATCGTCTAGTAAAGGCAGGAGGTCTACAAGCCACCGCGATGAGACCTCAGGTGTGAAGCTGTGTCACGTAGAGCGGATGTAGATGCAGCGCGCGTGAGGACGCCTGAGACTAACGGCAGAGCTCTCTGATGACCAGACAAAATGGCAGCGCTGATGTTGTCCTTCACCCTCAGATGAGCTCCGTCACCCCCCCCCACCCTGCTCCCAGGCCACACCTGACCTTTGCACTCACCTTTTCATTCACCGTACTGCCTGCTAAAGTCACTCCCTTCCCTCTCTCTCCCTCCCTTCGCTCACTCTCTTCCTCTCCCGTCTTCATGCTAACGGCTTTGCCTCGTCGCATTTCTGGAAAATAATTCTGCATCGCCACTGAACAGAACAATTATATATTTATGTATGTACAATGAAAATGAATGCACACTTCTTATATCTTCATGGAACAAACATTCAGTTTACATTAGATTAAAAAAAAAAAGGATTTATATATCGGTGTGTGACAGGTCAGTAAAACAGCTAGTTACTATTAGAGAATAAAAAACAAGCAGACACATTTTCCTCTATACTTTTTTCCTCTAACCTTATTTTGCTCAGCACATAGATGATATCGTTCTAGAGGATTACATTTAAAATGTCACAGCAATGAAGTCTACATTTCTACCATTTCAATGCCCCCCCACCCCATCCAAAAAAAAAAAAAAACAGAGAACAAACGAAAAACAAACAGAAAAAACTCTGTTACCTACAATATATACACAAAGTGCATGAGGCACTTCAAAATATCATGCTTTTTTTAAAGATAGTGGTGCAAAAAAAAAAAAATTGTCTTCATGCTTCTAAAATTGTGTGTGAAGAAAATAGTGGTTCCATACTGTGGTTTGCATCTCCGCTCTGAGATAGCTTTGATCGTGATTTTTTTTTTAAATATTCGTCACTTCATGGGGGTGAGGAGACAGACGAGGCCTGTTAGTGTGCCAGTGCTGCGACACTATTGTAACGAACGGCGGCCTCAGAGACTTAAGAGCGCGTGATTGGTCTATAAGGTGGAAGGCAAAGGCGCGTGAGTGTACGTGTGAACTGTGTGTGCAGTAAAACGTCTCGCCTGATGCTTCTGTGTGTGTCGAAGGCAGTAAAGGGCAGTGCTGTGGCTTAAAGGAGGTTATTTTCAGAGCTTTGTGTGAAGTGTTCGCGGTCAAATTCCGGCTCTCGCTCACACGCGCTAACTGATGAACAACCATTAGCCCGGAGTTTTTCTGTTTTCGTGTGCATGGTGGTGGATACTGTGTTCTATAAGACAGAAACAGAGGTGTTTCCTGGCTCCCTAAATGATCCAACTGCAGCATTGAGGGTTCATGTGAACAGTCTTGAGCTCTGGTGGAGAAAATGCTGTTTGACTTTTGAGGTCCGGAGAAACAAGAAACGGGCGACAGTGAGCGTCCCGCGGGCGATCTGTTTGTGCTGGTTATGAATCCGTCTATCTCTGTGGCTCACACCGTGTCTGCAACACCTGCCCTCAGAGTTTACACACTTTACACCTCAAGAAACCTCCGTTGTCAATTTCTGTGCTTTTTGAAAAAGAAAATTTTAATGTTGTCATTTTAAGAATTAGTGAATAGCTCTTTTTAAAAAGGATATTAGCTCATTTGCAGATTATATAATTTTCACTTGAAACAATTGTACTTATTTCCACATTGGAGAATGTCCCTTTTTGTGCATTAAAACATTGTAATTGATCAGCATTCATGCGATCATTTGGAGGGGCCGCTGATTTGAAGGGATCCTCACTGGTGTTTTGGTTCTGTCTGTGCTCCATTACTGTTTGTGCTCTGTCAAGCCTCTTTTTGTGCTTCATCTGATCAAAACCTCCCTCCTAGTTTATTTTCCCCCCATTTTGACAACAAATAGGGCTGGGTGAACAGGACTTTTCACATTTGGGGCAGCTGTTATTGAGGCTTTAATGGTGGCATGAACTGTTCTAAATTGACATCAGAGAGGATGCTGATGAGTATGAGCCACATCTGGAGGCAGTTCAAAGGCCTCTTCATTGATTGATTGATTGATTGATTGATTGATTTTCTGCCTGTTTGGTCCCTTTATTTGTTTGGTCCCTTTATTTGCCTTGGTCATGTTCTCAACCTGATTCTCTTCCTCGTGCCCTCTCTCTCTCTCTCTCTCTCTCACACACACACACACACACACAGACATGCAGACACACAAGTATCTCTTAGCAGGCGACACAAATGAAAAGTCCCTTTTTGTTCAAATATAAAAGAGAAATAAATGTGGTGAGGATAGCTAAAGGCTCCACAGAATGTAGAATCTGTGCTTTCTCGACTGTGCCGTTCCTTCCACGGCTTTGCTGCGTGGTCAGAAGGCAACCTCGGGCAAATGTGATCAGCGGTCTGATGCGTGCTTGCAGACTGACAGGAAGCACGCGGCCTTGCGCAGACAGCTCGGTACTTATGGGGGCTCAAAGGCCCCCATTCAACTTCTGGTGCCATAACAACGGAACGCTTGGGTTTACGTGTGCATGAAAGGCGAAAGACGATTACGCGGCCACGCCGCCGCTCATGTCGGAAGAGTCAGAAATATATTGCTGTGAGTATTTGTTCAACTTTCCTCTCTCCCTTCCCCGAGCCTTGGAGTATGTTGTGCAAGTACATGCTATTATAGAAGAATATTGTGCTCTAACAGGTAAAGGTATTCCTCCAATATCATTTCACAGTTAGGTGAATTAGTATCATCTCATATCAGTCAAACAGACAACTGCAAAAGAAAAAATAAAATAATAATAATAGAGGAAATAAAAATTAAAAGGGACTAATTAAAAAACTAAGCTACATAAAAAAACAATTAGTAGTTCTGTTCATGTGACTTTTTTTTTCATTCACTCTCTTATCATGAGATAGGAAAGCTGGTGGAGCCCAGGTGCAGGGGATCTCTGTGCCGCCATTATTCATGTTTCCACGGCTCCTCCTCAACAAGCGTGCACTCTGCAGCAGAGCCGTTGGTGGCTGAGGTTACCTGAAAGCAGTTACACGGTTGATCCACAGCTGGGAGCCAATTGGGAATTCAAGGCATTCAGAGTACATTTGGCATTGAAGGGGAAACAGGATTAGGTGTCATCGTGCAACATGCAAACGAGGGGAAATGCTGAAACATCGGTACGAAAACGTAACTGAAACCATATTTCTCATGTTCACACATCACATGAGGAGCAAGCTACAGATTCTACTGGTGCACGCTACAGGATAAATGCGTTGTTACTACTAAATCTACCATGAAAGCACTACACAGCGACGTGCATGTTTGAAAATAAAGAATTAAATGTGAGTTTTATTATTTACAGAGCAATAAACCACAAAACAGCCGCACATAATTAGCCACTGTAGAAGGAGCAGAAGCTCTGTGTCGTTTTTAAAGTAAAATTCCCTTCAGAAATGTGCTATTAATTAAACTTTACTGGGGCTACATGTGCTAGATAGCATTTGTAGTCCCTCAATACATGAATGGGCTCATTACGAGACCTTTTTCCTCCCGTGTCAATGTGCACATGCATGCATGAGCGTCAGGGAACGCTCTGCTGCCTCCTCTTAATATTATTCTAAACACTGCATGTCTACGTTTAACATTCACAGAGTTGTAGGTGGTTCTTTTGCAAGTACACTGAGCAAATGCATTGAGCCCTCCAGGTGATGAGTCATGGCGGCCATGGAGGAAAGCGATGGAGCTCTCATTAGCAGTGACACTTCTCGTCATGCCTTGGACTCGATCCTAAAGGCTTGGACGTTTGGATCATTAGAGCAGAGCAACCTTTTCAGATCACAGAGCTGCACATTGCACTTTGAGATGGAGTGAGGAAAAAAGGGATCGTGGAAATTACTTTAAAAAATCCTTACATACTGATGAGCTAAAAAGGTGTGAATTTTTAATGCATCACAGGGCTGCTAAATAATTCCTGACTCACGCTGAGGATTAACTGCCTCTGACGTTTGAGCCGGTTCCAATTCCCAACAGGTTCCAGCTATTAGATAAAGTTAAATCGGCATCAGCTGATCTTTAATGTGCTTTGTCCTTTTAACAAGTGCACTTTTAAACGTGTAACTGACACAAACTCTGCTCTTCCACAAGACTCAAATACACACATGCATTTCAGTAGTAAAATAAAGGCTTTTCCATGACTATGTACAGAGGAGCAGAGCATGTGCTAAAGAACCACGTGCAGGGCGAGCATGCAGCAGGAGAGGGGGGTTACATAGAAGTCTCTATGTCCGTGAGCGTTAATGGTACCTTGCATTCATCTACTACGACAGAATTGTTAGCAGCGGTGGTGGAGGTTGTGGCGGTTAAGACGCACTGGTTGGAATTGTTCTCGTGGTGGTTCTTCATGTCATCGTAGTAAGACTGGGTCTTCGTCATCATTTCGATGTCGTCGGATTTGGCCGCGTGCGCGTCCAGCTCCTCCAGCTCTGCCTTGGACAAGTGGTACACGATGCCCGCACCGTAGGAGTCACCCACCACGTTCACAGAGGTCCTGAATCGATCCCTGAGCAGAGAGAGAGAGATTATAGAGGTCGGAATAGTGTTGATTAAATCACAATAGTGTTGATTAAATCAACACTATTGTGTCTTTGGTTGTGGTTTAGATGCTGGATCCAGCTGGAGTACACATGGTGCAACTGGTAACCAGTTTGAGGCCACAAGCCTTGAGAAACTGGACCTACCATACCCTTCAGGAGCATAGCTCCTCTGGAACTCCAAGAGCGTTTACAGATACACAGAAGAAGCAACTCACAGCAGCCAGTCAACAGCGACCAGCAGGCTGATGTCTTGGGTCGGCAGCCCCACAGCGGTCAGGATCAACAGCATAGTCACCAGGCCGGCGCTGGGGATACTGGCTGCTCCGATACTGGCCAGGGTGGCGGTCATACTGGATGAAAACACAGCAACACAGCACTCAGTCACACTTTCCAGACCAACCACCTCCTCCACAGCAGTGGAGCTTGTATGAGGAAGAGCAGCTGAAGAGCCCTAAAGTCGGTCCATTACAGAAGCAGAGAGGGCTGAGAAGGTGAGAGATGGGATGGAAGAGAGGATTCATTTGAGTGTCGGCTCCTGCATTTAAACCTTCTTCCCAAAATGTTATGACAGACGTATTTATTTGGCTAAGAAGCCTCACACTCATGTGGGTTTTTCACACACAAAAGAAAAACACAGCCTGTGAAAATCCCACAGGCGTTTTTTTTTCTTTTCTTTTTTTATCTCATTGCATATTAGTCATCCTGCAAAGATGATTCAACTCCAAATTAACATGATCTAGATCCCAGCCCTGAACATTAGATTTAATGAGATCCTTACTGGGACACAACCCTCCTGCAATACAATTCAGCAATCGTGTTTTCAGCAGATCTATCATAAATAAGTAGAACAGAAGAAGAAGAAGACGACGACTAAATGAACTCGGTTGGGGGTTAGAATAAAAAGTGTATCCTGACCTGACAGTTACAATCTGACCAGCGTCAAGTGCGATGCCGTTCATCTGGGCGATGAAGATGGCTGCGACGGCCTCATACAGAGCCGTCCCGTCCATGTTGATGGTGGCACCGACCGGGAGCACGAAGCGAGTCACCCTCTTGTCGATGCCCAGGTTCTCCTCCAGGCAGCGGAAGGTGACGGGAAGGGTACCGGCACTGAGGGAGGGGGGAGAGGGGGAGAAGCTCGAATCATGCTCTGCACCAACCGCGCCAACCTTGCCTAAGTGTCCGGTGGTTTGAGAAGTGACCTGGAGGCCGTGCCCAGGGCGGTGATCCACGCCTGGAAGATGCCCAGGAAGAAGGTGAAGGGGTTTTTCCTGACAATAACGAAGTAGATGCTGGGCAGGAAGATGGCTCCATGGATGATGAGGCCGACGATCACGGTCACCATGTACATGCCCAGCTGCCTGGCTACCACCTCCAGGTCTTTGATAGAGATGATCTTACCGCAGATGAGACAGGCGATACCAAAGGGGGAGTACCTGTCCAGGCGCAAAAGCTTCAGTCATTTCTTTAAATTCAGTTCACCAGGGCACAATCTCTGCTCGCAGTTGCGTTTTTAAAGTGTCGAATGGCTGAAGAAATAACCACCGGGAGTTATTTCTGTTTAATAAATCGATGAGGTTCAAAATGAGTCAATGAGATTTCCCAGGTGATACTGACCACATGATCATGATGACAAGTTTCATCACAATCTCATTGAGGATGTTGAAGAACTCAATCATGAGCCTGGCCTTTTCACCCATCTTCCCCATGCAGATGCCAAATGCAATAAAGAAACCAATCAGACCTGTGGCAGAAAATCGAAAGCGTATCATACTTTGGATCACGCCGTGGCCCGGCAAGATCACCACACATCGATGAGAGCTTTTACATTTACAGTCAAACACATCTGGTTTGGCCACATGTTGACAATCCTGTAAATGTAATACTGTCGGCAAATATTCCATTTGGAGCCATGCAAGTTGAGCCTAGCAGATGATAATGTCCGAACATTCTCACTAAATTACATCAGTAATTATAGCAGATGAAATTGCCATGAAATTTGACTTTCATGGTCCCAGACGATGAATTTGAATGATTTTTTTTTTTTTTTGTCACCAACAGCTCCAGTTTTCATTTAACCCTCCACACTGGAACACTGCGACACTAATGCCATTCCCAATAGTGTCAGATGAGCTCTGTGTCTGATGTCAACGCTACATTACAGTACAAATCAGTCATGCTGGTTTTAGCATGTAGCTCAGAGGACCAAATGTACGGGATCACAAAGCGTCAACCATGATGCCAGAATTCGTTTTGGGCTCTAGTAATTGTGAGTTGTTACATACCCAGAACGTTCATGCCACTTTTGAACTGCAGGGACTTTTTAATGACATATTGAGGCTCCTTGGTAACGTTAGCCAACAGGCCCTCCATTGCAGTGGTATTGACATCCTCAACGACCACCTCTACCTTCTTTGTGACTGTCTGGATCTGAGTTAAGGGAGAAAAAGAGACATGATGATTTCAAATGGTTACTCATCTAATTAACTTAAGTGTTACTGCAATTTGGAGCTATTACAACTGAGCTTATTACATGCAGGAGCCACTGTTACAAAGTAACCTGAAATTAAATCATTTATATACACTATCTAACCACTAGGGGCGCCGATCTGGACATTTGGAACTAAATAAATATTTGGTTCAATTTATGTGGCCACGTTTGTTGGAGGAAGACTAAGACTAAGTTGCATATTGCTATATCATCCCGTACCTGCTGGAAACAAGCCTGCACCAGGTTCTCTGGGAACAGGTTCCTTATCAAATCAAAGAAGGCATCCAAGCTGGAGACCTCATCATTTTTCTCGCCTTCGCCGAGGTTTTCTTTCAGTTTGGGGTTTCCGGGGTGGATGAGAAGCACCAGGATCACCCCCAGGACAGCAGCAATGACGGTGGTGGACATGTAGTAGATCATAGCTCTGGTACCCAGGCGACCGCTGGATTTGGCATCCAAACCAGCCAGACCTGTGAAAGAGCATAAGGTGTTCAAGCAGTGATTACTTGGATTTGGAAGTCTGGCAGAAATCAGGATACAAAATGTAATTAAGCGATTACGTAATAATATCAGTTATATACAGTATATGTTTGGGATTTTTCCTTCAGGATGACAGTATGACAGGGGTCACTGGGTGGAACTGTAGAAAGAATAAACCAGTGTGAGCACCTGTGATTAAACTGGAGATGATGAGTGGCAGGATCAACATCTTCAACATCCTCATCAGGATGTCTCCAGGGAAAGCAATCACCATGACGATATCAGGATGGATCGGAGAGGCGACGCGAAGCAACATCCCAGCTACAGCTCCCAAGATCACACCTAAAGATGGGAATGGGTGCAAATGAGTAAAAGTGGCAAAATAAAAAGGCCAAATGGGGTAAATGCAGAACAAATAGAGTACTAAAGCAAACAATCAGGTCATAAACCTGATAATCCACCCATTTTCACATACATAACTGGGCTCACAGGGGTGATGGAGCCCAGCTCTGTTCTATGAAATAAAAAATGAGACATGATTTTCTGTTTAAGAACTGAATTGTGCCAGGTAAAGTCTGTTTTTGGGAATTGCTAACAGGCATTTTGCAAAGAGAAGATGAGAAACCTGCTCTCATAGTAACGCTGCAGGGAGGATTTAGAACAGATCTTAGAAACAGCAGGGAATATATAAAATGTCAGGCCGCCTCGCAGCGCTCTAATCTGTGCTAGCCTGGAATGTTTTCAAGGATGTTTCACTGGAGGGCAGTACATTAGAACTACCACTGTTCTTCCTGGGTGAAGTATTCAACCCTTCATCTTTTGTTTTATTGATCCTCCAACTCATAGTTATGAAGAAATCTTTTAAAAGATTTTACCATTCCTCTTAAAACGCAAGTGACCTTAAGCTGCTCAGATCTCTCTGTGGTCTCTTCCTTCTTTCTTCTGTCTGTTCTTCCTCTGTGGCTAAAAACTGTGCAGTCCAAGGCACATTTAATAACACAGACCAATTAAAAGGCTTCCAGCATTTTGAGTGTTTAATGTAAGCTGTCCTCTGTGCCTCAAACTCTCCTTCACCCTGGCAGCGTCCTGTGGACTCTGCCAGACAGAGGACCGTTGTTGGTCTTTGCCTTCCTCTGCCTTCTCCTTGGCCCATGTGCGAGCTCCCATTCAGGCCCTATCTGCCGAGCGACAGATGATCAATGAGCACGCTGGCTGACGTGAATCTGCCAAGTGGTAGGAGATGCGCACGTGACTCCTGTTCCCATTGAGACAGGCACGCACACGGCTACATGGCATGATGTGTGAGAAGCATTAATGCACCAGTTTCACCTGCTTCACTGGTTTTAACTCGGTTGGGAAGGACCACGAAGCTGGCAGACATTAAAAGGCAATGCAGTTCAGATGAAGGGTCCAACTTAATAAGCCTTCACTATCATAATGCCTTTTCTGCTTTTCATTAAGTCTTGTCCCCGTGGTGCAATTAGCTGCTGCTGTAATGATGCCGTCGTTTAATAAAGCACTCAAGGCTGTGTGATGGCTACCAGATCTTTAGATAGCAACAGGCGGTGCAGAACTGTGAAAGGTCATGAAGCATTAGAATCATACTGCCACTACTCAACAATTACAGATGGCATCTAATGCTCAGATAATAAGCCCAAACCAAGCTTCTGGTTTTGATGAGGACTTTGTGATGAGTTCTCTTACCCAAGACCGTGAGTGTGAGCAGAAGGTTCTTGAACAGCTTGGACCAGATTTTGGCACATTTGGACTGAGGCCTGGCCTCAATGGGCTCCAGGTGACTCTCGTGCATCCTCACCTCAACTTGTTTAGGCATACTGTTGGCACTGCGGAGTGGGGAAAGCAGGAGACAGGTTATTACAGAAGCTGATGAGACGCTCGGCAAACATAAATGGCATCTATTTACTCTGTGAATAGTGAAAAGCCTGAAAGCTAAGATATGTAAAACTCAAATCTGAAGTGAGGGAATGTCTGAAAGGATGGCACAGTTTGTGAAATCGTATAATTTAAGCAATGAAGGGTGTTACCAAGCTGTCACTCCTACATCTTTTCAAAAGCATCTGCCAGATGGAACCTGCTTTAAAATGACGCTTTAGACCAGTTCTTTACCCACATGACTGAAATTCATAGACCTTAAACTTGACTGGAGGAACTGCCTCAACTATACCCAACCATCTTGAATGAGAACAATGATCCATTTGTTAGACGAGCATTACAGCTAGTAGACTATGCCAAAATGTTTATTTAAGTGTAAAGTGGTTAAAAAAAACAAAAACCCTGACACACTTATCAACTCCTGAGAAATGAAGTAACCATTGTGGCAGTTAATAATTATGCATGCACCAACATGCTCCCTCGCTCTCACTCTCTCTCTCTTTTCTCTCTCAATTATGACTGTGGGACACTAAAATTAGAGACGTGCAAAATCTCAAATACAATTGTGGGAAGAGAGGGCCTCAGACACACAGTCTAATTAATTGAAGAAGAACTGATTTCCCATTACAGCCGACACAGAGCCATTTCCTGAGGCCCTGCCGGGGCCAGAATAAGGCTGTCACGGAGAGGAGAACCAGCTGTGTCTGTTACACATCAGTTATGCAGGTGGTCCACCGCTCTGGAGGGGGCTAGTGAGAATAAGATACACTTGAGTTAGAGGAATGAAGCGTCTCCGCTCAGTTTGACAAAATTTGTTGAATCGGGAATAAAAACATCCCTGTGTGGCTTTTCATGGCAACACACCAAGAAAAGTCTGTTGTGCTGAGTTACAAAGGACAGAACAAGAGAAATAATGTGGCTCTGACCTTTCACCTCACCCCTCGGGTGTTAAAACTCACAAATTTTAAGTATGAATGCTTTCATTTATCGTCAGAACTACCCAAACTGTGACGCCGGAAAACTCTTCACATATTAATCATGTGGTCATGACATTTTCAAAGCTTGGTCTAGTTCAAAGGCTTGAATCAATAGGAAACGTGTGTGTGTGCGTGGGCGTGTGCGTAGTCCCTTATATTTCCACATGAACACACAAAGACCCACACATTTGCACACACCTCCCCCAGCTCTGTGCTGCAAGATTGTACACCAACCACCAATGGTCAGCTTCCAGGGACACATATGGACGTGTCCGCCCATATCTTACTAAATAAAGGGAAGTGTGAAGTGAATGAGTAAGATTGCAGGCATGAATCCATGGAAAATTTCTCATCGCCGTGTAATCCCATTCCGTAGAAGTGACGAGTGCTGCTAATTGAATTTTCACTCCGTTCTCTCACTTTCATTATTTTTAGTACCGAGGCACTAGGGGGAGCGGAAGCAGATGTCAGACGTCACCGATGTCGGAAATTAGAGCCTGAGACAGACGGGGAAGTATGCAGGTGTGACCATATGATGAATGACATAGGAAATTACGGTGAAAAGCACAGGATTTAATTGTGATTTTAAAGCAATAGGAAAATTACTCAAGCTGCAGCTAGTATATGAAGACATTCTCTCTCATTTAAATAGATTACATGCAATAGAATTATTTATTTTAAACTGATTAGAATATATGAATTTTCCTAACTACAAACAAAAGCTAATAACATGAAAATCTAAATCCACAGAGACAGGCCAGTTGCTAAATGGATCATATTATGAACCAGGGAATGGGATGAGGATTATAAAGTCATGAAGAAAGAGTGAAACTTCCAATAAAACATTTGGCATCAACTAAAATTAAAATCTTCACAAATTATATTATGGAAATAATATAGATAAATAGAACAAATGTTTGTCTAAGGTTGCTCAGGACTGCAGGTAACTGTACTCACTTCATTTCTGTTGGCGTCGAGGTAAGTGCTATATACATTGACCGCTGTCAAACTTTCAGCCTTTGGTATTTAAGAGTGAATCAGCAGAAGTTTTTCAAAGGATCCTTATTGCTCCATCCAATGATGTTACCGGATGTCTGCAGATAAGTTCCCAGGTTCAGCCAAGGGCTGGAAAACGCTCCTCTCAGCTGTCCACCAACTCTCAGCATCCAGAGCGCACCGATTCGCTGGAGCCCAGATCGCACTCACAGTCCACACAACGTGAATTGCCCCATCTTGATGTCAGCATAGCCCCTTCAGCCCCCACCCCCTGACTCCACCACCACCAACCACAATCAGCTTCCCACCCGGAATCACACACACGGCAGACATGCCTGTCTAACAAAACCTGGAAATACACAGATAACTCAAAAAGAAGAAGGAGGAGTCAGTTATCTGAGCTTAACAGTCAAATCCCTCGTGGACCCTTTATTCCCTGGATGCTCTAATCCCCACAGAGAGCATGCTCCCAGACTCATCCAGCTAGGTGGGATAGTGGCTGGGATGAGTTGATGAGATGATGACCGCTAATGGCACGATGTAGACAGCCGTGCTTTATACTCCGCAACAGCTAAGTGATCAACTGGAGATACAAACAGAAGATTTAATAGCCATAATGTTGCAGTTTGAGGGCATTAGGGTCACCCTGGTGGAGATCAGGGGAGAGGTTAATGTTTAATGGCGCTCTTTGATCGCCCAGGCCTTAGATTTCTTTGCAATTTGATGTAAATTGTGCTCCATAAATAGTTCTATCACCGTTTGTGGGAAAGATGCTGTTGACAATATAACAATTTATGGTTCTCTGACAATAGAATAAAACGGCAAAGAAGTCAACTCTGAAGCAGAAATGACCAACGTGATTCATGGGAGGATGGAGTCATGCTGATTTCGCTCTAGTATCCCAGCAGCATGGGACTTCACATTGCATCGGGCAGTATCACATTATTCTAATTAGGGAAATGTGTTGGAAAGCTATTTCCTCTTCAGACAAATGACCAAGTGCACAACAAAAGCCAGAGGAATCCCATCTCTGTTGGCAAAGGTTGTGTCATGAGAAATCACTCATCCTAAATCCCTCCACATGTCATCCACATTCAAAAGGCTCTCAGGGATGAGAGCAGTTTCAGGATGGGAGCTAGAGAGCAGAGAAGAAGGGGTTACAGCGGGGGAGTGCAAGGGACACTAGGAGAGACGGGGGTACGGGGGTCACACCAGTACTTTTCAGGCAGAAGAGGGGCCTTTGAAGGGGTAGGCAGAGGCAGCCATCCCTGCTCTTGGCTGGTACCATGTGAAGCTCTCCGCTTCCTCTCTTTTCCTTCAGAGGGGCTTTGTTTCGCATGCAAACAGTGGCAGTGGCCCCAACTTGCCTGGCCAAGCGCTGCATCCAAACTGGCAGAGCCGAGAAAAGAAAAAGAAGGGGGGGTTAGAATAGGCTGGGGTAGAAGGGTAGAACTGGGGGGAGTGGGTATGTCCAGAATGCCCGTTCTTTCAGGCCACTGATGTCATGCCTGTGCCCACCGTGGGAGAGCGGCGGAGGGACCAAGGCACCCGTTTTTTTGCTTTTTTTTTCCTCTCCCCCTACACAGTCTCTTTTTCCAGGATGAATGAATCTTTCAGAAGCTGCGGCCCATTGTGTCCCATAATCGACTGCGATTATCCCAATTTTATGCTGCCTTCCCAGTGCAAGGAGGTTCCCTGAGTGTCGGCATTGAGGACCACTGCGATGCAGTAAAGACCACAAGGGGTTGTCGTAGCAACACTGTGGCCTTGAGAGAAAAGGGATGAAGAGAGAAAGAGGAAGCTCAAACACACTTGCAGCATACAAACACACGAACCTCCCCTCACAGCAAACAAGATGGGGCGCGCCTTGAAACATTAGCGAAGGAAAGGATGAATCACGGTTTATTCAACCAACACTGCTCATTTCATAAAGCATTCAAATGCCATTAAGAGACTTTTTGGACATATCATGTCAAAACACGATTATAGATCATGTAGTAATTAACGACATTCAGCGCTATTCTCAGACTCCAACTTCTGACATCCACCTGATAACATGTGACGAAGAGGTAAATGAAAGTGAAAATTTCCCACTGGCCTGCGGTGGGGCCCGATGCCCGTTCTCATGACTGGATCATCACAATATAGTGTGAGGTAAAGAAAGCTGGAGCTGGGCCAAGCTCCGGATATATCAGTCCCCTCTGGGCCCCACAGCCACTTGCCATGCAGTGGGAAGAAATGGACTCACACATACTGGCTGCCTAGGAGCCGAAGCCACCACCGCCTTCATATAACTCAACAAACACTCTAAGCTGTGATGTGCATAGGAAGTGCGATAAATTCCTATGCCCAAAGAAAGGCGACCCTTGTCACTCTCCACCTCTAAATTATGTATCCTTAACTGGTCGTCCACGTACCAGTGTGTGTTCTGAATGCATTCATTCATGGTGAGACACAGCAGTGTGTGGACTGTCATACAGATCTGAATTACACACACGAAACTGGTACAAAAACAAGAGGAACCTCCAGGAGCGTAGATCAATTTTTAAAAAAAGTGTATTTATGAGAAGGGGGAGCGCGACTAAAGGTTTCCCATGGACCCTGCTGTGAAGTTTAGCCACGTGCAAGAGACACATACAATCGCAGCAAACCCACGATAACCTGATTAAAGGTCTGAAGATGTCTGCTAATGACTTTGTGTTTGCAGAAGTGGAGAATTGGCTCTTTTGTTTCAGACTTGCGCGGCAGTTTGGTAAATGTGTGACAGTGTACACCGTGTGTGTCTGTGATGCATCACATCCTGGCAGGCGCTGATGGACCCATACTGTACGTGCATATGCCTCAGCATTCTCTAAGATTTCCCTTTGTTTGGCACAACTCTTTGTGTCCGTAATGAGGTGGTCATTAGAGGGACACTCTGGGAATCCCAAGACTAGTGCTGTACATAGTGCTGTCTACATAGGTCTCTCAGACGCGACCAATCCCTTTGTAATTACATACTAACAACCTATTATGCCATGGAGTGCCTTTTACAGATAGTTAATCCCATTTATCTGGATGACATTTTAGCTTCATAGCACCAAATCCATCTCAGACAGTCAGATGTAACTCAAATATAATTAAACATTAGTCAGTAGGTCTTGTTCCCTGCTGCCTCCTCTCTTCATTTTGGGATTTTAAGTGTACACCTTCAAAGAAATACATCTGGGATACTCCGTACCTCTGGTTCTAGAACCATCTCTCAGCGATGCTACTGCGATAATTTCTCTTATGTCTTGCAATGCCTCACTGTTTGTCCAGTATCCCTGTCTCCGTCTTTTCCTCAAAGCTGCACAAATGAAAGATCATCACAAGAGAGATATCAATCAACGCTCATGAGAGATTTTCCTGGTTCTAAACCCCCACCGTCACATAACAGATCACTCGTGTTTCCCGCTTGTCTCTCTTCTCGGTCTTCCAGTAGCCCCTGCTGCCTTCAACACATGAAGAGAGGACACAGTCGATAGTAAAGATGCCTTAAACCTATCAGGCTATATAGCAGAATGCTCCTTTTGACGCCATTGGTCCGATCCCCATAGGAGCTCATTAAAATCTGCCAGCAGGACAGGACCACCCATCCCCCACTGCAGGCACCAATATGGTATACCCGCTGCATTGCTGAGGGGGATGACAGAAACAGAGGCAAAAAGAGAGAGGGGATGATGGTAAGGGGGGACTATATGAATACCATATAAAGGTACGTGGGTAACACTGTATAGAGGGGGAGGGTGAAGGTAATAAAGAGGAGAGGGATGGGTGTGGCTGGGGTGAGGATGGTGGCAAAAGGAATATAATGGCAAACAGATTAAGAAACTCAGAAGGAGAGGATCAGTGTGGTGAAGGTCAAATTTAAGCAATTCGTTGAACTGCAGAGTAACTAGGAGCTCCACATATATGCAAGTGTTGCATCCTGGCGTTCACGGATGTGGATACATTCAGGACTGACATCTGTGTCAGGCAGCTGGCTCGCTAAAATGGGATTAGTGCACAAATCAGGTTTCATACATCACTAGACTCACCTGCCACACATTTAAAAATATACAGAAATCTGTTCTCTCTTTTGCTCGTGTCACCATATGTACAGTAAAACAAAGGCACAGATATACACACACCCAGACCTCAGTTGGTCCAGTCCTGTGGTCTTGGAGGACTTATTCCAGATTTGCCGATAAAAGGACTAAGGAGAAAAATGGTTGTTCTCTCACTAATTAAACACTGGAGTCTGTAGGGACTGAGCATAGCCTGCAGCAGCAGCCGTGCCCCACTCTGCTCACACCACCTCACAGTGTTGACAGAAATGGCATTCCTATGCACACACACAAACACACACACACACACACACACACACATACACACACACACACACACACAATAAATTTGCACTACGGTGCATTTTATGAATGCATTCGAGTATGAGTGTTTGGAGTCCATTTACACGTACATTTTAAGTTTAAGTTCAAGATGCTTTCCTAAATCTTTACTGGTGTTGAGTTCAAACACTAGATTTAAGTGATATTCTCTCTTCAGGGTTGTCTCCAGTCAGAGAACTTGAACCATTATGACTGAAATCTGATTACTGAACTGATCATTGGAGCATATTCCATTTCTTTTCATTCAGAAACCTTTTGTCATTATGCAATGGATAACCTACCAGCATTTGTCAGAATGTGAGGAGAGGTGACATCTATACATTCTGTGTCAGCAGAAACACTACACAAGTCCCCCCCACACACTTTGACACACTTCACTTGCATTGATTTTGTACGCTTTGGTTGTACTATTCGGTATCTCCTAGGACTTTGCATCGATTTATTGGGTCAAACAGTTTCCAATGACTGATAACAAATGTCAGTTTGGCACCTGAAATCGGCTGGCATTTCTTGTAAGTCAGTTTTCCGAGAAGTGGAGACACAAGATGGCCACCAAGTTGCACTTGCACCAAGTGCTTCAGCAGTCGCGAGAGCGCAGACCGTTACATAACTGTTGAGTTGTCACGGAACCATTAAGAGAATTCACTAATAATCTATTTCGGATCCCTGTCTTAAAGCTGGGGAATACGCCCTCTTTTGCTTTCTTTTATGTCAGTCTGGACAGTAAAAACCTTTACCAGAGAGACATCCAGGCTCTTTCATCAACATAGCTCTGACATATCACCTCATCTGCAAGTGAAAGCTGCAAACTGTGTGTATTCCTGACCAAGGAATGTGTAGTCAACTGTGTGTAGTCCACAGGACTGCTTTCCATTCAGGACCACATCAGTGGCACTGTTCATTCAGAACCATGTCTCTGCACAGGGACCAGGACTTGTTTTCCAACATCCATCAAATGCTTTGACAGTGAGAGCTAACAACGTGCTACCACTCTCCACAGCTACGCATGAGAAGCCACGAAGGAGCGGCCGCCGCTGCTCTTCGCTCAGCTCAGTGTTTTTCATTCCCCATCATTATTCGCCGCATACTTTGTCAGACTATGTAAATATTTCTTCAGTCACATGCAGCCGTGGAATTCCACTGAGAGCAAAGGCGTGCATTTGGCTTTTTTTCACTGCTTAATTATGACAGCCCGCCTAAAGTCCCGATCAGCCATTATAGTAATCCCCGGGAACATCAGGGGAGAAAAAAATTTCCACAACATTTCTACTGTTTGATCGCAGCCAAATCCCTCAACGGGAGTCGTCGTGGGACGTAAAGAGGATGGTAAACCCCCTTCAGTCATTTCAAGGCATAGAACACAAATTCCTGTAAAATCCCAGCTCACTCTAATCCTTGTACAATGAAGGCTTGGGAGTCCCGTCGATGTCAGGATCTGTATGAATAGAACAGGGTTCTGAGCCCAAATGCTGCAGTTAATTCAATATAACTAAAATACCAAAGTTTATTTAATTTGACATCACACTTTAAATAATGCCTGTTCATTCACAATACTGACTGAAAACCCTTTAAATAGATAGATAGATAGATAGATAGATAGATAGATAGATAGATAGATAGATAGATAGATAGATAGATAGATAGAGCTCCTAATTAACCAGTGGATGATGTTCTGAGCCAAAAGCCCCTAACAAAACCCTCTCTGTGTTCAGTAGCCATTCAGGCAAGCTGCTCTTGGAACACGCCACCCCTACTAGAATAATGGGGCACTTTACAGGCCTCCAAGTTAGTTCACAGATTCTGGAGCTGGGAAACCGCTCGCACAGGGTTCATAGAGAGGAGGGGCATGTAATTGTTTCCTTGGATTTTTTTGTTTTCATAACCCCCCTCCCCTTCTCTCTCTCGCTCTCTCTCTCCTTTTATATGTGAAAAAGGGGACTGACAAACATGCAGTGAAGGGGATTGTTGTGTGTTCCGCTGGACAAGTGGGTGAGATAAACAGATCCAGACTGTGGGGTCTAACAACTGCGCTCTTAGGGGCTGGATAGGACGAGCAGTGGGGTGCAGCACACACGCGGAGGGGGGGAGTGGTCAGGGTGTGCGATGGCAGGAGGGTAGAAGGCTAAAAAGTCCCAAGGGCGAGGGGGCAGAAAAAGGTCTATTCCGGAAGAAGCGGGAGGTGGACGTGGGTGCTGCAGTTCCTCCTCTGAGAGTAGGCATTGTGCTTGGCGCTGAAGTTCTAATGCATGTCCTGTTTTGGCTCCCTAAAACATCTGAAAGTGATGGAACTGTGCGCGATTAAGTACACAAGTGGCAGCTCTGCTCGGCGCTCCCACAGCACAGACTATTTACATACTGAAGAGGGACATTAATGCGGCCCGATTCCCCCAAAGCTGAACAAAGACGCTCACAAACCTGCCTCAGAGGCCTATTACGCACTTAATTGAGGATTTGTGGAATAGTAAAGAGGGTGCAAAAGGAAGAGGAAGGTGGGTGGTAAGAAAAAGGGGCAGGGGCTTTTATGCTGTTTCAGTGCATTCGAGATTTTTTTGCTATTATTTCTTTGAGGTTTTGATCTTCTGTCTGTCAACAAACAGATTTTCTTTTGCCAGTAGGATTATAGAGATATTTGGATCTCACATTTTACACAGAAATTCTGAGGAACCTTTTAAATGAATAAAGTTGAATTAATTATTTCAACTTTATATCACAAAAGAATCTGCCTGAAAGCTTTGTTAATGACACCAAGTTCAAGCATATGATGTACAGCTGCATCTTTTTCACCATATGGAAACTGGTGGCATCGTGAAATCCTTTTGTTTTCCATTTGCCCTCTTGCTCTTTATTCTCCCTGATCCTCCCATTATCCTCATTATGAAACTGTTATGAAAGCTTTCCCGAGGATAAAAGCAAACAGAGGAGCCTGTACAGGCCAAAGCCTGGGAGAAATCAACCTAAAGCTATCTAAAATTTGAGTCAATTTGTATAAAAGCGCCTTACATCTACATAGAATTCCTATTTGAAACATGAAGTATACCATTATTTATCCAACTGCCTGCCTGCATCTTGTGACAATTGTTTTGAACAAATCGCATAATGTGCTTTAATTATGATTCCTTTGTCGCATCACAATGGATGGACTGTTCTCCGTGGCATGGTGCTTGGGGCCAAGAGCAAAAACAAAATGGGACTCCCCCTGTCCACCCAGCCCTCCAGTCAGCAATTGCTCATGGGCCGGTTTTCCTGACTCCTCCTGCTGACCTGAATTCCAGTGTAGCAGGTACCGATGGGACACGGAGGGTTCGGGGGAGAGAGGGGGACAGTGCTGGTGGTGGAGGGGTTGGGAGGGGGTCTCTGCTGTGTTGCGGTGTAGCTCGGTCCCCTCTGGGGCCCCTCCAGTGTCTTTTTAATAAGCACGACTTCAGGACGTAAACTAACGATTGTGCACAGAATACAACCTCTGCGAGGCTCGTAATGGTACTGAGGAATCTACCGATCCTCTACTAACCCTCTCGCCTTATTCACCAATGTTAGTAATATTCTCACAGCAGGTTTGTGACTAACAATTCTTTATGTTCTGGACACAGATAAAGTGCTGTAACATAATGAGACTCACACATACCATTAATATCAAATCCCAGTTCTTTGGCTCAGAGTAGGTTCCAATGCTTGACCTCAGTATAATATGGACTGTGATGTGACAAAAAGGTTGGTTTTGCATCACAAAGTTAAATGCTCTTATATTCACAATGTTTGAGAATTGGACTGCTGGTCTGTCCTAAAGATCCTCGGGTCAAATCAAAGAAGCTGCCAAGAAGAAGCTCTCATATATGGGTAAACTCGCTACAGTCTGTGGAGATATACTCCATTCTTTACTCAGTAACGATTGCTGCACCGTGCCTGAACCACAGCCAGAGCAGATCTATCATTTCACCGCCCGGCAGCAAACGAGTGCCTCAGTTCCTGTGCAGTCACACAGAAGTGAAAGGAGCCAAGCTCTTTGTTCTGCCGACCCATGGGAAAATCGGAATTTACAGCCAAAAATACAAAAAAAAACAAAACGGCAGATAAATAAGTTAAAGAGAGGGACAGGACCAGAGATACTCAGGAATGTTGTTGTGGGGATATTTGGGTCGGATGGGGAGTCCCGTAAAGAGCAAATGCAGGAAGAAAAGCAAGCTTGCTAAGCAAGAACAAGCGTCTCAAGGAAGACACACAGGAGTATGGGAAAGAGTGAACAAAGAAAGGACAGTGGCAGAAGAGCCTGAGGGTAAAAGGAGGAGCTTGACGGTACTTTGGCAGCTTCAGCATATTCCCAGGAGGATTACCAAAGCTGTAGATGCCACAAACGGCCAGCTAGAAGCTTCTTCATTGGCGGTACATGGCAGGAACACATGTTTGTGGGCGCTCGTTCTTCATCCGACTGTACCCTCATTCCTTGCTCTGATTATGGATCCTCGCGGACCCTTTTTGGGCAGAGCTCTCAGATCACAGAGTAGAGTATACAGGAGGAAGAGAAAGTCTTAGTCCCTTCCAGCGGCACACTTCATCTTTTGTCTCTTTCTCCAGTGAGAGAGTTATCACTGCGCTCTGGCTGTTTTCCCAATCCTTTTCTGTATCTCTGACTCTATCCAACACTTTTAGCAACACCCTCCCATTTCTCCACTAGGACCTGAAATGAGTCATTGCTCTTGGGTGGCCTGTGTTTTTTGCTGGACGAGTGCCTCTTGTAGTCTGGTTTCACCTGTTTGGTCTCCTCCTGATTGCTCAGCCACAGATCAGCTTTTCAATCAGTGGATCAAATTCAATTTCCAGGGAAAAGGAGCATGTTAATGAAGGAGCTACACCTCATCAGGATATGGATTTTTTTTTTTTAAAAAAGCAGTATGCTGTTACCTCCTTCCTTTCCACATTATTTACCACTCAGTTCCTCCACAGCTCCCCTCCTCCTTCTGTGTGTGCGCTGGTGTGACCATCTAGTCTTTGCCTGGGCGCTCTGAGCGATGTCCTCCCTCATTAAATGCACGTCATAGACAGATGGTTATGTTAACAGACTCAGAAAAATGATTGTTTGGACTAGTTTCTCTTCCAGCAGGAGATGGCCGACGCCTCGGGGATTTGTCGGAGTGCTGCTGTACGTGCATGCGTGCATAATTTGCTGGACAAATTGTGCCGAGAGGGTCAGACGCTTTGAGTTTACTTTAAAAATCGTGACTGCAGTAATAAACATGTATTGTTGTTGCGTCTTTAGGATGGCGTAACACTTGATTCACCCAGTCTGATCAGATCAGCGCGAGAGAAAAGATAACGAAATCGACTGTTTTCAATGAAATCGTTTTCATCTTTCTTCCAAACACAAGAAAAATGTGTCAAAAAGGATTTTTCTTCTGTCACAAAAACAAGCCTGTGTTAAAAATGCTAATGTCCAAACGGGCCACCATCAATCATCTCTGTTTACGGTTTCTGCATTCACAGCCCATTAACTTCTTGGACAAGTGTCGAGGTGAAGGGAATTGAGGGCATGAATTTCTAAATGACTCATTGGGCCTCGTTGGATATGTCAGCTCGCCTTTAACTGTGCGCAGTAATGCAGTAAATGTCTGAAGAGCGGCCTCCGGGAAAAGGACGAATGCGTCAACCAAATTCGTCCCTTTGCGGATTCTGCCCGCCATCGCGCTGAAGGCGTGCTCAGACCCGGAGCGTGACGGTGCACGCACCAGCCGGGTGGAGGCCCATTGCCAGGAACCCAACAAGCCACAAACCACCTGGTTCCCAGGCCTCAGGACGCGCCGAGGGAGGGGCCCCAAACACTCCTTTTGTCATGTGACAAGCCGGGAGTGACGCTAAAGGCGACCAAGTGGGGGTGCCAGGAGAGCTGGTTTCCATGGCGACATGGATGGTGCTACTGGAAAACCTTATCAGCGCGTATGTGCGCAGGAGCGTGCGAGCGTTTTAATGTTACTCGGGCGAGGACCGCGATGATTGGCTCAAGAGGTGGGTGGCGTTATTGAAGCAATCAGTTTTCATCCAGGAGCGGCTCTTCTCTGCTTTCTCCGGGCTGTCGCTTTTCATTTGGCCGACATTAAACCGACACGCCAGAGCAGCTTCATCCTCAGAATCACCGCAATTAGGAGAGGAGTTTCAATTAACGCCACGCACCACGACTGTGGCGAAATCAGGTCCAGGTGATTTTTTTTTCTCCCTTTCGCCGCCACTTTCTGTTGTGTTGAAGCCAACATTGAACACAGGACAGGCCAGATTAGGGGAAAGAGAAAAGTTTTTCCCCGAGGCTTCTGCCGCAGGAGCGCTGCCGGCTCGGTGGTGCCCTTTGATGGCTCCTTCTGATGTTCCTGCGCGTAAATGTTCGCTCAGATCGTTCAGCGGCAACAGACTCGCGTCACTTTTATGCAGCGCGTTAAAGAAGTGTCAGCAAGCATCGTCGGAGCGACAGAGAGGACCGCTTTGTTCACACATGAGATGCCAGGTGAGGAGCGCCGCTGCTGCTGACGCGGTGCGCTCCGGGACCTGGACCGAGCGCGGTCACCTGGATCAGGACGCGAGGGCGCGGAGTGCAATTAATAGAAGCAGAACCACAGCAGCTACGAGCAGGTGTGCTGCTTTCTGGCTGGAATGCGCTTGGAATGCAATTATCTCTCAATTAAAGCAACAAAACTTAAACTGGGGATGTGAGTGGTGCTAGAAACGATTTCAGTGAGTCACGATGAGCGCACACAATTAACGACAGCAGCAGCAGCAATAATAATAATAATAATAATAATAATAATAATAATAATAATAATAATAATAATAATAATAATAATCCCACTTGCCTTTGTTATCAACCAGAAGGAGAAAAGTTTTTGGTCTTGTCCCTTTGCGGGGTTTTGCCGCATCCGCTTCAGAGGGGCTCCAGGACAGACGCTCCACAGACCAAACAGGGATTTTCTGCCAGTAAAATCCGAGGTGCTCCGCAGCTCTGCGATTCCAGTGAATGAGCTCTGCCTCACCTCGCTCCTCGGCGCTTTACTCCCCCACCAACCCCGCCCGTCCCCCCCCCAGTCTTTGTCTTGTGCATGGGAATGCCAACTCCTCGTTGGTCGACGGTATAGCTCCTATCGCACTCACAATTCACCCTGCACGTCTCCTCTCTCTCACCCGGATCCGAGCGGCTGAGAATTTCACCCTGCAAAAATGGATCTTCGGCAGTTGGCGAAAAATAAATAAATAAATAAAAATACCAACCTTTGTATTTCCATTGTTAGACGTCCTATGCATCCTCGCTGATCAGTTTCTGTGGTTTGTGCGTCCTTTATTAAGCTCTGCTGGACAGAACTAATAAAGGAGGGCTAATAAAACATATGATTCGTATTTAATTTATTTTATTTTGTGGGAAAGTGGATGATCAGAATCATCAGTTTGACATCAGTTTAGATCACTAAAAGTGGAGTTCGACTTGGCGTCGATGGCATTTATTATTAAGGCACAAAACATCATTTACTGCTTTTTTAAGATTCGCCTTCACAGAAAAGGCTCCACAGGTAGATGAACACACGGAGGTGCTGCTGGTGGGTTGAAGAAAAGATATAATATAACGTTGGCTAGAGAATAATGTGGTCGACTTTACAGCACGCAGACAAAAATGTGACTCCAGTTTGGTTCAAAATCAGTTGAAAAGTGGTTGAAAGGTGGCAGCTCAGTCACCGTGAACATAAACTGGAGAACAGCAAACAGACTGATGCAGACGCGCAGACAGTCACAAATATGGAGAGAGGGGGAAACTCAGAACTGTAACAAAGACTGTAATAACAATCAGCCCTTCCTATGAGAGAAGAAGCTCAGATAGATGTGAAACATGCTGGACTGTGGAAAACAGATTTGTTTGCTTTAAGTTACACCTTTTCTCCACTCCCCAGCAGCTCCGTGGAGAACCGGTTTGTTTGAAAGTAGGTTGGTACTAGTTATTATTACTATTCTATCATTATCCAACTCTATCCTGTTTTTCTGTTCTAACATCATAATCACACCATGACAGCAAAGCTACCCAGTGCCAGGGTTACTCTCATGACAAAACTAAAAGGGCAATTGAAATACATAATCTTTCAAGTGTAAATTGAATCGGGTCAGGAAAATAAATGTTGTATAAGCAGAATTCCACACCATCACTGGGTGATCGCTATGGAGATAATGAAGGAGACAAGGAAAGACTGAGTTTTATCTTGTCTGTTGGAACATAAAGTCTGCGTGTGTGTGTTTGGGAGATAAAGAGACATTCCTTTCTGTTTATGTGTGCATTCTGTGTATGTATACATGCATTCTGTGAATGCACACATGTATGCATACATGCATTCTGTGTATGCATACGTGCATTCTGTGAATCCAGTCTCTTTATCTCCCAAACATTAGTGATCTCTTCCTCCAGTACGAGTGCTGGCACGGCCGCTGGTGCAGTCGCACTCTCACGGCTGTAATAAATCATAACGTCACTCCTGGCCGGAGCAATTCGGTTTCAGGCCCGCGTAGAGACGAAAACGCAGCCCGGGCTCCACATTAATTCAGCCAAATTGCTTTGTGTTGGAACAGATGATTGTTTTCAAGGACCAAAAGTCTAATATTCATGAACAATACACGGCTGTTATTGCCGGAGCAATATGCTGCACAGTTTAGGTTTATACTGGGAATCACGGATCACACCACCGTGGCCTCAATGGGTAGAAAATGGAAATGGGACTTTGTCTCTGGGCGGGTCACATGACTCTGGGTAAACCCTGCAGTCACTAATAACCAGTCCTCTAAATGAGCATGAGTAAGCCCACTTCCTCTCCTCATGGAGGTATAGGTGTCGTGTGGGTGTTGTGACCTTGACCAGCGTTAAAAGAAGAGGTCTACGTGCTTCCTGATTCAGAATGGTTGGTTGAGAGCGTAGGAAGTGTCGGTGTCGGACCAGGAAAGTGATCCGGGAGCCGTTTGTCCATCCACAATGACTCAGGAAGGGTTCTGTTGTCCGCACTGGGAACGGCGTGCAGGGGGAACTGGACTCCAACCTAAACATTTTGTGTAAGTCTCGTGTGGAGTGTTTTGGCCCTCTGCGCCGGCGCGAGCGGCGGGGTTCTCATGACAGCGCCTGCCAGCCGCCATTGTGGCGGTCCCCTCGCTGAGGGCCTCGCCTCAGTTCCCAGGAAGGTCGGGCCAGTCAGGTTAAGTGCTGCCACCGTCTCAATGGGCGATGCCCTGCGAGCAGAGCGGGGGCCTGTGAACGGAGCGTCTCCCAGCCCGAGTGGACGGGACTTTCCTCTGGGAATCCCAGCCCGCACAAGCGGGGTGATCAAAGCATGGAGCGTGAGCGCTGCACCGGAGCTGCTGCAGCTGAGCTGAATTACAATCTGCAGTGAATGGAGTTTCAGAAAGAACACACCGATTGTGCTGCCCTTTATCATACAAATTCTCAACAATTACTTTGAGTGCACGAATGTTTTAATTGCTTATCAAGCATCCCTCTTTTGTGACGCTGGGTCATCGTACACAGAAAGTGTTTCTCTCACACACTACCAGAGCTGTGTTACACACACGTCAGATTGGGCCTTAGTGGTACATGTGTCCCTCCTGTGTGTATTCCAAATGTATTCCATGACTCTTATTTGACTTGTCTTATTTTAAGGTCATTATGGAACAGGGACAGACAAGTTTAGTTGTAATAAGGAGAGTAATTGAAGCTTTGGAGCTGATAAATGTGTTTAAAGACAGCTACCCTTGCTATCTAAAATCAAGTTTCTAAAACACTCATTTTGGCGAGTTCACTTCCTGTCCCCGTCACACGACTTTCACCTGATCACCGCCTCAGGATGTTCACCAGGATGTTACGTCACCAGGGAGTCAGAGAGCTAAGGCCACCCATGCAGCCATGGGGGGGGTTCAGGGCTCTCAGGGTGTCTGACGCCTCCATTTTAGACTCCTGTGCAGCACAAAAGTCGACTGAAGTCAAGACGAGAGCGGAGCTCCTTCAGGCGCTTGACCGTTCGCTGGTAGGATCGATACCAGTTAAACAAGTTTCATCAACGCATCGCCAGCCCGCTGAGAAGTGAACAGACAAGCAATGATATCTGAAAGGGCAAAAGTTCAGTCAGCTGGCTCGTCGCCTTCCTCATTCCTCTGTCAGACTCACACTTGCAGTTCCAACATTCCCAGTTAGCGGAGATGAGCAAATGCGGACTAACGATTGCCGCCTGTAGGGAAGCGAGGCTGCCGCTCTTCCGTCCACACACACTCCAGTCTGAGAAAGGGAGGAAGGTCAGAGCGGAGGCGACTGATTTCATCTGACCAGAGGAGAGGGAATTGATCTGTGGGCGACACGCTCCATCTCTGGATGTGAACACCTTCACCTGGATTTATTTCATGGCACAACGGGCAGCCTATCATCCATGCGACAAATTAAGATGTTTCCTTTTACCGTCATTAGGAAGTTCAATATATTTACACATGTAAGCTGTTGCCCTGTGGTGAACACACACACACACACACACACACACACACACACACACGTGTTTCCACGTTTTCTTTAATTAAAAAGGCACCATTTCTCATAATTTCCTGTCTTAATAAATTATGTACAACTCTTCCGTCATATAAATTGATAGAATAATTCATATTACACTATATATACACACTGATGGGTACAATACAAGCCACCGTCAGCCAGAGGCTTGAAATGGCTTCCTGGTCTTTTTAGAGTCTTAAACCTGACAGTTGTGGACCTGAGCGCTGGTGGAAGCAGAAGAAAAGTAGATGTCCTGCACGTCTGACGTGTCAGCGCCCCCTACAGTTAGAGCACTGCCCTTCCCAGTGTTTCCAGTGAGGCGTGAAGGGGAAGGTTGGGGGGGGAGGCTGCGAGGGAGGAGGCGGAGGTGCTTCAGCTCGTGCTGCTCTCCACCCAGTCCTTGAAGTGCGCCACGTGTGTGTAGACGGTGTACAGGTCGGGGTCGCACTCGCCCTGGTCGTAGCCGAAGCTCACCAGCCCCAGGAGCCTCCACCGGCCTGTGTCGTGGCCCTTTGGCGAGGGCCCGCGGGGGCTGCTGGCGCTGCTGTCAGCGAGGGGGGGGCAGGACGAGGATCCCCCGGTGTCGGACGGGCAGATGTTCGACCCGTAGTCGGGCTTCTGGCTCGCGCAGAGCATGTTGTCTGTGACGCTCACCGGCACGCCGTTCCGGGCGTACTGCTGCTCGCAGGGGACGACGTGGGCGAGGTGGACCAGCCCCACCCTCGCCTTCTCCTCGGGACCCAGAGCGGAGTCGGGCACAGGAGACCAGCCCGTGACCAGCCCCCCCCGCCCTGAGCCCGTCTCCAGGTCCTCCAGGCTGTCTGAGAGGCAGAGCGGCGCCACCCTCTCCCCGACCTTCGCCTTATCCAGCAGCCTGATCACGGCCACGTCGGAGTCCAGGACGTGGGGGTCGTAGTTCTCGTGGACAACGACAGAGTCCACCTGGAGGGAGCAGGGGGAGGAGCTTAGCGCGGGCGGGGGTCCAACAGAGCGACCTGGGCGCTTACCCTCAGGTGCTGGGGGCCTTTGTCTTCCCTCCGGTCGTCCCGGAAGTGCTTCCCCACCACCACCTTGAGCCGGGCCGCGTCTACGGGATACGCCTTCCCCAGCGCCGCCACGCAGTGGGCCGCCACCACCACGCTCCTCTGGCTCACCAGCGCGCCGCTGCACACCAGCTGCCACTCGGACGCCTCGCCCCGGAGGCCCGGTCCCGCCCCCCCGCCTGTCTTCAGGGACCCGGCGTGGCCGTCTCCGCCGGTCACCTTTTTCTCCGCTCTGTTGTTAGAGCGACGGTAAATGGCCGCCAGCCAGGGCCAGTGGGAATCTGCCGGCCTCTCGGGGTCGAAGGTCGCGTGCTTCCCACAGACTAGCAGAGAGGTGAGGGGACGAGGGGAGACCGAAGCGGGAGAAGAGACAAGGCACACAAACACCTTAACGCTCGTGTTGTTTTCACACTTTCGTGCCTCCCTGAACATGCAGGCAGTTTACATTTAGGCACAAGCACAGATTTAATTCACTTTGTTTGTTGGAGTGGACACAAGTGGGATGAATCACGCGTGTTTTCTCTCCCAGGTCATCAACCGCCAACCCTGAGAGGATATTCAGTGTCTGTGTGAACTAAACATATCTGTGTGCTGAACGAGGGCGGCTAAAACGTGTTAATAAGAGAAAAATTGTGCTGCTTTTACAGCCAGGAAATCTCCCGAGATTGAACTAGTGATATTTTACCAGTGATTTATGCTGTGCTTGTTACACGCAGATGCAATTATGAGATTATGGGAGTATATAACATCCATAACAGGGTCTATAGATACTTCCTGTCCATGGATTTGAATTTAGTGCTGTTGCTAATAAATTATGCTGGCTCGCTTAACCAAGTGAGCTGAGGTTTAACTGTCTTTCTCAACATTACTCAAATATCTAAAAAAAAACGTCCCCTTAGAATGACAAATCACCAAGATAAGATGTTTGCATCTTGTAGGGGATTATAAAAAGCTTTATGATGTTTACGGAAAAAAAAGGTGAGTGTTTTCTTTTTCTTTTTTTGCAGAATATTTCATTTTTTACGGTGATTCGTGCAGGAACTGTGCAGGACGTGCGCGGTCCTCTGCTGCCCCCACCTGGTGAACAGGACACATGACGCCCGCTCCATTTGCCAGTCTTCAGGCAGGTTCTCCGGGAGCTGCCGAAGTGTTGGTAATACTGAGAGGCGCACTCGTACTCGATCTGGGTGTAAAGCTGGTGGAAACCCTGAGGCAGTGACGAGGGCACCGGGGGTCCTTTGGTGGGGCTGTCAGACTGCAGGGTTCGACCGGGCCCAGAGGAGTAAAGCTTATCCACAGGAGTCTTTCTACAGGAAAAGAAATTCATCCTCGTTCAGGACTCAGTTTATTTGTATTTAGCATGAAGAATTCACAAGAAAATACAAATATACCTGGATGGTACCCGGAGTGGAAGAACTCTTTGTATCACAAGTTCTGACACTTTGGGCTCCCTACAGGCTGCAAACACACAGTTGCTTTATAACCTTCAACAAAACGGTTTTATGACATGACATTTTATGACATTCACAGAACCTACAGTAGAAGGACAAATGAGTTTAATGAACATTAACACACCCATTGTGAAATTATAATTTAGGAGGTATGAATGAATGTAAAGGAAGCCATTATCAGCCAGCATGTCATGATATTTACTGGCTCTTTAGAATCTTTTCTCTCTCATAGTAACACAACCTCAGTGATGGAGTGGTCATTCATAGGCCCTTAAATCACTGTCAGCGTGGTTAAACTGTAATATCTGGTGGTGTGTGTGTCAGGAAGCAGCGGCGGCGGTACCTCGGACACAGGAGGGCTGTCTGCCGCTCCAGACGCCATCCGCCTGGCAGCTGCGACGGCCATCACCGCTGAGGGCGTACGAGTGGTTGCAGAAGAACTCCACCGTCTCCGGCTCCACCCCGGGTACCAGCCGCTGGTAACCGTGGTGGAGGCGCGGCAGAGGAGGGCAGCTCGTCTCTGCGGGGGGGGCAGAGGCTGAAGATGGCTGTGTCCTTTAGAGTTCTCTCTCTCTCTCTCTCTCTCTCTCTCACACACACACACACACACACACACACACACACACACACACACACTCACCTCTGAAGCTCAGGTTGGCTTCCTTCTCTCTTTCTTTGGCCTCCTCCAGCTCCTCCCTCCTCTCCTCCGCTGGGCTCTTCTCCGTCTTGTCGTCCTTCTTTGCTGATCCCCTCGCCGTGCTCTCGCCCTCCTCGCCCGCTCTGTACATGGTGTACTGCGTGACGTTGGCCCGAGCGATGACGGCTTTCCTCCCGTCTGGAGACCCTATGCTGCTGTTTGACCCCTGGCTCTCCTTCGCCTCAACCCTCACGCTGCTGTTCTCCCTCACCGCCACGTGAAACACCTCCACCGTGTTCTCCACGGCGCCGCCGGCCCCCTTCAGCTTTGTGTCGTTGGGGCCGACTTTGTCCGGCTCCCGTTTTCCGTTCACCTGCAGCTCCTTCCTCTCCTTCTCCCTCTGCCCCTTGTCTTTTGTCCCAGATATCCCAGTTGTGTCTTGGCTGCCCTGTGTGTCCTCAGGTTCTTGACGTTCCACTGTGTTGAGCTTGTTATCTGGCTCTCCCCCGTCCCCCTTCTCCTCGCTGCCTCCAGTGGTTCCCCCTGACCCTCTCTTAATCTCGTCTGGCTCTCCCTCAGACTCGGCCTTCCCTGGAAGGGTTTGTACAATATATGTGTCTCCTCTGCCGACCGCTGTTGTGTTCTCGTGCCCTGAGATTGTATCTTTCCCTGTAACACGTTCTTTTCCTCCCGTCGCGTTCTCATGACTTTTCTCTCCGGTTTGACCGATATCCTGCTTGCTGTGTGTGTCTGGTGTTCCCTCTGCGGGTTTATCTTTGTCCTTTTCTGCTTTGGTGAGTGTGTTATTCACTGTGAATCACAAAGAGACACCATTACCGAGCTGTCACTCAACCGATGGCCAAGGTTTGTGCCAAGGTCATGCTGGTTCCTGCAACCTTTAAGGCCAAATGAGCAGAGCAGTATTTGGACTGACACATTCAAAGGTTCCTGAAATAGTGTCCAACCTTTGGTGCAGACGGGAGGGATCCCGCTCCAGGTGCTGTTGGGAAGGCAGGTTCTCTGGGAGCTGCCGCTCAGCTCATAGGGCTGGTAGCAGAGGTACTGCAGGGCAATCAGGACATCGTTGGGCCCATAAACCAGGAAGTGGTCCCCGTGGGCCGGCTTGGGCGGTAAAACACACACTCTTTCAACCGGAACTGGACGGGAAGAGAACAGCGAGCTTATTGATGTAAAATCGACCCAGTTCGGAACAATCGCCCAGCGACCGCTGTCTCACCGCACTCTGGGGCTGGGGCGCTCCACGTGCCATCGCTCAGGCACACGGCGGAACGGAAGCCCCGCAACTGGAAACCGGGATCACAGCGAAACGTGACGCGTGCCCCCGAGTGATAGAAGATGCCCTCGGTGGAACCGTGCTTGGGAACCGGAGGCCTGAGGCATCCCACCACTGAGCAGAGACACAAAACGGTAACGCTTTTGTTTTAATAGCAGTTGAGTTGCTGCAGGTTTGTCACCAATGCAGCTTCCAGCCTTTGGAATCAAAGTCTGTGAGTGGCCGATGCTCAGACTGATTAATGAAGGGTTTCAACCAGCAAGAGGAATTACAGGAGGATCACAGTCAGTCTTTGACACATGGCTTGTGAACGAGAAATAAATAGATGCAATAAAGTCAGTGTGGTGAAACTGCTCAACTTTCCAGCGCAATAAAAGTGGATTTTATGAAGTAGGCAGTCAGACTTGGTAATGAAGAGAGGAGGTGGATTCTTGTGTCTCGCTGAAAAGCTGCTGCATTGTTGATGTGTCGTATCATAAACAGCACAAAGATAAGCTGTGAATGTGCAGACATCAACGCTGCGGCTCTCCTGCAGCTTCTGGACGGCACTGTGGTTTTACAGCTCGCCAGCATGCCCCTCCTGTAATCATTGTAAACAGGGTTCAGTCTTACAGCTATTCCAGGGCCTGGGAAACACTGTTGCCCAACCGAAGGGGGAAAACAACCTGGAAACAAACAGCTATTTTTTCCAGGCATGTTGAAGCAGGATGCTGGTCTTTGTTGCATTTCAAGGAAAAAACCTTCATACTCATGAGCGTTGTGTGTAGATGCAGGGGGAGGCTGCAAACACACACGGACTGAAGGGATTCACTTTATGTGATAATATTTGAAGTTTCTTTCACACTAACTGACTTTTTGGCAGGTTAAGGCTTGTATAATATGTCTTACTCATATTTCGCTTGTGTCTCCACTGCCTACATGCGTATTTGCGGTTGCCAGGAATTGATTGGAAAAGCTGTTTTAAATCTCGATGGAATTCTCCTGATTAAATAAGAGTTTAGCAATAATCACAGGAAACATTAGGGCATCAGATGCAAAGGTTCATACTGAAGCTTGGACTGTTTTTAAATGTTACTCTAGCTGTTCTCTCCTTGAATGGGGATTTATAAAGAGAACTCTTCTGTTTTCTGTGAGCGTGTGCACCCACTTGTGGCTTGTGCTACAGCCAGAAAATTGTTCCACCACTGGGTTTTATAGATGGGATCTTAGCTCTTAAAGTCACACCTCGAGAAAAAAGTAATTGGGGTTCAGGAAGTCTGCTTTTGCAGGGTCTTGAGGGAGCTGTACCAGATATAAAAACACAGGACAGGCTCACACAAGCACAAGACCCTACAAGCCGACCACAGAACGACCAAGCTGTGCCTCTCGCAGGCCGAGCTCTGAAAAACAACAGATGCCAGGTGATGCAGAGAGTTGGGGGTGGGGCTGTAGGGGCCAGAATGGCTTGGCTTGCCATTTCTATCACCGTGCTTCTTTTTCATTGCATGTTCAAGTCTTCGGAATGAGCTCATGCATCTGTCAGTAGTCGGTCTAGACAAGCTGACCGACCAAAAACAAGTTACGTGGAGGGGAGAGACAGCTGGCCTCAGCCTCTTCCAAACCACACTCATCAACCTCGTGACTGTCAGTCCAAGTCCTTTTGTGATGCATCAATGGCACAATAATCCAGTGAGGGAGGGGCTTGTTGTGACTACATGTTTTTTTTGTGTCTGAACAGAATGAGTCACCCAGAGAGTCACAGAGAGTCTCTGTGCAGCTGCCTTGAAAAGACCCTTCAACCCCCCCACAAATGACAAAATATCAGCCTCATCCCATCCCTGCTGGTTTGGAACTCACCGTGCTCACAGTTTTTGCCCGTGTAGCCCCCCAGACAGGCACAGTGGTAAGAGCGAGAGCTGTCCAGGATGCAAGTCCCATCGTGCAGGCAAGGAGACGAGCTGCAAGCTGTGGGTATAAAAGCGTTGGGCATGAGGCTCCGGACAGATGCTGGATGTGTGTTTTAGTCATGTGAGGATGGAATTTATGCAGAATGAGCTCCGGCTCTCCAACTCAAAGCTGGCGCCGCTTAGATTGTCAGCTTTCCATATCTGAATGCGAGCAGGCATTTGTGCATTTAGAAAAAGCCTGCTCACGTTAAAGAGACCTGGCTGAGCCACTAATGTCTGTGAATGTGTGCGTTTTTCTCCCTTTCCTCATCGGGCCATTAGCAGACTGGCAAAAGGTTTTGATGAAATGTGGAGGTACTGTTCACGCACCATTAGCACTTTTTGATTATACTGTGGAACTTTCAGACTTTTTGCGGTTTCTTTGTTCACTGAGGATTTTTCACAAGTGTGTGAAGGTGACAGTTGGACCAGCGTTTGGGGGCTGACCCCATAAATCTAACTGGTGGCTGAAGTCGCTTGTGTTGGACGTGCCTGAGATCTCCTGGAAGGTGGCGAAGAATCCATCAAAGTTCTTGTACCCATCGGACACGAACAGGATGTGCAGGCTGGACCCGGAGCTGTGAACCGGAGGAGGTCGGCTGTTCCCGCAGAAACGACCGATCACGCGAGCGTCGACACTGTCGCCGTCTCGGACCTCCACATAGTCGTAATGACAAGAGTGGTGGGATTCCAAGCTGAGCATCATGAACCTGTTATCAAATAAATCAAGTTAAGTACTGACTGCTAAACAAAAACAGGAGCTTCAAAGTCTTAATTTTAAAAGACATTCTAAGATTTTGTTGCAAAAGTCCAGTGAGGATACTTGGACATGTCATTAAAGAGATAAGAAGCAGACTGGAAATGATGCAAGGGTGCCTGACCTTTTGTTTTGCCAAGTTTTTGGCCGATCTAATAATTCCGACCTGCTGACCTCCATGTCCTAAATGGCTTGTAAACATGTAGGAGTCCAGAGAGATACAGAGGTGCATGGTCCATCTAATAAATAAAGTCTTGCCCCAGGTCTTTGGGAGACAAATGTGGCTTTGCTTTTGTCAGTAGTCAGCCCTGCAGGATTTATCATCATTAGTAAACGATCGCTGCTCACAGCTGCATGTCACCAAATTTAAGTCATACAAAATCATTATCACATACTCAGCTCGTTTACCATCAGCACAGCCATTAAAGGTGTTTAGTGGATTTGATTTCTTTAAAGAGGACCACAGCCAAGGAAAAGGCTGCGAGAGGAAAAGCTCCAGCATCTGCAGGAGGAGAACAGACAAACTGTCCCTCACAGAGAGTCACTTAAAGTTCAACCTCCAAAGAGCAGGAGAAGAAAGGAACCGTCAACCACCTGTGGAATAGGCAGGTCAAAGACCACGTCTTTCACAGACCAATTAGTTGAATGACCTTTTGGATGTGGCTGATCTTGGTGATCATTAAGCTTCTCTGGCTCTAATTATTCGAAATGTGTCCTCAAATCTGAGTGTGGATTAGGCTGCTCCACAAGTTCAGGCTCTGGCTGCACCAGAACATTTAAAAACAAATGCAGCAGATGATGTTATGGCAGCTCTAAGGTGAGATTTAGTGGCCTGTTGTCATCAGAGTCACAGAGATTAGTGGGGATTTAACAGAACTCCAGACATGTACGGTCTTGTACAGTAAAGTAACATTACTGAGTAGACCTTTGTGTCTGTAGAACCAATAACAACACTCAGTGTTTGAGTTGAAACACATTTTGTTTTTCCATTTTAAACCATCAGCGCATGCAAGCAGACACTGATCCAAGTTTGGACAGTTGAAGCCTGATTTTACAGAATATTTCCCAATGTAGTCATAAAACACTCATCCTGAGCCTGGGATGTTTATGAAACTGCCACATAATGATAAACAGCGCTCTCCATCTCAGCCTAATTGGCTGCAGCAGCTTGATAAATGACAAAGATCCAACAGCTCCCGAACACACTTGATATATTTTATTGTGCTGTGGACTTGAGAGGCTGTAGGTCATTTGTGTTACAAAAAATACTGAATTCTTGTTGTGTGTTGTGAGTTGTGTGAATCAGTCTCACTTAGGATGTGACAGTCAGGTGCTTTAGCAGAAACATACAGGCCTCTGTGATCACACTGGTCTTACATTGATATGGACACAAAGAGCGGACGAAGCTATTACAAGACGTTTGCAGGCTTTAAAATCCTCTCATCATTCCCTTTATAACTGACTCTGGAGTTACACAAGCTCAGCCTAATGTGATATAGAGGAATAATAGATGTTTCCAGGGAAACGAGTGATGCTGGCTGTATTTGTGAGTGTTGTAGCAACTGTGTCTCACACCAGAAACGGCAATTTCCCAAGTCCATCTCTAATCTTCAGAGGATTTTTTCAGATTGACCTCACAAACTACAAACTGTAAGAATAGAAAAGTTTGTCTGGGGCAGAAACACAAACAGTAATAGTAATATCAGCTTTATTAAGGCAAGTGTGCTTTCCAGATTTATCTTCAGTCTACGATCCAGCTGTGACACGCAGCACATCTTGCATGACTGCGTGCTGAAACCGACTGGAAAGTGCATCAGGTCAGTTAATAACTATTTCAGATGTACAACGAAGAGCTCAAAAATGTATTCTTTAGATGACGTCATCATTTTCCCTTTGACACATCAGATTCAGAGTATCTAGGGAACCTGCTACTTTGGTTTCACGACTGACTGCTGGTCTGAATTTGGGTCCTGACCTCTCACACCTCCGGGGCCTCACCTGAGCTCCACCGCGAAGGGCCGCTCCACCTGTATGGTCCACTCACATCGAGCGTTGTTGGGGTAGCTCTCCAGCACTATGTGGCCCTGCTTTCTGTGGATCACTCCTCCGCACTCTGAAACGCACACGGTCATGAGTTTTAATGCAGCAAGGACGAGGAGAATCAAGACTTTCAACACATAGATCTGCATCTTGTTCCTCCCAAGTTGATTAGGAACCACCGTGGTGATCATGGTGGATGGTACTTTCTCACCCCACCAACCAGGACTCAGGTATTTGTGGATGGTCTGAGGTAAGGGTGTTTAACAGAGTTTCCCCACTTCTGCTTTTAATTAAAAGTATGCTGGTTGTTGCCTCCTGGCAGATGATTTAAGGCATCCAAATGTTATCTATTAAATATATTAAATTTAATGAGTGTTTGTAATGGGCTTTATGGAAGCTCTCCTGAGCTCATGGCATATGTCCAGGTTCTCCCAGACGTCCATATTAACACAAGCGAAATGGCTTCTATACGGCACAAACCAAGCAAGGCAGTTGGCCCGAGTCCTAATGGACATTCACTCCATTTATTGCAAATATGTCAAACATGCTCAGCATGTGGAAATAAACGTACTCTTGCAGTCTCCACCGGTCCAGCCAGGCCGACACTCTGAGCAGTATTTACCACTGACGAAGAAGTTGTCCCTGGGCTGCCAGGTGCCGTTGTTGCAGCGCTTGCAGTTCTCAAATATGCTGCAACCTGAAAGAAGAGTAGAGTAAGAGCGGAGACCGCAAAGTGAAGGACTGATATCACCTGCAGACCCCTGCCAGGGTTTCAATTACACCGGCTCTTATAAATTCAAATGTGGAGAGAAGTGAAAGAAAGAACCTCCACTGCTGAGGCTGCAGCTCTGCATCGTTCACGTGGACATTTACGACTCTCCACATCACATTTAGTTTTTATCATGTCCAGGTTACAGCTGCTTTCCCCCGTAAAGTAAAAAAAAATGAGTGTTTTCGTGCTGTGAAGGTGATGATGGCATGTAGGACAATAACAGCAAGAATGCAAAGTTTCACTGCATTCATACATGCAGACAGCAACTTGTTATTAGGTTGTCAGGTACACACACACACACACACACACACACACACACACACACACACACACACACACACCCCTGCACACTCATACTCATTCCATTCACCAACCTCCATACAGACCCCCATCAACCCACATGAAGGCCTGCAGGTGCGTCACCTGGATGGATGATGCAGGGGTCGCATTCGTTGATGGCGTTGCGGCAGCAGGGGACGGCGTAGCCCACCGGCGTGCCCTGCAGGGGACACTTGCAGCGGATGACGTCGTACTCGCAGCAGCCTCTGCACATCACGTTCCACTCGGGGCCGGGGCAGTGGTTGTACTGGTACCTGTAGTCTGGAAAAACACGACAGCATCAGGGGATCAGCCAATAGGGAGCGTTTGTTTATGGGATCTCCATTTGAATTCAGGGGGAAAATGAGGCAAACTTAGCAAAATATGACAAAGTGGGAGCAGATGTGGGCTTGCTTAGCTAGACTCTGAAGGGGACTGGGGCTTATCTGAGCCATTGTTGCCACGTAGGGGCTCTGTTTTATCCACCATAAATCACTCGTTTATATTCAAACGCAAAAAAAATCAACTGCTAACAGCTGGTTTGAAGATGCTTTACGTACAAAATGAACTCTTGACTCAAGTATGGAACCTTTAAGCCACGCGGCCTGAAATTATATAACAGTGGACCCAAAAGCTGAATCATGCAAGTGGAAATTCCTCTGTGGCAGATGTGGCTGGAGGAACAATGACTCGCTGCACTTTGAATTTGGCACGATGGCGTTGCAGCTCACTGAGACTGCTGCTGTTCATTCCTGAATAATCTGATCACAGTTGATCAGCTCCACCCTTAAGCTACACGATTCCTCCAAAAACATCTTAAGTGCAAAGCCAGGTCAAAAGCAAAGTTTGGTCCTTGTTGCTGCTCAGACTGGTCCGTGATTCTTTAGTGACCCTTTTATGCTCCTTGGCTGGGTTTGTGTATTCACCTGCTTTCTCCTTTAACTAATAATCTTCATCCAAGATCCTGGGGAGCCGAACCTGCCTCAAAACAGACAGAAGTGCTGATAGTTTTGAAGGAATCTATCTTATCTGTGGTTTTCTGTTGTTCAAATCACAAATGTGGAATGTGCGTTTGGTGTAGTGTGCTTACGTCCTCCTTTATTCTGGTAAAATATAAAAGTGTGTTCACTTGTTCTAACACGGTCCTCTCTTGCACGTCCATTCGTTGGCCGCTGTGGTTAATATTGAAGTGGTTTTTCCCCAGCCGTTCCTCTTCTCTGTCAGAAACCTTGAACCCACACAACCCAAAATGGAGCTGAAGAAAGCGCTGGCAGCTGTGTTGTTAGTCCCGGCCCACTTGACTGGGAGCTGCTGACCTTGAGCAGGTCAGGCATGATACCGAGGCCGCAGCTTCAAATGTGGTGAAAGGCTCCACGCTGACAGATTTGTGAGCGTTTGATCGTGAATGGCCGCCATTAGCCGCGCCTTCCACGCCAAGGTGGCCTCTCAGGACAGCTTCCTGATTTCTAGTTGGGTTTTGTGAAGAAGGACCGACTGAGAGACTGTGAAAACTGATTTATGGAGCAAAACACGAAGGGGCTCAAACGACTCTACGTGCCGGCCTGGAAATGTGATTACGCAGGTCACGGCTGTCCGTCCGCTCTGTGGTCAGACAGATGACATCCTGTGGCTGCACACATCCTCCAGAGGGTGGAAGGGGAGATTGGGCCTTCGTTTATATACCCGATCGTGGAAGCCCGCGGTCTCACTTCAATCAGTGGAAGAGCAGGTTGGATAGGATTAGTGTCCAGATTTACACGGTCTGAGTCCTTGAGGTAAATAAACACAACGGGTGTTGTTCGACCTCCAGTCTTATCGGGGATACAAGAATGTGTTCCCTTAATTGTTCTCCTTTAATGAACTGATTTACAACTGTGAACACGGCTTTACGCTCTTTTGCTCCGGCTGCTGTCACCGCCGCCTGGCTAGACTTTTACTTATCTCGCCTATAAAGTCAGCTGTCTCGTAAAAACACATCCGTGGGGCTTCCGGGTCAACACCTGCAGGTAGCTCACGGGGCGGACAGTAACAGTTTCATACGCATTTTTATGGACTTTTCGACCAGATGCAGACACACATGGGCGGGCTGCAGCTCCAGCTCGACAAGCAAATGACTGTTTTAGTGGAATTACACGGCCCGACGTGCACATCAGAGCATTAAAGGTGAAATCTACAATTCATATTAGAAACACTGGCATTAAAAATGCATTTGAACACGTGAGGACAATGAAATAAAAATGGAAATGGCAGACAGAATTTCCAGCAGTCAGGCGCGCCACAGGCTCACGATCCACCGCTCAACTGTGACCTGGAGGGCTGAGGCCAACCCCGGGAAGACCACTGAAGATATGGAAACACATAACTTTAATAACGGCTTTGAACTTGAGATTATTTTGCTTAAATGAACCACTGATGAAAAACTGAGAGGGGCTGGTTTTTCACTTTGCCGAAGCCCCTTTTGCACTCCACTCAGAACAAAACAAAGCTCAGCCTTTTCTCTTGGTGTTTTTCCATCGGCATCCCGCTTGACCTCAGCTGAGCGAGGTCTCCTGGGTCCCAGAAGGCTTGTATCATCAAAGCTGTGTTTAAATACTCTGGGCCTGTCACAGATTTACAGCAGCTAAGCGTAATTATCTCTATTCTATTCTCACTGTGTACACGTACACATCACTGTATTTGCAGGATTGTAGGTTTTTAGTCCCAGAACACTGACAGGTAAATTTGACCCACGTGATCGAGGTGGTGTTGGGATCCCTGACACCAGTGGTTTTCTTTTTTTTAAAGAAGAGAGAAGTGTTCATATTTATGATGTGTTGTAGTTTGTGTGGTGAAACTCCACTGATTTAAGTTGCGAAGAGCTCTCTAGATGAGATTGAAACTAGACTTGCTTAACCAGAAGGAGAGCAGCTGAATGAAATGTGTTTATAGAAATTTATGAACCAAAGTGAATCACTGTCACTTCCACTCAGGACTCAGGAGAGTTTGCTCTCATCTGACTTTGTCAGTTCACTTCAACTACAGCAACTTTTTTTTTTTTTAATTTACAGTAAATTTTTCGTCCAGTTTCCTGGTAGCATAATGAGATGAAAAATGAATCCAGGTCAAAGTCCTCTTTAGAGACACCGACAGGCTAAAACAAATACACTTCATCCCCTGCTGAATAAATACTTTCCTCCTGACAAAATGCTGCTCCTTTCTTGCCGATGGATCATGGAAAAAAAAGAGCTGTTTTACAGCAGCTGGGAGAGCGTGTAGCGCATGTACATGTGCAAGGATCATTCCTTTTGCCTGCTGCCCACAGCAGCTGTCTGGTATTTTAAGGCCGGCATGATTTTTTTTTTTTTTTTTGCTGTCATGGAACAAGGAAACTCCCGGGAGGGCGAAATAAATACAGTTTCATCCAAAAGCATCGTCTGTGGTCGTCCTGTTGATTCTTTCAAACACGCTTCCGTCTGCGAAGAAAACCGCGAGCCCATCGAGGGTCCACTGGCGCTGCGGCTCGCGCACACACACACACACACACACACACACACACACACCGACTTGCAAGGTCGTCTCGGAATCTGAGATGTGCACATTTGTTTTCAGCATTTAACTTGGAACGAGCTCCGATATGACTTGTTCCCAGACGCTCCATCACAAGCCGCGTTTTTTCCTTCGCCGTTTTTCGGCCCCTCCGTGCGGTCTGGCCTTGTTCTTTGTTTCTGACAGCGCACAGCCGAGCGACCTTTCCCGGCGTCCCTGTGGACGAGTTCAGTAAACTACAAGGAAAGCGCGTTAAAAACAGGATGTCTACGTCTACAAACACAGACAGCGCGCGTCTGAATAATGGGTCGACCGTTCCGATTCGCCCGTGCGTGGAGTGTTTGACTCTATAGGCGCCGTCACTCTCAATCGCCAACATAAGTGGGTGATACAACCAGAGGTAACTCAGGCAGCTGCTCCCCACCCTGCCCCGTTCCACACTACCACGTTACAAATATTCTAAGTGTGATTTCACTGCCTGGGGGCAGCGGTTTGGTTGGGAGCCTTGGAGATGGCGTGCGGTACACACATGACAACAGCGAAGGCTGTTGCATCAAACATGAGTCATGCTGCTGCAGAAATGCAAGCGGCCACACTACCACCAAACAGCAGCGATGAAGACTTTAAGAAACCCACAGCAACTGTATTGGGGCTCCAAAGAGAGGAAAACACATCTGCTACTTGCTTGGGAACAACATATAAAGATCTTGCTTTCGCCACAGAGTGAAGAATAACAGTGATGAGGGAGCAGGAGCGCGAGCCCTCATTATCAATAACAAACCCACACATGGCTCCTGACGATTTCAAAACAAGGTTGCGCAAGTTTGTCTGCGGCGGAGGCTGAGTTTTCCATCAGCGTGTCTTTTACAGGCTTTGTCGAGCGAAGAAGGGATGGAGAGAGCGCTGACTCAGGCTTCAGGAGAACAAAGACGTGAACATAAATCAGGGACGCGCAGAGCAGAGCGGGGGGAGCGTCTTACCGTACGGCCAGGATGTCCCACGGGGCGCCGAGACGAGGATGAAGAGGCAGAAGATGAAGAGCCGGTTCTTCTTTCCTGAGCAGAAGGTGTGGGCTGACAGGAGCATGTGGGCGCCGCCGAGGGCTCGTCCCAGCAGCAGACCCTGTCCTGGAGGCAGCATGCTGCAGTCTGGATCTCTGTTTACTTTCTGAACTCAGCTGACATCACCTTCTTTAGGCCCTTCAGTGCTTCCCTCCCCCTCCCTCCATTTTTCTCTCTCCCTCTCCCTCTCTCTCTTTCTCCTCCAGTCTCACTTTCTTTCCTCCACTTCTCTTTGGCTTCAGGTTACATCCCAGCCTCAGTTAAGGACTTTAGCTTGCAGCCGTCTCCCAGACGCTCCCCAAAGTCTGCAGCGGACATCCCTGCTGGTGAATGATTGCAGGGCCGATGGTTCAATGTTTTAGTCATTATACTGCCACACACACACACACACACACACACACACACACACACACACACACACACACACACACACACACACACAGACACATGCACACACACACAGAAAGAGAGAGAAAAATGTACTTCTGCAGGCCTTTACTTTGAAAGTCCAGCCCTAACCCTAACCCCACCTTAAATTTACTCCTCACCTTTAAACTCCAGCACATACATTTTAATGACTTCAGCTCTCTAAGTCAGGACCCCATAAATGCTCAAGTTGCCCAGAGCCTTTCACAGAAAGCCCGATGAGGACATAGCGTCGACCTCCATTCGCTGGGACCTGCCCAGTCAGGACCCCAACACTTCCAGTCTGACCAGACCACAGACCCTCAGTCAACCCGGCTCTCAGAAGTTCTGCTGTGCCATCTTGATCTTGATCCGTCGTCCTTATAGGAACTAGGGACGCGCTACCTCTGAGCTCACTGCTCTGCTTTTTGTCACAATGCTCCAAACTAACCTGACGGCCCCCGGCTCACATATGGACTGTATGGACAGGAACTTGGCAACAACCTTTTACCATTGTTGGGTTTTTTTCCTTTAATGGGTTCTGAGTTTATTTCTGCTGCATTCAGCACAGGAAGTAATTGACTTGTTGTTTTATGCTGACTCGGATCAAAAAGCTAACAAGGAGCACACGTGAAAAGAGGAGAATCGAATATCTGTAGATGTGTTCTGACACAGCGGGATGGAGATTATACAAGGAGCAGATGAGCGTTCCAGTCCCACACCAACCTGCCCCCCCCACCCCCAAAACAAACAACAAAGGCTTTGGGAATACATTTGATAAATTAGCACTTAAATGCAGTACTAAGAGGCCTGAGAAAGGGACCATCAAATAACAAAAGTGGAAAGGAAAATTCCGGCTGCTCTGTCCATCCACCTTTCACCACCTTTCCGCTGTTTGTCCGGATGCCTCGTGGTTTATTATGAGAAACCCGAGGCTACAGGTTAGTGCCGATGCTGGTTTAGGAGTTTCCACAGCTGCAGCCTCTCGGAATACAAAACGTTTTCCTACTGTGTTACCCTGAAAGCCTTCACAGCGTGTTCAGCATCCGTGCTTAGCAGGACAAAAGTGAAAGATATCAATCTAATTTGGGGCGGCTGCAATATAAATGGGAATTATACCGTAGGTCGTGAACTCTTAGTTTACGCAGCCTCATCAGTTTGAGGAGTTAATGAGATGAGAGCTAAGATTTAGCAGAGCGCTGCAGCACACAGGTGGGAATTCCATGCTGTAAATGGCATCAACGGTGCAGGATAGACAAAACTGAGGCTTCATCTTTGAGCAAAGTCTGAAATTTGAAGTCCAAAAGCAATGCAAGATGTTAAGAGGCCGCAGCTTTCTCTGGAGGAAAATGAAGAAAGAAAGTCTTGCTGATGGATGTTTATAAAGATGGATATTCCATAATCACTGTTGCACGTATGATTTCTTTTTTTTTGCCAGAGTAATGAGTCCAAAAGTTCCTGGGACTGCACTGAAACCTCATTCCCAAATACACAATGAACGCTGTGTGTTGTATTAAGGGGCACAACAAGTGACCTGAGAGCCATTACACTTAATGGATTCCACCGTTGACTCCTGGTTGGCTGCGGAGGCTTTTCCAGAGGCTGTTTGTCGAAGGGATCCCAGTCCGGACACGTCTGCCTTGCTCATCCTCAATGATGTCAACTTGTTTTTGTTGTGTGCGAGGAGCCAGAGGTCACGCGGGGTCAAAGGAAAGGGAGCTCCCAGGTGGAGCCGCGGCGCTTTAATATGGAAGGACTGGATCAAGGCTTGTCCCCGTTTCTATGGTGGCGCGGCCGACACAAACACAGTCGCCTTATTTTCCCGGCAGCTCGCCCGCCTCGCTGTGTGGAAACTGTGGCGGCTTTGCAGGTAAGACAAACGCCTGCAGCTGCGCTTTATCAAGGCCAGCGCCAACTGTTGCCAGGAGCGCAGCGCCATGACGGGCTGCAATTCAGCAACTTAATAGCGCAGCATAACCTCAAAGTGTTCCCCCAAGTAGGCGCTCATTTACAGTATGTGCGGCTCTGGGGAGGACAGGCCACTTACACAGGCTTTATGAACTCTTTCAAGTCACGTTGTTCCTGAATAATTATCTGTTTTAAAGAGAGAGGAGAGGAGGCTGTCACGCTTACATCATGTTTCCATGGTTATATGTGCGGTTAAAGAGGGGGAGGGGACAATATGGAAACGCTTAATGTTAATATGATGCTCATATCAGACCAGCTCAGCAGGTAAGAGGATATTTAACGTACAATGGAGTATTTTCTGGCTCTTTTTTATGCGGGCCAGGCTTCAACGTAATCATCGATCCTCATTTTCGTGTTTCATGCATGGACATGCTTGATTAATCTGCATTACGACTCGCATTTCACATTAATATTGCTGCTGATGCCAGACCAAGTGCCTGAAATGAATATTACAGTGGTGCAACAAAGTGTTTAATGCCTTCCTGATTTATTTATTTTTTTGCATGTTTGTCACGCTTTAATGTTTCACATCATCAAATTTAAATATTAGACAATAATAGCACGAGTAAACACAAAAGGCAGTTTTGGCACGAAGGAAAGTTGCATGTCTGCAGACACACCAGGGCCTGATTACTGCCACACCTGTTCTCCATCAAGAAAACACTTAAATAGGACCAGCTGACAAAGTGAAGCAGATTAAAAGACATCATGTTGCTGTCACTCTGACGCTGTTTCTAAAGTTTTTGGACTGTGTTCATGATTCCACCATCAGACAGAGGCTTGGTCTGCACTGCTGAGGAACAAGAACATAAAGACTCATCTTAGTTTAGCCAGAAAACATCTTGATGATCCCCAGTTCTTTTGGGACCAAACTCTGTGTGTTCCATTACATCTGGTGTAAAAGTAACACAGTGTCTCAACAGGAACAACACACCAAGAGGACAACACGGGGTCGTGTGAGGGTCTGGCGCTGCTTTGCTGCTCCAGGACCTGGAAGACTCGCTGAGGTAAATGGAACCATGAATTCTGCCGTCTACCGAAAAATCCTGTGGGAGAACATCCGGCCTTCTGTTGGTGACCCGAGGCTGAGGAGCCCCGGGGCGCTTAAGCGATCCAAAACACATCAGCAACTCCACCTCTGAATGACTTCAGATGAACTCAGTGAAGAATTTGGAGAGTCAGACCTGAACCTCAGAACACTGGAGCATGACCTTAAAAAGGCAATTCTGAAACATTCAAGTGACAAACGTGCAAAAAAAAGAATGCATCAGGAAGTGTGTGGAAACTTTTTCATTCCCTTGTATGTTCAAGAAAATGCCTCCCAGCCTGAGCACCCACCCCGAGCCTGAATCATCTCAGTCTCTCAGCTGGATCGAAGGCATTTACACGTTTTTTTTTTTTCCCCCTCTGAGCCCCTGAACGTGTCCTCGTCGGCCTCCGCCCGACCCAGCTATGCGGTGGCGTGTGCCCCCGCCGCGGTTGACAAACACTTGGGATTTCACATCACATCCCGTTAATCCTCCTGCAAATCGACCCATCTGCAGGAGAGTGCGGGAGCAGGGAACCACATTAAAGCGGAGACGGCTCCAGCGCCAACGCAGCGGAGGAGATACCAGAACACGCGTGTATCCAGGGGTGACCTCGTCCGTGTTGTTATCCCGCAGGCACAAACCGCTCCAACGCCCCCGGGTTCTGTGGTCGAGTCAGCTGCAGCGTGAAACTGCTGACGACCTGTGAACGGCAACTTTGAAGTGAAACGAGGGGTTTTCCACGATGACGCATCGGGTTTTATCACGAAGGAGCGCCGAACGGACGAGAAAACAAGCAGAAATATGCAACCGCCCAAAGTTGTTGGGATGTCGATGAGCTCACTAAGGTTCAGCTCCTATTTTCGTTGGTCGGGTTCTGGATATTTTGCAGCTGAGCACAACAACGGCCTCCCTGAAAGTGGACTCGTCTCCAAGGTCTTTTTGTCCCTCCGCCGGAGTCAAACGGGGTCGGACGAAAACGCAGACACAGAACTTGAAAATTCAATAAACTGAAAAAGGCTTGGAAGGATAACTGGGGCACTGAGTTGTGTTTTTTTTTTTTTTTTTTTTTTTAAGATAATGAGCAAATTCACTTGGAAAAGGGAGAAAAAAACCTGTCACTCTTGTAATGGAAAGATCAGAAGGACACAGGAGGGGGAAGTACGATATGCTGGAGGAATGAGGAGACTTTCCATCTGTTCCCAGTTCCAGCAGAACCTCGGTGTTCTATCGGGTAGAACCTTCTGCTCAGCCCCGATCCGTGTTTATCACAATGCAGCCCTGGTTGCGACACCGACATCAGGGATTTGCCTGTCTCTGGTTTGTTTTGAAGCGCCATGGCGACCGAGTTTCTGTTTGAGTCTCTTTTGTGTCTTCAGTGGAACTCCAAAGCTGTGCCCCTGCCGTGGAAACAAGCTGGTCAGTGGAGATGAAAATAAATGGGGAGGTGGAGGAAATTAAAAAAAAAAAAGAAAAGTTGATGTAATTGAGGTCAGTGTGAGAGAACAGAACTGGAACCAAAGAGTCGCTTTCAAGTGGAAAACGGCTTCCCAGAGCTCATTAACAGAATGGCAACATTTTATAGCACTTTAGCTGCAGCCTCCATCTGCTGCTTCCACACTTCCTCCTGTCTGAGCCCCCCCACACTTGCTATTTCTGTCCAACCTGAATCAGGGCTCCAGCCGTCCCAGCGTGTCCTCGGTGACACCAGTGTGCGACCAATGCTACATTATTGATCAGCTGGCTTTCACGAGACTTGACGTGAGATCTGAACACGGCACTTATTGATGTCTGATCTGTCGTATGTACTATCACCTCGTTATGTTATAATAATAAGAAGCATCCCCTTCCACTAAAACAATGGCTTGTGTGATCATTTCATGAGTATAGATTCCAAAACTAGAGTTTTCTATTTCTATTCAAAGCACCAAAACCTCACAGCCGCACCTTCCTCTGTTCTCTGAGGAATCTGGAATGCTCTGATGTTTTTGGGCTATGAACTGCAGCTTTGGTTATTATATGTTTTCCATTTTATATTTATTCAGATTTAAGCTCAAGCTAAACACAGCGCCCTCTTGCGGTTGAATACGGTAATAGGTGCGTAGGTTACAAAGGTCGAGACATTGTTGATTTAAAAATGTCCACAGAAGATTGTTTATGACCCTCTTCAGGTGTCAACATCCCGACTGTGACAAAGGTAGATTAATAGGTTAAAAGATCAGAAAGCCGTGTCTGGGAAGACGCTTTGTGTTTTATATCAGAGGGATAAGTTTTGAAGTCAAAGACTCTTAGATGCAATAAACAAGAGAAAGATCAAGAGTCTTTGTGTAAGTGTTTGACAGCAAGAGCTATTGAGCAACCAGAGCATCCCTAAATAAAACCAAGAGGATTGAAATGACTTTGAACATCCGAACACGTCCTGAAATATTGAAACTCACTGCCACCGTCGAGGTCGTTGGCTCAACACTTGTAAAAATTTAGTTTCACCGCCTCATCGCTTCATTTCATCAGCATTTTGTCCCCCCTCCCCACCGTTCTGAACTTGCCACAGTGCAAGTCACGCCGTCTGCGAGGCTCCTCCGGCTGATTAGAATATCAAAGATGTGATCGGATCAGAAACAGAACTTTAAAAGGAGCCATGTTGCCCAGAAATCAGCTGATGCAGTTGTCAGAAATCTCCAGCCCCCGATGCATCCTCCTGATAACCGAGGATGTGTTTTTGTCACTGATAAATACGCCCTTACAGAAGCCTTACATCATGCATTACTCATGCTGCCCCCCCGTCTGTAGACGGAGACAGCAGCCACCACAGGGCGCAGCGGTGACTGCGCTGGTGACGCATCAGCACGTCCGCTACTCCAGCGTGTGGGAATGCGTGATTTAGCCATGACACCTCTATGAAGGAGACCGCTTCAGGTGTCACCAGCCAGGGCCTGCAGCCCCAGATGTGAAGATTTAATACCGGGGGGGGGGGTGTTGTCATGGGAGGATGAGAAGAGGCCTTTTTCTTTATACCTGGGGTACCCCCCACTCCCTCTAGAGGGAGCCAGAGGCTACCAATAAGGGAGAATTTATCCGGGCGACTGGAGATGAATGGAGAAGAACCTGTGAGGATGATGGAGCTATAGGCGATCCGTCAGTGGTCATTGTTTGTCTCTCTGCGGGGAAGCACGGAAAAATAAGATCCTCACACCTCAAGAAATCACTTTTCACGTTTTCCTATAAAGGGCACGGCATCATTCCCGCTCGCCCATCTGTTATGGAACCTATCGATTTACCGCTCATGGGGGGCCAAGTGGAATTAAAATGTCCGATGCGAGGATCTCAGTGGGACGGAACTGTTAACTACAACGCGCTGGACAGGAAGTGGGAGCAATAACTAATCACAGCAATCTGGTTTTACCATTTTTTTGTCAATGCCCACAGCTGGGCGAGGCCCGAGCGTTTGATCAATTCCCCTCATCCCCTTCTTTTAACAGTAACGAGCCATCGCCACAGCGTTAAATTATTCAACTGGGCCTGCTTTGTTGCTAATAGCAGTGATCATTCTTGCTTAAACGGCATGATTTATGTGCTGACAGGCCGCAGTGATACAGGCCGGCCCCGCGGGACACAAACACATCAGTGGTGAGCGGCTACATGCCACATTAAAGATCCCAGGCAGGATTTAAGCATTTAACTTAAATATACTACGCACCCAGGCACACGGGAAAGACCTGTTTCACGAGGCTGCAGCTCTACAGCTAATTTCCAATGAAATAAAATCAATTCCAAATGAGGGGGAGGGGGGCGGTGATCCCCTCTGTGGCTTCAAATCTTTCTAAAATACTGACTTTACTCAGAAAGAAAAGCTTCACTCAGCAGAGCAGATTGCTGTTGTTTGTTTCCTTATTGTATTTGCAACCATTTCCTGGAATCCTCCTTGTTTGTTTACCCCTCCCCCAGGAAGGTCAGCAGGACGGGGGGGGTTCTTGGTCCTCTTGGTCGCTTCCGACCCCCCCAACGCTGTTGTTATGAGCCAGGTAGGGAAAGAAGAGGGAGTGCGACTGTGAGGAGGGGGTTTGAGGAGGTGACAAACAAAAGGGGACCTTCAGAAGGTGAAAGTGCTGTGAAGGGCGGCGGGCTGCTCTGATGTGCGGCGGATGCAGCCCGGGCTACCGGCGCCTGAAATATTCCCTTTTCACTCCCCGACCATTGTCCAGTGAGCCGAGCTCTGAAACGCAAGACCAGAAATAAAAGCTCAAGGAAAAACAGGAGTGCGCTGCTACTGCCAGCTCCCCTCCGCTGACAGCTGCTGACGCAGTGGCGCGTCCCATATGGTGAAGGGGGCGATATGACGGCTGCACACGCCGATGTTTATGCGAGGCGCTTTAACGAACGAGCCCGTCTCCGTATGTGTGTCTGGAATGAAGCAGTTGCTCTCTGAAGGATTCTGCTACATATTTAAAAGGATCCATTTTCATTCATTAGTGTCGACTAAACGCCCAAACATGTTGATATGAGCTGATCACTCCGTATGAGATGATTATTAACACTGACAGACCACCTGCCCCCCCCCCCACGAGCTGGTGGGTCACATGGTGTACGTACAGAAGGGACAGAGGCCTCGTCAGGTAGTGGTGGCAAGGGGGGGGGGATTCACCCCATTAACGACTCCTTAATGAGGTGAATCTACTGGGCCTGAGAGGCCACCATCCCCTGACCGCAGCCCCCCCCCCCGACCAGATGGAGAAGAGCACGCCGCATCAATCACCACCCCCCCACACCCCTCAAGTGATCCACCTCCTGGTGCCCCATGGCCAAACAGCAGGGTACGGTCGGAGGGACAATCTGGTTAATGACAGAGGGGGGGCGGCGGTGTGTGTGGTGGGGGGGGGGGGGTTTGGTGGCTGTGCACGATGACCTCGTGTGTGAGGCAGCAGCTCCGGATGATTCAGCAGAGGCTGCTCGCGTCTCACGGGCTGTCTCCGAGGGAGGCGGCCGCCCTCTGTAAAGACTGCACCATGGCGGGGGGGGGGGCGACCTCTGAGGTCGAAGGCGCGCATCGCCGACGCCAGGCCGCACGTGCGTCTGCAGCCGGGAGCTGATGACGCCACCTTCTGGTCAAGGGACACGCCCCCTCTGTCTCTCTGCTCGTCGTCGTGGAGCCTTCAGGCGGGCTGAGGCGGCCCCACCGGAGCCCCCCCAGCCGAGGAGCCCCCCCAGCAGAGGAGCGCTCGCGGGGGGGCTGCAGCACGGGTGGCGTCTCACTTCCTGGACTCAAGGCTGGTACTGAGAGAGCCACCGGCATGTGTACCTGTCACAAAATGGAGGGGGGGGGTATCAAATGTTCCATAAAAAGAGAGACAGAAGCCCTCGGTCCTGCTGCCCCCCCCCCCGCACCAGTACAACCCGCGCACGCTGAAATAACCAGAGCTCTCAGCGCTAATGGACGTCCTGCACATCCATTATTCAGTCCAGGAAGCGGAGAGAGCGCCGGAGAGCGCCCAGGGACCCGCGAGCGCTCGCTGGGGGAGAACCACCCTCAGACAGAAGCCCGAGACCGGACGGAGGGATGGACGCTGCCCCCCCACCCCCCACCCCTCCACGGCCCTCCGGGGATACACGAGGGAGTCAGAGGGAGGAATGTGGCAGGAGGGGGGGGGGGGTCTGACCTGTAGATAACACATGGCAACAAGCAGATAGGGCTGATATGGGAACATGTCCACACTCGTGCTCGGGGGAAAGTGACACCAGGAGCCGGGCCGGCGGACACAGAATCCCAGCTATGCGCTTAAGCCCTCCCCACTTCCTCCGTCTAGACTCTTGGAGTGTTGCGGTTGTGCTCATCTTTAAAGGGAAATCTGTGGGAGGGGGCAGCTGAGGTGATGCAGGGGTCCCGGACCTCAGGAGCGAGGCCAAATATACAGTAATGACCACATCCGATGCTACGTGGAATAGCTCTTTCCAAGCTGAGAGGTCGGCTCTGCTCCTAATCCTCTTTGCACCAGAAGGATTTTCCTTTTTTAAAATCCCAACTTTTGTTCTTCCGTCAGGGTGTTGGAGGACACGCAGACACACACGGAGGGTTTCTTGTCTCTGAAAGCTCCTCAGGTTGGGCACATCAGCAAATGAACAAATGACCCCCAAAGACGGCCCGAGAAAAGGACCAAGAGCGAAGGCGCCATGAGTGTCAGCATCTGACCTCTGGTGACGAGGAGGCATCTAGCGCCTGATGCCGTGAGCGTGTGAGAGGATATCCCCGTGTGCTACGCCTGCGCCGCCGCGTGCGCTGTAATACATCAGCGATAAGAGTCGGGGCTCCGGGCATTTCAATCATACATCAGTGGACCTCTAGTTTACAGGGTGTAATTGAGTATTCTTGTCTGTGGCTGTCTTTTGAACTCCAGCAATTTAGCATGCCGGCGCGATGCCGTAAAAATGGCCCAATTAATTTGATTAGGAAAAGGAGAGAGCGAGAAAAGCGGAGCTGAATGGAGAAAGGAGTGTGGGAGAATGCAAATGAGGCGTGAGTTAATGAGGGAGATGTGTATGAATGAGTTTGCGAGCGTGCTTGTTACATTCGGTTTAACAAACGCATTGGACAAGAATGAATCAGGCGGCTGACTCCTGCTGCCCCGGGTGTTCACGGGAAACGATCAAATGTTCAACATCAGCGGCTCAAATTGGGTTCTTTGGGAATGCGAGTGCGAGGCTGGGTGGTTTCTGGTGGAAAGAAAGAGGAATCTCTCAGAAAGTAATGGAGGATGTGCGTCAGTCACCTGAGAATGTGAAGTTTGAAGCGCTGAGAAGGGCTCCGTGGGTCTCTGTTTCCATGAATTATTGAGTTCTGGGTCACCGTTTGTCTCTGTCGGTGGAGTTTAGACACCAGCGGGCCTTTAGAACCCGGATCAAGTCTTTCAGAAGGTGTCATCCAAGTTCACCAGAACTTCTGTGGTCACATAGTTTAACACTGTCACATGTTTGTTGCTCCACAGCCCAAACACACTTGAATAACGAAGTTAAGCACATCATCGCAATGTGATGGCGGCTAAAATTAGGAACAGCATGAAATAGATAGCGGGACCCTCGGCCATCTTTGAATAAAAGGCCTTTATTTCGGGGCATTTCCCTCCTCCTCGGCTGACTGCAGGAACATTCCAGCCCCGCTGTGTAAACAGCCGCGTCGCGTCTTTAAATTCGGAACAGAATCTGAAAAAAAAAAAAAAAAAAAAAGAACAACATTCCCGGAGTGATGATGTCATGTTGACGTGAGCCACGTCGGAGTGGTGAAAAGTTCAAGGTGACCATGCGCGGCACGCCGCTGATCGGCGCGCGTTCCGCACATTTGCGCGTCCCGTGGCGCAGCGGGGGTTCGTTGAGAGGGTCCCTCCGTCCCCGCGTCGACACCGCGGCGTTTGCGCAGCCGCTCCACGACGCCGCGCACGGAGGTGCACTTGCTCCGCTCTCCGCTGCTCTCTCAGCCCTCCTTCCCAGATCCGCCCACCATCTCGGGACCGGAGTCACGTGTCTCTCCGCCGAGCGCGTCTCTGCGAGGCTGACAGCGCCACAACTCAGCGAGCGCCCGGCGGAGCGGAGCGGCGAGGAGCGGCGCGGCGCAAGGGCTCGGGAGCGGGCTCCGAGGTCGTCCGGTCCCCCTGAAATGCCGCGTGTGTTCCCCGCGGGGCACGTGTACGGCCGGGGGAGCGAGGAGGACGGGGGATGAGGCTGTGGCTGCTTCGCGGACCTGCTCGCCTGGGGGATCTCTGTGGTCTGCGCGGCTCGCGGGGCGTACGGAACACCGGGATCCAGCTCGGCTGGGGAGAATCGGTGTAGTTAGACCTGCCAGGGCTGCAGAGGGACAAGAAGGCTGGCCTCGCCATGAGGGTTATTTCTGCAAACTTGCTCGCGGCTCTCTTCCTGTGCGCCCTCGCAAGCGTGTTCTACGTGTGGAGCGCGCTGGAGAGCCGTTTGGAGCGACACAAGCGGGGGTTCTCGGCGCAGGGCGAAGGGTTTTTTCACCCAGGGCTCTCTGCGGACCTCTCCTCGAAAACTTTCCGGGCTCTGCTGGCTGTCCCGCTGGCACAGAGAGCGCGTCTGGGGGGCAGACCCGACGCTCGGAACCTCACCGGGCGAGTTGATCCAGTGAGGAGTGGAGATGTGAGCGGGGATAAGGGGAGGTCAGCGGGTCGGCAGGGCCCCGTCAGGTTAGGGTCCCCGCTGGAGGACGGAATATTTTGGAGTCAGTGGCTGGAGGATCTCTTTTCTGTGGGTTTCAAGGAAGAACACGCCCGGGAATGGCAAGAGAGAGCCAGGACATCCCGGATCGTGGACCTGGAGCCCGGCTGCGGCAGGATATCGAATCAACTCGCCACTTTTGAGGACGGGACCAGAGCGTGCGTGCGTTACGGGATAAACGTGGATCAGGTGCAGGGAGAGGTGCTCACCTATTATCTGGCCAGACTGCTGGACATCACCAACCTGCCTCCTCTTGTGCTGTCCCAGCTGAGCCCCGAGAGCGAACAATGGGCCGCCGTGAGGACGCGCACGGACTCGCTCCAGTGGAGCGACCGGGCCGTGGTTTCTCTCACCAAGTGGGTCGCCAACCTGAGCGGGGTCGTCACGCCCGCGCCGCTCAGGCAGGAGAGCAGCGGGCTGCACCCGCGGCTCCAGGAGCTCCGCAACAAGACGACGGGCGAGCTGGTGGAGCTGATGCAGTGGACCGACCTCATCCTCTTCGACTACCTGACCGCAAACTTCGACCGGCTCGTCAGTAACCTGTTCAGCCGGCAGTGGGACTCGCGCGTCATGGAGAGGGACACCAACAACCTCCTGAAGACGCCCAACGGGGACATCGTGTTCATAGACAACGAGGCCGGGCTCGTGCACGGCTTTCGGGTGCTGGACATGTGGGAGAAGTACCACAGCGCCGTGCTGGGCTCCGTGTGCGTGTTCAGGAGAAGGACCGCGCAACGCGTGGCGGAGCTGCACAGGCGCGGGGGCTCCAGGGCAGCGCTGCTGGAGCTCTACAGGGACAGCGAGCCTTTGTCCTCGCAACTGGGATTCCTGTCCGACGAGCACGCCGGCATCCTCCAGGACAGGATAGGCACATTGCACGAACACATCGCGCGCTGCGCGGGCACGTACGGCCGCTTGTGATCGTTCAGCAGGCGCAGCTGGCGGGCGTGCGTCCCCGCACGGTTTAACAAGCTCGCCAAACGCTGCAGCGGCGCACCTGTGCCGCGCTGATGCGCGCCTCACATTTGAATATCCAGCTGAACTACCTCCTGTGAATAGAGCGCGTCAGCTTCTTTATAAATAGCTAATTCGACACATGTTTATAAGCTCCCCGAGATTCCAACGACTCGCAGAGAGAAAAGATGAACGCCGGTTTATCCAATTTATTCTCCTCCATCCCATGCTCAGTCAAATGGGATTAATTGTGCAGATTAGACCATATTTGTGACTATAGAATCTTATAACGCAGCGCATCACTTTTGGATTCTTGCCTTGTGTCGTAAGCCTTAAGATAAGTTGAATCTTGAATCTCTTTTTAAAAAGGAAAAAAAACAACACTTTTGCACAGTTCACGCACATCTGTTGTGTTACGATTGTATATTTGACTTATGAGTTGTACGTGTTGTAATTACTTTGTGAATACTGAATATAATGCTAAACTATAATTTATCATACATTGTAACATTCCATTTTTTTCCTGTTTTGATAAACACGCCGTTATTTAACTGAGCTCTGTGTGTCCTGTATAAATGGCTTTTGCTGCAGACTCTTTTTCAGACTGTAACAAATATTCCCAGCTTCCGTACGGTGATCCCATTGTGCGCGGAATATCTTGCCCTGGCACACTGTTCCCGACAGGAGCCTTTCTGCCAGCCAGACATGCTACAACAGGAATCTCTAATCCCTTTTCTAATCTCCCCCCAAAACTGATGAGTTGAAGGACTGACGACGTCGTCTCAATCCAGTGAAAAGGGGGCTTTCAGGAATCCAAAGTTCATCCGTTGAGCATGAACCGTCCAAAAGATCTGTCTCTCTGGGCTGCGAAAGAGAGAGGCAGGAGGACAGTCTGGTAGATTACATGTGCATTTCGGAGGATTTAAACACAACATTAACCGACGTGTCCATAAAACTGATGCTGAAGGCAGGTCGGTGCTGGTGGTGGGTTCATGGAGGCGGTATTGATTCAAGCTGTTCGTTTCATTAAAAGTAAAATCCTGCTGGGAGACCGTGGACACAATTAATGAGGAGTTTGCTCTCAGATGAAAGCTTAAACTCACTCAGAGGTTAATTTTTCACCAGCTAAGGTATCCAAGAAAAAAAAACAAAAACCCCAGATGGTGCCGCCTGCTGATTCCGCTCCATGCTCTGCCCCACATAAGGCTTCCATTTACTTCATTTGGAAGCATCTTCTCGGTATTAGTTCCAGGCCGCTCCCAGCTCTGTGCCCGAGCACATCAGAGGGAAAGTGAATTATCAATCCTTTGAGGCTTTAATTCCTTCCAGTCTTTTGCCGCTCTGCACCTCATCTGGTTTCTGTTGCATTTTACCGGCGATTCCGTGGGGCACGGCGCCGCCGTTGCGCATTTCCACGGAGCGGGTTAAGTATATCTTGTTCAGATAGTCGCCCCGCAGTCCGTTTCACGGCTTACACCACGTGTGTCAGCGTGGGTGATTTATGCCTCTCCTCTCCGAGGTCACCGCATAAGCAGCGGAGCGGCGACGGGGGGGTTTAAGCAGGTGGAACTGAAGGCTTTTCCGGGCTGCTGCGGCTCCAGCGCGGACTTGGGATCAATATTTGCGCCGACTGTTGCACAGAGGAAAAGGAGGTCATGTTAATGTGCGAGATGTGAGCTTGGCATGTGCACATGTGTGGTACACGCTTGAGGCTACGCCGCTAATGCTAAACGCTCCAGAGAGAGATTTACGATGGGCTGTGGACACCAGGGATTAAACAAGGGGCGAAGCTCTCACACGCTCAGGCCTCATTTTCTGCTTTTGCATCACGCCTTTCCCTCCGTCCGTCTCAGGCGGGAACACAGCTTCGTTTGTTAGTTAAATGAGGAGCGAAGGATCAGTTTTCCAGATTTGCTTTCACAAATTCAATCGCTCAGATTGTTTTTCTCTTCCCCCCAACAATGACACAACTCTAATCAAACTAATGGAAGAATCCAAAGACTTCTCCAAACCTCCATTTCAAGCGTTCACATATGGTCTTCCTCGCTCCTACCGCCTGTTTTTTTTTCCAGATCGCCACATAAATTCCTTCCAACCCGCCTCATTTTCTCTTCAGAGGCAACAAAATCCTCCCTCGTACAACTTTCTGCCTAATGAGGGCAACCTGTTGGAAACCCGCATGGCGGGCGAACTTCTGCGCGGCTCGCATGCCGACGCAGACGCGGCTCCATCCAGATGTGCCTGTTTACTGTCGAGGTTGACTGGAGACTCAGTCAGACGCACAGCTGGCGGCCCGCGGCAGGTCTGAGCAGAGGCCCGAGATCCGCTCCGACTGGCCTCCTCCGGGCCGACTGCAAACATTCCAGAGACGATCGTCTCCATGGACACGAGCGCGGCGCAGAAGGAGTCCCAGCTGTGTACATAGAGCTTTGTCAGAGTCGGGAGGAATCCAGCTCCAGGATCTTGACAAAAGGAAGATAATGTGAAAAAATGAGTGTGCGATTATGAAGGAATGTTGGGGGGGGCTTTTGAGGAACGCTTCAGTCTCCCGGCCCCGCCCTGACAGCCACATTCTGCTCTTATTCCTGAAATCCCTCGTGAATCAACGTTAGAACTGACACGTTGCGGTCTGAAAGGTTTACGAGCCGCCTTAATACTTGGCCCGGGAACACGGCCCTCCTGGAGGCTGCAGCGAGGCGATGACAAGCCCGCGGGAGAGCGCCGCCCCAGGCCAGGGCCGTCTCAGCGCGCTATCGGCTGAAACAAGTATGGAAGTGTGAATAATCCCTTTGGACATTTTAAAGCAAAACGGGCCTTTCTGGCAGATATCAGGTGACCAACAGACTGGGGCTGTTCTCCTCCCCGTGGCTCTGATGTGTGAATGGACGGCAGAATAAGCGGCATTCCTTCCTGGCGACACAGTGGAGGGGACTTCCTGTGCATGCCTGAATGATTTCATTATGAAGCTCAGCATATACTGGTGGCAGAGTTACTTAGTCACAGCTGAGTGGATAGCAGCCATGAGGAGCAAACTGGGGGGCCTGGGCTGAGCCTGGAGGGCCTTTGGCAGAGCCCGGGTTAGACGGACAGGAGAGCTGGCACAAAGCCTGGCTTTGTTTAAAGCCGGAGGTGGAGGCACGAGGTCGGAGACCTTTAAGCATTCTGCTACAAGAGCGAGCAGAAAGCTAAGGTCTAACCGATGGAGGGAGGGAAGCGGCTCCCAGTACCTACCACGGCCTCTTTTGTTGCTTATGATGCGCAGAGATGGTAGATTGGGGAGGGGGATATTGCCCTGACAGCTCATTTCCTCTATCCTGCATGAGTCATGTGGGTTCCATCACTTCTGTTCTATTTTGCTAGAATAGCCACATGATTCTGGTCTGAATCATTCTTTACTCTCTCTTAAGGGGAAAATGAAGATGATCATAGACGGGGGATGAGTCCCCTATTCTTATGGGCGTGGGGGGGGCTCTGAATGGGTCCTGTGATGGCGTTTTCAGAGAGATGGAATGAGATCTACGAATGAAAATTCACCCTGAGACTTAATATCTTGTGCTTCGTGTGTGTGTGTGTGTGTGTGTGTGTGTGTGTGTGTGTGTGTGTGTGTGTGTGAGAATGAACCCATTACAATTTAGCCTGGGTGGAGATAAAAGGGCGGAGTCTGTTAGGGTAAAAACATGGATTACAAGTGTGGCAGCGTGACTGCAGCTCATTTTCTAACAGACTTTTCTAATAAACAAAACAAAAGTTTTTATTCCTTTACTTATTTCACAACCAAAGAGTTCTTACTTTTATTACCAACAGCAAGCTCATCCTGAGTACTAACATGCGTCACCCCAGCGCAAAATATCCTGGAGCATTATTTGAGTTAAAGGAAGTCTGAGGAAAGAAAACTGACAGACCGAATTTAGAGAGAGAATCTGAGAGCTTTCTCCACTGATGAACACAACCTCCTTCACGTATCCTCCCACAGACGTCATTCACACAGCCTCCAATGGCTGTTTGTATCTTCACTAACTCCTGGAATAAACCTGAGGGAGCTCGCTGGACCGATGAGGAGCACATCCAGGAGGCCTGCACAGATGCCCCACATGCTCTCCTGGTCTCCATGTGTTTTTTTTTAAATTTTTTTAGTGCTTTTACTTCACAGTGGGGACACCTTCGGCTACCACCACAAATGCACGTTTCAAATTTCAGACACGTTTCATCTCCTGCTGGCGACGCAGGGGCGCGCAGCCATAAAGAGAATGTGCATGAGGAACTATCACAGGGCACATGAGACCGTTAATCTGTTCCACGTGGATTTACTTTAAAAGTCAGATCAGCACAGAAGTGTGACGAACCAGAACGATCGCAGCGACAAGCGGCAGATCTAAATAGACTCTGAAAGCCAGCGTCTTCGTCTCCGTGGCGCTTCCTGTGTAGCTCTGTCACTGCGAATCAAAAAGAAGGAAGCAGATTAATACATCTAACCTAACCTTCCACGTCACCTTGCGCTGAGATTTTCACCCACAAACTCTTCCAGATAGTTTATTTCATCCCTAATGACCATTTGATGGAATAACAGGCTGCGGAAAACAAGTACTGTTTAGCCTCAATTTGGATCCCCCTCTATTTTCACCTAATACGATTTGTTTCATGCGTCACAGCGAGCATTAAAAATAAATCCTGATTAATTTCACTACTTAATTTCATCCTGTTTGTTATGCTACATCCCTCAAGCTCCTGAATGTCAGATTACAGCATATTCCGCACAGCGTGATTTGATTTCACGCATTTGCGATCGTCCGGACAATAGATCTGACGTCTGCAGGCGAAGGGACGATGCTTTGACCTCTGCAACCCCATGACGCACATTCGTGACTGTATGACTACCGTTGCGCGGTGGAGGCCAATCGTGCGCTTTCTTGGATGTTTTTCTAACTTAAAAAATATTGATGTGAACCTTTTTGATATTCCTTTGAATGACGGCTCCCAGCACCCGAAGGACCCGTCAAGAGCATGCTGTTTTGCTCATTTGCATGCAGATTCATCTCTATGTAAATGTAGATTACTTCATGGAAATGATTTTTTTTATCTTTTGCTGGAGAAAAAAAAACATTTACTGCACCCACAGAGAAGTGGATGGTGATGAGACCCGGCCTCGCCTCATATTAGATCAACTGATGGTGTTTCTCAAAGACAAAAGTTGACAAATATAGTCGTATTATTGTTAAGGTTCTCTATCGGCGTCTTCTATCTGCCTCCCTTTTTCATACCATAACTGTGTCATGGGGGCGTTGTTCTCCCTGCACCTGAAGGGCAGAGGGAATCAATATGAAAAGGGCAAGAGGGGGTGCAACACTTGATGACAAAATACCTCCAGCGTGCTGAGGCAGCAGATTCGCGCCTGTTTGCTGACCGTTGGCTCCCCGAGTGTGAGAGTTGGCCCGGGGCTGCACCAGAGCTCCACCAGGCCAGGTGGTTTGGAACCGCGCGTGTCGTTGGCGTGATCAGGCCATTTCCATTTAAATTGAACCTTTGCACCATCGCAGCGGGCGTTTTGCCTCGCGCTCTAATTTAACATGGCTGGAATAAAGGGATTAAGGCCGGCGGCGAGGAAGAGGCGTGACACGTAATCAGTGGAATCAAAAGGTCAGCGGCGGGATGGGGGGGGGCACTGAAGGGAAAGGGTGATGAAGCCAGCTGTCAGAGGCGAGAAGTCGATATGGGCTTCGTCCAGGTGATGGCTTCTCCTTTAACCGAGGGGGGGCATTAAAGGGGTTAGAGCTGACTCTGCAGGATCACTGTCATTCGAAGAAGATTGGGCCTTAGCGAGGCTGCTAACGACGGGGCCCTGTTATTTAATCAAGCTCATGCATTTTAATGGTTCATTTTCTTTGATTTCACGAAGATCTTGGCAAAAGTTCAGCCTTTTGTCCTTGCCGATAAGGCCCGTGACCTTGAATCCTACGGGAATCAGACTGACCGAGGGTTGAAAATTCAGATTTATAATGGAAAGGTGCATTTTTGATCAGCAGCGCACTCATTGTTATCTGCAATATTCTGTCAGAGGTTCTTGGCCTTGAACTATAATTGAGAGAGAGAGCACGTTTTTTGACTGCAAGCAAACTTTACGAGATTATTATAATGTCTTAAATGTAGCCACCGGCCTAAATACATTTCGACCTTGAAGAAAAGCCATCGCACACGGAGTATTTATTGTTACGGAAGAGACGTTACTTCATCCTTCCCAGACACCTCCAAAAAACACGCTCAACTGCAATTAGGTGCTGGAGGAGCAGCTAAAGCCCAAACAGGAATCCTCTAAATTCAGACCTGAGCATCTTTTTACGCTGCCTTTGAAATGATAGGTTGGCCTCTGGAGCAGACATTCCGCGGTTTTCACACCTGCGGCCTGACTCGTCTCAAATAACACCTCTGCTTCCCTGAGCCGCAGCCGCAGGCGATTACACCCTGACACGAGCGCAGGGCGAGGCTCCGACTGTAGCACTTGAGGACGCCCCCCCATCCCCCGCTCTGCCCAGCTGGAGTCAGAACAATGCGGAGCGGCGCTCCACTTCCTCCCCTCTGAAGTGGGACTTCAAACGTCAGATTGCTGTTTTCATCCTCTGTACTGGAAACCGGTCCGTGCTTTGGCGACCATAACATACAGAAGCATAAAAAATTCATTTAAAAACACTTTATTGTTGCCTTCACGAGCTCTTTCCTTCCCCTCTCTCTCTTCTCCACATCTATTAGGGTTGTGCAAATATTACCCTTTTGATATCCTGTGAGCAGTGATTGATCGGCAGTGGGCGGCTAATCAACTGGGCTACCTACAAAGACGTCTTCCGCAGAATCAATGGAAATTGAAAGACAAATTAAATCTTTGCAGCGTCCCACCGTCACGGTGATACGGTATTTCCGGCTGCAGGAACGGCGTCTATTATTCTTTTGTCTTTTCTCTCACATAACTTTGCTTTTCAGCGGAGCTTCGATTTTTTATTTTTTTTTTGAACCACTTCATTTATTCTGTTTCAATTATCCCTCAGAAGCAGGAAGAGGCAGGTTTTATTGGTTAAATGGGGGTTTTGAAATAAATCACAGCCATCGGGTACTTTGTATGGCTCATTTTTAATGGCCAAATTAATGGGCCGCCATCAGGAAATGGCGGCGGAGATTAGCCGCGAGGAGCTCCCAGACAGCGAGGGGTCGAGGGCAGAGGGAGAGCACGAGGCTGATTTATTCCCGCTCACATCGACGTTTATGTTCTACCTGCTTTGTCCGTCATGTGTCGAGACAACAGGGTGCGACAGTCGTGTCGCGGCTCGTCTGCTGACCCTGACAAGGACGCCGTGGCGAGCCATCCGTCAACTTCCTTGAGGAATCTGCTGATAAAATGTCCCGATGAGCTCGTTGTCTGAGTCCTTTTTGGGGTGACTGCACCAGGAAAGGCGAGGCCGCCTTCAGGAAATCAAAATGGGCAGTTTGAGGACACTATGGTGGGGGGGGGGGTTGATATCATTAACCTTCCTCCTCAACGGGAGCGAACTGTCCCTGTACTGTAAAGATGGCGTCTTAGCAGCACAAGAGGAAAATCTGCGAAAGGGATCAGGTCTGCGCAGCCGCATGACGCAGACCTGCAGTTTCCATTCCAGGACCAGAGTTTCAAACGGACGGTCACCCGCTCTGGCTCTTCCACGGGAAAGCCAACGCCCGCATCCATTTTCATGACTGTCAATCGTAACACGGGCCACCGTGATATGAGGAAAGAAGGGAGTGTGTAAATGGGACTTTGAGAGAGGCCCTTTCTCATCGTAGGCTAACATTTACGGAGCTGATTGATGGCACTCGGGAAATAACGCAAAGATAGATCAGCAGCGGGAGCAGCGGCACAAATATGAGCACGACGTTGAAGCAGGAAAGCCAAGGACACGTGGGACAGCGCTTCGCGCGTGCCGACGGGACGGGGCGAGCGCCAGCGTGAGCGAGCGTGCTGAGGGGACGTTAGTAAAGACGGTCAGGCCGGGTTGCAACCTCAGTCATGCTATCTGTTTTTATCCCCTCAGCTGTTAAAATAAAAACACCGCCCTTTGTTTCACTCTCCAAACTTCCCTTGAATCCCCCCCCCACACACACACACACACACACACACACACACACACACACACAGGAGCTTAATGATGTTCATCGCCAGCGTCCGTAAAGACAAAAGGCGTCTGTTAGCGATACCGTGCGCTGATTTCAGGGTTCGTGAGCGTGTCATCCACCCCTGAGGTGGTTGTGCAACCCAACTAATCAATCAGAGCGGGTAGCTGTCGACACGTCGCCCTTCATAGGTATGAGGGTGTTCGAGACGCACTGACCCCCCCCCCCCCCAACCCCTCCCAGGTGTTCTCATAACTCAGGGGGGCCTCAAATCCTACTCAGGCATTCCTGGACTTCAGAGGCACATCGGCAGACGAAAGCCCGGATTTATGGCTCACTGACGGACCACGGAAGGGAGGGGGTGGGGGGGCGAGAGGGTAGGCTTCAAAGAGGAGGAAGAGCTTGTTGTTCTCTCCCTACGCTTGCTGGTGTATAATGATGCAGCCCCCCCCCCAAAACATCTGGAGAGCCCACTCGTAGGTTTTACGCGCTCACAGGCACCGAGACTGAGGAAGTTCAGCTCAGATTTCATCAGCACTGTTGTTGTTTTGTAATCTAAATGATCAAATACTCTTTGACGGTGTCCTCTCGTACTCAAACGTTGCAACACACACACACACGCGCGCGCGCACACACAACAAGATGAGATGTGGATTTTCATTTTTCATCAAGGGGTGACCTTGGGAAGAGAATTGTTGTTTTTACACAATTTATTTCACTTGTTCCTAAATAGCAACAACGCCTGCGATTAGATTTCTTGTGAATTATAGGAAGCGTGCAGCTGTGCATCTGTCCGTGGATGAATGTGCTGCGGGTTTGTGGGGGTTTTTTCTCGCTGCTCAGGCAGTTATAACGCAGGATCCCCATGTGAAACTGATGGATGTGTGTAATGGCGTTTCTCTCAGGCAGATGTGTAATGAACCCTGCTTTGTTTCTGTAACATTTGGGATGATTGATCTCAACGGAAGGCCATTTAACAGGCAGCGGCGTGTCCCGTTTAACAATATGGATGTCACACCCTGAAAACAAAGCCTGGAACGAACGAGGGTCCCCGCAGGACGCCCTGCAGCCCCCCCCAGCAAATGAAATGAACCCCAATCTGTTTGTCCTTTACCCCCCCCCCCGTCTCCTCCTCTCCCATCTCCGTCGGCCCCGGTGAATCTCAAAGGCCCCCTCCAGGTGGACAGCTGATTTTATGGCTGTTACAGCCAGTAACCACGGCAATCTGACAGGCCTCGCTGCTCCCGCTGCCCAATCAGTCCACTTTGTTCCCTCTCTCTTTCCTCACACGCAGCCCTGCCAACTTCAACGCAGCCGGGCCTTAATAAGAACGAGCCCCGGCTCCTCTGTCCGCCGTCTAAGAGGCGGCGGGGGTGAGCATGCAGGGGTAAGACGCACGGCAGGCGGTGCAACATTTGAGCAGCGGAGGTGTCTTGGCTGTGTTTGCGGAGAGCGCGGCTAACCTGCCTCGTTGCAGGAGGGTTGCACGCGTGCATTCCGGACTTCTGCTGGCCCTGAAGTGACACCGAGGGTATAAATAGAGCAGAGCCACAGATCACTCTGCCAGGCAGAATGTGGCATCTGCTGTGCTGGGAGAGCAAAGTGTTTGAGAGCCTTTAAACCCCCCCCCCCCCCCCACCCCCCCAACCCCTTTTCCTTCTCGCTCTCATCTTTCTGCCTCCTCTGTACTTTCTGCCGATCCCTCTTCCGCGTCACCTTCCCTCTCCTCTTCCTGCTCTTTTTCCCCTCCTCCCTCTCGCCCTCACCTTTCTCGCGCAGCTGCCGCCGGTCATCCGGGCATCGTGGAGCCGCACTTTTAGCTTCAGATATCGGTTTCCTAAACACTCTGAGATACCCGAGAGGGCGTGAAAACAAACAGCAGGAAATCAGGAAGGGATATTGGGTGATTGGGAGCTCGTGGCCAGCTGTGTTTTGGTTCTTTTACACATTATTTGACCACCATGTTAAAGATATCTCATGTAAAAACAGTTTAATCTATGGAAACATCGGACAAAAGGAAGGATATTGTTTCTCTATGGGTTATTTCCCACCCAAAGCTGATTATCAATCCCTCAGCTGCAGACTTTCATTTCCCCGCCTGCTTCAGAGCCATTAGAGTGACGGTCTTTCTGTCCTCTCAACCTAGCAGGACAACATGGACAAAGGAATATTATACACACACATTGAGCCCACTTTATTGACACTTGACAACCACTCTCCTCTCTCTCTCTCTCTCTCTCACACACACACACACACACACACTGTGTAGATGTGAGAATGAATTACACTGGGTTCATTCAGCTATGGATTTTTCTGTTTATTTCCCAGAAGCATCCCACTTAATCTCATAATCTGCTTTTGCTGTGCCTCATGTTGTATCCCACAAAGACACACAGGTACGCACAGACAACAGACGACACACACACACACACACACATACACAAAGGAATGTCAATCACATTAATAAGCAGCTTAACTGTCATTAGATTTGCATTTTTAACCGATTTGTTGGTTCTCTCTTTTGATCTGCTCCCTTTTCCCATCTTCATCCCTCCTGCACTGTCTTCCCCTCTTTGTCTTCGTCGTGTGTCTTTTACATCTGCGTGCTGATTCAGCACAATGTCCTCTCCCTCCCTCTGGCACTGCTGCAATCGCCTGAGTTGATATTCGACACCCGGGGAGTGGGTGGGGTGTGTGTGTGTGTGTGTGTGTGTGTGTGGGGGCGCCATCAGGAAGATGAAGAACTGTCCAACCGTCAGTCAGGGAGCAGCCGTCTTTTCATCTCTTTGTTTGTGTTGCAGCCAAAGTGAAGGAGAAATTCAATCTCCATCTTTTCATTCACTGTTTTCCTCCTTCCTCGCGCTCCCCGCTCCCCGCCCCCCCCAAACGATTATCTGCTTCTATTTTCCCCTTTAACCTGCACTTCCTCTTCCTCTCACTCATCACCTCTGCATCTCATTCTTTCCCGCCGCTCCTGGAGTAACATCAGAGCACCGCAGAAATATTCAATTTCATCCGCCTGGCCTAGGGGGATGTCTGAATTGACGACATGCGAATCCTTTTCACCTTTAAACCTGTAATTACTCCAGGGATTATTGCCAAACGCTGTCTCACTTGCCCCCCCCCCCCACCAACCTTTGACTGGCAGCTCTGGCGTTACATCAGCGCCAATACCAGAGGACACAGACGGAAACGACTTGAAGCACCACATGAAAGGAAAGTGAGGGGTTTGCGATGAGGACGGCTCTCGGTTGTCAGGTTTCTGTGGCCAATGCGCTTCGCGTGTAATTTCCAAGTCCCAGTGTTTGGAAATTCTTAAATGGCGATCGCCGCACTCAGAACTGGTTTGGCAGTCACACACAGTCTGCCTTGTCTAGTGGGAACGGGCTAAATTTGAGCATTCAAAGGTGTCCCTTTCTTTTTCTTACACGCTGTGCTCGAGGACTGCACGGCCACTGAATGCACACACACACACGGATCCTTATATTTCTACCTTTGTGGGGACTTTCATGGACGGAGTACATTACCTCTCACCATCACAACTAACCCATCGACTCTAACCTAAACCCAATCCTAACCTTAAAACTATTTCTTGGCCCTCAAACAGTCTGTTGAAGTCAGGACCAGACAACATTTAAGTTAGGACCAGACAAAACCCCCACAAGGCTAAAATGTCCTCACTTTGATAGAAGAATACATATTTTGATCCTCACTTTGTCACGCGTACATGAACACACACACGCGCCCAAACACACACACACATGCGAACACAACACACACACACTCGCACACACCCACCCACCCACACACACACGCTCGCACACACACACACACACACCTCTGAGCCATCCCCCTTTCGGTGCTTTGTAAGCTGAGCGCTGGACAGTCGTCCCGAGCTTTGGACGGTTCAGTTGCTCTCACCGCAGCTATTCATCCTGACAATTTTCCAGTGCCAGGGCGCCATACGTCAGGGGGCACAGAGGAACATTGTGACCCGGCGCCCATGTTCAGGGGCCTGCTCAATAAAGGGGGGGCCTCAGAGGACAACACTGAATGTCATTGTTGTATGGCGCCCACAGTGTCGAGGACATGATCTCATGTCAGAAGCCGGTCCAGCTGTAGCCGAGTGCTCGCGCCTTTGAGAGGCGTTGATCAAAAGCCCCGTGCTTGCTGAGCTGACTAACATGTGAGGGCTGTTTGGCCATTTATTACCTACTGATTTACACACTCGGTTCCTGTTTTAAAATTCCAGATGCCTGACATAATGAACATGTTAATGATGTCCTCGGCTGCCCCCCGAGGCACAAGATCACCCGTGCTTGTTGTGACATAATTTATACACTTGTGACTGCTGGCATTGCGGAGAAAAAAGAGGTTTTGATGAGAAGCACAAAGCTAAAATGACCTCAGACGCTTAACAAGAGTCTTCTATTCATCAGATGAGGAAGAGAGAGGCGAGGTCACATGACCACACAAAGGGGCTGGAGTTACGCTATTATAATACATTATTATCAAATGATTTTCCTCTGCATCTGCCATTATTTTAGTTTATTTTTTTATTTTAATTGGCATGCTTTAATGCGATTCCCTGAAGAACCAGAGACCGCGTGAGATAAGCGTGGGGAACCGTGGTTTCTCTACCATAAAGAGCATGAAATAAAAAAGACCCTGTGCGTTCACTCAAAACACTGCGGGGACCGTGGGGGTAATTTCCAACATAATAAATGACATAAACTGAGCTGACCTTCTATAATGAACAACACGGGGCAGGAGGGGGTGCTAACACAGTGCTGCTCCTGCACCCAAACAGCCAGCTGCTGTACTCCATCACACAGAAACAGTTGCAAATGTCAGGCGCATCAAATTTAATGAAGGTCGACTAAAAAGAGGCCCATTAATATCTGGTAGATGCGCCATGATACCACTTACTGATCATCTTCGCTCACTTTTGTCTCGCCCCCTGTGAGTAGAACCCACCTTTGAGACATGCATCACCCAGCCGTAGCTGTAATTATCATATTTGAGACCACTGAGAACGACTAGCTCAGGTCAGTCTGCTACTTGTTGCCCCGTCCTTTATGTTTGTAACCAAAAGTTCCATTTGGGACTGAAATCAACCAATTCTCACTTCCTGGGATTAGAACTGGAAAGAGATCTTTCTGCAGTTTGATTTTACACCCCATCTGTCTCGTCAAAAGGACCCTCTTACTAAATACAGAATAATTCATAAAAGAGCTTCCACAAGCTGACCTGTGCGGGGAAAATGTACCATCGCCATTTAAGTCATGTTAGATGATTCCGAGCGCATCATCTCCTGACACCCTCCCTCTGCTGTTCCGAGCAAAAAAGTGGACCATGAACTTTCAGCGGAAGCCAGCGGCTGCGCATCATCGACCTTGGAACGGCCGCGCAAGACAGCAACTGTGGTCAGGGAGTGTGTAGGAGGCTGATAAGGGAAGCGTATGGATCAGACGGGAGCGGGCCGGGATGGAGGATTCACCGGTTCATCTGCTTTATGTGTTCTGCTGCACTTCGTGTCCTGGATAGCAGGCTTTAGCGCGCAAACCCCCCCGACTCCACCGAGCATGTTTGCATGCTCGAACTAGCGGAAAGGTTCTTGCTGCGAGCTGGAACAGGAGACAGCACAAGGTCACTCTTTAAAATAAAAATAATCTCATGAAAAGGGGGATTTTCTTTTTAATCAGGGGAAAGTGTAGAATTGTCTGTTCTCTGATTATTATAGCAGAGCTATCTTATCATTAATTTCACTGGCCTTTTAAAAACAGAGTCTGAGATAGAGAGTAGATTTACTGAGCAGATGGGAGGCGGTATTGATTAAATGACTAATTGATTGAATCTGTAGCCCCAAAGCTGCCTATTGATTCTGTGTTTCTCAGCAAATGTGGAAACATGACAGGGTTTTTAAAGTTTAAATCGCCTCCCAAAGGTCAGGAGAATAGTCAGAATTAATTAGTTATTATCTGTGACAGAATCAGCAGCTAATAATGGTATAATAAACTTTGATAGCGAATGCTGCAACACAGACTATTTAATGCTCATGGCTGACATTGAATGTGACCCACAGCTGAAGCCTGCTGAAAAATGATTTCCAATGACGGAATGATTTTATTTTACGAGGGTGGATTAATTTAAAATGGCAATTGTGTTAAATACACATATATCTTTGTATCTCCCCTATTTCATTCAGACATTGAAATTAGATATTCAAGATTTTCCACTGTCATATGCACAATAATTACAGCAGCAGTCACTAAAAATGAAATTCTTAGGTCTTCTTCAGCTCCATCCACGATATAATGAGTATAAGAAGTATTAAAAAAAAAACAGAATCAGTGTAAAGCACTCTCATTTGAGTGGTCTCCTATAGCTGCCTGGATGCTACATTGTTACACTTACTGTTATTATACAGCTGCCACAGCATTGAGCTACATGCTACCATGAATAATTCATGGGGCACAGAGATGTTAAATGGGTTTACCTGTTCCCCTCCACGAGCTGATACCGTGCATATGCTGTACACGGGCGGGCAGGAGCAGCCGAACATGCTGCCCTGTGCCTCCATCCATCATGCTTTTCCTTCCTCCTCTGACCTGTATATTAGTGTTCACTGTCTTAGATCAGGCTTGACAGTGCGCACACACACACACACACACACACACACACACACACACCCAAACAGAGAGAGAGAGAGAGAGAGAGAGATCCTCTTATTTCTATCTTTGTCTTTCATAGACATAATACATTACCAAGCTCTCTACTCTTACCCCAACCATCCCACCTTCACCATTAAGCCTAACCCCAAGACTAAAAGAGAAAATGTCTTCCATCTGTGAGCACAATGAGTACACGCACACATGCACACACACACACACACACACACACACACACACACACACACACACACACACAGTCGCACAAAGAAAGAAAGAAATAGAAAAGACAAATTTGGGCTCTACTCTTCCGGTCCATGTTAGGTCATTTTATTCAGCATAGATTAGCTTGAATGCTTTATTGGAATCCATCCATTCAATTGAGGGATACAAAACAACCTTTCACAGTTGTGAAGCATTCAGCTTAGCGCTGCACACAGCCCTGACATGTTCAAGGAAAAGGCATGAGCACCCAGAGATATATCCAGAGAGCACACGGGAAGACGGGAGATTGTAAAAAATAACAAGAGGTTAAGGAAATGAGGGACGGTAACACACTCAGCAAAACGCTGCTCTGACACACACTTTATCTGGAGCCCAACAGGCACCTCATGCCAATAAAACAATGTTAGGACTGATGAATTCGGTTAGTGTTCTCGCTCTGTTCTGGTCTGCCAATGCTTCTTCCAGTCAGTCTTTCCGAGAACATTATGTGCTTAGAGTGGATGACTTTTAAACATGAGCATTTCTCAGCAGCATGAATTCAGTTTATATAAATAGATTCCGCTCCTATGGCATGGCTAAAGAAATATTAACATCTCTAGTAGACTTTTATGGTGGAGGTTAATAAGCCCCTGTGGTGAGGTTATTGTTTAAAGACCAGCAATTTCATGTGTTTTTTTTTTTTCCAAGTTAATATTGAATACACATTGACCATGTTTGCTTCAGATTTTTTATTTTTATTTTTATTTCTGTGTTTTGAAAACCATTTTAAGTTTTTAATCCAGGTGTTGACACTCTTCCAAATGTATTTCATTTTGTGTCGGTCCATTAGCTACCATATAGCTGAACTTATTCTCGAGAATAACAAGAGCTTGGCAGTAAAACGTTCCTGAGCCATCCATTATTTTCAGATTATGGTGATAAATGTGGTTGCACTTGTAAAATAATCCTCTTCAAATAGCTCAGCGCTCATCACTGGTCAGGATGCTGGAGCCTTACTTGGGATGGCAGTTGTGATGTTTGGTGCCGCGCTGTTCAAACGGGGGTAACAGTCAAAACTGATTTGAAAGTGCAGCTCTGCAGCCTCTTCAGATCTCTCTGCAGAGAACAGCTTGTTTTTCATCATCTCTGTGTCTCCACAGACCTTTAATCCCCCCCCCTCCCTCTCTCTTCTGTCTGGCAGTGCCAGTTTATGGAGCGCTAGGATGCAAACAGAAGGGGGGAAAACAGACGATGATGATAATTACAAACTGTCCATTAGCACCAGTTTTGAAATTCACTGACTTTTCCAGCTCAACCCCCTCGTCTCCTCAGATAACAGATCACTTTGGTGGGCCTCAGCTGTCACGCAACTCACTAACTAACTGCTATATTGGATGGGTGGGTGGATGGATGGGTGGATGGATGGATGGATGGATGGATGGGTGGGTGGATGGATGGATGGTCATCAGCAGGCATCACAACTGTACCGCAGGTGAGTTGTTGAACGATTTTTCAAATGTATAAAATCTCTCTGATTAAAACTCAAGTCATGCTCATTGAGATAATTTAGAATCTCAGGTGATTCTGTATTTCTGGTCTGTAGGCTCTGGGCAAGTCCCCAAGATATTATTCTAATGGATTATTCTTTTATAAAAACCGTTTTAGGCTTTCACAGTTAGAGTAGGTCTAAATAATATATATTTTTAATCTTTTATTCTGAAGCATGTCTTTGAGAAAAGTTATGAATGTTACATTTTTCGGAGCAAGCACTCATTGATAGCCTTTTTTTTTTGTTCTTTTCTGTACAAAATGTAAGTGTCAAAACATTTGCAATGTCCAATACCTTTTGTCTTTAATTAAGGAAGGAGGGACACGGTGCGGTGGCCATGACAGCTCGGTGTTCTGCAGGTAAATGTGTAGAACATGCACAGAAGCAAAATTCAATTACTGGGCAAGCAGTGTTTTGTTTTGTTTTGTTTTGGTTTTTTTTAAGGATAATTTTGCTGCAGAAACCCAGGGGATCATTTCAAGGAACCCGGCTAAAAACATTACAGGTAATGTCCTGCTGGATGGCTTATTCATGTTTTTTTGAAAGGAAGACAAAACAGAAACAGAGACGCACGGCACAGGCGTTAATAAAGGTTGTTCTAGCAGGCCACTGCTGTGCATATCTGTCTCAGGCGTGCAGAACATCCTGCCGATCACGCGAAACGGTGAAGGGTGGCGGTGTTAGATGTCTAAACATTGCCTGTTTTACCTTAAAACATCGCCAAACGACGCCGGCAAATGCCCCAAACAGGAAAAAGAGCAGCGTGGAAGCTCTTCACTTAGACTGTGTAGCCTCAGTTCTCTTTGATTGCAACTAGACACACAACCCTTAAAAAAAAAAAAGTTTTCTTTGGACTACTTTCAAGACTTCATCCTCACCAGTAAATGAGTGGAGTCACAATTGAGGTAACGATTTGTGTGTGTGTGTGTGTGTGTGTGTGTGTTAGGGGGGTGTGTAAATATGAATTAAGTTGCAATTATAGTCTTTAGTTGTAGTGACAGAGCCGAAACTGCAGTGTAATTAAGAGCTGTTTGATTGGTGCTCTCTCTCTCTCTCTCTCTCACTCACACACACACACACACACACACACACACACATTCACACGGACAGGAAGTAGAAAACAAAAGCCGAAACCAAAACAAAAGAGAGAAGTTGTGTGTGTGTGTGTGTGTGTGTGTGTGTGTGTGTGTGGTGGAGGAGCCCCAGCCCGGGCGGAGCCGCTGCCCGGGGGGAGTGACACCACTCCGGGCTGCTCATGCGGACAAGCGGCGGCGGCGCTACGGAAGTTAGCCGCGCTGCTAATTATACCGACGGCGGCTCCGCGTTTTATCACAATAAAGCACGAAATAGAAAAACAGGGCGACGGAGGAGGAGGACGAGAGTGTGTGCGGGGCAAGGGACCGAAAGGGCGGTCGGGGAGCTCCAGTCTGAGAGGTTTGTTTGCGTTACTGCACTTTTTTAAACCGGATGTTTACATCAGCGGTGGGCATTCACTGCTGCACACACACACACACACACACACACACACACACAGACGAGGGTGTGTGTGTGTGTGTGAGACAGAGAGGAAGGGGTCTGTGGTTCTCTGGGGGAAATAAATATTTCTCCCTGTACATTTGTATGTGAGTTCTGTCGCTCCTGATCCTCTGAGTTATACTCCAGGAGAGTCGGCTGAAAGGGCATCCAGTACGCCACATGAAAAGGTCAGGGCCCATGGAGAGGGAGGGAGGAGGCCAGTGTGTGTGTGTGTGTGTGTGTGTGTGTGTGTGTGTCTGGGGCAAACTCAGTCAGCACTTTGTGAGTCAGTCAACACAAGTGTGTGTTTGCTCAGTAAGACACGGCGTTGCCTGCAGATGGGGTCTTACTGTTTATTGCCCTTGCCAAATACCGCATGGTCTCTGTGTATATGTGTGTGTGTATGTGTGTGTGTGTGTGTGTGTGTGTGTGTGTGTGTGTGTGTGTGTGTCCGCCGTGGGTCTTTCCTGAGGACTTGAGCTCCCTCCATTTGCATCACCTGTTTGAGGGAATATTATATCAGAGGGGATTAGTCCGGATGATCTTGGGCTCTCTGCCATGTAAATACGAGCGCTGTTCACTGAAGGTCATGGCTATTTATAAGCTGTCACTTTCTCTGTGTGTGTGTGTGTGTGTGTGTGTGTGTGTGTGTCTTCTAGGACTTTTGTTTCCCAATTTTAGCCACTATGGACCACAAAGGTGACCGCCGCCCGGGGGCCGCGGTGGTGAACGGCGAGGAGCTGCCGCAGATGGACGGGTGGTGCGACGCGTGCGAGCCCGACGAAGCGCAGGCGGCCGCTCTCGTGTGCCACGAGTGCGGCTTCGCGTTCTGCCCCCTGCACGCGGAGGGCCACGCCGGCAGCACACGTCACCCGCTGGCGCCCTACAGTCACGACGACGCCCCAGATAACGGGCGCGTCTCCGTTGAAGGCTACGGCCGCGGGGGCGGAGCCAACGGCGAGGCTGGGATAGCAGGAAACCGGGGACCCGCTGGGGCCGACGCCGACCCGAAGGGCGGCGGTGGGGTCAACGGGCTGCTGAGCGGCCTGCAGCTGGAGCCTTTGGAGGGCGGGGGGGGTGCGGAAGCGGGGCGGGAGGCGCCGGGTCCCGCCCATCAGAAGAGGGACGGCGTGACGGTGGAGCGGCTGCGCTGCCCGGAGCACCAGCAGGAGGGGTCCCTCTACTGCAAGCTGGACGAAAAGGTCGTGTGCGTGGTGTGCGCGGTGCAGGGCGAGCACCGCGCGCACGAGATCATCACCCTGCACGAGGCCTACGCGTGGCAGAAGGTGAGCGACGCCCGAGCGCGGTCACGCGCTCCCTGCGCCGTCGCTTCTACCTCAGTGGAAACGGTGAACGGTCAGCGAGAGCCCGTCGAATTTGCAGCACGATAATCGCACAACAGCCCGCGTGCCGCCGTTCATAAAGTGATTCAATTACGTGGAAACTTAATCTACGCCAAACTGTGGGCGCTGAGATTAATTATGCGCCCATGTGCATTTGGCCCCACGCCATTCTAGCGTGTTTTACTGCGACTGAGCTAAATAGATCAAGTCGTTCGGTGAAGTTTCCTAATTCGGTGGGTAAATGCATCGTTGAAACCGTGCTGTAAATCTTCGGGGGCCTCGCGTCTTCCGCGCACGCTGGTGCTGGATGCGACGTGCCGCGTGAAAGGGGGGGGGGCGTCGCATCAGGCACCAGCATCTCGGGCCCTCGCCCTCTTTGAACGTCCGTCCCCGCCGCGCGACGTGTCGCTCTGCTCCACCCCGCAGGGCAGGCGGGGCCACGACCTGCTGGGCTCCACCCAACAGATGGCGGAGAAGATCAAAACCAAGTGGACCAACCCAGAGGTGAGCGCAAAGTGCTGCGCCCAGAGCGCTTAAGTCAGAGCTGCGGGGCGGAGATTATTTTTAGAAAACTTCTCCCGCAGCGCGGAGCACAGCTGCTACTCCGTAATGAGTTCAAACCGAGTCAGATCGAATCAAATGACAGTTTCTCCGTGGCGGTGAAAGAGTGACCTTGAGGGCACTGAACACCCGTCTGCACTGCTTCATACTTGATTGCATTAGATGTGCTTTTCTTCATCGTCGTCTCAGCGCAGGGTTGAGGCTGGAGCTGCTGCAGACGGCGCCCACCACGCCGCACTTTGCGGCGCTCCTACTTTCGGTCTTTGTTTTTTTTTTTTTTCTTTTCAGGCTTTGAAAAACGTCTGCGTTCTCCACGGTGTCAGCCCGCCTGTCAGTTTAGCACCTTGCTCCCCGCAGATGCGTTTTTCTCTTTTAGATGCGAGGCTGCTCTCCAGCCCCCCGTGCGCGCGTGGCTTTCTGAAAGAGGCCAGCTCTCTGCGCGCGCGTTTCCCGTTTTCATACCCTGAATCGGGAAGGGGCGATTCTAAAGGTTGCGTCTGTGGGGTTAAAGGTTGATGCCAGTTCCCAGGCTTCATCTCAGGTTAAAAAAAACAAAAAATAAACATTATACCTGGGATTAGGCCCTAAAAACACAAGAACTGACTCCCTTCTCGTTAATGAAGCAAGCAGCGCTGCGTTGCCATGGAGCGTGCAGCGGGGCAGACGTGATAGTCTGGAATAAAATAATGAGAGATTAGAAAGAGCTTATATCACAAAAGCATGTGGTGGGAGCCAATTATTTCAGCCCATCATTCAGATCGTAGATGAGATCCATTTATTTTCTGCAAATTCTGCCCAAAAAAACGATGACAGAACGTCTCTGTGATTAACGAGTCATTTCCAGCTGTCAGATGATGTCGTCATTGGTCATTTGTGTGTAGTTCCTCCGTGGTTTACAGAAGAGCCTGTCTGTGGCGTGAGCTGCGTTATTATGAGACAGGCCGGTCATTAGATACCTGTTCCCCTGTGGTGGAATTTAGCAACAATACTTATGAAAGCCTCATGATTCATACGAGAGGTCAGCTCCAGCAGTGATGGAGCACAAACCTTTATGTTTGCACTGTGCAGCAGAACAGACATTTTTCTTTTTGATTTGTTCTTTCACACATTTTCTATATTCAGAGTCACAGGCGGGATTTTTATCCCCGCGTCGGCCTTATTTCAACCCCCTTTTTTTCCGCCACTCTTCGCCGACTCCCCATCTGCGGAAGCACGCAGCCCGGCACATTCTCGCCCGCCGTCACCTTTCTCTTTTCATATCGACCACAACAAAAAGAAAAAAATATCTGCAAATTGAATTTTCACAACAAGTCAACCTTGAAACCTGTGGCTGTATTTCCATTACAGATTCTATAGCGGGGGCATGTACTGCCACACACTGTTAGGCGACGCTGAGCCGCGCTCATGGATGTGCGGCTGCAGAGCTCAGCAGAGCTCAGCCGTGCGCTCACCGTCGGTGGGAGCACTCTCAGACACTCGCTTCACGTGTTCTCTGAACTCAGAGGAGAGTAATTGCACACGGGACGTGAGCTCCTCTCAGCACCTGAGGTGATGCTGCTCGAGTACGGTGGCGTTATATAGAAGGTTAATGTCCCTGGGCACAAAGAGGTAAATGGCGTGCAGCACCTCGACTTCGCCATTATCATAGTCAAATATCAGTGCTGCCCCAAGGACTTCCTGGGCACTTAGTTCGATGCTGCTGCACTGCAGAGATGCGCTGTGTTCAGAGAATAGAGTCTATCGTGGGTTTGTTAGCGCCTCCTCTAAAGATCTGAGAACGTTCTATAGACGGCAGCAAGGCGAGGTGAAGGTAGGCTGCTGTATCTGGAGGAGGAGGAGTGTCTCTGAGCAGAGGGAAGGAGATTGCAGAGAGCTCGCCCTCAGCTGGTTTTTTGCTTATTAAGTCTAGCCCACTTAATTACGTGCCTTGCTGCAGGTGTGGGGGTTTTAATCTCTCAGAGCTCATATCTGCAGTCACCACGAGGGAGCGGGACTCGGGCAGAAGCTTAGACGAGCCCGCACGCCCATTAACAACAGGCGTGCCGCAAATGTGACGGGCGGAGCCCCCGCGGGCGTCTGCCGAAGGACGGCTTCGCTTAGCGCGGCGCGGCCTCGGGCCAGGGCGGCGAGCTCTGGTGATGTATCGACCCACGCTCCGCGGCGGGAGCAGGACAGGGCGATAGCGCGGAGTTAAAAATGCGAACGCCCGCGTGACGGCCGCGCCGCGTTCTCGCGCCTCGTGAAAGAGAAGCAGACAGATTGAAGGCGTCCTCCAAGGCCCAGGCTGAGGAGTCGCCAGGACGGGCGTGAGGGACTCGCTCTTTAAGGCTGTCAGCGCCTCTCTGTATCTGCTCGCATCATTTTAATGGAATTGCTCAGTATCTATCCCCAGAAAGTTGCTCGGCTGACTTTGCCTTCAGATATCCCATAAAAGGTGGATGTTTTCACTCTGCCGTGACACCCCCCCAACCCCTCTTTTTTATTTACTCTCCCTCTTTTATCATTCCCCGTGTATTCTTCTTTACACGGCGTTTGGGAGAAGGAGGGTTTTTCTTTTTTTTATGGTTAGAGCAACAGCTTTAGAAGCTCTGTCGGATGTTGGAAATTTGTCCTGAGATAAAAGTGAACAAAAGAGTGGAGCGCTGACTCTGGATGGGGGGGGGTCAAGTGCATTTGTGTTTACCCTTAATGATCAATTTGTGCTTTTTATGCACTTTAAACGGCACGCTGCACCACAAACCTGAGCAGCAGCATACACAGACAGAGATTCAGTCGAGGGAAGGTTCCAGGAACTGTGCTTCATTTTTATTTCACCATGGTGTACCAACACACAAGGAGCATTAAAGTTAGATTACATAGTGCTCTCATTTCTAAATAAAGAAATCCTGCTTCTGCAATTTTCATTACTGAATATGCAGAATGCTTACATATTTAAAGATTTATGACATGTGACTTGTTTGGTTTTATGTAAATGGAAGAATTATAGAAAGATAAATGTTTTACATTTGTAGCCATTCGACATTGTTTTTAATTTTTTTTATTGCATGTTTGTTTCAATTTCTCGAATTCTATCTCAAAAGCTTTAGTTTTGTTGTGTTCTGGCCTCAGTGAGGGGATTATTTTTGTGTCTGTTGACATTTGCAGTCATTGAATTTAAAGTTCAACTGAAAAAAAATCAGTCTCAGTGCAGCTAACCTGGTAAAATAGATAAATAAACATAAAAACCTGGGGGAAAAAAGTGATTGTGCGCTGGAAGAAGGGATGAGATTTTTAAATCCGCTGCCCAGATGGGTTTTCTCTCATCTCCTGTCCTCACTCTTAACTCTGTCCTTGTAATCTGCGCGTCGGCGCCTCTCCCGAGGCCTCGTTTCAAGGCCTCAGCTTAGCTCGCAGCGCTGCAAATGAAGATTAGCGCGCATGAGTGCTTCTCCCGTGCAGGCGCTATCACTGGGCCAAAGGTCCAAGGACAGAGGGTCTCCTGCTCTACACACACACACACACACACACACTCAAAGAGCCCCGGTCCATCTGCCACCCAGGCCACTGGGGGGGGCTCTGTGGGTCCAGGAGACACGAGGCGGGGGCGGGGGCGGGAGGCGCTGGAGTGAAGATATGAAAGTCAAAGCTTTGTTCCGCCTGATTTATGCATCCCATTGTGAAAGCTGTTGTGAATGCAAACGTGAACTTTTGAACTAAGACAGTTTTTCCACTCAGTCACGTGCTGAGCCCCCCCCACCCCCCCCGCACACGTCATCCAATGTGATTTAGCCACTAAAGCCTCGCTATCATCATTCCTAAAAGCACAGAGAAGCCAGCAGACTGGCCCTGATACAAAGGGAGCATGACAAGGACATCAGCAGAGCCCGTTTCTTCGCTTTGTTGAGCTGGAGGACGGTTTCCCCGCGCAGCAGCTTGCAGTTATTAGCGCACGTGTTCCCGCCCACGCCACCAGGGCCTAACCCAATGAGGCTGACCCGAGGGGCTCGTATCCTTTAATGGGGACTGGGCTCACAGTCCGGCGCTGCTCAGGTGGCCTCCACAAAAGCGTGGTGGAGGACTCCGGGCTGCCCAAGGGAGATTAGAAAGTGACACCAGCACAGATTTAACAGACATGTCACCTCTGTTTGTGATGACTGCTAAACGATGACGCTTGTCAAAAGGATGCTTGGTTTGTTTTTAGATATCAGACATCAAAGCTTTTTTTAAGGGGATTATTGAGATTTCCTGTATAATTAGATTAGAACGTTGATTCATCTGGGTATTTAAGACACATCAGTCAGCCGGCTTTAGCATCTCCGACAGCAAACCATGAGCAAAGGTCTTTAAAGTCTTGTCCTGGCACACATTTATGTGTTTCTGCTTCACTTCTTCCAAACATATAATACATGCGCATTTATTATTTTCTTCCTCTGAATTCATATCTTGGTTTTATATCACAACATGACAGTTGTATGATTCTGTCACTTGGAATTTAGTTCAGGGAATCCTACTCAATATCTTGAGTCATAAATAAAAGCGTTAACATGTTATTACTGTCACAGTTTTAAGGGAGAATTTAATCTCTTGCTCTGAAACGGCAATGGATGGAAAGAAAGAAAAGAGCTTTTGCTCAAGGGAGGAGCGGAGATGCAGCAGCTAATTGAAGCAGTTGGAGCAGAGATCCTGACACGGAGACTTTCGCCACGCACGGCGTCGTCACGGTTGCAGGCGGAGCCACAGCGCCGTTCAGATGGAATTAAACAGCTATCCGAGAGGCTCAGTCGCACTAAACAGATGGCTTTCTCTGGCCGGGCCTCTGAAGTCTTTATCTTCAGATGGGATGCAGGAAGTTTACCTTCGAGGGATGTGCTTCATGCTGTCAGTTACAGCGGGAGGAAATGGTGCCATTATCATTAAAAATGACGCCCGCGTGTCAAAATAACAAACAGAATTTTTTTTTTTTTGCTTCCTGCCTTGGTGGCTCTATTTTTCAGCGAGTTCATTTTTAGATGGCGAGGACAGTGGATGAGATAAATCCCTCCAAAACATGAGGAAATGCTTGAAAAACGAGATGAATTGAGTCCAGTGAGGAGGAGGAGGAGGAGGAGGAGGAGGAGGAGGAGGAGGATAGGGACAAACACAACAAAAAGCTCAACATGCAGAAGTGAAAATCACGTTTTTGAGGTCATTCAAAGGTTAAACTTGTGTAGTTTTACTGGGGTTGTGTTGTCTTTTGTTCATGGTCTAAATTCATTTTCTGTGTGTCTTTCACGTCACAAAGCTGTCCACGGAAGAGCTGGAAGACTACGTCAACAACCAGTTTGACGAGCTCCGCCAACTGGTGCGTCTGGAGGAGAAGAGGACCCTCCACCTGGTGGACCTCAAAGAGGCGTCCCTGACGGCGTCGGCCGCCGAGAAAATCGCCGAGATCAGCCTGGAGACCGAGCGGCTGCAGGAGGAGATGGCCAACATCACCAAGCAGCTGTGCGTGCTGGAGCGGGCGGAGGCCGGGGGGGCCGTCCTCAGAGCAGGGGGCGTGGTCGCGGCCCCAGGACCCCCTCGCAGAGTCCAGGTTGGAAGGTTTCTTCCCTCGGTGTGTCTTGCTGACTGCAGTGCAGTCAGATAGTTCTTTAGTGGATAAGTAATGATAGGTAATTAAGTTTTTAATCAAGTAATTAGCCTTAATTTGTAGTTTTGTTGTTGCAGTCCTGAGTAATGTGTTTCGACTTTGCCTAGCTGACTACTTCCTGCCCAAAAACCCTCTGTATTTATTCCAAACTGATTCATTCACCATCACAAATGCGGGATTTTGAGCTGTGTGCTCATAACGAGCCATAACAAGCCAGATGGTTTCTTCCTCTTTAGCCTGAAGGAGGTGAGTTCAGAAACAAATTTGAAAGCTGGACTCATCAGACCATGGGACAGCGTTCCACATCACTTCTGTCCATTTCAGAAACTCCGGCCAACACAAGTTGACAGCATTTCTGGGCCTTTTTTTTTTTGCTTCACACAGACTTTTTTAATACTCACTCGTCTTACTGAGCTGTCAGTAATTAAGTTTGAGAGTTGCCATTCGTTCATTTAGTTTCTAATTGGATAGGATTTATATTGCACTTACCAACTTTTGCAACTGGCTATTTTCAGCAAAATAAAAGTCTGACTCAGTTTTCTCTCAATTTTAGGCAGCTGAAAAGGTCCTTTCTGGGTGGAATGGGGGACAAAGTCAATATAAAGTGTCAGACTGAAAGACGAAACTAATCAAACTCTCATATTTTACACATAACAACCTGTATTTGCTCTGGATGTGACACAACACGGTGGCAGTCATGAAGTCTTTATCCCCGTTGACTCTGTCTAATGAGAGCAACACCTGCTGCATAGTTATTATGGTCCAATGAATATGGTAAACAGGTGCCGCCACGCACGGCTTTGCCCTAAATGAAACAGGAAGCTGGCTTTATTTATCAGGGGCATACATTTTATTCAAGGAGAAAGTGCCAATTTTGCTTCCATGCAGTCAGCTGTGACAGAATGATACAGGGCCAAATAAATCCCAGGCTGCTGCTGCCTGATGAAGCATAAGTGTAACTCTGTTTGTCTTCTGGCTATAGGATCTGTAATTTCTGAGGAGAGTGGCCGTTCATTCTCCTCTTACACATGACATCTTATAGCGCTGCGCGCCGCCGTTTACGTCCGTCCACGCGGGCTCTCGTCAGCGTAGATTCTTTACACACAGATTGACATAACAGGCCGTGTCACAACTAGGCCACCCCCCCATTCCTCATCCAAATAACAAAGCAGACGTCTTTACTGCCTAAAGGCCCCACCTGAAAATGCCCCACTGCTCTATTTGTCACTCTTAATACTGGAGTCGGAGGCGAGTCCTCCCCTGCGATGCTGAGTGAGTGCGGCGAGACGGCTTTAATGGCCACGGCTGATGTACAGATTGCATATTCAAACTGAGAAATTAATCCACCGTGGCCCAAGTTCATTAAGGCTCAAACTGATGTGAATAATGAGCACTGTTATTTAGAAATTGAGAGTCGCAGGAGGGCGGCGGGGGAATGCGGAGGGGGCTCTTGTCATTCACGTGGTCAGCAGGGATGCGCTGGGATTCTGCATGCTCCTGTGGAAGCACTCGACTTCCCCACGTGCGAATGGCGTTCCGGGAATAAGTCCGCCCATGAAACACGTCGCGCCAGCCCCGACGCTGACAGATGATGCGCTCTGCTCGGATTCGTGAGCTGAAGAACTTTGAGGCTCCTCTTGTGGAATGTCGGCAGCGGCCGGCATCTTGATGCAAAGCCTCCATTAGTATTCCCGAGGGCGTCTCCCACCGTAGACCCTGTTCGGTCCACCTACCCAACGTGGCAGAGAGCTTTTTCTCCACTAATGAAATAAATCTGCAATCATCCACTTTATTTGTTCGCTGTGGTCTTCAGCTCTTTTCTTAGCTCGCTGTGCTGCTTCTTGATTTTTGTCCTTCCAGTTTGTCCACTTAAATGGACAAACTGTCTTGTGTTTTTAAAATCAAATGCAACTACGTTATAAATCCAACTATTTTATTCCTGGAAGTGATTGGTCATCCCCTGCTATGAAACTGACCTAAACATTGACTAATGCATGAGCCACAACGCAGTAAATCTCATTTTCCAAGTGTACACTGTATAACTAAGGTAAGGTGCCAAGGTCACGTAAACTAGTACTAGTTGTGTTAATAATCTGCTGCTGCCATTGTTTTATTAAACGTAGACCAACACAGGTGTACACACTGAGAATAACAATGTGTTCAATAATGACAAAATTAAATTTGACCAGGCAGCAGAAGCCGGAGGGAAAATAGATTAAGAGCCTCCGTCTCATTTATTTTCTAAACTCCGAGTCACAGCAGGGTCTGTTTTATACAAGCATGGACATCGGTTTATTTAAATATTCTCTCTTTGCTCCACGCTGATTAAAAAACTGTCAAGATATTGAGGAAGTCGGGTTTTTGTTGGGAGAGATCTGTGTGCACGCGCACACACACACACACACTGAGATCCTGCAGTGTGTAGATCTATAGAGGACAGCCTCCCCCATGGTGTGTGTATCGGTGCAGATGGACCTCTGTACGTGTTGGTCCCCTCTGTCTCCCATTTCATCTCACACCTTCCACACGTATGCCTGAACGGGTTCTTTTTGTGGATGCTCTGGGCTCAGGTGGGACCTGGGTCAGGTACGCCTTGAACCTCTCAGACCGATCTGGAGGTCGTGTGCAGCTCCACACGTCAACCAGCGCAGATGTCGCACTAATCTGAGACTCACCGTGTCTGTCAAGCTAAACCCAGCTTTTGTGTTTACAGTGAGTTGTGCGTTGTTGATAACTATGTTACACTTGTATGCCACAAAAAGCGTATGAATGCATTTTATTGCTTATTAAGATTCTATTCATCACAATTTAATTATAAACGACTTTCAGTGCACTGTTGAAGCTGTGCCATAACAGGGTGTTTGCACTGTTCGGGGGAAAAAAGATAAAAGCTTGGCACTTATTCAGACATGTACACAATGATGTTTTCAATTATGATATAAAAAGGCCCTTTGTTTTCCATAGTCTATACTCATATACCATATGAAGCATCCAGGATAAAAACCTTTTGCATGCAGCAAAGCCTTGAGCTGCAAACGTCTTAACTGGAAGTCAACATTGAGTTTGACTGTTTTCAGGGATAATGTAAATGTTATGGGTGAGCCTTGAGATGTGATGTGATGTATTTACATCCCCTGCATGTAGACAGAGTCTAGATTTTGATTAAATATTTCATCTGGCTCGCGATTAAACCTTAGCTTGCAGAACGCGTGGATCTGGCCCAGTCAACAAATCACATCTCCTGCTTTGACATTGAAAAATCCTTTAAACCCAGATCAAAATTAAACAGAAAAGCTTCCAGTTGAATGAATAATATCTGCAGTTCGCTGTAAAGGTTCATGAATAGACATGAGTGCGACTGCTGGATGAAAGTGGAACTGCTCACATTCACTCAGATGTTGTCAGAGCAGGTCTGAATCCTGTTTCTTATGCGCAAATATTAAAATCTGTCTCTCTGTCTCTCTCTCCTTTCAGCGGGACATTGAGGCCAGGCCAAGGTAAGACTGTGTCATTCACCTTCACGTCTTCTTAACTTGGTTAAAGACGCTTCAGAACCCCCTCAGACTCAACTGTTCTGAGACACCATTGACACTCGCACCCTTCAGATCTCTCACTTAAACAAGTCACTTGCGTCACAAAGGCACCCCCGTTGATTCAGGCGCTGACTATGGTGTGTGTGTGTGTGTGTGTGTGTGTGTGACTCTGTGTTTGGTCTAAGAGACAGGTCTCTGGGAGACTTTAGGAGAGGGAGACGATCAAAAAGTCCAAAATTTGTTCTCATCAGACAAAACCTTCTTCTGTTTGACCAGGATTGAACTCTGAGTCCTGGCCTCGTGGTGCAGGATGCGTGATGTTTGTGTTGTCGATTGCACGTCTGATCGTCGGACTGCTTTGCGTGATAAACTGCATCGGCCTGTTTCTGTTTGTGTCCGACTCTGTGAAAAGGACAGCGCTCTGGCCGCCGTGCGCATCGATCTGCTGGAGTAAAACTATTCTCTTTCCCATCTGTGGTGACCAGCGGCTCCCCTGGCGCCACCTGCGGTCTCTGCCCTTTTATCAAAGAGGACTCCTTTGTTCCACAGTCGATAGCACACCCAGGCACCTTCACACATCCACCCTCACACACAAAAACCTGTTTTTTTTTTGTGATCATATTCTATGAAGAAACGCTATCAGAAACACTTCTCCAGTCTTTGACAACACAAAGCAGTTCAGCTTATAGACCACAGGGGCGGAGGATGGAGCACCGACCTTTGTGTCGCCGGAGCGACCGCTCTATCACCCAGACGTAGTCCCCCACTCCCGAAGAAGTCCCCACCAACATGTGTTGTTGCGTGTTATTGATGGGTGAACACAAACGTGCTGCAAAAGGTGCGAGGGAGCTCGCCCACAGCCAAGGTCAGCGTCTCTCTCGCTCCCTGCTGGTCTATATGTCTCCCTCCCTCACCCCCTCCCCTCCCTCACACCCGCAGACTGCCATCGCAGGTTAAACCGCCACCGTCCTCAAGGGTTATGTTGTGTTGAGGGCGCTGAGACGACCGCAGCTACCAGACGTTTCAGGAAAGAGCATATTACAGAGCAAATAATAAAAGCGGGACGGGAGACGTTTATGGTGATGGAAATTGCGTGTTTCTGAAGGTGAAACAAAGAGTTCAGCCAGAAAAGAATCAAGCGATGAGCAGACCCAGACGGCAAATTGATTATGGTGCAGAAACACTAATCTGCTGTCTGAGCCTCATATCTGCAGACGGAGCGTCCTCACAGGACTACAATCCTGCAGCCACACGCATCTTTCCTGATCTTCCTCGTCGGCGGCGGCCCGGAGCTCTCTCCTGGGCCTGCTAACACTGCTATTCCACACCTGCCAACACCCCCCCCAACACATGGGATGCTCCCCGGCAGTCGAAAATATCCACACGAAAGGATGGGGGGATGAGAAAGAGGCTTATTGCTGCAGTGACTTTAATTAAAAAAAAAAAAAACCTCTTTCATGTTGTCTCTTAGGATGGATCCTTTAGAGAGAAGGAGATATAGACAGAGAGACAGGCTGACAGATGTGTACACTGTAGAATTCCACTCATTAGACTTGTATTTGCTGTTCTGTTGGGACAAAGAGGTTTATTATTATTTTATGTTCCTTCCAACAGATCTGGCTCCCACCATGTAGCCTTACAGTCACTGAGCATTAGCATCCACCGTAAATAATGACATGTGTGCGTGTGTGTGATTGCTTTAGAGAGAGCTGTAGAGGGACATGGCAGCAGCAGTTTTACTGCCCCTGCTGTTCTAAAAGCATGACTCTCTAAAAATAAGAAAAGCGGCTGGTGGTGCTTCATCATGCATGCAGGCACAGCGGGAGGCTTGAATGACTCTCTGCATTTTCGCCAGTAATATTTTACAGCTTAGACAGGATTTCCCCTGCTTTAGGATTCAGATGCGCGCAGGTTATGTTTGTTTGGCGGATCGTGTTTGAGACGTCTTTGTGTGGTAACGTCACACGGGCTGAGCAATTACGCCGTAAGCCAATTATTGCGTTATTAGCTTGTGATGCGAGTCCTAAGCTCCATCAGGCGTCACAGCCAGATTTATGCCAGTAAAGATGACCGACGTGGCGCGAACACACAACACGCCGCAGCGGTCGCATCCTCACCTCCTTCACTCTGATCGCCCCTCCTCGTGTTTGAGTAGCTCATCTGAACCTCACCGCAGATACCGATGCACAACCCCCGGCGTCGGATGTGGACTGTGGAGGACTTCTCGTAGTCGCGGCGCCGATTGACTTTCACATAAAAACCCTTCAGACAACGGCGCCTGTGGAAACGGAAAGCGTGGGCTTTCCATGAAGCAAGCCACGATAGAGCTGCACACGCCAGAACGGATTCATTTTCCTTTTATCTCATTCTGCATTTCCCTTTCTATCGCCATCACTAAGATTTCTCAGCGCTGAATGAAACACATTCACTAAAACAAACCAAGAAAATATTTATGCGTTTGGTTGGAAGCGCGCAATCATCCTGCATAATTCAGGCCCGACGTGACTCACCCAACCTTTTTTGTAGCAGAAGTGTGCACTTGTGTATTTTGTGCCTGCTTACGTCTTTGGTAACATTTGCATATTTCCCAAATAAGATTCCATCCAGAAGTTTGAAGTGCAGTTTGACGGGTGAAAGAGCAAATGCAGAGAGGCTGTCTTATCGAGTATCATGTCAAGGCAGCGGGCGTGACTCCCAACCATTCGCTACCTGTCTGAATACAAAATAGAGCACACGCCGATGCCCTTTTGTCGGATTACCAGGAAACCTTCGCGGGGTGGGACCACGCCTGCTTCATTTCAGGGTGGTCTCGACCAGCGTTTGCGCCGCTCTTCGTTAGTTAGGAATTTCCTCCAGCGCCGGCTCGTGAGCGTGTCCGGAGCTGGGAAAGAGTCCCCGTGTGGACCTGCTGAGGAGACACCGTAGATACAGGAGGAGGGCCCAGAGAGGCGCCTGCTCTCCAGAAGAAAGAGAAGTGTAGCGGGTGTACGCGGGGCTGCAGATTCAGGTTACCGCTGTGTTTGTGCCTCTGCTGCATCTGAATAATTCATCGTCTGTGTGCTGATATAGAATGGAAAAGGTGTGAATGGGTTCCTGTAATGAGCCATTATCTCTTTCTAAGGCCTATATCTCTTGATATCTTTGGCAAATACTCATCTGGATAACTTTGTGCCGGCTAGTTTCTGATCTTTTGTCCAACGCAGCACCGCCTCGCTCGCAGCGACAAAGCATGCTAATTTCGAGCATTCCTAGCATTCCTCTGTCGCCACGGCTATAAATCGCAGAGTCATGTTTACTGCACGTCATAAAACGTGTTATCATCTCCATTATGTATGAATGCAGAGCTTTCATATTTCTCCGTACCTGCTTATTTCACTTCCTCCAGCTCTGTGATTCGTCTGTTTTGGTCATAAAGACACGAAAATCGAGAAAAGCGTTGATTACAGCTCGCGTCCCCTCCTGACGGGGCATTTCTGGGGCGCTCCTGCTTCTGCTTCGTGTGTGGTAAAGAGGAGATGATTTGAACAGAAAGCGGAGGAGAGGCAGAAGCAAGTGTGACGGAATTGTCCGAGAAGTTTGGAGGGCAGAAAGCTGGCAGACGGACGGAGATGCTCAGCTTCCATTTTCCTTTCATCACATCATGGCACATCTGGCGCCGACGACACTCGTCTGCAGACTCTCTGAGGAACGACCTTGGAGTCAGCAGCCCAAACTGAGACGCCGCATCTGCATATGCATGTCACAGCCATTAATAATCATAATTATTATTCCTGAATCTCAATTAGACATTACAGCCCAGTATCAGGAAACTGTAATATTCTCAGTATTCACCAGTTTAATCAAGCGTGCTGATAGTCGTAATAGCACTGGCTTCTCCTGAAGCACTAAAAGGAACATTTTAGCTTCTTGATCAGGTTTGTTCTCGCTGATATTCCACCCCCGGTGCGGTTCCTCCCACACCGAGGGTGTGGGTCACGCGGGTCACATGAGCCATGGGTTGAGCTGTTTGTAATTCGTTATTTCTTCCCTTCATCTTGAAAACGCTCGGGGTCACACGTTGAGGGCAGACCTGGAGTTAAGCTCCCTGGGAAGAAATCACAAGAGCGCATTATTGCTGGCTGATGAGCCAGCACCTCTGTACGCTCTTCCTCCTGCCAGCCTGTGTAGATGGAAGAGAAACCCAAAAAATAAATCAATCTCAGGCTGGTGGTCCCTTCACCATCCGCCTTCCTTTAAATATCCACATACGAGGACGTAAACAAAACAGCTAACATAGATCAAACCAGCCTATAAGCGGAGCGGTGTGTGTTTCAAGGGGTGTGTAGGCAGAGGCTGACGGGCTGCATTGTGCTCAGCTCACTTCCGTAATTGTCAGATGTGAGCGTAGAAGGAGAGAAAAGTGTGTTTGCGTCTGTGCGGGAGGTGGGCAGGCTGACGTTCACCCCAGCAGGAGAGCAGACTAGTTGTGTTTCAGGGCTTTAGCCTCCTTCACTAGATCTATACGGCCACCGACAACCTCCTCCAGGATGCACGGTGTTTGACCGTAGATCTGTCTATTGATAACCAGACGTCAACTGAAACCACCGCCTCAGCAAAGCACCAGTCAGTCGTTGTTAATTGGTGTAGCTTCCCCGCGAGTGTTGTTTGCTTTGTGATGAAGGCTCGTGTGATATACTGTACCTCCTCTCCTGGAATGGTTCCTGTCAGGGAATTATCCACTTTTACAAAGTGGGAAAACAAACAAATTGTGGTTCCCTGGCAACTCTTTGCGTATTTGCACTCCCTCTTTTACATTTTCTCTGTTGTGTTCTTACACACACACAGACACACACACTCAGACATTCAAGAGATGTTGCCTTGTATTGAAACATTCGTTTTTCATTCTAAAAGCATGCAAATTTCACCCATGTGCGCACATGATCGCTAATTAGCAGAGCAATGGGGGAGGGGGGGGGTCATCTCACACACAGCCAGAAGCACGTCACACACATGACTTCTTCACCCGCCGTGCTGTTTTTATGCAAACACACACGTACACACAAAGACAGAGAGAATAAAAGTACATTTCAGTGCTGGCCTGCAGGTGGAATTACAAGTCTGATTTCAGCGCTGGGACGATGAGGGAAGGTGATAGTGACAGGCCCAACCAGCGGGTAATGAATCAGCCTTATCAAACCTCTGGCCCCAGGTATGATCTGTCAACACCACAGCACACGCACACGCACACGCACACACACACACACACACACACGCACGCACGCACACACACACACACACACACACACACACACACACACACACACACACACACACACACAACAACTGAATATTACATCTTCATCCCCCTCCGCAGCTGGACATAGCGACGGTGTCTAGATGGTTTGGAAGGACCCAGTGGGGCGGTTGTCATGGCGCCTGTCTCCTCCCAGCTCTCGGCCTGTCCCTCTGCCCGGTCCTCCGTTTACAAGGAGCAGAAGGATTCAGCAGCTTTACGACGAGGCCCATCACCGTGTCGATTTATTACAGAAACGAGGAGACAGTGGGGATTTAACTACCTCGGGATTCTAATGGGAGATTAGCACGCACTTTGCAAAATCACCTTAATCCAGCATTGTCGCGGGCGTAGATGGAGGGGAACGAGAGGCGAAGGGCTTTTTTGCAAAGGCGGGTCCCATTTGCACATTTTTCCTTTGGATTAGGCCGACGATCGCAGCTTTTTAATCTTTAAATGTGATTGCTTTGTCGCACGTTTCTTCTGAGGGAAGTTTTCGAATTCTCGACAGATATGGCGGCATGACTCATGTGATTACCAACAGAAGCGTCTCCATTCAAACTAACAGATTACTCCCGGTTTCCTGACGCTTAAATCAGAGGGGGCACAACGTCCGCCGACGAAAACGTAGGCTTTTACGGCTGAAGCGTTCTGAGAAGCATATCACATAAAATTTATTGGTCGGGTAAATTCTGTCGCTACTTTGCAACACTGGCTCTAAGTAAGACATTTCAAGAGGACAAAACAATAAATTTCCGCCTGCTTTGAGACCTCTGGATTTCAGCGCACGGTTGCATCTCTCGGTAATTGGTCGGCTGCGTCCTGCGCTGCAAGAACGTCAGCTTTATTTACGCCGCGCGTTTAGCCGAGGAGAAGGCTGGCGAGGGCTGGAGGACGCTGGTTTCCATCGGCGTGGAGGCCCGGCCGCTCTGCCCCGCCCGCGTGGGTGTGCTCCCCACGCCGGGCCTGGATGGCTGGACTCAGACAAAAGGCAGGAGAGGGGCCTCGTTGGCCAGACGGCCGGTCTGCTCCTCTGTTTTGATCACGTCCGTAGAGACGGTTTATTTTGAACCCGGCCACCCGTCCGCTGCTGCGCCGGGGCCGGCGCCGTCCAAACCGCTCAGCGGACCCAGACGACTTGTCCGGGCACCTGGGCAGTTCGGACGTTAAGGTGGCGCCGGGATTCTGTGGGGAGAGAATAGGGCTGTTTAAAGACACAGCGGGGGGGGGGTCTGCCAGTCTGCCAATTGTGTGGGCGCGGCCAGTCTTCATAATAGCTGCCTGGCACCGGGACAAAACCACAACACTGGTCACATGTCTGATGTGAGGATCACTGCGCTGGAGCGCCGGTGGCCATGGAGACGCTAAAGGGCAGAGAGGGAGGGAACGCAGACGGGTACACGTCACGGAAACTTGAGTGGAATTATATTGTGGGGGGATAGAAGAAGGCTGTGTAGTAAGGTAGGTCAGCTAACATCAAATTAAAATAAGGTTGATATTCACACCCAGCCTGCGCGCTCACTCGAGTCTTCTTTAATAAAGGAGTGGTGTTGGAGTCGGGCGGTAATCTGCAAAACACTGAAAAAGTGGGTCAAGCAGTCTCTTTTCCACTGTTGACCCAGACTTAAAGTTACAGTCGAGGCAGAGCCGTCAGGAAAGAGGGGTGGGAGGGGCTTCTGAGGTAAAAAGGGAGGGGGGGGTGATTAGCGATAAGCCACGGTGCTGCCTTCAGAAGGATCTTCAGAATAGTTCATCTCTGTGTTTTCCTCGGTGTTGTGGGATTCTGAGGGAGACTTCAAACAGCTTTTAAATACTGTCGAGATTCAAAACTGAAGCAAAAGATGCACATGTCATATCACGTTTGCACGGTTCAAGAGAAGCAGGTGAAAGGAAGTTATTATTATTCTTATTATTAAACACACACACACACATCCAAAATGATGTCCCAAAGCTCACCACTCGATAGAACAGCACCACAACTGCTGCTGCTGCTGCTGATGAAGATGATGATGATGATGATGCTGCTCTGCTGCTTCTGTCCCATCTTCAGTCAAGACGAATCTCTTGCGAAAAAGAAACTGACATCACTTATTCTGTCTGACCCACAATTTTACTGCATCATCTAACTAAAAGTCCAAATGTGTCCAAAAAAAAGGGAAGTGCGCATTGATTTGGAGTGGAGATCCACTCGCACACGGCCTGTTTGTGGTGATTTAGTGCAGGAGCTGTCCATGCGCAGAGCTCTGTCCGTCATGTTAGGGGCGCTGTCTTGTGTTTGCATTTGCAGAGGTTGTTTAAGACGAGCGTTTCACAGAATATGCAGCAATACAGTTCATTTAACAAACACATTTAATCAAAATATAACTGGTGGGTGTCTGTGAAGCCTCTATATACTAAAAAAAACCCTTGTGTTCTTTCCAGACTCCTGATTTGTAGCATTAAGGTAGTGAGCAGAGGCTGACTGTCTTTTTTAGACTGACAACACTGTAGGAGTGACAAGGAGAGATTATTGTTCCCAGGGCTGCGGGTTGATCCCCCCGGGAACATTGTGACAGTATTCCACAGACAGTTAAACTGGAGCACTGTGCAATTAGGTACATAGTCTCTCTTCACGTCACACTTCATTGTACTTGATGGCACCTATAAAGAGCTATACTGTATGTTCAAAAAGCTCAGGCTTGTCTGTAGCTCAGCTGACATGGAAGAGACGTATCCTATAGCCAAACGGCGCATTTTTAGTCTTTATACTGTTTTTATATAAAGATCTGTCAAAAGTAGCTTCTGTGTTGTTTCAGAGAACATTCTGGTAAATGTTGGTCATTTGTCCTGTTCGATAAACACAAATGTATAATTTAAGAGTCTGTTGCCTTTGATATCGGGCCTGTTGATTAATATCAAGAAATCTGGGTGCAGGCTATTCACTGATGTATGTAATATTTGCCATTCCATCGCCTTGTTCCTACCCTCTGGAGGACTTTGACCTCCTCTGCTGCTGTTTTCTATGTGAAAACGTGAAACAGAGCTAATTGCTGAGTACCAGATTTCACAGACAATGAACAACAATCCCTCCAAAGCATTTAGCCAAGGACGCTGGACCTGCTCTGGTCCGTTCAGCCTTAACGTTCGTGTTAACTACCACTTGTGTTTACCCTAAATGACCGTTTCCCTTTCTTCCTCCATCGCCGTGTGGCCACAGGAGCAGGCAAGCCCGGTTATGGTTGGGCCTTGACGGTACTTAATTGCTGTTACTTGAACACCTCGGTGTGATTAACGGGAAGTAACCTGTATCAAAGCGGGCGAGAAATGAGCTCACGGAGGGATAGCGGTGATCGCCCCGCTGCTGTCACCTGCCGTCGTCGACCGGCGTAATTATTCTGATTGGCTGAGCATTTTATTCCACTTAGATGACCTTTCTGCTTCACAGCCAGCCTGGAAACAGGAGGAAAAAGCAATAATTCATGCACCAAGTAGCAACTTGACTGCACGCATTCAACACTGGAGAGGGTCTGGACTGCATTTTCTTGCCCACATTGCATGGACAGGGGTTTGAATGGGGGTCTGGCGCTCTGGTAAACAAGCTGTGATGCACACAAAGGCTCCTATTATATAGTCTCGTATCTGTGTCCACTGTACCACGGCACATTGCCTGTTCTCGCACCTCGTCTTTCACACTTCCCCCGTAAACTGATTAAGGCATTGGAACAGCTCAGAAAAGCCTCGGGGTGTTGCTTTGTTTTTCAGAGGGGGGGGTAATCCCACTAACTGGTGTAAACACCAGTGACTTCAGAAGGACCAGACTGTGGTGCTGAGTAATTATTCAGTCACATTATCACTGCCTTTGGTCTTTTGATCCCACTTCTTCTCCTGAGGTCAGTAATTGATTTAGTGTCAGTGTAGATAGAAAGATTCCGTGATCACATATTAATTTGATATTTGTAGTGCGTGTAGCTTGCTTTGTGCAATCTCAGTACAATTAGCACAGACGTGCATTTATTGCCCAGAAATGGAGTCTCCATTGCTGCAACTGTGGGGGATGCTGACGCAGGCTATACAGACATTCTTAACAATATGCGCCCAGGCGTGTGGGATGTATGGCATTTATTCATTTTATCTTGCATAGATAGATGGATGGAATAATGATGGATGCATTCACAAAGCACGCTTTTGAGTTTTTTCATCCTTGTATTGACATTAGGTGGATAAAGATAGAAAGCCTCCTTTGCTGCGTCCGTGCCTTTAACATCTATCTATAGTGTCTATAGAATCCCTGTGGGGCTGAGGAAGATGCATGTTTAGCATACAGTGCTACTGTTTGAGGCTCTGAATTGAAGATAAAACCAGTTCCTGATCCAGCGTCTGTTGCGATCTGCAACAAAGTGATATTCAGACGTTTGATCACGATCAGACGCTAATTCTGACTTCCCTCGATGGATTGTATTAAAATAGTCTCTTGTAAGTACGATCATCTCTAAAGTGCTCATCTCTTTTGAAGTGAAATGTTTTAGACATTACTCACATTATTCGATTCTACCGCTGCCTGACTGTTGCAGGTTTATCCTCCAGAAGCTTTGATTTGCATAGAGTTTAGCAGATTTTGATTTGCAGCAGCCAACAACGCCACATTGTCTTCTTTTGTTATCGCAGGTGAAGAAGCATAATTTAGAAAATTGCATGCTCCTAAATCCTGAGGCTGCAGAACAAAAGATGATGACGGCGTCCCTGGCAGCGCTCAGACAGGGTCTTTGTATTACAGCCGAATTGAAAAGAGCCTTATCTGATGGCGGCCTGTGTAACCTGTGGCTTTAATGGAAACTCATGAAAAATGTACAGGTTTTCCCTCCATTTCCATGCTTGCTCTTCGCTCCTCTCTTCCTTCTGTCCTCTGCAGCAAGCTTCAACAAAGTGCTGTTCCTTCCTGCTGACGATTCACTTCTGCCAGCTTCTCCCACTGTTTTTTATTTTAAAGTTTTATTTATTTATTTATTTATTTATTTTCTTCATCGGGATACATCCGTCGCTGAGATGCCTGCCGTCAAACGTGTGACAAAGGCCACAGGGTCGCGCTACATAAAGCAGCCACGGCATATGTTTCTGAATACACATGAGACATACACAGGCCTCTTCAAAGAGTAGATGCTGATTGGATTTAGCTCTGATTCCAAAACCGTGATGTTTTGGGGAAGACCATTCAGATGAAGAGGCACTTGCCAGAAATGGTCCCACTTGGCAGCCTCCTTCAGCACATCTCTCTGTTCCTTTTTATCTGTTTTAGTTAGATTTCCCCTTTCTAATAACATCACTGTGATATTTTATCCACCTGTGCTTTTTGTTTCACATCACAACAAAACAAGAGTTATTTGGTTTCTTTCATGATGATGTATATCAGCAGAAACACTGTTTTATCACAGATAGACACATAGCCCTTTTAGAGCCATCGAAAATTCATAAAGGGAAAGTGGAACTGTCAAACAAGACGGCCAAAGAGAGAGGATACACCCCCTCTCAAGAAAATGGCCAATTAGATCCAGTAGAGCACCAGCGCAGAGCCAGCGAATCCCCCATAAAAGCTAACGCTGTGTCATTTCTTCTTTCATATTAAATTCCCATTTGCAATTCACGTTTTTTTTTGGGTTTTTTTTTTAACATTCATTCTCACTTACTCACCCCATTGATCTTCCACAATCCATTTTTCACCTCTTCCCGCTACCCCCACTCGGTCCCACACCGCGCGACTTTTCCGTTGAGAATTTGTTTGGAGGGTTAAATCATCCCGCAGAAGTGACAAGATTTACTTCATTAAGTGAGCGAAATGCGCCGCTTCACTAGTGAGTCCGCGGCTGTCCTTGTGGGCTATCAATAACCATTAAGGATCCTCTCTCATTAGATGGAACCTTGTCGGCCTCCAGAACTTGAAAAATGGCTCCTGCCATCCGATGTGATGGAGTATACTTGGGTGCCATCACCACTATTTGGAAATGCAAATAGCAATAGTTACCCCCTCCAACACCCCCCCCCCCAGGATGATTGCTTGCAACGCTGTCTACATATCCATATTGTTGTTCACCCTCAGTGCTTAATCAGGTAGGGCCTCACCTCCATATCAGCAGCTTCCACTTGGCCCAGCAGCCCCACCCTCCGCTCTGGCGCCATTATTTCCCCCCACACACACTCGCACATGTACCTGAGACACGTTCAGCACACCCAGGCTGACCGCAGTATGATTATTCATACGGCAAAGAGGCCAGATCAGGCAGGCGAGGCTGCTGCAGAGTGATGAGAGCGTTTATGGATGATGACTCAGGAGTCCTGTGGATCCTGTGTAGGCAGCAGGGATTTCCAGCCGTAATCAGGGCAGGAAACGCCCCCTCCCTCTTCCAAACGCAGAGCGTCCAAAAGTTCAGAACGAAAAGAGGACCGGGCTGAGATGCAGCGATGGTCACAGCCGGTGGAGAGGTGGCGGTCTGCACCCTTTCTGCTTGTTAGTGTGACCTACAGAATCCCAGACCACAATAGTCAACAGCGAGGTTGGCTTGTTAGGATCTAAAGTGCGTCTTTTCATCTGCCCCAAAAACAAACTTCAGCTAAAAACCCCACAAACTTGGTCTAATTCTGGGCTTTAGCTGATAGTGCACAAAGCTGCTGAGAGTGTCTGTGAGGTCTCTCACTCTCCCCCATTAGTCTCATCACAGGCTCTTATTTCCCCGTGAGCGATGGCTCCATTTTGGGCGTATCTGGAAACTGATTTCCGTTTCGCTGGGAGAGAAGACATTACCAAAATTGCTTTTGTCAGTCCCAATCAAAACCTCTCACCTCTGTCTACCGCATGCACATACATTCCTCCAATTTCCCACACGCCATCCATCACCGAAGCATCCGCAGCCGCTCCCACCGAGGCGCCGCGGCGGGCCTCGCCGGGCTCCACTCGCGCCCGTCTGCAGGCCGTGGCCGCATCGACGACCCCTCGCAGTTAAACGCGCATTAAACCTTATTAATTAGTCATGAATAGATAGAACCCAGCTGTCAGGAGGCAGAAATTAGAGTGATCTTTTACTTACAGGCTAAAAAAAGAGATGAGCAGATAGGAAAAAAGGTCAAAGTGAAGCCTTTTAGTTTGGAGGGAATTCATCATTGACGTTTTATTGCATGTCGAAGCTCCTCTCTCGGTTTTTCCCCATCCTCCCATTCTTGTTTCTGGCCCCCACCCCCTCCTCAAGTAATGGCCTTTCTCCTGTGGATGGAATAAATAAGTTATTACATCCATGTGTCCCAAGGCTTAGCGAGGACTGTTTGAATATAAATAGTTCATTTGCCTCCATAGTGCAGGTCTCATATACATATATTTATAATTACTTTGCTTTTCCCCCCTTTTTTCCCCCACATTTGTCTTGGTCGAGTGGAGACGCAGGCATGAAATCTCCTTACACGAATAAGTCTGCCGACATTTAAGTGGGACGGTCACGAGGGAACTGTGTAATCTGTGCATGTTCTAGCAGCGCAGAGCGAGGGAGCGCCGGATGCTGCGTGAGCTGGTCCCCGCGCGTCTTCTGTCACTATCGTTACATCACACGTCGCTTGAGCTCCTGTCTGTTTTGGGGACGATTGAGAGGCCGGCGCTTCGTGAAAGGACCGTGCACCTTGTGCACCTTGTGCACCTTGTGGACCTTGTGCGCATGTTCTTCGCAGATGCGGTATGAACCGGGGAAGTCGGCGTTCACGTTGTGATGATGCGCTCCCAGAGGAAGCGAGGAGGCGCAGGCACGGGGGGGCTCTTTGTTGCTGCCAACAGAAGTGTGTCAGACGGGAGCGGAACTGGGAAAGATACGGATGCCTATTAAGTGACACGTAAGGTTTTACTCAGTTATTTACTTCAATTTGAGGCGGGCGAGGGAGGGAAGCTGGTGAAGGATGGGACGGCCCGCTCGACAGAGCAATAGAGAAGATTGGTTGGATTAGCATTACCAGTCACAAAATCGATGACTTTATATAAGATTCATTAATTAGCATCTTGTTTTAAAAAAATAGAGCTGGTATAAAATCAATTGCATAATAGAGTAGCGGAGTGCCAGCCTGGCTGTCGGAGGTGAAAGTCTGTGATTATTCTCCTGTTTTTGAGTCCCTCCACCACCAGCACGCTCCATAAATACGACAAAAGCCTCATCCGTCTCTGCAGTGAGCGACCTTTGCCACTTAAACCATTATTTATTGTTGTTTGGTCAACACTCTCCCCACCCCTCCCTCCTCCTTTCGTCACATTTAAAATAATCTGAAAACACATCAAACAGCGCGTGCCACTTCCTTCCTCTCACAACAAACTTATCTCAACAGCGGCTGATTCATTTGTTTCACGATGTTTCGTCCACCTGTTTGGTTGAGAGACGCCACGGTTGGGTTGCCATGGGCAACGTTCTCTGTCCTGTTAGAGTGACAACACACACAGCTTCATTTCTCTCACGACCCGTTGAGGTTTAAGTCGTCCCAGTTCGTACATCAGAGACCTTCCCCCCCCGGTAGATGACCGCATGTCTAACGTCTATAAAACCAGGTCACAGGAAGTGACGGCGTTCAGAAATAAACACGTGAGCGGTTGGAGTGAAGCGTCCTGCTGATGGAGCTGGGTGAGGCGCGCTGGATCAAACCTGAACCGGGCCGACGTCCTGGCGGAGACAGGAAACGCCGGCGTGAGGAGGAGGAGCAGCGGCGGGATGCGCCTTTACGACAGCGTCCAATCAGAGCACACGATCGTTGCACGCCGCCTCTCCGCCCGGCTGATGGTTTAGCAGATGCTTTGTCTTCGTCACCGTGGCGATATGAAAGTGACAGAATGGATGATTTGCACTTAAGACGAAGCCTGATTGGATCTGATTACCTCTCACAGAGGTTTATCATATCTGCATAATGTCTGTGTGTGTGTGTGTGTGTGTGTGTGTGTGTGTTGAGATGGTCTCCTGTAACCTCTCTGTCCTGCGTCCCCAGGCTGCCTGAGCCGAGGGCCGACCCGGTGGACCTGCGGGACTTTGAGGACAGCGACTCGGAGGCGTCCGTGGACCACGCGCCGTGACCGCGCCACCAGCCTGTCGGGCCTCACCTGCCTGTCGGCGTCTGCTTCACCCAGCTGTCAGCCCCCCCCACCGTCCGGTCCCCCCCCCCCCGTCCAGTCCCCCTGCCGTCCCACCCACGCGGCGTTCCGCTCCGCTCCCCCAGCCCGCCGGCGCCGACCTTGACGAAGGCGCGCCGCGACAGATAAGTGTTTCAAATCCTCGTCGGCCACCGACTTCCTTTAATTGACGCGGGGGGGCGGGGGTGGAGGGGGGGGTGTGGACTTGCAGCGGGGACGTGCAATCAATTATGGTCAGGCCGGGTTCCCTCCCGCCACGCAGATCGGCGCTTTCCTGAGAAAAGGCCGTCTGGGCGCTCGGGCGTAAAGCCAGCTCGGCAACGACAGATGTCAAGAAGGGGGGGGCGGGGGGGGGGGGCGGGACCCGCTTCACACTTGATTTGTTCACAATATGTTTTCACTCCCGCGCTTCAGGCGAACAGCGCGGGCAGTTTGGGCCACGGGCGCGGGGCCGTTTGTCAGACGCCGCGGCGCCTGGCGTCGCTCAAGAGCGCGCGAGACGCGTTTCCACTGTTGGACCAATAAAAAGGACAAGTTTTAAAGACTCCCCCGTCCCCCCGTGTGCTTCATCGGCCTCCACGCCCGCTTCCTCTTCCATCATCTGCCGACGGATCTGTCAGGTTGGCGCTTGTCGGGCGTGTTATCAGATACCGGGGGGACGTTCCGGCGTGTGTTGATGGATACGCGCGGCGGCTCCGTTAATCCAACGCACGCCGGTGGCTGCAGCGCCCCCGTTTGAGCATCTTCTACATGTGACGTGACCTTGACCTTGACCTCTGCGTGTGTTTGCGTTTCATCCTTAACAAGGCTGACTCCCTCACCGGGGTTGTGTTTGTTTGTTTGTTTGTTTTTAAAGCAACGCTGCGTTCTTTGACTCCGCTACAGTGACGCAGGATGGTTGGGCTCCTCTCATGTGCTGTTGTCATGCGGCTCAGGCTCCCCAGCACGACTGATATTTGATCTAGTTTACCTATAGGGGTCTATTTTTGTGTGAAATAAATAAAGTAAGCAGAAGCTTTCCTACTTTAAATCATGAAGAAGAAAACGGATGAAAACCGTCGTGATAAGAGAAGGAGTCCCTTCCACAGAGGACACACACCTTCCTCGGGGTCTCCTCTCCCCCAGATGTGCTTAGACCACCACGACCCGGACCCCCCCCCGTGCGCAGCCGCACCCGGACGCTCTTTGTCTCCTCCCCGCTCGTTTTTCCATCCGCCTTCGCCGAAGCTCGGCCCGCTCTCCCCCCGCGCAGGGTTCTCTCCCTCGTGCGTGGAGCCCTCTCAGCATGTCCAACCTCTCCACGCTGCGATAATGACTTGGAGAAACTCATTAAGCCGCGGCCGTCGAGTGCTACCACATCTGGGCTGGCGTTCTCCAGTGAGTCTCCCTCCGCAGATATAATGGGGCTGAATGATTTACTGCCTGAGACATTGATCCCCAGTTCTCGCTAAGCCAGTGTCCGCTGGCCAGCCGCGCTCCGGCCTCTTCAGAGGGAGCGCGTCGGGGAGGCTGCAGGTAAATTGATTTAGAGCAGCCGGAAGTAGGGCGGCGCTAACCAGAGGGTTCCGGGGTCAGCGCAAACGATGATTCCGTCATCCTCATCTGCGCGCCTGTTTCCACGGAGCCCCGACCAGATCAAAGACGCGCTAACCGACTTGATTGAGGACGCCGGCGCGTTGTCTGGGGAGGAAACGGAGAGGAGAGGGTTGTCTGATCCAATTTCACCAGCACAAGGTTCCTTCTTTTTTCCCACACCCAATTACACCTGCTGGTGCGGGTTCACAGCGGCGAGCGCGCTCGCACGTGCACGACGACGGGCAAATAAACACAGACACAAGACCTCTGCGGCGCCAACAGGAAAAGAAGAAAAAAAGGGGGGGGCTGTGTGTGTTTGTATTGACATGAATTAATCGCTTCATGGGTTATGAGATTGAATTTGCTACGTGACGCGCTTGCCAGTGGTGGAGGCGCTTTGATTGGTGCCTTTACCGGAGCCCCTTTCTCTGCGCCGCCATTTAAGAGACAGAATGTGCGTGAGCGCGTCTCCCGACCAGCCGACCCGCTGGGACTTAATGAATCTGTCTAATAGCCTGAGAGGAGACGCAGGAGCGGGAAAAGTAGCCGATAACGGAGCACGTGTGGCTTGGCGCGCTCACGTGTGATTGTGTGTGTGTGTGTGTGTGTGTGTTTGTGTGTGTGTGTGTGTGTGTGATTGTGTGTGTGTGTGTGTGTGTTGGGGGGGGCGCCTGGGAGCTTGTGGGAAAATGTCATATTTGCAGACGCTGAAAACCTTTTGTATTAAAGCGGAGAATTTGCGGCTGCTATCAGATCAAATCTTCTATCTTGTTCATCTCCCCCTGCGGCGGCGGCGGCGGCAGGCGGGCGGGCCTCGCCAGCAGCCCCTATCTGGGCCTCACCGGACCCACAACCCGATGTTGGTTCTGATTAAAACGGCTCCAGCGTGTTTGGAGGACAGACGGGAGACGCCTCTCGCCTTTGCCTTGGCCGCTCGTCTCGCACCTGCAGCCCGAGTCTATTTCATATCCTGCATCCAGCGCGGGGGCCGAGCACCTCCGACGGGGAGTAAATCGATCTCTTCCTTCATCGATTTTTTTTTTTTTTTTCCCCTCCCAGCCGGTGCGGAGGTGACGCGGGTCCTCAGACCATCCCCGCCTGACGGGCGGCGACCATCCGTCACGGGGTGGGGGGGACAGACAGCTGTCTGGAAGCTGCGGGTCAGGAACAACGGATGGATGGAGATGAGACGGCAAATCCATCCCCCCCCCTTAGACAGCTTTCATGGCTCAGCCTTCAGTCTGCAGAGGCACCGGGGGCCTCTCACGTCAGTCCGATGGTTCCCATCACAACATCTTATTTGAATGAGGGAAGGAAGCGCACATCTGGGGGCGGGGTTAACACAATGATGGTAGGGGTGGGGGGCACATAGACTAGTTTCAGGTGAGGTAATAGAGATGGGATGGATCCACCAGAGGTGGGGGGGGGTGCTGGTTCCTACCAGATGACAACGGGACGTGTCTGTGAATAAACCCGCCCAGATAACGCCTAATGGCGTTTGTTGGGAGAGCTGTAGCGTCGCGGCGCCGGTGTCACGCCGGTGATGAATCATCCTCACAACAAGGATGGATGCGGAATACAGAGGAGTGGGAGGCGAAGCGTTTGCAGTCTGGCTCTCCAAAATCTCTGCCCAGAGGTGCGAAAGCGAGAGAGAGAGAGAAAAAAAAATAAAAAAAATGATTTCTATATTTGATTTTATCTAAACAGAATATCAGGTTTCTCCTCAGCTGACACGATTATGTGTTTACGCGTGTCGGGAACTGGTGTGTTGCATTTAAATCCCAAATTCCTCGAGGGTTTTACAACTTCAGCGTGCACCTTCCCAAATTCTCTGAAGAAAAAAAAAAATGAAATAAAAAAGCAGCCCTTGCATGTCTGATGTCATCCAGCCGCAGGTAGGATTTATGTGTACACAACCTGGGTGAGCAGGCTCCCCCGGAGCTGCCTAATTATAGCGGCGAGGCAGCAGTGCTAACAGCTCTGGTCCAACCGGGGGGGGGCAGATGTCCGACCCCCCCCAGGTCTGCCCCCGCGAGCGCTCCAGGTTTGATGAGAGAGAGTGTGTGAAGGGTTGTGTCAAGGACAGAGTGTCATCAAAATGGTGGCGCCATCCTCGCTGGTCCCGGCGCCGCGGAGGCTGGGTTAACAAGCTCAGCGTGGTGCCTTCACGGTGCACGGGAATTTCAGATGACGAAACAGAGTCAAATTTTGTGGAGGATGTGTACATTTTATAACATGAATGTAACACAGAGAGATGACTAAAATACAAAATGACATCTTAATTCAGTCTGATCAAGTACATGATGATGATGATGATGATGATGAAGATGATGATGATGAAGATGATGATGATGATGAAGATGTAGTGATGATGATGATGTCATGATGAAGATGATGATGATGAAGATGATGATGATGAAGATGATGTGATGATGAAGATGATGAAGATGTGGTGATGATGATGATGATGATGTGATGATGAAGATGATGTGAAGATGATGATGATGATGGTGATGATGATGATGATGATGGTGATGTGATGATGAAGATGATGATGGTGGTGATGAAGGTGATGATGATGATGATGATGATGGTGATGATGATGTGATGATGATGATGAAGATGATGTGATGATGAAGATGATGTGAAGATGATGATGGTGATGATGAAGATGATGATGTGATGATGAAGATGATGATGATGAAGATGATGATGAAGATGATGTGAAGATGATGAAGATGATGGTGGATGGTGGTGATGATGATGATGGTGATGATGATGGTGATGATGATGATGATGGTGATGATGATGATGATGATGGTGATGATGATGATGAAGATGATGTGAAGATGATGAAGATGATGAAGATGTGATGATGATGGTGATGATGATGATGGTGATGATGAGTACAAAATTCCGGATCCCAGACAACGATTCCTCGTCTCACCTCAAAGGTCAAAGGTCAAGAGCACTGGTCACCTTCATGTCCAGAGATTCCTGCACGTTCCCTCGTCTCTCACCTGGAATATTACTGTTCTCTTCCTAAACTTCATCCCCCCCCACCCCCCACTCCGCCCCCACCCCACCGCTCTCATTCTAAACTGGCTCCCGGTACAGTTCAGCATCGTCCTATTAACATTCCCGTCCCCCTCCACGCTCGCCCCGTATCTGCGTTCCCTCCGGCCCCCTGACATCTCAGATGCCCAAATGCCGTCACTTATCATAATTTGCAGCCTCGCAGGTACGACAATATCAGCCCAAAACGCCCGCTGCTGTTCAAACAGCCTCCGCCGAGCAGCTCCGTGTCAGCGTCCTCCATTCATCAAACTCTACTGGAGAAGACAAATTCGTTGAAAGCGGCGGATTCACTTTTGTGTAAATCACCCGGAGCGACGGAGGTTAATTTATTAAAAGGCGGGCGATGGCGCTCTGGCTGCTCGGTGGAGTCGCGCAGGGGCTGCTGTCAAGTGGCTGTTGGGAGAGGATGCAGAGTGGGATGCTGGCGGTCCTGAGGGCCCCCCCAGCGTGGGAGGATCCCATAGGCCCCGCCCACCTCTCCCGCCACCCTCCGAAACTGCTCCTTTCTACCCTCCGCCTGTTGTTTTTGTTTTTTTTTCTAACGTGTTCTCTCACCTCAGAGCTTGTGGAGGGATAAATTCTACTGACTTTCTATTACTGAAGAAAAAAAAAAATCTAAAACGCTATTAACCTTTAACGCACTTTGGCATTTAGCGTTTGCTTCTTTCATTTTATTTTGTGTCTGAATTTAAGTGTCACATATTTCTTGTTTTTTTCCTGTAATATTTGTCACACAGGTTTGTAGAAGAGCGTGATCGCCAATGAGCTCAGGCAGGACCGCATCAATATAGGAGCTTGAGGATGGGTGTCATTATGTATTAGTAAGAATTAAGATCGTCAACGTGATTTTCCCCCTCATCTTGTCTCCCTCTGTTGGTCCCACCTACATAATGTGTTTCCTCTGCAGACCCCCTGTGGTGACTGTTTAATTACAATGACAAGCGGCTTAAAATTCTGATCCTAATTGGATTCGGTGGTGATAAGATAGAAACTAAACATGCACTCTTTTGTCTTTGGAAGTAAAGCCTTGCTCTCTTTTCTAGCTGCGCGTGTAACGCCTCCGAGCCTCACCTATCTGGCGCCGCTACACCACCCTTTTTAACCAGCGGCTGCAGATACAGCTGATGTGCTAATGACCTCTGTTCAACAGGGAAAGACTGAATATTTGATCTCAGCAGCTTAAATATCCGGCCGTTCTTCATAAGTCTGAAAGCTTTAATCCTGTTCTGTAGGATGCATGAGTAACTATAGACTTTATTCTAATTATGGGATAAATTAAAGGGAAATTGTGATTTATTAACTTAGAGAGTCTCTGGTTTTTGAAGCATGGCTCCTGAAACAGAGAGGCGCGTTGGCTCGGCAACCAGCCGGGTTTATAAATCTGATGCTTTTTGTGAGACAGAGAATTAAAGGTGTGGTCTCGGAGGCCGGGCTGCCTCTGCCAGAAACAGCATTAGAGGCAGCGCCAGCGCACGTGTAACAACGTGCAGGGCGCCAACTGAAAACGTGAGCGACATCCGAGGCTGCTGGGATCCTTTTTTTTTTTTTCGAGGATGTAAAGATGGCGCTCAGGAAAAAAAAGGCCGCTGTTTGTTTGTGCATTCCCAGCCCTTTAGAAAATAGCTTTTTTCCTCAGCGTACCTATGCTGCGAGGCTGATCTCTTTCTGTCAGGAGCGGAGGAAGCTGCGCTCAATCATCCCGCACATTTATTGATGCGAGCTTTTGTGGTCCGTCGGAACACGAGGGTTTTAAGGCCCGGACGTGTGAGGATGAAGCTGAACCCACAAAAGGTGGCGAACTCTTAAAGTTAATAAAGCATGTTATTGTTTTCAAAATAACAGCCATCAAAATGCATTAAAGCGCAGTGGGAGGACGCCTGCTCGGGCCCCAAAATGTCTCCAGGACAGATGGATGGTCGCTGGCGATGGCAGACCTGCAGTCTGGGAAGAGCGCACTTCTATTTTAGGCGGACTGGAGTGGCCTGAAGAGCTTTGGATGAACACCGCCACCACTGTGGGAGGGCCGTGAGGTAAGAGCTGGAGCTGTCCCAAGGCAGCTTGGCCTGTCTCTGAGGGGCCTCGGCGTGTCTACCTGTGGGTGGAAACCCAAACAGCTCCCCGCCATCCAAAGGTCCCACATAAATATTGACACAGACAGACTCTCCGCCTGTTTCACAGCCAGCGTCTCCACACAAACCGGATCCCTCCAGAGCCCACTGCCTCTACTGGAGCACTGCAGGGTTGGCTGTAGCGCAGCCTCTCTTGAGGACCGCTACCTTACGCTCACTCCTACAGAATATGGAGGGGAGTCATGAGTGGATCCAGGGGATATTTACCGCCTGTGTCGCCTTTGAGACCTGCTTTCTGTCTTCTGCGCTCACTTTGGGGAGGAGTTGCCTGACAACAGCCCGGTCTGTCTGACACCACCCGTGATGTCAGACTTACTCATCTCTAATTATTCAGAGATGGAAATCATTCCGCTCTGACATTTAGAAGCACACGCCGGGCCTTCAGCAGCTTGTCTCTCCGTGAAATGCTAAGAGATTAATCGTGGCGGTCCAGCTTCCTCGCAAATTTCCTCCCATAAACATATCAGGCATAGCATCAAACTGTTGCTGTGCAGAATGATACTTTTGTGTGTGTGTGTGTGTGTGTGTGTGTGTTCTGGCCTTTCCTTTAAAACATTCTGGGGTGCCCCCACCACCCTCCTTTGAGGATTAAAACTAATCAAAGTGTCACACTTGCACATTTCCTCCGCTACAAAAGCGGGCAGGAAACCCCCGTTGGCCCACACATAAAGCAGAAAGCTCATTTTAAAAAGTTGGTGTCTGCTGTGCTTTAAAGTTTTAAGATCACTGAATTATAAGGTATAATAATAATAAGGCATATACCTCATGTTGTTTGTAAAGTGGGTTTTTTTGGGCATGCTGTGGCCTCATTTACACTCAGAATCATGTTCTTGCTGTAGTTTCCTGATACATTTTACTTTCTCACTGCATATAAATGTAGGTTTTCTGTGTGTGCATGTGCACGTCAGTGTGTGTGTGTGTGTGTGTGTGCACTTCAGTGTGTATATGTGTGTGTGTGTGTGTGTGTGAGACTATATGTTGCAACTGTTGTGAAAGGTAAGGTATTTCCCATGAAGCTTTGCTGTCAGAAGCAGAAGTGGACACTGAGCTGTCCATTCTTCACCTCATGATCAAAAGCTTCCCTCTCTGCCTCCCTCTATTCTATATGTCCTTTCCCCCCCTTTCTCCCCCCTTTCTCTCCCTCCCTCCCCCCACCCCCATCATGTCCTTGCTGCCCCGGCCTTAATAGGCATGAGTTAACTCCCGACCCTCTCCTCAAGTGTCATGGCTTGAGATCTCAGCGGCGTATTCGGCTCCATCTCCACCGGTAATCCATCACTGTCCTGACTTCCTCCTCAAACTCCACGTCCTCTCGGTCCGTCTCCATGCTCTATTTGCACCCAGACTTAGCGCCTCCTCTCAATCCTGACCTGTCTGGAGCTGTCCAGCCAGATGTGTCCTGCGCGCACACACACACACACACACACACACACACACACACACATGCAAACCTCCCGAGCCTTTGCTTGAGATATCCCGTCCGTCCATATTGTTTTCTGTCTCCTCTTCATCACGTCTCTGCTCCAGACATGGCGCCCGTCCCCGTGTGCACGTGTGGTCGCTCACTCGACTCATCGAGACAGCACCTTTTATTTCAAGGTGACTCTCAATATCATCGTCCAGCAAATCTGGCTCTTTTTCATCTGAGGCAGATACGGCCCGCTGGTGCCCGAGCAGCGGATGAGAAATGCAGAGCGGGGCATGCTGGGAAGGAAATGAGTGACCCACTTTGGCCCGTGAATAAACACCTGACAGTCTGTAGTCCTCCAAATGAAGGCTGCCTCTGAATGGGTGCACTGAGCCAAGTCAGAAACGACTGCGGTAATACAGGCAAAGCCTGCTGGGAGCACTGGTGCCTCTTTTCATCACAGCCTCTCTCCATCACATGACTTTGTGGTCATCACCATCTTGTCTGTGCCCCCCCCACCCCCGTCTTTGGAGCGAGGGCTCATCAACCCGGCCATTTAGGCTCTGCTCTTCACTTCTTCTGGATCCCAAAGCCCATTTTCATGCTGCTTCTGATAAATGGTGACAGACCTGAATGTAAACGGGCTTTTTGATTGATGACACCAGCAACACATGTCAGACTGAGAGCTGGACCCAACTCAAGGGTTGGACAACACGCCGCAAACAATGGAAACATAATTAAATGATTAGGAAATCAATTCTGGTGTTCATACACTGAGGTGCTTTGGCTTTGACATAAATGAGAAATTACCTATTTTTATCTTCAAAACAAAACATTAGAGAGAAGCCTGGAAGAGAACAGAGAGCCAAATATTTAGAAATTATAACAAAAACTTGGAAAGTAGGTTGCATACAGCTAAACAAAGAAAAAGGTGTCTCTTTAAAGGGAGCAATATTCTTGCACATATGGATGGGATAAATATTAATATTTCATATATCCTAACAGGAAGACAAAGTGTAACAACTTAGACCTGCTCAGCCATGGTTGGGATTTATCATTTATTTTAAGAAACATGAAATTAAATGAATGGCCCAAATAGAAGGAATTCCAAAGACTCTTCCCTTCGGCCCACCATGTGTCTAACCAGATTGAATGGTCTGAATAAATTATAGCACACACATTAATTTTCCACTCGGGTTAAATCCCATGATTTGGGTAATCCATCCATCCACGTATTCATCCATCATTTTCTGCATCTGGGGGGGCGGGGTCATGATGCAGGCAAGCTAAAGGATATTCACAATGTTTGCCAGGAACCTTTTCCACGCACTCTTGGGGATTCCAAGGTTGTTACCAGGCCAAATGGCCCATTTCCGGGTGTACGGAGGGCCTCTTCTCTCTTAGAGCTGCCAGGAAGACTTCCAAAGGGAGACGTCGACCATATGAGAGCTTCTAATCTGACTGCTTAAACCACCACAGCTTACGCCTGTCAGGAAGAAGAAAGTCAGACTCTTCTCATCTACATCTATATTTGTACTGTTTCCCAGGAAGCTTGGCATAAAACTGGACTGGGCCTTCGTTACATCACATCCTGACTGGTTCTTTGTTGACAAGCACAATAAAAATGCATCTTTACTTACCTGCTCCATTTCCTTCAATTTCAGTTGACAAATCAGCATGTGGAGCTTCCAGTGGCCCTGATCTTTCCAGCCCTGGTCGTGGTGAAGCCTAACAGCTCTGGTCTCCCACAGTTTCTAAAGCAGTTGGTAAACCATCGTTAATGAATGCCCTATAAAATGACTGATGCTGCCATGATTGCTTTGATGGATCTGCTCGCTCTAATCCATCATTGTTTAATTCAGCCAGCAACATCTACTGTCTGGTGTCGTAGATGAAGCTCTGACGAGCGTTCACGGTTAATTAGTGTATGTTTGTCTTTCACTGTAAATTACTACTTCTTGATGGATGGGACTGACCCTAGATTGAGATGGTTCTATAAAAATCCCTCCGCCTGTTTGGAGTGGATGTGATAAAACCACTGAGGCCTTCAGAGCCTGTTTGAGAAAAAAAAAAAAAAAAAAAACGGCATCATTGGTTTCAGTTCAGCTCTAATTGAATCAATTTCCGCTCAGAATCGCTCATTGTTCTGCCTTCATCTGCCTCCGGAGTTTGATCTCTCTCCTTGGGATTCATCTCCAGAAACTGCGCTTCATTTTGTTACATCAGGCAGACTCAGACAGACGTATTCCCACGAAGAATAGAAAGAGCTAAATGTGCAAAGCACACTTCCATGCATCAGAATGATATATTTAATTTTTCAACATCCACTTTTTTCAACCTTATCTTACAGGAATTTTATCAGAAACTGGGATTCTTTACTGAAGTGGAATCTTTAATATAAAATTAATAGTAATTAATATCCTTAATATTAGTTACTTTTACTGCCTAAATTCTTCCATGACATTCTATTGGCTTTATAACATATATGCTGTGTACTCATTTCTTTAATTAGGGAGCTCATCATTGATGGTTCAGGCACTTCTAAATCAAACTCTTTTAATCAATATCTAGTCATCATTCAATTTTTAGCCTAGTCTGTCTGTGTGTGTGTGTGTGTGTGTGTGTTCCTTTCTCTCTCTCACACACACACACGCACACACATCCTTGTACTTCTATCTTTGTGAGGACTTTCGTAGCTATATTGCCCCATGTCTTACTCTTATCCTATCCGTCCCACCTAATCCTCTGACCCTAACCCTGACCTTAACCTAAACTCAATTCCAACTTCAACTTTAAAACCACATCTTAACCTTCAAACAGCCCTTTGAAGTTGTGAGGACCAGACAAAATGTCCTCATTTCCCAAAAATATCCTCACTTTTCCAGTAGAGAAGTCCACACACACGCAGATTTATTTGCCGACACCCGTCTGATGTCATCCTCCACCAGACACCAGGACACAGCCGCTAAGTCAGGTGAAACATCCAGACGATCTCTCGCTCAATGGAGCGCTTGTGCGACGGGCGGGGGCGGCGGTTCAGAGTCCTGCGTTAACGTGCAGGGTTTGGGTCTGCCTGCTCCCCTCTGAGCCTCTTTAATGGGCCAGCAGAAATATTTGCAGAACTCATTAGTTCGTCCTCTCCCTGACCTTCACGTCTTCGCGCTGTTAATTAGGTACAAGACAGATTTAAAAAAAGCCAAATAGCGACACTTCCATCAGGACCTTGACATTTGGCTGTGACCTGGACAGCAGCTCCTCATTATAAAAAGACATCATACTAAAGCTTTCATCAGTTACAGGCGTGTCGCCCTCTCGCTGATTGAAGCAAATATTAGATTAATTCTCATTGACAGCAGCTTTTGAGCAACATTGCAGAGCATTTCCTCCCGAACGCTCGCATGTAATACTCTGTAGTACCTGCACACACACACTGAGGAGGATTTTGTGTAAATATATCACGTACATACAGTATCTGCTGCAACCCCTCCCTGTATTTTTTTCCACTCTTCTTCCTCCTGTTCCACTGTAGTTGTCTCGCCACCAGCTCCCACGCTGCTCTATAAGTGCCGTTCCTTCTCCCCCGACCAAGAACAAAAGAAGCCCACAAGCCGAGTCCTTTTGTGCTGCTGCCATTAAACATGCCTCACCTCTGGCTAGATCGCTAACTCAAACTCTATCTCTCCCGCTGTCTCTGAACACCACGGGCAAAGTCATCTAAGGTCGCCCAGTTCTCACCAGAATCATCTCACCGAGCGAGAGAGTTTGACCCTAATTGGGTTTCTCCTGTGATTAGACCAATAACAACCTTCATATTAGCATTTAATGTCCCTTAATGGGTCCATTTTCCGGCCAGTGGCTAATTAGGTCTGTTTATAGATAGCTTAAAGTAATTGATGGGCATGTCCAAAATGCTGTACGTCAACGAGTGGGGCAGCTGCTGTTTGTGCTTTTAACTTGTAGACACCCAAAGTCAACAAATAAGTCAGGAATACCGTTCTGGTTCATCAGTTATCAGGGTGCGTGATCTGTGACACAGCTGAGCATTAATGTTAATTATTGCCCCAGGGGAGCAAAATAAAATGTAATAAACATGGAGCCACAAATCTTCTAAATCAACAAGCGTTTAGCTTTGTGATTGTTGATTGTTTTTGAGATTCCGGCTGAGTTGACTGTGTCTGCTTTTGGTTAGCTCTGCAGAACATTAAATTAGAGATATCTGGCAGAGCAGACGCACACACACACACACACGTACGCACACACATCAGGACTCATCATAGCAGATTGAATACGGCCCTGCAGGCAACAATATGGGGATACGGGGACAACAGGCCCCCGCAGAAACTATCAAGCCAGAATCTTTGACACGATTTTAAAAGAGGCTACTGACATGCCAAGACCCTTCCCAGAAGTCTGCACTTGGCTTGGGCTCGATAAGGCACTCCGTGAACGAATATGAAGTGAGCTGGGGAAGATATTGGGACTGGCCCAATCGCATGCCTCCAGGACAGCGCGCTATCAAAAGGAGGGTTTTGTTTGAAGAGAGCCTCTCTGTCTGCATACAGCTGCAGCCCCACGATAAAGAGCTGAGGTTTGAAAGGTGAGGCCTCCTGTCCTTCCAGTCCTGTCTCTGGCTCTTTCCAATCCAATTTGAACTAAAGTGGCATCAAAATACCAGCCGGAGGACACTTTGGTGGGGAGGTTGGGTGAGCTTGTACAGAAATATTACAACTAGAAATGCACCCTATTTACTCTTTTCTGTGTTATGTTCCAAAAATAACAACATTTAAGTGGCAGCATTTTGGTCTGTGAGCAGAATACAGCTTACAGTTCATTAAGTTAATGACTAAAACAAAAACACTGTCTAATTGAATGAAAATAAAGGCTGATGTTACAAATAAAAACAATAATAAAATAAAACCTAACAGATTAAGTAAGCTGTGAAATGAGGATAGAATTTAGGGTTCTTGCTGGTGCTTAACTCTGAGAGAGCAGACTCACGTGTCCTGCACTGGGCCGTCCTGACATTGTCGTGCTCTTTGTTTCTCAGAGGATTTATCTCTGTGGATTAAACAGGACAGCCATTCACGGGCCCAAATAACACAGCACAAAAGAAAGCTTTAAACTTAAGTAGATTGCACAAGATCTGCGAAGCTTATGGATGCTCAAGGTAAAAGTCATCCCACATGCTGCTTAAACTGATTTAAATATGAATTTGGCGTATGATGGCAGAAGGTGAATCTGTGAAGCTACTTAGTACACTGGCCTCTAAGATATCAGCTAGATTAAATTTATATAACACTGTTTATGCAGGGTACGCATTATAAAAAATAGTTTAAAATAGTATCAGGCTGGTTATATCACATGCTATCGGATGGTGACTTTTTTTTTTTTCGCATTTTTCTTCAGAAAAAAAAAAGACATTTTAAAATAAAAAATAATAAAAATGTACTCCCCCGGGGTCTTATGTGGTTTACTCCATATGTTCCAACGGGTTAGCTGGTTAAATAAAAGTAAAATAGACGTCAACATAAGTACGAGCGTGCAGTAATATGTTGGATTTTTATTTTATTTTATACAATCTACATTTGTTGGGGATTATCTGGGTTTGTATCACTTGGACTAAAGGTCATCCTGTTTAATTCAGGTGTGTTTTTGGTACGTATATTTAGTAAATATGTTTATTGAAGCTCACTATGAGCCCCCCCCCAGGGAGGGGGGGCCGGGGCCGGGGCCGCCTCCCGGGGCCGGGAGCGGTTCGTGGCCCCGGGGGCCTCCGTCCCGCTCCGGCCGACCTCTGCTCCCCGGCTCCCTGCCTCCGACTCCGCCTCCCCCGGCACCAGGGCGCGGGGACGGCCGACTCCCCCGCCGGCCTCCCTCCCTCCCTCCCTCCCCCTCAGCCTCCCCCCGCCCCTCAAATGGGACTCCCCGTCCGGACTGTGGCGCCGAACGCGGGCGAACTTTTGAGCCGAACTTGAGCCGAGTCCCGGTCCCGGACCCGGTCCCGGACCCGGCGGCCGCCTCGGAAGCTCCCCCCTTCCCCGTCTCCCCCCCCACCTCCTCCACCACCCCGCTCCCGTCTCTGTTGCGGCGGGGCAGGACAGCAAGGGCCGGCTGGGGGAACCGGAGCCCGGAGGAGGATGTGGATCTGGTACCTCCTGCTCGGCTCGGGGTCGGCCGGTGAGTCTTTGAAGGGGCCAGGAACCAAAGTTCGTGTTTTTTTTCCGTTCCGCTCCTCGGTCGCATGTGAAATTCTTTGAAGTGCGGCGGCGGTGCTGCGGGGTTTTCCTTCCCCCCCCTCTTTCCCTCCCTCTCCGGGACGCATTTAAACTTGTCGGTGCAGAATTCGGACGAGCCCTCTTTACTCTTCATTTCCGTGAGGTCGGAGCATATTTTCTGAGACTTTCGGGAGCCCTTTTTTCTTTCTTTTTTTTTTTTTTTTTTTCGAAGCCTGTCGAATCCATTCCTCACGGAGCGTGGTCCCCCCCCGTCTCCCGTCCCCCCTCCAGCCGCCCGGGCGCGCACACGCCGCCGCATCAGTCACGGCGGGGCTCCGGTGAGGATGGGGCTCGACTCTCTTCCAAGTGAAGTTGTGATCGAGGGGTTGTTGACAGGCCGGTGTTGACAAGTCTATCCGTCCCCCTCCTGCCCCGCCATGGCAGCTGGAGCCTGGTGGGGGGGGGGGCAGATGTAACCTTACCCCCCCAACACCCCACCAGCCAGTGGGGCTTCATGGAGTGAAACACTAGTCTGGAGCTTCTGAGTCACCCTCCACCGGTTATCGGTGCATGTGTGGGGCTCATAAATCAGCGCTGTCTCCACCTAATGCCTCTACCTGCATCCACCGCATTCTCATTCAAAACAGCGGCTGAATGCGCGCTTCAAGTACATCCAGGCCCCTTAGAGATCACTCATTTATTCTACTTGCAGCTTCCTGCACCAGTTCTGGTCCGTTCTGTTACGTTTGATGAAGTCTGGGTTTGGTTTTTTTTTTAATGTCTTCGTGTCCGTTAAGGCCCATTTGCATGTACTGCGCTCGCATGTGCGATTGGACGTTGCCCGACCCACCGCAAAGACGAATAGCGTCATGCTTTCCTAAAAGTGCAGCGCTCCGGAGACTTTGTTTACTTTAACCGAGCTGTTTTTAACATTACCACGCAAAACAGCAGTTTTCTGAGTTGATGTGGGGAGCGGCGCTGGACGGAGCTGAATCAGCTGGACTGATCACAAGTTCAGGGAAATCGGGCTTTAAGTTTCCTGTCACAATCATTTTTTTTTTTTTTGGCACTTCATTTGAATATTCCACCCCGCACGATCTCAGCGAGGCATGAAATATTAAAATGATAAACACCATGTTGGCATTTAGAAGCTGAGGGTTTCTTCAGAGGAAACACAAACGGAAGACTTTTGTGAGCAGACTTTGGGGTTTTTCCCTCGCGTGCGGTGACATCTGTCTGAACCCTCCGTCTTTGATACCAGTAGTTGGTCAACATATGCTACAAACTGTTGATTCTCAAAATCACACCACTATGGGCCTGATTTAAGGAGCCATGAAGTACTAGTAAAGTACATTTCCCACATAAAGTCTCTTCCGTAGTCACAATACAATTGTGTTGACTTAAAAACAAACATCTAGACCTGATCCCTGACCGTGGTCTGAACCACTAACTAGGGCGAACGATCCACCAACGACTTTGCAACCCGGTCACAAAGAAGCCGAGCGATCGGCGGTCGGGAACATCCAAACTCTTCTGCAGGTTGGCTTGATTGTGCTCGGGGTTGTGCGTGGCTATAAATAGAGTTTGGATGTTGAGGCGGATAAAGCTGCGCATCAGTATTCTCCTCTCCATCTGGGAATGATTACTGCTTGTTAAAGATCAGCGTTGTGATACAGCTAAATGAATATTTGATTGTATTGTTCCTGCAGCCAAGGTTGTCAGGAATCACACATCCTGTAATTTGTGTGGCAAACAAACACATTTATTTCAGATCTTTTCTTCCAGCAGTTGCTATTTATACTTCGCGCTCATGGCGGGGATGCTAGTACAGTCGGAGGCTGTGCATCAGTGAAGCTTCACATGTTTTTGAGATTCAGTATCTGTCGGAAGCAAAAGGGTCGACTACTTTTAAATAAGTTACAACGTGCAGCTATAGTTCGAAGGTTACGGCATGACTTAAAAATAATGGATGTTATATAATATAATAATGGATAAATCACTTAAAGTTAACATGCAAATGTGATTGTGATTCAGTCCGCCTGATGTTTGGGGTTTTATACGCTCACAAAAGGGTTGCTTTTTTTGAGTGAATGATTTCAAATGTGCTGTTTGCATGTAAATGTATATTTCATGTATTTGACTCGTTTCCAAAAGCTGCAGAAGTTGGCACAACATGACGGTTCTGGTCAGCCACTATACAAAATATGAATGTATGCAACAGACCCGGGGATATAATTGAGCTCCAAAAGGTGCAGATTTTATAGTCCATGCATCTGCTCTCATGTAGTACACTGCCAAAAAGCACGTGGGAGGAGTTGGATGTTTAAGATGAATGGGGGGAAGCGAGTAGGCTGATGTTGTACATGCTTCCCTCCTGTCATAGTCTATAGCTGTTCCCAGTGTCGATTAGATTTGATCATTTATTAAGTGTCCGTGAGGCACATTTATATTCTGCATGAATTCAAGCATCAGGTATGTGTCATTGTGTGTTTAAAATATGTGTAGACATCTTCATGTCCATTCCCTTTGAACAGCTGTCATCTATAAGTCATGAAGGTAAATATTTAATGGGCCGTGGAAGCAGGGTTGATGGATGAAAGAAACAACAACACGGAGGAGTAAAAGGCACTTAAAAACATAAAAGATGTTGCGTATTGATCGTGACTAGATTTGCTGCAGACTAATGATGCTGTGTTAATCCCAGAGGGACGTCTTGTTATTCTGCCGCCACGTGCTTGAAAATTAAGAAAACATTTGAGTCTGAGTTGAATTCCAGGTTGCTGAATTTGGCCAGTTTGTGACGTTCTTAATTTTTAATGCTTCAGTCACTTCACAGAATTGATGCATTTATAACTCCCGCCCCTCGGCGATGGTTGCCAGGGTAACCATGCATATTTAAACTGCATACATAAAGTAAAAAACTCGTAAAAGTGTTTTGTGGACTAAAATCTCTCAACATAGTTACTAATTAATGCATTTCTTTTATTTGCAAGTGAATTCTGTGCGAGAGACAAAAAAGGCAGAAGCACAGGTTCCCGAAATTACATGAAAGCGAGTGTCAGGAAAGCATTTTATATGTTAATTTTTCTTTAGATTCTCTAAAACCCGCCCGGGCACTGCGGCGCAGTTTCGTGATGGAGGGGGGACGTGTTTCAAGGTTAGCAAAAAAATGATCGAGGTCGCGTCCACGTATTGAGCGATAAATCAGTGTAATTACCGTGGTAGCACCAGCGGTAAGTTCACCAGGAAAAAGCTTCATTTCAGTCAGCGGCTTCTTTAAGGCGAAGACACCTGACATTTATTTTGAGTTAAACGCAAATGAAATAATTGCCGGGCCCCAGCGAGGCGTCGTGTAATGCGCTGGTTCATCTCTGAAGACGCGTCCCTGATTTAGAGACCGCGATGAGGTCTGCTACAGACGCGCGCACAGGAAGGGGCTTTTCCCTCAACTCTGATTTACACAGGAATAATCTAATTGCAGTCATTCACATTCCAGCAGCGACGCCTCCATGAGTTGAGGAATTTCTGTTGTTGTCTGTATGAAAGCAAATCACCAACAAACAAAACCCATTCTGCGTGACAGTTGTGAATAAAGCGGGAGCTGCGTTGTGATGTCTCCCCTCTTCACTGCTCGTTTTGTTGTTTAATCTGACTTTAATTCCAAACAATAAAATCTAATAACACACCAGTGTGTATCAAACCGGCCTCGTTTTACTGGGAGATTGTTGCGTGGCCTGCTGGCGCGGGATGTTGTGTTTGTAGATTTATTTTATGTTTTTGGAGTAATTAAACACACACTGATGCAGATCCTAATCTCCCTCAGCGGAGTGCCGGTTGAGTCGGTGCTAGTTGTGAGTTTGAAGCCCTTTTATTCGACGGGGGGGGGCGCGGCGTCAGCAGCAGGTGGGGTCTCTGTCAGCCTATTGTCATCTGGAGTTCTGAGCTGCTGACAGGCTTCTGACCTTGAACCGCCAGATCCTTAGAACCTACACGTCGCTCTGGCGCGTCTTTATTTGCGGCAGTCACCTTGTTTTCCCCCGCTTTCATCTTCATCCTCGGTTTCGGCTCAGAGGCGGGTGACGCGCTGCGCGTGCCTCCCGCGTTGCTTTGCCTGCTGTTAGATGCAGGATGAACCGCGGCGGGCTGACAGCTGGCGCCCCTGCTGTCTCCTGTGATCAGCAGTCGTTGGCGGCGCCGCGCCTCGCTGCCACCGCGGTAGCTGGTGTGGACACTCACAGCCTATTTGGAATGAATTTCCAGTATCCCTCTGTCAACACAAACAAACCCCACCTTAAAGAGGGAGCTTTAGATGGCATTACCGCCCCTCGGTTCGCTCGCAGCGCCAGCAGAGGTGACCTGGCCTGGACGTTCTGAAAAGTTTGCACCAGCAACTGTACCACCGCCACATTCTCGGGGTACACACGGGGCCTTTCCAGGGACCGTTAAGGTACACTGTCTACCGTGAGTGAGAGTGGAGATCTGACCTGGGTGGGCAGACAGTCCCTCCACATGCAGAGATACAGGAATCACAACACCGGACCCCAATGGACATTGTCTGCAAACACAATGCCTCCGGCCCTTTCTGAGAGCTTTTTTCAAGGACTTTATATTGTGCTGGAAAAAATTTCAGTTGCGATAGAAACATATTCCCAAACAGCTTGCAGAGAAGAAGGAAGCGCAGTCGTGGTTCTTAATGAGTGATGGACCAGCAACAGGCCTGGCTTCTGCTTCTCACACATGACGACTAGTCGGCCAAGCTTAATGTTTTTTTATAGGATGGCACATGGTTAATGGTGAGGGTTGCCCAACACTCCACTTTTCCCGCAATATTAAAATCAGTTCAGTCCAGTTCAGTTCAGGGTCCCTTGTTGTCCCACATGGGGACATTTACAGTGCAACAACAGCACGAGCACGTAGAGAGAAAATAAGATAAGATAAAATAGAATTCAGAATATACAAGAGGATGTATATTGTCAATAATCCAGGTAAATGGATACTCAGCCCCTGTATACCTGTACATAGTACAATATACATATCAGAATATATCATATTCAGATTGTGCAAAATCAAGCAGATGCATGGAAAGTATAATTAACAGTTGTCACATTTGCATTTTTGTTTTCAACTATAATCAAGGAATGCTGCGCGCGTCGAATGTCTGAATGACATTTTCCCCACAATGGGTTTTTTTTTTTTAAGGGATTAAAATGGTCTTTCAAACAATCATTTAACTGTTGCATCAGACACATCGATTCTTTGCTAAATTCTAAATCTTACACTTACAAGACCAAGATGCTGGGTCAAGAAAAAAAAGCAATTTTCTGCAGTGAAACTCAGTTGTAATTGAGATGCTGCAGAGTGTAAAATTGCAGAGATTTACAGGCTGTCGTTTCAGCAGAGCAGAGCTGGCTTTTTATCGTGTTATACTTATGAGACAAGATGTCAAACTGGCCCCAGAAATCCACTTCAGATCTGCTGGGAAAGGTGACGAGACACTTCTTTTTGCACCAGATTGACATTCGGGCGATGATGCCAGTGGAATTCACAAATTATCACACGCCCGCTCCGGTTAAATTCCAATCCTGAGGCTTAAGAGACGTTGTGTACTTGAGGGTTACTCCAGGTGAATGCATCAACGAACAAATAAGATCAATCTCAATTCCACTGACGCGAAGTAATTGCCTATTTGTCACAATTAATATAGAGCTTTGACTCCAGACCCCCGATATTGATATTGAATTTCTCGTTATCCCGTGTATGAAGAATGGAGCCCAATCAGAGGGTTTAGTCTGCGTGTTAAATGGGTGACTATAAAGCGGAGGCAGGCCAGAGTGATTTCCTCAGAGGATTTGAAGCGATGTAGAAGCAAGAAGTTAATGTAGAATGATGACACTGTCGCCTCTTTTATGCCACGAATGCAGTTAGTGAGGCATTCACAGAAGACTCCTGGACAGTTGTCACGTTGACCGGTTTCACGGCATAATTGGTGTTTAAATTGTCATCGAAGTAATGATTAAAAGACACGGACTGAGTCAGTGTTCTAATCGGACATAAGTAACATACTTAATTAGATCATAATTATTTTACCTATACACCGGCGTGTAAAATGTCTAAGCCTTTTTATTTAACCGTGGCAGAACCTGTGGCCTTAAATATAGTCATCATTCAACATAAAAGCACTAAATTAAACGGGCATGTGATTAGTGGCATTAACTTCAGTTTGTCTAATGTTTAGATTACATCTAAATGAGCGTCAGTCCTCCACCAGGCCCGTCGTTGGTTGCTCTACTGACTTGTTTATTTTTTCTTGTTGCTAAGGCCGCCGCTATTTTTCCGAAGCATCCCTAAGTTTCCTATTTTTGGTATTTATGAAATACTTGTCTCTGTTCATAAAAGGTAATCCTTCCTGGGGAAGGGACCAGCGGAAGCGAAGCGCTCATCTTCACAGAGATTAATCACCTGATTCCGCTGCTGTGTACAGAGGCAGCCGTGCCAGTCAGACCCAAACGCAAAGCCCTCCTTAATTGCCTTAATGCCGATTCCCTGTCAACTGTGGCTTGGCAGCAGCTTTGGGCCAGAAGAATAAAATCTTTTTACTTGTGAACACCGAAAGACGGAAGGAGGGCTCCAAGAGTGAAAGCTAAAGCCGTCTTCACCGTCAGATATTCCAGAATTAGGAGGGACTGACGTCGGGCGAGCGCTCGTGGCGGAGCCGTGGGCGAGGCCACCAAGTTCAGGTTATTATTGGGGTAAAAGTATTAGTCTTGCCAGGCTGCTGCGTGCTGGAGGCGGTAATTGGGTCTGCGTCTCGTGCAGCCTGCTTTAATGAAGCTGCAGGACTTAGATTTGACTAATTTCTTTTATGCCCGTAATGATTTGTGGGCCAGGCCGCCTCTGTGTAATGACTCCAGAAACTTCATGAAGCGTTGGTGGGATTTCCAGACGTGAATGTTAATAAGTTCGTTCACAGCCAAGACATACTTAACGACCTTTAAAGGCATTGATTTTCTGTCACTGACTAAAAGCTGAACATGTGACATGTATTTATTTACATGCTCACATCGCCTCCTTCATTTGGGAATGCCGCCCGCTCATGATGAGATAAAAGGGCCACATAAGCTCCCATTTGCATTCATTTATCGTCTTGAACGTCGGGGGATTTTCATCACCACCAAACCTCATTTCTCACATTCTTCATGCTCTTACACGAGCGGCGGCTGACCAGGCTTTAAACGCTCTCTCATTGACCTCCTCCCTTTATTTACGAAGCTCCAAACAAGCGTGAAAATGTCTGAAACGTCACTTAGCACCTTTCATCCTCGAGGTGATTCTCCCCTCCGTGGCGTCCGCCATGGGTCAGCAGCTCATCTGTCCTGCACGAACCGCACGTCTGATTATGATAGATCCTGATAGATTCCTCCTTGACTGACCTCTGCAGCTGGACACATATTGCTCAGTGTGCACACACCCCAACACACACACACACACACAAAAAATGTTCATAACAATGTGTGAAGGATCACACCTTTTGTGTTGTAAGAACCCAGATTCAGCCACGGATCATCAGAAATAGTAAGAAACATGTTTTCTGTGGACCCTGGTGCAGATTCGCTCACTTATTTAAAAAGCAAATAAAACCTGTCAGAGCGATGGTCCATTACCACCAGCCTTCCTTTTGCTGGTGTGTGTGTGGAAGGTGTGCGACATTAGACCCAGGGTAGCATCTCCAGTCCCCCCCGGTCAGCTGAAGACATCCTGAAACAGAGCAAAGGCTTTTTGGAGAAAAACAGCGGAATAATGACTGGAGTAACAGCGATATCCACGGGGAAGCTTGAAAGGTGTCAGGGAGCCGCAGCTCGGAGCGTGCGCCTGCATGTGATGCGGACATGCAGGAATACTCCATCTGTCATGCAGTCAGAGGGAGATGGCTGGCTGTCACCGCACGGATCCCTGAAAACTCTTGTTTTTGTTCTTGAGCAGCGGGTATTTTTAGCCGTTCCCCGCGGATTACCTGTCCTGGATTTTGCACGTCGGCGAGTTGCAGGTCTGAGTAAATCAACTGTTTTATTAGAGAGCGAATAACGCCAGATGAAGCGGGCTCGGCGGGGAGGGTGAGGCGAATTAAGCAGTAACCAGGAGACCCAGCGGGGGGCATTGACACGCTGGTGCTCTGAATTAGATTCACACCTGCAGTCAAACTGACAGGCGCATTAAAACGCTGATTAATCCCACTGTCTAACGCCCGCTCGCATCACTGCCAGCTCATCGCCGCGGGTGTAATTACAAGTTACTGGTAAAGAGGGAAATTGTAACCCAGTGCTCTCGTGACCTTTCTGCTCGCCACTCGTGTCCTCACGGCTCGCGTCACTCCCCTGTCCAACGTGGCCTTTTGCAGAAAATGCATTAGACTGAATCCTTATTGGACTGACCTTTAGTTACATCAGCTGCCATGGTGGGACACCCCCCATCTATTAACCCGCCCCAATTCATTCATTACCATTCGGAGTCATTACTGTTCAGCTGAGAGGTTATTACATGATACAGAGGAAGACACGCCGTCGGGGGACCACTGGCACTGTCTTTCTTCGTCACTGTTGAAATAAACATCTCCACGGTGGTTACCGTTCTTTCGCTCTTTATTTTCAACGTCGCCGGTCTGGACTTTCTTTGACGGCTCTAGTGGCAGATATGGTTAATTCATGGCCTGGCTGCATAATTAAGAGCTCATTAGCTACTAGTCACAGACACGGGGCGCCTATGCTCATCTCTTCCGCTGGCACCACCCTTCCTGTCTTTTCATCTCATCTCTCCACGTTTTGAGTAAAGTCGGGCTTTTCCTCTACCTCCTTTGTTATTCCTCTTGTCACAGCCTCTCAGTCGTGCACAATGAGCCGGCTTTTGCTGGGAGAAAAAAAAGGAAAAAACCCCAATCAAAGTCCTGGAGTCCTGAAAGCGGGAGTGGCAGCACAACATGGATGGTGCACTCAAGTGCTTCCATTAGAGGCTGGATGCGGAGGCTTTATCGTCAAATCAACCGTCTCCTTTGGAGGATGTGAAAAGTTGCAGGATGACTCTCACGGGCTGCTGACAGTAGCGGCAATTAGATCTGACCAAAAAAAGAAGGCATCGCGACTGGCCTGCAAAATAATAGGGATAAAAGCTGTGGGTGGGCGGCAGGGACGGCCCGTATCGGCCTGCACAGGTGTCTCTTGAAACGTTTCAAAATCCCGACAGCCTCGCATCCGCTCAGACGACTCCAGGTTTATCTCTGTGGCCGAATGCTAATGCGAACGAGGAGCTAACAGATGCCGTGGAAGAAAAGAGTTATAAAACACCTGCTGTTAGTTTGCATGAATTAACAACATTTGCCTCCAAAGATGGCTTCATATCCTCAGTGACGGTGGCCCTGACTGCTTGGGCCTCTGGTTCTGGCAGGAGGTCCTCAGATGTGTGTGTTTGGGACAGTTCTATTAACACGACATACAAGCAAGGTCAAGAGGTGCTTTCACACCGAGTTGTTCCGATAAGCTTCTTCCTGAAAAAAAAAAGAAAATCTCTGGGCTTGTTCTTCTAGTTAGATTCGGATTAACTCCAAAGAAGATAATCCACGTGTTGAACAGGACCAGAAACTAGGACAATTGGAACTTGTTTCTTTAACAAACTGGTGCCAGGATTACTGGAGTTGCATTAAACTCTGTGTTTTTGGCATCTTTGAAAATGGTGAAAGCCATTGTTTACGCAAGGATGCATTTAGCCAAATCAACGTATCAGTGGTGTTTCTATCTATCTCGTCCTTCTATAATGTTCCCGCCTGTGTGGACTCAAACATGGGTGAGACATTTAAGGGTTTCTTTGCCCCTCTCATCCACATCCTTTGAGAACAATGTCTTATTTCTTAATGAAATCAGGAATAATCAGGCTTTAAACAGACATTCTATGCCTCATTTATAATATTGCTAAGGCTTCTGGAGGGGTAGTTAATGCATTAAAGGAAAAAGGTCGGCCTTTCTGTGCAGACAATCTAAGGCTGCAGCCACTGATAATCCCAGAGAGCCTCAGTTATGAGAAGGACTTGAGGAAACAGTCTATTCTTTGAAATCAGTTTCCCCTCAATATCTGTGATAATGCTTTAAACTGAGGGTGCTTGCAGAAGAGTTTCCTCAGGCGTCTGACTGAAGGCATCAATATTTGATGCAGGTATGGTTGCAAAACTGAATATTCTGCTGTTTGAATATTTTCATGAGAAGTAATGGGAATATATGGGAATCAATGGAAATATATTGTAATTCATGGGAATAAAGCAGGCATTTAGAACGCTTTGCTCTCAGGGCAAATGAGCTCAATCTCAGGGCTTATTGGTTCTGCTCTCTGTTACTGCATGTAATTAGACGTGAAGCTTAATCAGGCTGAATTGTATTGTGAGCAGATTTCCACATTGTTTTCCCTTCCATCAGTGTCAACTGTGAATGTGTTGGCTATGACCTTGAACCACTTTACTCCAGGTGGATAGATGCGTTGTCTGTTCCACTGTTATGAATGCCATTGAATCTGGGATTCGATTCAAACCTGTCTGTTAATGGTTTCGCTCTCAATGGTTGCATTGTTGCCCTGCTGCAGCCCGAAGCGATGCCGTAAGCATGGCTGCACAACAAGTGGTACAAATGCTCCTTCTTTTCTCTCCTTTTATTTATTTTAAAAAACAAATCATCTTAAAATTTGGCACACACTACCTCTGAAACCCAAAAATCTAAATTAATAGTTTGCTCTTGCTTGAGAGTGTATGGAGGTTTTCCACGTCACCTTTTGGAATTGCTAAATAGATGATTATCTGTTAAAAAAGGCTGGGTTCATACACCTCTGTACTACTCTCATTTGGTTTAAGAAGCTACATGTGCACCCTGTTGTCAAAAATGCACGTTTACTGATTTATGGGGTTGTAGCCTTGATGTGGATTCATCTTTAACATCGCTATCCTTGACTTGTGTGTGTAATCAATCATATTACCATATTTTTTATCGCTGTCTGAAATCATAGCTTGTATTGGGCAGGGGGTGTTCTACCTGTGAGTAACTTTTATGCAGCAACACAAGCCTGCACCGTGACGTGAATGCTGACTGGTGCTCTGAAGGGGGGTGAGGAAAGGGTGAGGAAGGGGGGAGGGGGGGTGGTGGTTGCCTGTTGACAGCGATGCTGCGTGAAGTTGTGTGCCAGCTTAAGAAAAGGTGGCGACTGTTCTGACAGTGTACAGCTGCGGTGTTTCTGTCCACTACGCCACACCCGACAATCTAATCTGCTAATTGTGACGTTGCCATGGCAGCTCAGTGGAGAGCAGAGCTGCCTCACAGCTGTCTCGAGTGGGTTATTTCTCTGGCTGCTTTTAGGACTTTCCCACCAGAACACCTAAGGTTAATTCCCAGTCTGGACTCTTGGGCTCTGACTCCAGATCTGGATCAAGTCCCCAGGTTCTCCGGGCTGGCAGCTCCCTCTTCTCAGAGATGGGTTAAACACTGAGATCAAATTTCAGTGTATATGTGACCTATAAAGAATACGGGGGTTGGATTTCTAGTCTTGTTTTTGTGATTATTGTCATTTCTCCTACACCCTCCGTTCATTTATGCCAGGCTGTTTATGTGGCCCAGTGAAAGTTTAAGCCCCAGAGGTTTGTGGTGTGAGTCAGGAAGAGCCCCATAACCCGGCCTGCTCTACATTCACTGACAGGTCTGCTTGAAGTTCTGTACGTAACCATAAACATCGGCTCAACAGCTTGGAATGCCACTTCTTATTTTAGCTAAATTTGATCAAATATTGAGTTTGGCTGCAGAGTCAGATGTAAGTCTGGCGGTTATCAGGCAGTTTCTTCTCATTTGAATACCGTCGCTGCCAATTAAGTAAAGTATACATCAGCGGTAGACACGCAGATCACATCTCTCCCTCTGCCACATTTATCATATATTTGTGCCTCCACCAGCTGCTGTATTGTGTTTGGTGCAGAGAGGTTATTATTATATTTTTTTTATCCTATGGAGTGCGATTCTGGTTTTATTACAACATTTTAGCCCAGTGTTTCGTTCAGAGTCAGATCCTTTTGTATTTTAAAGCATCACTTGTGGTGAACTGAAGTCTCTGTGCAGTCATTACCATAATTATGTATGAAGTCCACTGGAAGCCTGCCATTTGTGCATTGACTTGTTTTTACTTGTTCAAATAGGCAACTGCGGTCAGAGATATTGAATAATTGGCCGCCGTTCCTCGATATAGGGAACGCTCTTCATCTCACCAACTTAGCAAAAAAGTGGAGCTATAGAATATGTAAAATCCAATACATTAAAATAATTGAAACGGTTTGTGGTTTATGTAGTTCTGAGATTGGTTTAATAGCCCTAGAGAATCCCAAGACTTGCCAGTTCCCTGTGACTCTGTTCAAACTATGTGTCATATTTTTTAAACCGTGCTTGTGTTTACTTTCGGTGTTTTTCTGCTCGACTTTTCTCCAGTGTGGCTTCTTTAGACCAGTGCTCTCCAGCTGATAAGACAGAACGCTAGAGCCCACTTCCCTTCATATGTCATGGTCACACAGTTTAGTTAATGTGGAGCATTTATTGTGCGACTGTGCGGGGATGAACTTGGCTCGGTCAGTGTTTCCTGTCAGAAAAGTTTACCTAAGCAGATATATGTATAATGCAGCATTTTCGCTTGTCTCCCTCTGAACCTGAGGTCTTGTAATGCTTGTGACCGTGCCGTACCCCCTGCTGTGCTCAGCACTTGGCTGCTGAATATTGCAGGAACAGATTTTACTGTAATTGTTATTGTGAGACTCCCACAGGGAAGTTTGGAAAAGGGTAGAGAGCAGCCGTTGGACTCGTCGGGCAGCGTATATATTCGTATATTTATTCGTTGCAGCCACTAGCTCGCAGTAACATACATGTGCAGAGCGCTCGAGGGGGTTTTACCACATAACAGTTAAAGCCACGTGGGATTAATGTGTGAGTGCAATGTCGTGTACGCGTTGGGGTCATCTTGTTGTAGCTTCTCCGCGGCCAGACTGAGCTAAATTGGAATTTTATTCGGTTAACACACTCACAGAGCAGTCTATAATGAGCATGGCTCCACACTTACCACTGTGGTAATGAGGCGGGCCTGTCCATAACCTCAGCCGTAAACCTCTGCGAGTATTCTGGGGATTTGATGGACTGACAACTTTTCAAAAGGGGGACCTCGATAAACCATTATGATGTGTTTTAAGATATACAGAAAAAAATCACCCGGACATTTCTGTTAGTTTATAAATTCACCTCCTCCCTAAAGTCTGCAAGGAACAATTTGTGAATCTAGTCCCGTAATTGCTACAGTCCTTTTAATTTTGCCTGCTATTAATGACAAGATTGATATCTTTTACTCATTTCCTCTTGTCTCTATTGCAAGAGAATTAAAGGCGAGTTGCATCATGTCCACGGAGGATTAAAGGAGCTTCTTCCCTCTGATGATCTAACGTGGTTTCTGTATCCAGCTGCAGTGGGGACAGCGGACGATGATGTAAACCAGCTCAGTCACATAGATGGTGTGGCGGCGCCAGATAACTCCATCGAACTTTGCGTTTGACCTGCATCCAACCAAAGAATTAAATGCTGTGTCAAGGATTCAAGCCAGTTCTTCTGTAAGGCACACGTGATTCTGTTTTGCTTTAATCCCCCAGCATTTGTGAGGGGGAGGAGGGCTTTAAGACGTTCCCTCTTGGCTGGAATCCCATAAAAGGGAAACCCACATAAGACGAGTGATGCAGCCTGAACCTACCATGCTATTTTCCATTCAATAAATGTTGTTAAGAGTAGTTCATGTGGCGTTAGTATTAACAATAGTCAATGATTTAATTCTGCTTGTGTTTTATCGTAGGGCTTTTGGTTCCCACACATGCACAATTAGTTGCGTCACGAGGAAGCCGCAGTTCAGAGCCGCACATTAACCTCACACTGACGCTCCGCCACACACCCCACACCTTTGCTCTCAATCCGAGTATAATCAAGTGGCCTAAATTCCTCTTCCCTGCCCAACATAGCTTTGATCATGAACTGAACCACTTAGGCATAGTGTCAAAGCCCACCCAAAAGGCCATGTTTCACATTCCAGCTCATTCCGCCCCAGCTGCTATGTCAACCAGAAATACCACAGAGGGGTTTAAGGGTTTCTGATGAGTGTGAGAAATGTAGGTCCCTGCAGACACATACTTATGTATCTGCATTTAATATACGCAGACACAAGCCATAAAATGTTTATTAAGAGCATTAAATACTTCTCCAGAGAGGGAATGTGATAACGTCTGGAATACAGTCGGTAATATTCTGTTCCTTCTTCCCCGTCAGAGAGCCAACTGCTGCCAGGCAATAACATCACCACGGAGTGCAACATTCCTGGAAACTTCATGTGTGCTGACGGGAAGTGTGTGCCAGGCGGGTGGCAGTGCGACGGATTCCCCGACTGCTTCGACAAGAGCGATGAGAAAGGCTGTCGTGAGTCCACATTGAAACACTGAGCATGTCTGTAGCCATAGCCACATAGCTTGGTTCGAGGTCTTTCCTAATGCTTTGGGTCCACAGAGCAACCGAAGCCTTCAACGAACCTCTCTTCTCCACCCCCGTACCCCCCCGACCCCCCCAGCAGCATGCATCTCTCATCTCTCTTCCCCTCCTTTGTTGCCAGACCCTTGGCCACAGTTTAGCACAGGAGCGCAACGTAACACTATCAAAGCCACGGCCCATTACCACGGCGCCCAGGAAAAGCAGCGCATGCATAATTCCTGTGTAAAAGGCTGTTCTAATAATTTTGATCCTCACTTTTAGCTGTCTTTGATCTTTCTGGCCTGCTGCTCCGCCTCGCTGCCCCCCTTAGCTTCAGCCAGAGCTCGGGGAGGAAAAAAAAAAAGAAGTGATTCTAAATGAAGTTTGACTTGGTAACCCTTCCTCCTCCTCCTCCTCCTCCTCAGCCTCCAGATGTATTCATCTGTCTCACACTGTCATGTTTTCTTTTCCTTTCTTTTATCTGATCTGATTCTTGTTGGCTTTTGGCTTGTAATTTCCGTCATGGGGGCGTGTTTTCAATTACACGTGTATCCCTTAGTTTCAGTATCCTGAGATAACTGCCTAGCAACAGGAATCTCTCCTGTTTTATCATCCATTTTACTGCTTGCATGTCTCACTTTTCCCTTCATAAAGTACTCCTGACAGGGCTGCGTTGCATGAAATGCTCGCACCGGTGCAGCCCAGACGTGATTTTTATCGCTGCGGTATGCTTTTATGCATTCATTCCACATATCAACATGTGTCGCTGACAGAATGACAAAACATTAAACACGATATTAAAACAAGACAAGAACGAACGGAGGCAGATCAGCGTGTTCTGCTCCATCCTCGGCCTAATGCCAGTAAAGTATTTGTGTGTGTTGTCGCACGGCAAGCTACGCTGCTGAAGATTAAATGCAAGTTATCAAGAGTCACACTCCACTTGTCAGAGGTTGTGTTTATTGTCAGTGTCGACATTATCTGCACTGGCATAAGTAGGCCTGATTATCCTCAACTGGACGGCTGAGTGTCAGGGGACGTCTCCAGAGGATGCTTCACTAAAATCCCTGCGCAAACCTCTGGGTGCATCGAGGGCTCTCCAGAGATGGGAATGTTCAACACTTTTATTTTTAACTTCCATCTGAAGCTTTTAAAACAGATTAACACAAAAAGTTGAACAGGTTCAGGAACTTTTGTGCAAGCTTTTCTTTTTTTTCTACCTTTCCTACATTTTTATTGACTTAGCTGCTGTATATTTTATGAGTATGTGGGGAATCTATAGATAAAATCTTCTGGTAAATCTGCTGTGTATTTGCTTAACTTTGTACTTTATTTACTTAGTTATTGTAAACATGTCTCATCCAGGAATAATCCCTCCCTCTCAGACTGCTACACTGGTCTCATGCTTGTGTGTTCTCGTCCCATTCAGCACTTTGTATTTCCAGCAACAAATAAAATTTGACATCATCTGAATACTTTAAAAGTGAAATCCCCTTTGGTAACCGTCCTTTTGGCCACCAGTCAGATTGTCACATGCTGGGGACGCTGACATTTGGCGTCTACACTCAGATGAAGTCATATGAGGTTCATGTGATAACAAGCTAACAAGACACTTGCCTCTTCCATCGCACAGGTTTTTTTTTCTTTTTTTTTTGAGCAGGCGCTGCAGGATATTAGACGGTAAATGATCTGCAAGATTTGATTTGCTGAAAAGATAATTAGAACAATAAATCAGCATACCATACTGGTCATTATGCTTAATGTCTGATGGAATGGTGACTCATCACAATAGTTGCTGCATTAGCCATGTCACCTTTTCCTGACAGCAGCTCTTATCTTCAAATTCCATCACCAACTGTTTATGGAAACTTATAAAATCACCACACACAGCAGTCAGACGTGCCAACTTTCTCCCTGGTGTCCATGGCGACAGCCCGGGAGCAGGTTACATCCAATGTATGGTGACACGCGACAGCAGAGGGGAGGATGAGTTCAGCGAGGCTCAGAGCCAGGATTAGCCTCTCTGGCCCTCCAGGTCGGCGCACCATGGCGCAAGAGAGGGGAGATAGTGAGGCCAAAAGGGCGAGTGAGCTGGTAGAAATCAGGAAGTGCAGCATCAGACGTGGTGGTCCTGCTGGTCTCAAAGTCCTTCTGCGACTGTAGCGTGACCGAAGCCTGGAGCAACTTTATTGCTTCTTCTTTTTTCTCTCTTTAATTGTACTGACGGTCCAGATCCACACGAGCAGCTGCAGCTGGACAACTGCAGTCCAAACGGCTGAAAGAGACTCCCGGGTCAGATCACTTATGATTTAGATATCAAGGCTTCACACACTGGCAGTTCCCCACCAAACGCTCCGCAGGGCGTGGGGGTGTGGGGGGGCGGTGATTGTGGGTGTTTTTATGTGATAAGAACAGTGACCAGTGTTCAGTGCCTCAGCACAAAGAAGCAGCAAGATCTGCTTCCCTTTCTTCTTCATGTTTGATTCTGTGCCGTTATTTATGCTGTGTGTGTGAGTGTGTGTGAGTCCCTGCATGTGTGTGCATGCACTACAGAGAACAGCGTGATGGTTTCAGTGGACTCCATATGGAGCCATACAGGAGTTCCTGTTTAATCACTTCTCGGTTGGACATGAGGAAGAACAAAGGGTAAAGCCACGGCTTAAATGGCAGAAATACAGAGCATTCATGGCAAAAAGAAGTAAGATCAGAGGGCAGTTTAAAGGGTCTGATACATCTCATGTGCTTTGTGGTTCACTGATCACTGAGCTAATATAATTATTGGAAGGACTGGATATGAAATATTCAGATCCTCTGCTCTTTTCTCCTCTGGGTTTCTTTTTTAGAGTCAGTGATATCCATGTCTCATCAGTTGTCACAAATTAGCTGCAGGATTGATTCAAAAAATCTTCAAAGGCATAAGAAATGCCCTCTTGTGACTTCATGGTAAAATGTCTGCTTCCAGTTTAAACAAGACGGGCCCAGGTTTCTGTGATGAATACTGCATTAAGGTTACTATCAGGCAAATCCCTCTGTTTCCATTTTATTCAATTGCCACTTTCCTACTGGTGGAAAGTGCAGTCGTATTTCTGTTTTGTCAAACAGCTACCTCCAGGGCTGACTCTGAAGTGCAACATAATTTCATCGATTGAACACTTCAGACTGGCTGCAAAATCAAGTTAGTCGGTATAAGAACACGGGTTGAAACACCACACAGCAGAAACACATGTCGGTGCGGAGCACGGCCACTTCGAGTGACAGTTAACCAGGAACGTATGGCTCTTTGGTTTGTCTTTTTTCCTTCAATCTTTTTTGGAAGGAAATTGGCTTCACTTCTCCGCTGCCTCTGAGGCTGCAGTCCAGTGTTGAACTGCCAAAATCAACTTTGCTGCACCATGATCCACACTTGAAAGGAGAGAAAATGGATTTCACTTGGAAGTAAAGCTGGAGAATAAGTTCAGATACATCTACATTTGTGAGGAGTGCGGTTTAAAAATAGTACGATGGTTAGATATACGAGCAGATTACTGCAAAAAGTGTGGTTATCAGTAGTCCGAAAGGAAAAAGGCGTATCTGAAATGGCCAAAACAGCCACTCCAGACATTCTGAGAAAGAAAGAATGTCTTGCAGAACCCACACACTCCCTCCCTTTTAGCAATCATAGCCGAGCTTTTTGCAGAGGAGGTGTGTTATAAATGTCAGAGCCCTTTGAAACAAACCAGATCAATGTGTTGAATGACATCACAGCGCGTTCAGTCTGGAAGGTTAAGGGAAGAGACAAGGGCGCAAATAGCCCTGCTCTGAGAGACGGCGGACTGCATTCATAGCAGGGATGCTATACCACACATCATACCCATCTTTAAAAAAAACACTCCCTGGTGGTGGATTTGAAGAGCCTGATGAAGCTTTGCTAGGTTAATTTTTCTGTTTAATTAAAAATGCTGCAAGCTACTTATGTGTTGACCAGAGCTTTTTAATAAGACTGAAGGTGGTAGAGACTGTGAGAAGAGGAGGGAGGGTCCCAGAGCTCAAGTGTTCAGACAGACAGCCACATTCATTTAAATTACATTTGTATTCTTTTGCAATATATCTGTCCACTGGTACAAATAAAGATTGATGACATGTAAAATTCCTCTCAATGTACAAATAAGTAATACAGAATACCCTCAACTGAAGCGATTCTATGGGAGATTACAGTGATCTTTCACTGGTGACATCATTCAATATACTTCAGTATCGACTTGTTGGTCGATGTTCAGTGTTGAGTTCCTTCCCCTGACCCATCTGAGAGCCCTGGGCCCTGGGATCATTGCTATTCATGATCTTTCCTCCACTTTTAATGGTATTAAATTTCTCATTAAAAATGAGATTATATGTACACTCAATAAACATTACAAGTACTACTTCAAAACCCACGTTGGGATTGTCTGAATCCAAAATAATCAACAGGAAATGCAGATTTGAATAAATAAAAAGCTAGCTCTGCAGTGATGTATGTGGGGGGGGGGGGGATCTGAAACGATCCCTGAACCATTTAAAGTGAACCCTCGTGCTTTAAGCCCCAGCCGTTACCTTTAGAGTCCATCCTTCAGCCATCTCCATTCAAACACAAACCTCTTTTCACTCAACCAAACTCATTATTTTTTCTGAAAGAAAGTGTAGGTGCATGAAAGTGTTGAAGAAAAGGTGGTCTTGATCAAATGTCAAACGCATTTCAAAGCAAAAAAAAAAAAAAGCAATTTTAGAAGTTAGCAGAATAAAACCCTGAAGTGATTGAGCATCGCTTAAATAAACGTAGAGGCATTGCTGCGCAACAAAAAGTATTTTATGCAGTGTTTTCCACTCTTATTTTCCTCCCGTTAATTAATTTTTTCAACTTCTGGCTTTAAAAAACCTGTCAGCTCAGAGTATAAAGGGCCGTGCGTTTCCCATAAAAGCAGATAAGCACTTATCCTCCCAACCAGCACCGCCGCTCCCACCCGTGAATCCCTTCATGAGTTTGCCCTTCATGTGACTTTTGCACTAATTTGGAGCGTAAACACTGGGTTATATGAAAACCGCCGGCAGTAGAATTGGTAATGAGGATTCAGGTAAAGAATTAAATGAAAACTCACAAAGCTGTCTATCTATCCAATTTCCTACATAAATTAATTTTAGTCTGAAGCCCTATCCAGGAGACTTGGACACACAACAAAGGAATCATGAAATAGAAGTTGGAATTCTCTGCAAAACAGAGAATAAAGATGACTATTTCCTTTGTTGTGGGCCAAATAAATATTTATATCCTCCTCAGCATCTGACTTTTTTGTCTTTAATGTGTTAATGCTACTGCTAATAGTGGTGAGGCACAAGCAATGCAAACTGAGCTCTGGATGTTTGGGGTCTGTGCTGAGCAGGTACCTGCGGCCCACGCTCTCCAGACTGCAGAGGGATTGGGCACTCGCCCCAAACTTGTCTAGGGGATTGTGTTTCATCCAGGAGATGTGCACATCAAACCTGCATAGTAGTACTCCTCCCACCTTTCTATGTACAACCACCACAACATGAGAGATCTACCACAACAGGCTAGTGCAGTATATTGTATACGGCGTCTCCTGAGACGTGGCATTTAAGATGGCAGGATGCCACCCCGTGCAGGAGAAGCCAATCCTTCACTGGTATTCACTGGAAACAAAGCAGAGACTCTTCGGTGGCTTGCTTTGAAATGTCAAGCGAGCCCACTCAGCCCCCCATCCTACTCCCTCCTTTCACATGTTTACAGTGCTGTTCCCTGCCCACTCTCTTTTTTTAAGTATAATAATGCTGTTGTCGCTGTGAGGTTATTGGAGCTTTGGCTTAATCTGGCTTCAGTGAGTAATATGAGGGGCAACTCTCCCAGAACTAGAATTAAGTTGAGGGATTGTGTGAGGATGCAAAAACCAAAACCACTTTGAAAACACGCTCTCCTTTGGGTTGTGTTTAGCGCTGCCCTCGGGTCAGTTATTGGGGACAGCACTCTTAGTTTTCTTCTGACGTCCCCCCGCAGGCGTCTCCCTGCCGTCTTGTTTGCCTCACCTCCTCTGGTCACAATCAATGTGGCCGCGCTATCACGGTTACCACTAAACAGAAGGTCCGAGGCATTGATGTTCTGCAGACCTGTCACTCACAGCCCCGCGCCTGTCGCGTCAGATAAGTGCTGCGGCGCGCCTGGACCGATCAATGACGGAATCCCGACCAACGCCCCCTCCCGTCGACAGCTTCCACTGTTTTTGTAATTAACGTGTGTCCTCTGTTACACGTGTCCTGAGGACTGAAACCCATTACATGTCACACTTATAAGACAGTAATAACTGTACAAAAGAGAGAACTTATTTTCCTGTAATGGTTTCTTTAATAAAGCACCTTTTTCATACGTGCATTCTATACATATTATATAGATAATATGCTTTCTAACATGGGGTAGGCCATGTCATCAAATCATTAAAAATGCAGTTTAGCTTCATATAGAAGTCTTAGATTGTAATAGCGTGCTTATATGTACACACTATATAATATATGCTATATATACTATAATATATTCACCCAACTCTCCGTCTCTCCCCAGCTAAGTTCAAGTCAAAGTGTGCGCCCACATTCTTCGCCTGTGCTAACGGTGTCCACTGCATCATTGGACGCTTCCGCTGTAACGGCTTCAGCGACTGTCCTGATGGCAGTGACGAGGAAAACTGCAGTAAGTACCACGTACGAAACGTCCCACAGTTCTCCAGCCCCCCCCTCAGCTTTTATATTCAGACTTCTGGTCTTAAATAAAGTGAGAGCAGTGACACCCAGATGATGTCTGTTATCACGCACATGCACACACACACACTATTTTTGTCCTACCATGGCTCCCGTCCCTAATATCCCAGCAGGGATTTTGCATTAAACCAATCATTCTCCATTTTGCGGCTGTGCTCCAGCCTGAAGGGCCTGCTGATAACCAATATGATGCCCCCATTAAACCAGAGCAGGGCTCCTGCTCCCAGCACCTGCAGTGTCATCACGTCGTTCAGATCCTCTCACAAGATACTGCAATTCTGACTCGTATGGAACGAGAGCACAGGCCATCAGACCACGTGTGGCTGGATCACATTTTAATGTCCTTCAACAGATGGTCAATAGTGTTTGGATGCACGAGAAGCCCCAAAGTCAATAAGTGTGTGGCGCCGGTGTTTTTGACGTTGTCCACCTTCCCTTTGTCCTGCCTCTGTCTCCACAGGCAACCCGCTGCTGTGCTCCGAGACTCGGTTCAAGTGTCGAAACGGTAACTGCGTAGACCGCAGCTTCTTGTGCAACGGCCAGGACAACTGTCAGGACAACAGCGACGAGGAGCTGTGCCTGACCACAGCCGGTAAGGAAGCGTCCACTCTGTGACTCACATGAACCGCAGCCTTTGGCGTCACACACGCAGCCACACCGCCATCGTGTACTATGTATTTTTAATCACTTCTGTCTTCGTAAAGCACACAAACATAAATAAATAAATGTAACAGAATAATATGATAAGCTTTTGCTGACTTGGTCAGGGGACAGAAATAGCAGGATCAACCCTGATCAGGGGTCTTGATCTTCCACACGCAGCTGCTCTCACGATGGAACAACAGGTGCTTTCCTTCATGGCTTCAGCTTTTATTCATGTCAACTGATATTAACATAGTATTGTTTTGTTTTTTCCTTTCTTTGCTCAGTCCTTTTCTCAAGTAATTGCTGTATCAACACTATAGGACTCTGTATATAAATGAGTCCATAAGAAATAAATCCACTCAACACTAAAATAAAACTCACAAGAGACGTAATTATTTTCCTTATTATGAGTTTGCTTCCATCCGGAATTAGTTTTTATACACTTTTCAACTTTTCTTAAATAGTAAATTCAGTTTGTGCTCAGATTCGTGTAATTTAATGCAAACGTGTCTCAGAAAATCAACAACAACCCAGATTAGTGCTACTTCACATTCTGGCTGCTGTTCTGCTGTTGAATTAGTTTAAGTGGTTAAAAACACACTGGTAAAACCATAATTAAAAGAACTCATTAATGCACTAATTCAAACACAGGTTCTGCAAAACTCTGGAGCAAACACCGCACGCTCATACCATTAGAATAATCTATGCTATCAGTTTTACTTCTGACTCAAGTCTTATCTAACCCTGTCAGTCTAAACCGGTAGTAAATGACAGCTCATGACAGACTGACAGATTACAGATTACAGTTACCCTGCATCTTTGACAGCCTCATGTAATTATGTGGTTTTTTTAACAGGTCTATATTGGTCTTATATTATCTTTAGAGTAAATTTGTATTCCTTTCAGGAAGCTTGCAGTAGACTCTCTTCTTGAGATGGTACGTATAGAAAAACTGTAATGGAGGATAAAGTGGAGGTGATGCATGTGAATGTAAAGAATTAACCTAAGGATGTTAATAAACTGTTACTCATAGGGGTCCACTCTAGATACCAGATGTCGTTAACATCCTGCGGGTGTGTTTATTGAAATGAGGGTAGATCACACCAGTGTTCTGCACTAATCTGTCAAATTGACAGTTAAATCATTGTCCTCTGAGTTCTGTCACGCTGCGTCCTGCTGTTTGACAAAAGACTTAAATCTGCCTCCATGATATCATCGCTTTTTTCTTTTTTTTTTTTTTCAGCACTTCATTTCCAAGAAAAATAGTTTGGCTTTTTCACTTTGGCTTTTCTGAGAAATTTACAAGTTTTTTTTTTTTTTTTTTTTCTATTTTTTATCAGCGCCATCTGTGAAGTGAGGCGAGCGCTGTGATTAGACTCCTGTTTTCACTCAGGGTGGGCCCTGACTCTGCCTGCCTCTGTAATATGCAGAAACCTGCAGGTGACAGATAACACACACAATATCCATGCTGAGCCACCTGAGCAGAGCGGCTCCTGCCTCACTTTCTCCGATTTGCCTTTTTACCCGTAATTACTTGCTCCAGTATCCCCACATTTGGAGTGTCGTATTTCTATGAGAGATCGGGTGGCGTCGGTATGCACATGGTTTTAGCAGAGTGTTTTTCCACGTATCATGTCCCAGAAGTGTGTGATAGACCCACAAAAAGAGCTCTTACTCTTCCACGGTTTCTATTTGGGGGTCAGGCTGGGGATCCTGTAATGGATCAAAAGATAAAACAGGACACTGCTGTAAAGGCATCTGCAAGAAGGAATGAATATCAATGCCAGGCAAGATGGAGGGATGCTAAGAGGGAAGTGATTTAATATACAGGAAGGCAGAAAGAGTGAGGGGTTTTGATAAGCTCAAAGGTGTGATATAACATAAGACCAACATCTATCTCAACTCAATCCCCCAAAGCTGAGTGTTCCAACCTCGGAGTCAGAAATGAGATGCAACCGTGCATTTCTCTGTGCTCTCTCGGGTCTAACTGGATAGAAGTGTACATGCAGTGTGCACGCTCGGGTTTTCCCCTGCAGCTCTTCTCGGTGCTGCTGAGAACCAACCTGCAGGGCTTGTAGGATGTGGTCATGTCAACAGAACAAAAGAGGCCGACTCCAAATGTAAAAACGCTTGTGTGTGGGTGACGGGGCCTCAGGCACCATTAGGAAAAGCATCTTATTTAAAAGGCAGACATCATTGCCTCCCATTACAGACTGATTAAAGTAATCGGACAATAAGTATCAGGTGGTGGGGGGAACATAATGATTAAGAGTCACATTTCCTTGTCTGAGAACTGATTATGTCGTTACATCAGCCTGTGGACTGAGCCGATGGGGCTGCAGCCGGGTGGCTTTCGTGATGTGCATGTCGAGCCCTCCCTGATTTCACGGTGAAAGGAACAGTGAGAGTCATCGGCCGTTTCAGAAGCACTTATATCATTGTTCATCTCTTCTTCGCAGCGCCTCTCACACCCCTTCCATTTTTAAGGGTACCGCTGTGAGACGGAAGGGAGGCATAACCGGTGCAAGAGTGAAAATAAAGGGAGTGGAGAGGGAAATGGCTTCAGAAAGCTCTAAAACGCTGCTCCGCCGTGGCCTGATGCACATATTGTTGGCTCAGCTTTAATTGATGCCTCTTACATCACAGTTCTAATTCCAGCAGTTAAACTTTCATGATAGCTTTTTTAACATCTCACACATGATTTATGCCCCTGCTGCTTCTCCTCCCGGCTATTTATTTTAATAGCGGAGAAATGTTTGAATAAATAAAAGCCAAGGAGTTCTTTAATACATCAGGAAGACACATATTGTGGCATATAAGGACTTTAAAACCATCAACATGTCAATTAGGTTTCTCGGAACAGCGCAGCATCAATTGAGCAGAACAACATTCCTCTGTGCACTCTTACAGTATCCGCTTTTAATTAGAGAGTTGATGTGCACTCTTTTTTTTCCTAATGTCAGTCTAAGACCAGGCTCCTATAGAAATGTTGATTTTCTTGGGAAACAGCAGAGTGTTGCTGTGAGCTACTTTGACCAGGGAATACAGCTGCTCTAGCCTCATGAATTCTAATTCTGACCTTCTGAGATTCATTTTCAAAGAACTATGTTACAGTGAGATCTTAGAAATAATCCACAAACACGCGGATGTCTAACTTTTGTGTTCTGGTTTAAGAACACCACAGTTAAATTAGCCTGTTTGTCGGCATTGCAGCACAAACTTGCATCTGACCGTCAGTTTAACCTTCAGCTTTGTTTGTGAAGTAGTTGTTTTCAGAGTAGACAAATCCATCTTTTTAATCTCCAGGGATGCTCCCTCTCCAACAGTGAGTAATCTGCAGCCTCCTCTATATCATCCTGAGGTGGCAGAAGAAGTACTTGAGAGAACCGGAATCACAATTTATATCTCTTTTGCATTTTCAACAACCGATATTTCCAATAAACAACCCAATAAACATTATGTAATTTGTTAGGGCTGTAAATTAATGGAACCAACTTAAACCTCTATTGGTATTCTTAGTTTGCTAATGGCTTCTCATTATTAGGAGCTTTGGGGGTGTTGAGGGGGTGTTGTGGCTTTAATGGCCCTACTGAGCAGCACTGCAGGAAAGTGAAGAGTGTGGGAGGGGGTGTGAAATGGCCTGATGGAGTATAATGACAGTAATGTGAATGTGGGAGTGGAACGCAATCATGGCAGTTCATTAGAGCCCGCGCACACTTGACAGGCACAAATAGGTTGGAAGGTGGCGTACGTTGCTGCCCGCGGATCTGAACCCTGCAAAAGCTCCATTGTTGTTGTTTTGTGCCCTTTCTTGGGGGTGGGGGGGGGTCAGGGACTGTCAGCCGTTGGTCTGCGGTGGTGGGAGTCAAGAGGCTGTTTGCAGGCACTTGCAAATTTGAACTGAGATCGTGCAGTTCTGTCTATTAAACAGAGCATTTAAGTCATCGTTATGGTAACGGATTCTCAAGACTCTAGCCTTATATTTTCTCAACTGCTCTCAGGGTGAGAGGGCAGTTCTGCAGCATCCCTGGTGGAGGAGATTGAACTAGACTCTGGAAACTGGAGGGACTTTTCTTAATTTGTGACTGTGTTCAACTCATAATATTTGTTACTGTCTGTTCTTTCACCGACTGAGGCTCCTATCCTGTTGTCTATAGGCAGAGGTGATGTCAGGGTTTACATGTGTCATGTTGTTATGATAAAAGATACACCATCAGAAAATATTTTGAATTCATGTAACACTTCAAATGTGTTACAATGGAGGTCTCATGGGTCCAGAACCAGAACGTTTCCCCCTGCAGTCAACAGCTCAAGTAAGAGTCTCTTCAGCGCTGCTGTTGCTCGAGGACCTAACGTCAGTGCCCGTGGCCTCTCTGACTGAAGCCTTCAAATCATTTTCAGCTCGTCGGTCCTCATAAGGGAACTTTAAATGAGCATCCATCTCCTGAAGCTGTTCTCATCCAGTCACCATGTTGATGTCACTCAAGTGACAACCAGAACCCAGGAGAAGGCTTTCTCTCAAACAAAAGCTCTTGTGTTGCTATTTGAGACTGTTCCGAGGGCTGCTGCCTTGTGTTTGTGTTTGTGTGTCTGTGTGTCTATGAGTGAAATGGACATGTGTATGCATGTGGGGTTTCCACCTTTTATTTTCTGCGCTTTAATTAAATCCCCAGTAGAAGCCACTTGTTTTTCAAGGGCTCCACATGAAAGCAGCAATAGTATCTGCATGCATTTGCATCACTTACTACAATTAAAGTGAACTGCCTGCCTCATCTCCCTCTCTGTATGTAATTGTATTGAGCAGCAGATGTGTTTTTCTTTGTTTTACTGCCGATGGCTATTCGTCTATAAAAAGTAACTAATTAATAATGCTTTTAACATGAAAGCAAAATTTAACTGTCATTGCATTTGGTTTTCATTAGAATTGTTTCCGTTTGCTTAATTAATCGTCATTTTTACACGCTATTTATTGTGGACTGCGTTTTTTAATCATCAAAATCAAATAATTACATAGATGAATGTGAATCCCAAACAAGGTTTCACAGAATATGATTGCAGTCTCTGGAGCAGCGTTGTCATCCTGTACGTGTAAATGAGAGAGGCAATTTTTTTTAATAAATCTCATCAGGTGCTCCATTACGCCTCATCATTTAGTTCATTTCTTTGTTTGGTGCGTATCTGTGTTTTACCATCTGTTTTAATTAATCCAGCCCTACTTACAGATGAAAGACTGTGTTTTCCTTCACGTGCATCAACTCCTTCGGTGGACACAAACCAGTGCACGGCTCCAAGGACTGAAGAGAGAGAGGGGTAATTCAACTGGTGTCACTGGGCCCTCATCTGGGCTGCTCTCAGAAAATGTTGTTTTTCACGATAATTTAAGTGTGCATTTACCCATGACATGGTTTAGCTGAAGGTGCTGCTCACCAGAGCGAAGAGCTATGATTAGTTTAGATGCACAATAGATGTGTGTTCGCACATACTTGGCTGTGTAAAGCCATAAACACAAACATGCAGATTTGAGTGTGTGTTTTTGAGGGCTGGATGTGTATATGTTATAGCTACATGTGCCAGGGGGATGTGGAAAGAAGGGATTGCCTAAATGGAAGCAAGGAAATGGAAGAGTGCCCTCGAGAGAGAGGAAAGAGGGACAGCATGTCAGAGAATTGCGAGATAGAAAGGTTGGTTGGGGTGTGGGCTGAATATGGGATGGAAATAGATCAAAATGTGAGCGTGAAGACAATGGAGCAGAAGAGGGATGAAAAACAAGGGAGAGACTGATAGCAAGTGAGAGGCATGTTGATGGAGATGAAGGATTAGGTGGAGTGGCACAGCCATAAGAAAGGATAAGACCGCCCAGCCCAGTTTTATTGTATATATAGAAGGACCAGAAAACTGTGGGAGAGCGCAGCATAAAAAGATGGAGGTTGGACTTGTGGGTCAAGTAAAGGAAAAGATGAGGCATGGGAATGAGAGGCTTGGAGATCTGTAAGGCGGTGAAGTACTCCTGAACGATAGCGGGGGGGGGTAAAAAGAGAGAAAATCAGACATAAAACGTGTTAAAATTCCAGCCGTGTGAAACACGCAGGGGGTGAAAGGAAGAGTGAAACATACTCACAAGATTTAAGAGGGTCTTACTCGAAGCTCAGTGATTGAGTAGGAGGCCTAGATTATTCTCTGCATGCTACAACGGTCTCATTCATGGTAATTGCTGGCTTCTGCACCGTAGTTCTAAACTAATGTCTTCTTTTCTCATTATTAGTCCGTCTCAGAGTCGCCCTGCTCACGTACCATTACCCTGCCATCAGCTCTTCGGGCATTTTGCTTGCATCTCTGCTCTTCTCTCATTACTTTCCCTTTCACCATTCCCTCCGGACCCTCTATTTTCTTATCGTAGGCTTTCCCCTCTTACCTCTTTTCTCAAATCCTTTGTCTTTGTCGGCGTAGTTCTCATGTGAGGTTGTCTCGTGGACCTGATAATGTACATTGAAGCCATACCAGAGAAAGAGGGAGACAGGGGATTTGAGATACAACTGGGAGAAGCAAGAGATATGCTGAACAATAGAACTGGGGCATTTCTTTGTGTTTTCTTGGTCCGTTTCTGAAGCGGCTTTGTTTGGAGAGAATGCACGAAGAGCAGAGACGAGTGTCCTGGCAGGGAAAGCGACCGTGCTCGACTGGAATATTCAGGAGTTCACAGGCACATTTAATTCTGACAAACACACAAAAGACCAGCTTGGGCAGCAGCTATTGACGAATTGATTTAAGCAGTAAATAACGAGGTGCTAATCCATAAAAACAATGGACCATCATCATGAACGGCAAAATACAGATACGTCATTTTGGCACACACACTTTAAATATAGTAACAATGTGCCAAAGCTTTATAAGAATGTGTGTTTAAGGGTTCAAAAGTGAACTAAATTGAGAGAGCATCATATTTTAAAAATATCTATATATGTTTATTATTATTATTTAGAATATTTTTTAAATGTCTATAAGGTTTTTAAAATATTCCATCACATCCTCACTGATTCCTTCACAGAGGCTCTGTAGTACATCGGGGTGTTTTGTACCTCCATGGGTGTGTTCCTGAGAGACTGATCTAAGAAGGTTTCATCAGCGCTGGCCCAGATTCTTTGAGCAGCACCTCACAGAGCTGCCGTCCTACAGTGTTTGTATTCAGATTTCACCAAGTATTCATTGTGATTTTGTTTGAGTAGACCTTTTTTTTCCCTTTTCCACGTTGCTTTCATTTTCATTCCTTTCCAAGAATTGTTACAGCACGTTACAGAACGTTGCTCAGAAGAGGCACGTTTTGCATACAAAACAGAACAGACCTGTTTGGAATGACCTAAGAACATTTTCTGCTTCTCTGCCTGAGTCACATCTGATTTTCATCAGATATGATAGTAATTTAAAATACATAGACTCCCACAATCCGTTGAGCAGCTTTTATTTCTTATTGTGGGTTTTATGGAGACTGTTATGGATCATGGGCCTCATAGTTTGCAAGATAGCTTTGTTTTTTAATTAGATTTCTGTACAAAGAAAACTAATGTTGCTATTTAGTTTGGAAAGGTTTTCTGCTATGGTTTGGCATTCTCTGCTGTGCTTTTGCTGCATTAAGCGTGTGCATTGATTTGCATGGTGCATTCCTACATTGCAGTCCAACTCTATCATCAAGTCACACTCCTCGTATCGGCCTAATATTGTTTCGAGTTAGCCTGACTGACATTGTTGAGACATATTTCTTTGACGATAGAGGACTGCTGATGTTACCACTGCTATGTACACCCCCTTTAGAGATGACTGTGTTTGTGGATAAGGAGGAATGTGCTGGACTAACCTTTCATTTTCACCAGGGGCTGATCTTATAACACACTCAGTTGTTGCCTTGAGAAGCTGAGAACGATATTTACTGATATTATAGCTTGTTATGGAACATCTAAGACACTGCAAGCCTGAACCAGCCGCTAACCACCCTCTTTAGTCACACCAATTAAATTTTCTGTCTCCACCTCTCACACATTTTCCCCCAGCTCTTAGAGGAGCCCTGGCAAGACCTGTTTGTGTAATCTCATGTAGTTTACCTCCATCAGGCTCTGCATTTATATTGAAACGTGAATGGAGGCTCTGACATACTTGCTCGTCTTAATGTGTGTGATCTGTCTCTTCATCACTGAAGCCTGTGTCTAGGACTCGAGTGGAAGATCTCATGAATAGAGTTACACGTTGTCAGCACGCATTAGGTTCAGATTTCTGTATGAGGAAAGAAACTGGGCCAGTTGAAGTGGAGGTTAACCATAATGGCATATCATTATCTATACTGCCGCAACACCTTTACGTGACTATAACGACCATTAAAAGTAGTTTCTACTCGGAAGATTGACCTTCAACTGGCATGAAAAAAATGAAATATTGAAGTTGTTACTAATAAACCCCTGTGAATAAATCTAAAATGGTTAAATTCGCTGATGCTCAAGACCCATATGTACAACAGTAATGCATAATGGATAGTACGAGACATTCATTCTAACTGGTGGTTTTATATCAAAGTCCTTCCCTTCATTCATAATAAGAATTTCTTTAATCAGTCTGTTAAATGAGGTAAAGTGGTGCCAAAAAAGATGTGGTTCATCTTCACAAGCCATCAAACATACAGTGAGTCTCGATGCATACGTTCAAGAGAACATCGGCCTGTGTTGAAGGCTGATCAAATATGGAGGGGGAGACAGGAGGGAGTCAAGGAATACGGGAAAATCCAAAACGACGTGCAGCGAGGGGAGCCAAGACCCCTGCCGAGATTATTGTTCCCACCCCCTCCTGATTTTTAGGTCGCTTTGTATTCAGCATCCATGCATGCGTTGCCATTTTTTTTCCACTTGATTGCCCCCATCTTGGCATCTGAAGCACCGGTCTTATCTCTGAGCAGCCTCATGTTTCCTCTAACCGTGTTGTCAAATGGAGCAAATATTTACAAGCTGCTAAAATGACCCTCCACGTCCCACCTTTATCACTCGGATGGATGCTATAGGCTGCTGAATGCTGAGGCACGGGCACAGGCCTAACCTTCAACAGCTGTTTGCTTCCTTTGTTCCTTTGACTCTCGCTCCTGCAGCCTGACCAGGGCTTTTGTTGGGGGGGTTACATGGCAGAGTGGGTATCGAGGGTCTTGCTCCAGATATTATTATTGCTCTGCTATTGTATGTAAGCAGGCTCTGGTGTTGCAGAAGGCACTCGTTGTGGCTCTTTGGAGGGTCTTCCTCTGGATCCCGAGCTCAGATTTATCATAACATGATCCGTGGGGATAAAGCCTCCGTCTGTTCCGATAGGCTCGTCTTCCTTTGTCTTCGTAGATGTGCCGAGGTGTCTGGGATTTAATGTTTGCGTTAGCTGTTGAGCCGAGAGCTCTGGCCTTTTAACCTGTAAAATGATGTGTTTGTCTTTAATTTACAGTTTCAAATGAACACAGTGACTTTGGGAAGAACACTAAGCTCTGCTTTTTGACATGTGCTGAAACGGGGCAGCATTTAATTATTCGGCAATAATTGGATTTTAACTCCCAAGACAACGCTGAACCTTCTGACAGCCGTGTTTGTTTAGTGCTGCAGAAGAGGGCGTAATGCAAACCTCTCGTTTGTGTCAGAACGTCACCTTTTGAACCAACTTTAATCTCATCTGAAAACCTGCTTGTCACCGAGACTGATGCATCTGGTGAAGCTGTTAGTGGCACCTTCAGATTGAGCGATGACTGAAATCCCACTTACACCATCGACGGGCAGATTCTCGCTTCAATACGGCGACATTTCAGATTAGATCAAGCTCAAACAACACATTCGTCAATTCGCCATGAATAGTTTTTATTGTTCTTAAGATTCAGAGAGAAAGACCGTGTGTGTGTGCGTGTGTGTGTGTGGAGTTGTTTGGTTGCCACTGAACTGTGTAACACAGATTTTTAGTTTTAGATTACAGTTTTAAAGTTTAGTCTCAATTCAAACAGCACTATTTATCACCCGTAAGAAAACTTTCTGATTCTGTCCCAGTGATAAAACTTTGAATAGGTGGCCCTGAAATCGTTATTTTTCTCCAAAACAACCTTGCAGTGTACTGTATCATTTGCAGAACAGTCTGGCCTTATTCTCCCTTTAGCTGCCCCCCCCGTGACTGTCTGCAGTACTTTTGCCTGACTTGACTCTTCAAACACCTTTTATTATGAGTCAGCTGCAAAGCAAACTAATTGTAGAAGCCTCAGAGTGTATCTTAGCATTATCACGATGTCCGATGAATAAACATGTAGTTTAACTGAAGCGGATCGCAGCATCAGCGCGGGTGTCAGATCAGCTTCGTCCTCGCTGACTCCTGCATCCACCTGCCGTCTTGTCACTTTGGCTGCAGGCTACAGCTCATAGCGCCCTCTCGCACCTCCTGGAGGCCTGTGTGAGGCCAGCCCATCAGAATACGCTGCCCCGGAGCCGCGCAGGACCCCTTTATCAACATTCTTATCGCTCACCTCATCAAGTCCCGATTTTGGGCGTCGCCTGCTTGTGCGCACGCGTCAGTCAGCTGTGGGCGCCGCTTGCCTCCGCTCTCCCGCCAGCCTCCACCCCTTCCCAACTCACCTTTCATCCACAAAGGGCAGTTGCCATGGTGATGGTACTCCGTTTTGGTGGTATCGGGCAGCGAAGCCCAAATAAATCTTTCACTCACTCCATTTTTTTTTTTCCTTTTCCTCTTCCAACGTCGGCCCCCACCTCGCGGGGAGGAGCTCCCAGAGAAAACAGACACTGGTTTCTGCGCCTCAGCAGGAGCCAGAAAGATGTCACGCTCGACGCGCGTCTCTCCTTTGTCGGTGTGCAGAGTTGGTTACGCAAGCACGGCTGATAACCACAGTGCGACTTTCCTCCATCTTTCTAAAGCTTGTAGCACGAGTGTTGCTCTTTCTCCCCCGCGCCACAGCAGCTCTCCTAAATCACCGCTCTCCTGGCCCATTCAACGGTCGCAACAATAAGTAGCTTTTACCGCCCTGTTGTCGTGTTCCTTTCGGCTCTATTTGCTAACTGGTCACGGTCGAAAGACATAAATCTCTGAAGAGTGCTTCTCTTATCTGCATATCTGCATTTCATTCACTGCAGATTGTAGGAAGTCCTGAATCCTATATTGGTGATACCCAAAGTTCAAGTTCACTCTATCCTTGTAAAACTGTTTATGTTGTGTAAAATAAGAAGTTATAATCAAATAGTCAAATACTTTTATTATTGTGCTTGGTCTGTGCTGTCCTGTTCCCATGTCTCTCCTCCTCCACTCCTCCCTACTCTTGAGTGTGATTCCATCAATTGAACCCCCCCCAAGTTTCCAGGAGCCCACACTGAGCTGTGAGTGAATATTATGTGGGGGGCTGATAGTGCCAAGCAATGAAGCGGACAAGTTATTACAAGACAGGCAAATCAAGGCCTGATGAAGCATGAAAACATTCCTTCCCCAAAGCGCCACTCAAATTCACACAGACTGGTGGGAGATTCACAGACACAGCAAACAAATACAACCAGGGACTACTTCACTGTTCATATCAATTAAAACAGGAGCATAAGCATTTATTTTGTCCTATATAGTGAATGACAGGGCCAGCCACAGGAGCAGTCTGACAGCATGGAATATGGATATTAATAATGGGATGCCAGAGGGAGCCGGAGCAGCCCTGTTACACAGGGGTCTACTTGCCTCTCCAGCATTTCCCACCACGGCAGCCTTCATTTTTATCAATCTTTCAGTTCCCACATGGGGGACGTTGTTTTGGCATGGAGGGCTTATTAAAAATAACAGCCCCAAAGACAGCAGAGTGTGGGCGTAAACACACAAAAGCAGAGGGCTAGCAGATCAGAGGAGAGCAAATAAAGTATGATTGTCATGAATCTCATGGTTTCTTTTTTAATTTTTTAGCTACGAAAGTTCAAAAGTAATTTATGAGTGAGCCAGTCCATCTGAGAAGAGCGTATAAAGGGGAGCTGTAATGTTGTTACCAGCTCTGGGCAGCACTGGGAGTCTCCACCTCAAACTGGCATCCAGTTGGACGGGTATGACGGTGTGAATAAGGAGGCGGCGTTAAGCGAGAGCAGCAAACACATCCGTTATGCTGATTGTACAGTCACTTACACACAAATGAGATGAGTTATTAATGGAAGAGGCGTGGACAAACTCACAATCGATCACTGGAAGTAGCGGCCGTCGGGGAGCAAGGTCAGTCTGGCGCTGTGGGAGCGACGTGACGGGTCGGCGGGGCTCCGTTTCACGGGGAGGTGTTATGGACCCCCGCCGCTACTCTGAGTCCATGAAGAGGGTGCGGCTGCTTCGGCTCACGCTCCTCAATCTGATTGGAACAACAGCCAGCCTGGCTAAGTGCTTCTGGTGGACCGCACCTTTGATTGATTTAAAGCAGAGATAAAGTGCACCCCGGGGTGTCACCGGGTGGCGGCGAGGCTCCTCCGGAAGCTGCAGCATAAGAAAATGCATCTTAAGAGCACAGACAAGAATATAAATTAACATTTTATCTATCTCCGGGTTCTTATTACCCCCGACTGTATGGCGGTGGAAGGTGCCACGGCACTCAGAGGCTATCAGCGCTAAAAACAATCAGTACTGGAAATGCACTTTGACTTCCACGGGAACTATAAATCAGTGAAGCCGTTGTCCTCTATTAGCTCCACAAATCACAGTAATGAATCCTCCTTTCAGCCATGAAGGCAGTGCTAATTTTGTATAAGCGGAGACAACAGGACATCAAAAATAAAGATAGAAATCTTGACGTTGTCTCTTCTCAGGGGTGTTACATCACCAAGGACCCCAGATCGGAGTGGCAAAGCCCAAATACTGCTAGAAGAAGAGAAGAAATGTGTGTTTGTGTGCAGGAAAGAGAGAGAACAGATATGTTTTGGAGCAGCAAGATGGTTGAGGCTGGTGCACGTGTTTACCATCACGTGCACAAAAACAGTAAACGTGGGATCCCAGAAGTTTTATTATCAGTTTTCGGCAACCAGAACCGTCAAAATCGGTTTGAAGTCTCTGTTCTTATTCCCCCCTGGAGCTTGGTCTCTGTGGTAAGACGAGGAAAAAGGGCTGGAGAACACAGAATGCATGTGCACGTGTGCGTCACATTCCTCCGCCAGGCGGTGTGGGTTTCGGCGGGATGAAAGGGGTTGCTGGGAATTTGTTTGTTCTGCGAGCGGCCTCAGATGCCGCCGCCACGTGAGCCGTGGGTGAGTTTTAAGTGCGCTCCCACACATGTGCACCTAGCTGATGGGATTTTTACGACTGTGTGTTTATGACCACACACGCAACCCAGTACCCACGCTGGGTCTCTGCACCTCCAACACTCACCCATGAAATGTGATCAACGGTGCGTGATGCGCCCCCTAGTGGCTCCTCCTCCCCTCCCCTCCCCTCCATTATGGACACGCCCCCTGCAGACAAGACTACAGCCTCATCTGTCGTCAGCACGACCATGAAAGCTCTGCTCCGACTGGCCTTTATCATCCAAAAGCACTCACAGTGCATCCTGGGATGCTGCAGACCAGAGCGTGTTGGACATTTCACACACGTTTTCAGTGCACATGGAGAGCGCGTCACGTCACGTAGTTGCGGCATCGTTGTCCTCTATCGAGAACTTTGTGGTAATTAAACTATGTGAGGTAACATGTTGGCTTTCCTCCACTCGTTCTCTTTCATACTCATATCTGCTCGCTTCTCTCTCATCATTGGATTTGAGAGGTAGCTGCTTCTGTCAGAAGGTGCAAAAGCCTCTGTAGCCTTTCAGAGTGTCCGCCGCTCATCCGCAGCATTGTTTGATTAAATACAGGCTAAGAAGTTATTCCCAGCTTCTTTTAATCATGGCTCGCTCAGTGGTCTGTCCTCCTTCATTAGCTGCAGTACGAGATTCTATTTTTGGCTCTGTGCGCAGACATATCTGCAATCGGAAGCAACTCTCAGGGTTCTGGTGGCTTTAATCCACTTACAGTATAATTTCCCTCTGAAACAAACTGATTAGCGACACAACAAATTTAGCATTTGGTTTAAACGCACGCGCTGCTGCGTAAGCATCTCTGTTCAGCCTGTTCATATTGAAACAGTCCATCACCTGTCAGAGGGCAAAAGTCAATAAACCATCTGAACACAACCGTTCAATAAAGCAGAATATGTAAACTGTGGCGCGAGGCCGCCTAACTCTTTCCCCAACAACTCTCTTCTGTTTTATGACGGTTACCTGTGGGCAGAATGGAGGATAAAATCCAGAGACAACTGTGTCATCCTTCACTTTGACGTGGATTCAGTTAGCTGGTTGACGCCGGTAATCTTGGTTTACCAGCAGTGGGAGTGAAGGAGAGTCATCCTAGCGTTGCTAAATAAAGCACAGTTTCACAAGCGTAGCTGAAGTCAGGGGCTTTATTAAAGCAGGCATCTTAATAAGGGTATAATGGGGTCTTAAATGTTATTTCGACACATTTGGAAATGTAGCTTTATGCATATATACATAGAGTTTCCATCAGCTCCTGTTTGATCACATCAGGGCTGAAGGAATAGTAACAAAACCATGTGAGCCACCAGGGTGTTAGACTTCAGAATCCCCCCGTTCTGGAGCGCGTTCGCTCCTTCCCTCCTGCCGAACGGGGGATGAGCCGAGCGTGCGCGTCGGGCTGCTTCATCCGTCCCGGCTCGTCCGCTTCCCGCCTGCGTCCGCCGCTGGGCCGCCCGCGACCTCTCCATGTCCCCTTAATTCTCTCCTCCCTAATGCAGTGAGGAAAAGAACTCCACTGCTGGCAGCAGGTGGAGGGATGTGAAAGAAAGTGAGCGGTGGACAATTGGATAGAGTGAGCCGGGCAGGCCAAGGAAAATAAAGGGGAAGGAGGCTTGAATGGAGCCGACCCCTCTTTGCTTCTGATCAGAATGTCCTAATGCGCGCTGCCCAGGGTCAGCGCCGCTTTTTTTTTTTTTTTTTTTGTCGCCCTCCAAAAGCACCGGTCTTCCCCGGAAAAATCTCCAGCGAGCGGGTTCGTGACAGAGCGAGCATGCTGATGAAAGGTGGGAATTGTGGAGAGCACAAAGCTGATGGAGAGGAGGAGGGAAGTATTAGAGGAGAAACCCGAGGGGGGGGGGGCAGGAGCCCAAGAGTGGTGTGAGAGGGGAGGACGGCGGAGGAGGGGAGGCTCTCTGGTGTAATTACAGTTGAAAGGCTTCCGTCCTCCAGCCCCCACATATGGAACACTCAGGACCTCATGGATGTGTACATGGGATTAATACATTAATAACCACTTTACCATAGTTGTGAAGTCGGGAGGGTTACCATGGTGCTGAATTTATTCATGACGTCAAACATGACAAAACATGAAGTAATGACCTCAGAAGTCCAGTTTTACTGTAGTTTTTGTGTGCTCTTGTACTAGCTACATACCGGGCACCAAAATCTGCATTCTGCTATTAATTGAAGATATTTTGGGGACGTGAGGACATTAACTGGTCCTGGTTGAGGTCAGACTTGGGTTTAGGTTGGGTTTGTGGTCGGGGGGGGGGTTAGGGGCTGAAGAATATCTATGAAAGTCCTCACAAAGACAGAAGGAAAAGGATGTGTCTGTGTGTGTTCTTGTAAATGTCACATGGTGAGGACCAAAGTCCTCATTTCACTGGCAAAGAGGGGACAATTTTAGGAAGTGGGGACATTTTACCTCACGTCCTCAAAGGACTGATTAAGGGTTGAGACCCTGTTTTAATGTTTTGCTTTAGTATTTGGTTTAGCTTTATGGTATGGAGAGCCCTCACACCGATAGAAGCACAAAGGTGTGTGTGTGTGTGTGTGTGTGTGAGTGTGTTTACAGATACCATCCATTATCAGAGAACAGGCGGTCTGTTTGTACCCCCCCTTCATGTGATAATCACGCATTTCTTTGTGTCCCAGCTATAAACGGCGGCCTGTAATGCGCTGTAAGGTGAGACCCCCACGCAGGACCTCTCTCCACAGAGGGAAATCGCCTGCTTTCGTCTCTTTCTGTCTTTTTTTTCCCCGCTGTCTTTTCATGTGTGTGATGTGACACAGCCTTTCAGACCTCTGTCGCCAGTGCGCCCAATAGGTGGCCATTGTTAGCGTTGCAGCACCAAGAGATCCTTTCTGTGTTTGTGTGTTCGGTTGTGCTCCCACAGGACCGCAGCGCTGCATTTAGCCCAGTGTGGTAGCGGGATCTCGTTATCTCTGGGGTTTTTTTGTAGGGACTAATTATGGAAATGGTTCGTCTTTGTTTCCAGAGTCCTGTTCTTAGTAAATTGGTCGCCTACTAGCCAATTTGGAATCACATGGGAGGGGTTGAAGGGGCCTTTTTTTTGTCAGCTGGTGCCCGACTGGGGCAGCTGAGGGGGTGGAACATCTGAATTAGATTAGATTTAATTAAGGCGTGGGGCCCATGACTGCACACTGTTACATGAGTGGGCCGCATGCCAGCCTAGTCGTTGTTGTCAGGAATGTGGCTGTGCACACACACACACACACACACACACACACACACACACAGGTCTTGAAGGTGAATAGACTAAAGAAACAGCCAGCAACGTGTGACAGAAGCTCATCTGCTAATGACACGTTGTGACGACCTCAGCGGCGGAGCGGCGACAGTTTAAAGGGGCGGCCTCGTTAAAGGGGCGTTTCTGTTGAAAAGATGTTTTTTGTCGCGTCCTCGTGATGCGGTCGGAGTCGGATGAACCCTGTTGATACCGAGGACACAACTCGGGACAAAAAAAAAGTCAATTATTGTCCTTGTTTTTGAGTCACGTGCAGGACTTCCCTGCGGTTGTAGATTTGGTGGAGGCCGTTTAAGGATGCTGCGTCACCGACAGGGTCTCGTCGCGTCTCGTGTCATCGTGAGACGTCCTGAGACCTCAGGGATGGACGTACCGCCGGTGCTAAACACAATGTCTATGAAGAGCCTGTAAATCCGTAATCCTGGAAGACCTCCTGGAGTACTCCTTCTGCTGCGTGCCTTCACAGGGAGCTAATCCATATGGATGGAGGCATTTTCAGACTATTGATTTAACTTGGAGATATACGGCGAAGCTCTGTTGGCTGCACCCTCGGCTCTCCTGGAAGGTGACGTCCTAACTGTACATTAAACCTTAATACACAGAGGCTGTTAAGGCAAAGACAGAAAACCTCAAACAGACACTCTCCACTGATGTTCCAGCGTTTTAGGAGGCTCGCTGGGGTTTAATGTTTACAGCTCCCTGAGGCATTGGTGTAATTTAAACTGAAACAGCAGCTGCAAAATACTTTAATGCAGCTCATCCCTCATTAGCACAACCTCACTGCAGCTTCATAAATAAAAGGAACTCATTCCACCCCCCCCCCTCCTCCCTAATACAACAGTATTATGTGCCAATGCTGTGTGCCAGTGAGCAGCAGAAATGCCATTTAGTACCGTAGAGGAGTCCTACCTCGAGTGTCTGATTGAAATTCTCAGACTCTCGTATCAGTCAGCGGAAGCGTCGGAGCACCATTCCCCTCACCCCATTTGGAATAATGAGCTGCGATGCTCTCTGGCGTCGCAGCGCTTCCTTTTGTCACTGTAGACGGCGGGTGGTGCTGCGCTGTTACCTCTGGCCACGGCTCTCGTCACGGACCCCGTGGTCCTCCTCCTGGTTCTCCTGGAGCAGACGGGCTAATCTCTGATGGCTCCTGCCTCCTATCTGCTCCCATGCAGCGCCTCTCACGTGCTGCTTTATCAAAATCTGCCGTGAGCTGCCCCCCCCCCCCCACAAAGGCTTGTTTTGTTCCTCTGCCTGTTCCCTTTCTTCTTGATAACGTCTGAGGTCTTCAACATGGAGCTCAGGACCAGCCCGTGTGCTTCACACTACTTCATTTGTTCTCATCCACCCTCTGAGTCTGCGCCTCTGAGCCACGGTTCAAACCCGCGCCTCCGACGCCCGCTCCCATCGCCCGCCCTCCCCTCCTCGCCTCCCCCTCACGCTCCCTGTGCTCCCTGTGGTCTGCAGAAGCTCCGGGGCAGGACTTCGTCACGCTGGACTACCGCCTGCGCTACTACCCCAGCATCACCTACGCCGTCATCGGCAGCGCCGTCATCTTCGTCCTGGTGGTGGCGCTGCTCGCCCTGGTGCTCCACCACCAGAGGAAGCGCAGCGTGCTGCTGCCCAGGGGCGTGAGGGGGAGCCTGCACCACCAGCACCGCCACCAGCCCCTGCTGCTGTCCCGGCTGGTCATCCTGGACCAGGGCGACCTCCACCCCGAGGGCCTCGCGCCCGGGCCGGGCCAGTACCGCTCCAACGCGCTGCAGCTGCTCTCCGGGGCCCTGTACCCCTCCGGACTCACCACGGACTCTCTGCCGTCGTACTCGCAGGCTGTTCAGGATACCAGGTGAAGAGAATAACGGTGCTGATAACTCTGGAGGTTCATTACCTGCATCCAGAGATCTGTCTCTCTAACACGAACCAGTCACCCATAATGACTTCCCCAGTTTGTTCCTGTGCTCATGCGGCCTCGGGGCCTCTCTTTGTTTCTCCTCTCAGTCGGCCTCCGTGGTTCGATCTCCCTCCTCCTCCGTACCTGTCCGAGGAGGGCCCTCCGTCGGAGGACGAGCTGCCCCAGTACGAGGAGCTGCAGGAGCCCGCGGCCCCGCCCGCCGCGCCCTCCACACCCAGGACTGTGGCCCCGGGCCCCCAGGTGAGCGCGAGCTCCAGGGAAGACCCGGAGCGGCTGTAGGACCGAGGCTCTGCAGGGCCACTCGAGGCCAGGACAGCCCCCAGCCCGCAGATAAGACTGTTCCCCCAGCAGAGCTCCCATCAGGCGGATGCTGTGTTCGGGCTCCCCCTCGTGGAGCCGCGGGAGACTGCGCTCCACCTTCACGACAAACGCTCAGTGACGGTTTTAAGGTCACTTCAGTCGTTTCGGGGCCCTTTAAGAGATGCTTCTTACTAATCTGAAGTCTCTGTCTTGTCTCCGTTCGTTTCAGACCATTACTCCTTGATGGATTCACTCTCATTGAATTCCATCCACAGTAAACAATGAATGGTATCTTGCATTCTAATGGAAATACGGACACAGATTTAGCTGTAGAATTTGTATTTTTTTCAAAATGCCTTAATGTGACATTAAATAATGTATTGATTTAGTAAATGTTAATAATGGTTGAGCTATAGTTAAGAGTTGCAGCTTGTGTCTTATTATTTTTGGTCATTTGAGACCAGCGGTGATCTCGAATGCACTTGTTACATGCTATTAGAAAAGCAGCACAGACTGTTCATCTCTGTCTACAGAGTAGTATTGAGTACTGAGTGTGGAAATAAGCAGTCGTCTAATTAAACGTTTTAAGCAAATAATGACAAATTTTAATTGCATTCAAGCATAAAGCATTTTCAGAAGAGAGCTGTGTCACAGTAGTTAAAACGCCGTCTGTTATTTGTGTAAGATAAAATATGAAAGAGAATAAGATTAAGAAATTATTTAGGACCATACGCTCGATCGGTTTTACTGCTTCAAGAAGACGTTTTGTTTGAATATGTATGTATGTGTATACGTGTTCTCCTATCGAGGCCTGGTGTCGGTGCCTTTGTGCTTCATCTGTTGGCGCAAACAAACAGTTGAAACCTCAAAAACCAGCATTTTACAATAAGCTCGATGCAGACGCGTGAGACAATCACCCGAATGTTATGAACCGCGCTCAGCAGTATTAAACCGTGACTCCAAGCCTCATCTGAACAAGCCCGCTGCTATATTATATGTTTGCTCTTGTTTGACACGAGGAAGAAGGAAAGCAGATTTCTGATCGAAGAATTTGTGCCCAGACTCTGCTCGTCTTTGTCCAGGAAATCCGATCCACACCAAAGATATTCATTAAGTTTGGCTCCTAAAGCCAAGGGGACCTGAGAGTTTCTGTTACTGCGCAGGAAAAAATGATTGAAAGACAAGTGGAAAAAAAAAAACCGAAAAAAAAAAAACCGAAATGATATTTGCTGTAAAACTGGAACATTTCTCTGGCTACATCTGTCTCTCCAGGCTGCAGACTGTTTCTTTATTCTGTTTTAAGAAATGTTAAATATTTAGTCCTGTTTCCAGATTCACACCAATTTCTGTCATTTTCCTGTTCTTTTCAGCACTGAAAATGACATAAAAGTCTGTCTCCCTTGTCTTTACGTGAGCATTTCTGAAGGCGTCTTTTAACATTTGTCAAATTCATGTTTTATTTAAACCCGTGCGCCAGACAGTCGTTTTTAGTGTAAAAACCCATGAAAACTGCAGTTGGAGGAAAAGCAGAACGCATTTCCTGCTGCAAGGCTGTTGAACCTTAAATCACATGTATGGGTCTGATGGTCAATAAGATTAAAATGGCATCTCAAAGCTCCAAACTTGCACCTTTTTTTTGGGTTTTTTTAACACATTGCCGAAACGTTTCCTTCTGCACTTCCACTTCCTGCCGCTAGATGTCGCTCTGCGCCCACAATGAACAGCACGACCGTCCAAAGCTGAAGTTCTTTATCTCTGCCTCGCCTCGCTGATCCCATCCATCATTTATTGACTTTAGGTTTCCGTGAGGTGTAAAGTCGTTTCCATCCGAGGTCAGATGCGGCCGTCTGTCCGGATCCACTCGTGGCGACCATCTCTGCGAGGTGTTCCGTGACACCGAGGTCGTCCCCCTCAGCAGAAGCCTCCTTTTTTTTTTCCATTGTAGTGATTCCACAAAACATTCATTCCGAGTTGCCCCTCCTAGAGTAATATCCGCATCGCATTATGATACATCAGATAAGCTGCGATACCATCGCCCAACACCCCTGCCCGTGCCCCCCCCCCAACCTATCCTAACTGTCCGTTATCCATTATTGTTCATCTTTTATCTGCCCTCACTTCCACTCATCTCTCATTTCCAGCCTCCTCACCCCCTCCCCTCCCCTCCCCTCCCTCCCTCGGCCGTCCTCTACCTCATCTTAAACTCTGGTTCTAGAGGCCCGTGTTTGCTTAGCCCGAGCTCTTAACCACACAGACTTTAATTAAAAGCCTGCACGCTCCTCTCCTGCCGCCTGCCCTCTCCCCCGTCTGCCAGGCAGCTGGTGCACCGGGGGCTTCCACATGCGTGTGGACATGTCTCATTGAGAGGACACGCATGTTGGGACACACATGTGCTTCGTGGTAAGAGGAGGTGTCGGTGGATGCTGGAGTGGTTACAGTAGGAGAACGTGTCTCAGGCCGGTGGGGCGGAGGTGATCCATATGTGATCAGACACGCGTGTGCTTGGTCACGCATACCTGTGTGAGTGTGATCCTGTGAGGGCGGAGGTGCTCCAGTGCCCCGGTGACCCCGAGGGCTGTGGTGTCGGGGTCAGTTCGCCCCTGGTAGCTCCTGCCAGACAAAATTAGACACGGTTGGAGAGCCAGAAAAAACCAAACGAGGGATCGGGGCGTCCCGGCCGTGGCCCCGCTCCCTGGCAAGCCCCCGCTGGCCCGGGCCCGAGACCCCCCCCCGCCCTCCAGTGTCCAAAGATCCGCGGGGTTTGGTGGCAGAACCCGGACTGAGACACCAATAAAGACAAATCGGCGTAACTTCATCGACTCGTGGGCTCTTTATCTGCGTCCCTCAGCGCTCGTGTGCACAAACAGATTCTTTTTTTTTTTTACTTTCTGCACTTCTGGAGGCAGAGAGTGGAGTTCAGATCACTTTGGGTCACCAGGAAACGCACCAGAGACCCCGTGGGGTCCATTTGGACAGTTTCCTGCTTTGGACCATCGGGGGGGGGGCACGTCCCAACACAGGGCAAGGGCTCAAATGGACATATTTGACCCTTGTGTTTCACGTTAGTGTAACAAACATCTGTTGGACAAACCCATTTGGTCCAAAATAAAAAAACAAATCTAAAGCAGGTTGTCCTCAGTTTTGCTCACACACACACACACACACACACACACACACACAGTCACTTTGGTTTGGTGCCACAGCTCCAGTGAACTGGAGATAAGACCCCGTGTTTTCACATGTAAATGACGCCAGCTCGGAGGGGAAAGGAGTGCGTATTGTTGGTGGGGAGCAGCGCTGAGGGGCTCCGAGGTGCCGCGCTGAGGGTTTTGGCCGGAGCAGCTCTTATCAGATGAAGAGCAGGCCTCTGAGGGTAGGAGGGGTCCGCCGGGGACAAGGGCCGGGTGGGACCGAGGGGGCCAACCAGAGAATGGAACAGCTGGCGGAGTCACGCGTGCAACCTCGAAAACACACAGAGCCCAGACACGCTGAGCACGGTGGGAATCTCCTGCGCAAAGAGACCCACAAACACACTCTTTTTTTTTTATTATCAGTCGCCAGCCAGCGAGTCTTAGCACCAAATCACACGCGCGCAGCATGGAAATCACACCGTCACCGAGGGCAGCCACAAAGGTTCGCTAATGCGCGTCTCCGTACAGAGGACCTTCGCACGTTATCGAGTGAGCGCATGCAAAAAAAAAAAAAAAAGATTAGGAGCAGCTAAGAATCGACTTAACCCAAGTTCAGGCTTTAAAACGGTGGGGAAGTGACTTCATCCCTCAGAGCAGTCGCACTAATGTGGGGATTGAAACACCGATTTGTGAGATTCTGTGGGAAGAAACGGAGGAAAGACGGGCTGAGGTTCAATAAAAATGACAGACCGGCCCAATCTGAGGCGTCTGAGGAGCGCTCAGGAAGTCCGAACAAGCCCGTCCCTCCTGCCCCCCCCCCCCTCGGCCTGAGGTGTCATTAATCAGTCGGCATTCCGACAGCAGCCAGAATTGCTCTCATGTGTATGCATGTATGCGTAAATATGCGCTAGCATTAGCAGCTGAAACAGTAACACTTCCCCGCTGGAGAATAGGCCGGGCGCTGGCTCTTGGCCCCCCATTCAGACCAGTGTTAACCACACAGACCAGCATGCTAATGGGTAATCCCTGTGGACCGGCCACCTTTGTGTCATCCCCTCAGAGGATGTCTCTCTCCGGGGCGACTGGGTGACAGCCCGGTGGCTGTCAGCGGCCGGACAGGCGGCGGGTTGCCAGCTTCTCCTCCAGAGGTGGGGCCAGCGGGGCGCCGGGTCTCTGACCGGGTCCTGACGGGCGTCTGAAATCGTCGTTGCGGGGCGCGATGGGAAGTGAAAGTCGTCGCGCAGCAGGTGGTGCGTGTCGACAAAGCCCCCGGTTCAGAGGGATCCGCGTGCTGCTTTTGTCTTAGGGGAAGGGGAACCGGCCCTCGATGGGGCCTTAAAGACCTATTGTGGGTATTTGCACAATAGCACAGGATTCTGTCAGACCTAAATGAGGCTTTGATTTCTGGAATATTTGCCTGGGGGCGGGAGCGACTGGCCGTGTGTCTCGGTGGATTAGGACATTCCACATCGCAAGGTGGGAAGAGGGAGAGGGGTCCGGGCCAAGAGGAAGGACCAGAGGACATTCCACTGTGCAAGGTGCAGCAAGGAGGACAGAGCAGGGAACCCCTTTGGGAAATCTGCACCATCATTATGATGCAACTAAGCACAAAGTGTGTGTGTGTGTGTGTGTGTGTGTGTGTGTGTGTGTGTGTGTGTGTGTGTGTGTGTGTGTGTGTGTGTGTGTGTGTGTGTGTGTGGTGGGGGTCTGGAGGGGGTTCAAAATGGATGTGTGGTCTGTGCGTGTGGTACGCTACTGCTCATAGTTCTGTGGAACAGCTCTTCCAGCCTGGTCTTATACTGTCTGTGATGAAATATCGTGGTCTCATCCCCACTCTGCTCCCTCATCTGTCTTGGTGCCCCCGCCCCCCCCACCAGAGGGACTGCACAGTCTGAGCGTAGTAGTGCGTGCGAGGCGGGCAGGATCGTCTTAGACGTGGTTGAAGTTCAACTTTGAGGTGTAACGAGAAGAACCTTCAGTTCTGAAGGGCTGACCCTCCTTTAACGAGTCCACCTATGCTTCGTCTGTAGGAGCCCTTTCACATTGAGGAGTCTGACTGTTATTCTGAAGCCTGGTCTGGTAGTTCAGATGCTCCAGATCAGCAGTAGGTCGTGACCTCAAGTGACGTCCTCCGTCTGTTTCTCTAATTCCACCACTTGTTGATCAGCAAAGCTTCGATCGCCCAGTAACAGGCGAGATGGTGAAGTCCTCACTTTCCCTGTTCGTGTGTGTGCTCTCAGCGGTTCACGTTTCACAGGTCGTGACAGCAGTTGTGTCAGATCTCCAACACCCTTTCTCCATGAGGGGGGTGAGAGTTGAGGCGACTGTCCTTTAGGGTCGCGGCAGAAGTCCTGGGCGTTTCCATTTGTCATGGAGATGTGACGTCCCACCACGCTAAACATCATCAATCGTCCTTGGCCTGCGGCGATGCAGCCCTCGACCCCCCCCGTTACCCCCACCGCACACTTCTTTATTATGAAGCGCACAGAGAAACCTACACACACCCAGCTTAGAAAGACCCCCCCCAGGCCCGGGCCTGAGCCCACCTCCCAGGGCCGCCCCATGCCTCGCACGTTCCTCTCCGGCAGGGAGCACGACACTGGGCCCCTCCGTCCTTATGCCCCTCATTTTATCCACCCACCCCAGTTCCATCCATCATATCTGCCCCCCCTGCCCCCCCCCCTGGTCCCTATCATGTCCCTACAAAGGCAGCAAGCCAAAGAAAAGAGAAGGCAGAAAAGGAGAGAAGAATACAGCCGCTACCATGCAGAACAGTGCTGGCCCAAGTAGCGCCCATTGTCCCGGGCCCTGCCTCTCCTCGCCTGGGCTCTCCCAAACACACCCTCTTCTCCCAGGAAACAACGGCCCCCACGGCCGGTGGGGGGGTGTAACCCAGGGTGTGTTGCTATCTAAAGCGGTGTAGCCGCGACCCCGCTCAGGCCCCCTGGTCACCAGCCGAGCGTACGTGTTGAGCTGTCAAACGGGGACGCCCCCCGGCCCTCCCCTCGCCTTCACGGGCGCTCCTTCGGGTGGGGCGGCGGAGGGCCCCCGGGGGCTCCCCGACTCGGGGGCCCGGAGGCACAAATGCACCATGCTCTGGTGACCCGAACACGAGGTCCCGCACAGAAGAACAGACAGGCTCAGGTAGAGCGAGGGGGGGGGCATCTGATCTGTTACACGCCTCTGGCTTCTCCGTGTGCACCCAGCTGAAATGCAGCACAGATCTGGACTCTGGTAGCAGAAAGAAGACCAAATCCAGATTGCGATCTCAGGTTGAGGAGGGGAAGGCCCCCGTGGGTCAGTGAATGGCCTCCGTCCATGGCTGCACACAAAGGCTGGTGCCTTTCTGTGGAGGCCGACGTCCCCTGCCTTTGTAGCCAAAGGAAGAGAGGGATGTCCCCACTTGGTCATGTTCACACCCTCCGCTGATAGAGCACCTCTCTCTGCTGGTCATGGGTGTTAGGAGGTCCTGCAGCTGCACCAGCACCAGCGGAGGTGAGGAGAGAGTGGAGGTGGAGAGGAGCACACACAATGAACGGAGGTGCACGTCTCTGGAGTGTGTCCAGCTGGAGAATGAAATCAGCAGACCTGGGGGGGGGGCAAAACTAAAGATTGAAACATTATGAATGAGAGGGGAAACAAAGCGGGTTTGTTGCTCAAACGGTGTGTGCAGGTTTGTGAGACCCTCTCAGGCTCTGGATGGGCAGGGAAGGGGTTAATGAAGGGTTCCGCGAGGCACCAACAAACTGTTTATCAGTGTAGATGAGCAGTGTGAGGAGAGGCATTTCAGACGTTGTCTTAAAATCTGACTATATCCAATCACACACACACACACACACACACACACACACACACACACACACACACACACACGTTCCCTCACAAACGTCCTAATGGAACCGTGACTTGCCTCTATTCATTAAAAGGACAATAGGGTGCTGAAGCTGCTAAACGGCAGTTAAATGTATACGTGTGTGTGTGTGTGTGTGTGTGTGTGTGTGTGGTGCGTGTGTGCATATACACCAGTGTTTGTGAGTCATGGGTCCAGTCATCTAAATGCACACAGATTGTGATTTTCCCCGGTGAACTGCACCATATGGAGCACGGCGTCCTCCAGCTCATCGAGGAGCGTTCAGGGTTCAGGAAGCCTTCAGAGGGGCGTGCATTCCCCCAGACTGGGGGGTCAGGGCACAGAGCCATGCCCAAAGGGCCCCCGGGGTGGGGACCCGCGCTGAATGAACAGAGGGAGCACACCAGAAGAAGCTGAGCCTGGGCACTGGTTGCTGTGTTGATGCTTGTGTGTGTGTGTGTGTGTGTGTGTGTGTGTTATAGTAACTGTTGCTTAAAAGCTGAACACGGGTCAGGTTTGATTGGAAGACCATGACGTTGTTCTAGACGGTGGTGTGGGAGCGTTCAGTGTTTCCAGGTGGAGTGAATAGAAGAAGAGCTGGAGAGCTCCATCCTCCCCTCATGGTTATACATGGACGTGGTGACAGCAGCGGGACCCCCGGACCATCTGTGACACTCAGAGAGTCTCAGGAGGGAGGCACGTCACACACACACACACACACACACACAATGTAGGGCAGCATAGTTCACATCTCACCTCCCACAGACCAGAGAAGAGCAGAAAGCCGCTCAAACGTCTTCCTGCTGAATCAGGCCTTCTGGAACCTTGCACAGGACGGGAACTTTTTCTAGGTCTTCCCAAAAAGCCTGGGCTATTTCGGTTTTGAGGCGATTAATGAGACAACCGTCCGCCCGGGTTCTGTCAGGCGAAGCGAGCTGGGAAGGGTGGAGCGTCTCCACGTGGCGGAGGACAGGCTCGTATTTATAGAGCCGCCGTCCACATGCGCTGAGCTGCACTCCGACATTTGGGAAGCTGTCTCCAGGTGGACGCAGGCCCCGGCGTCCAATCACAGACGCGACTTTGAAACGGAAGGCCGCGATTCGCAGACCGCGCCGGAGGGACAAAGAGACCAAAGTGACCTTTTCGGGCCGTCGCCGCAGATCGCCGTCCCCGAGGAGGCGCGTTGGCATTTCCCCCAAACTACAGTAGGGTGGTTAAAAGGAGCGGCCGTTTCCGGGGCAACCTGCTGCGGCATGTCCCCGTGGAGGACCAGACAAAGCAACACGTGACAGGCCTGCCGTCCCCCTACAGCTGTGACCTGTCTCCCACCCTGAAGAGGTGAAGGAGGACAGGAAGGGAGGCAGAGGTGGATTAAGAGCAGCAGAGGAGCGCTACATGTGAAGTGAAGAAACAGAGATGAGAAAATACTTTAGTCTGGGGGGGGCAGGAAAAAAAAAAGGCAACAATGCCGGGGGATTAATCCTCAGGAGCACATATGTCAGCGCATGGTGATACATTTCCCCACCAGCTCAGGCGGCCGGCCCACTCCCACTTCAGCCCCTCCCCGCGGCGGGGGAACAAAGGGGTTGTAAAGTAGCACAAAGTTGTAAACAACAATGAGGCCGAAAAGAGCGACCCCGCACCAAAAGATGCTGTAACTGTCAGGGGTCAAAACGGCAACAGCGCCGAACTCTTGACCCCCCCTGCGACCGGGAGCTGCCTCCCAGCTAAAACAAAGAGCCCGTAATCCCGCCGTCCCTCGGCGTGCCTGCAGACATAGATACCTCCTGGCAGGAGCCCCCCCCCCCTGCCCCCGCCCCCCCACCCCCTTTTTTTAATGTCCTCGTCGTCAATAATCGCGTCTCCCATCCTCCCGCCGTCTGCTCCCTCTCCAGCGCCGCTCAAGTGGGCTGCCTTCCCTCCAACAAAAGGAATCTTCATCCCCGTCCTCGTGAGAGGAGGCGCACGGGGACGGCGAGGAGAGGGAAGAGCGTCGGCTCATCCCTTTAATCCCGGGCGGACAGAGAGACTCTTCAGTGGAGAGCTGGGAAATCCACTGTTGAGGCGCTTAAAGGACGCGATCTCTGAGTCCTCAATGGACCCGTGGGTCCGTCCGGGGGTCGTCCCAGCGGGGTGGGACGCCACCGTGGGACCCCCACCCCTCCCTCGAACCCTAAAATAACAAAACACCTTCAGCTGAACTGGTGCAAAAACCAGCGGCGTTCTCCAGAAGTCTCGCCACGCTGGAATTACAAGAGCCCTCAGGCGGGATATGATGGGAGCGCCCGCTCCTGCGGGGTCCTGATGCGCTCTTTTGTTTGGTATCATTAAGAGGTCGCGCTCGCCTCAAACCACCTCGATTAGTGCGCATCCATTATGCAGGAGCGAGCGGGCCCGAGCGTCCCGCGAGAGCAGCGAAACGCGCGAAGTCGGCGATTCGGCCGCTCGCGTGCGTGTTACGTGCCATTGTGCGCCCCCCACGCGAGGAGGCCAGCGTGCGCCTGCATTCAGCGCCTCCCCGCAGCTAATGAGCGGCGGCCCACCCCTCTCCAGCCGGGCCCGGCGGTCCTCGGCCGCGGGGCCGGAGCGGCCCGTTCTCATGGTAATCGCACACTTTGTCCCCGGGGGGGTAATCCAGCGCGGGCTTTGTCCGGGCCCCGGAGGAGAGCCCCACGAGGTTGACCCCGCTTCACAGAGAGCCACAAAGACCCCCGAAAGCAGCAGCAGCAGCGCCCCGCTCGCTCCAGGCCTCGCGCTCCTCAACACACTCTCCTGTGCGCACACACACACACACACACACACACACACAAATATGCATGCTTACACAGAATTGGACACACAGCCACTGGCACGCTCATTAGTTATTCTCGATTTCAGGTGGGGGGGGTCATTAAATTGAGCTGTTGTGCAGACGCACAGACATGAACCCGCACACACACACACACACACACACGCTGCACACGTATGTGAGAACATGTGCTGTTATGTAGGGAAGGTTAATGGGGGTGGGGGCAGCTGTGCTAGGCCTGCAAGCACAGTGAAAGAGAAGTGGACAAACCGGGGCATCGCACACTCCTGACGCAGTAGTCGCATCTAACACAAACACACACGCGTGCATGCACCCCCCCCCACACACACACCCCCAGGCCCTCCGGTAACAGCAAGCGACGGCGCTCAGCTCGTCCTGTCCCTGGCAGAGGTCCAGGCCCGATAAATTCGATGCGCAGGCCGAAAGGCTGGAAGGAGTCGGGGCTCTTTGGCAGGAAGTCGGGGAGGAGTACCCGGAGGCTGGAAGACAGGCTCCCACAGGTCCCAGTTCCATCAGCCTGTGCTGGATCTACGGGGGTGGGAGGACTGGACCGAACAGGGTTGGCAGACATCAAAGCAGCACCCTGATCAAAGATCGACCAGAGCTGAACTGGAGCTCAGGTGCACTTCTTCTATATCTTCAATAGGATTTCTTTTTAATTCCTTCTTTCCCCGGTGTTCCCTGCATTCAAATTAATTTGAACATGAAGGTTTGAACTGTGTTGTGGGTCTTCTCCAGATGTTTGCTGGTTCTCAGGCTGGTGGGGCCGACCTCCTCTCTGAAATCCCACTTCAACCAGCTCACGTGTTGCTGTGTCTGAATGGTGGGTCCATCCTCCCGATTCAGTCGATCTGAATTTAAGTCTGAAGAAGGGATGAAAGGAACGATGGATGTGTTTGAATCCAATCTACACCAGTGAGAGATGACGATTGAGTTGTGCTTTAATCAAACCCCATCATCATCTTTATGATTAAAAAAAAAAGACTTTTGCTTCAGGAAAAACACCAACATCCAAGTCGGAGTTTGGTCGGGGATGAGCTTCCCATCTGAAGGAATGTTTGTGTCTCACTGGATCACCGGCCAGGGGGAGTGGAGCACTGTGGTCCAGTGTGAAGAGGCAAAGACGGGGTTTGTAATCCTCCGTGGCCAACGAAACACAGCCAAAAGTCTGTCTGAGGACACACCACAACAGTTCTGTTCCAAAAACAGGTCACACACACACACACACACACACGCACACACACACAAACACACAGAGACACACACAGCTCTGGAAAACTGCTCCCAGTCTCGTAATCCTCATTTAATATTCTGGTGGAGTTTCGCTGTGGACACCAAGTTGACAGACAGAGTTAGAGAGTAAAAGATGAACAGAAGGAGGGAGGAAAGGGAGGGAGAGAGAGAGAGAAAAAAAACACTTCCCCCTTTTCAGCTCCCCCGAGCTGTCATTGGTGGATGGCACAAGGTCTTTTATTTCCTTTTTGCTAATTGGCCACCCAGGCATTGACTCTGGCGTGGGTTCTGTCCCATAACACACAAACGCCCCTCCGTCCTATGGACGAGCCGCTACCCAGTCCGCCTGTTAATTGGTTTGACGACCCATCAGAAGGGCGTTTGTTTCAGCGCTGGTTCAGATCATCCAGACGCGCAGACGCGCGTTCCGCGTTTCTCGTTTTGTCACGACGAAGGCCACGATTCGGCGAACCCCGCGTGTCCTCAAAAGTCCACCCTTTGTGTGGCGTCCCGGGACATCTCGCCCGTTTTGTGGGACGGCGTTTCCCCCAGAAGTCTTTACAGCCTGATGGACAAAGGCTGATCTCATTATTTCATTAACTTATTAGTTGCGCTGGAATTCGGTCGAGTATTCAGCCTCGCTAGCGAAGGAAGACAAATGCAAAGGTCTACAATCGTTCCTTTAAGAAAATGAAAGCGGGGAAGACAAATGAGAGGGAGGAGGTGGGGGGTGCGCTGGGGGGAGGAAGAAAGGTAATTTGATTGTCTGGAGGCTCCATATGGTTCCGTGGCTTTTTGGCTGGCAGCGAGCGGGCTGAGGCCTTTCAGTGTTCCAAACCTGTGATAAACTTCCCCATCTTCCCTTCATCCTCCTCTCAATACACCCCCTCCCCTCCCCAAACTCTAAAATCTGGTTTGGGAAATAATAGCAGAGCCACACAATACAGGGGCATGAAGGGGTTTTGGAATAAAATGAGGAGGGGGGGGGGCATGAAGTGACCCGCAGAAAACACTATCAAACAATCCCCAAACTCTGAGGGGCTCACAATGGAGCGGCCTGCTCTTTTCTGAGCTACGCCACTGCTGGGGAGAGATAAGGGAATTCCTCAATACAGCAAAGGGGGAAGAAAAGGGAGCAGACCTCAAATCCAAACACCCCCCCCCACACACACACACACCCCAACCAATAGATTATAGCGTGTGTGTTTTAAAAGGGTGGCTGAAATAAAGCAGCACTTTGTTGGACAAGTTAGCCTTGTTGGTGTTGATCTGCGCCGCCCATTGTGAGCCCCGGTTCCGCGCAGCTCTATGCAGATGACGGGGGGGAGATTAGGAGCGGGGGGCCCCCGGGGGGGACCGGCGCGCGGCCCTGGAAGTCCCGATGCAGAGATCTGTCGCAGCACCTCAAAAGGTGACACAATGGCGCTAACCGCCGCAGCTGTCCGGATCTGCTGAGCCTCGAACCGCCGCGGAGGGACGTTCGGCTGCTGGTCCAGTACTCCTCTTGATCCAACCCCCTCCAGAGCATTCCGTTTGACTTGCGCGCGTCAAGCCAAAGCATGCGTGGTATTAGAGAAACAATCCAAGGGTAATATAATAGATTGACTTATCCTCGAGTCAAACGGGGGGCGAGATCGCTGTTCGCCTCGGGCCGCGCGAGAAGGGAAGAGGAAGGGAAAGGAGCCTCCATCGGGACGCTTGACACTGAAACGCCCGTCGGAACACTCGCCCGAGGCCTTTGGCTCGTCTCTACCCAGCAGGGAGGAACATCTCACTTCAACCTGATAGCGCGCCAACTAGCTGTCACGCGCACGCAGACGGGCCCTCGTCTCCCGGGACGAGGCCTCCCGCCGGTCGGACAGGCCGCAGGTATCCACACGGATCCTTGATCAAACGAGGGGGGGGGATGAAGACTGGGGAACATTTCTGAACTCCTGACCTCGGGGCTGATTGACTGGGGATGGTGGGAGCAGACGGGGAGCGCTGGGGTTAAAAAGGCAGCTCCTCGAACAAATCAAAAGCATTTCTCCGCAAACAGCAGCCCAACCCCGTTTTCCATCATTTTCTTCTGTCACTCTCCCGTCTGCTCTCCAAAGAGGGCGAGCTGTCATAACTCTTCCCGCGCTATCTCGCTGCAGATGCAGGCGCTGATGGACTGAACCGCAGCGAGATAAGGATTGCGCAATGTCTCTGCAGCGCCAAGCAAATGTTTGGAGGGGGTGGTGTGTGTGTGTGTGGGGGGGGGGCACACCGCGGCGCGAGCGCCAGGAAAAGTGACCGTTAAAGCGTCGTGTCTGGATTAAAAACCCGGCCCGTTGCTTATCTCTACGTTTTGGGCAGAAGGGGCTTTGCTTTTGGAAACGGGCCGCTCAGAAATGCGCTATTTGCACAGGGTACAACTTCCCAGTCAGTGCGGATTAGGCAAACAATACGACCCCCCCCCCCTTCTGCCCCCTCCACCAAAAAAAAAAGAAGAAGAAAAAAAAACCTCCACCCAAATTAGTCTTTCTTTGGCCGAGACCTGAGCATGAATGAGGGGCTCTGTGAGTCAAAGGAAGACCTCGCACCAACTGCTCCAGCCCTCCCCGCTGCTCCAAGAGCCAGGAAGGGCTCATCTTGACCTGATTATGTGATGACGCACCCCTTGTTTTCCACCTGCGCTCACCTCTTGCTTACGCTTGCACCTTCGCGGGCGCGATCTGTCTTCTCCGCACGTGCAGCAGCAGCGGGAAAGGGCCGGCTCCTCCGACGAGGGTGAGCAGCTTTGATCGTTGCCGCCGCTGAAACCTCGGGGCGAACGGCGCTCGCAGGCGACACCAAAAACACGGGGGGGAAGCGTGTCGACATGCGTCTTTTGTTGTGCCAAACGCCGTCGCGGAGCACACCGGTTCGGTTTGTAGAGCAGACAGACTTTTCCTCCCCGAAGAGAGCTCGCGTTCCCTCGAAGCACATTCCTCTCTGTCAGCTCAGGTGTAACATGCCCTTCTCTAATCTCTAATTACTGGAATAAAGCAGCTATTATCATCATATTTCATGTTGTCTGTGCTGAAATACGAGAGAAGCGCCTCGTTGCTCCTGTTAGACATCGCTGCATTAAGAGAAATAAATGTTTCATCATCTGAGCTGATGAAGCACAAACGTCCTGACTGACTTGGCTGCTGTAGAGTTGTGAAAACAGAACACATGTGGTGATAAATCAAGAAGATTGGAGTAATAAAAGGTGAAAAATAACATGCTTTCGCTCCCGTGTGACCAGACGTGTAGGACGGGTGCACACAGGGTGTCCTCGCCAGTACAGAGGGGTGGTTCATTCACTGTCTGGAGTCCAAAACTGTTAATAAAAGAAAAGAAAATAGATGCGAGTGTGCAAGAAGTGTGTACGTGCAAGAGGAGACAGTGAGACACCAAGAATGTTTAATTAAATTCTGGACCCGCCTCTGGGTTCCTGGGCTCTAAATGGCCCTCGAACTGAAAGGAGGGATTAACAGGGAACACCGTCAGGACGCTCATTACGGCAGCACGGACGGATACGAGGAGGGAGGAGAGGGAGAGATGGAGAGAGCCCAGACAGAGAGCGTCTGGTGGAAAAGTGAAGGACGGGGCCAACAGGATATTGAATCATATCATTAATAACACCCAGGCGTATCTCCAGTGTGCTCAGAGGTTTATTTCAATAATAAAGAGTGGACATGCACCTCCATGGGGGGGGGGTACTGTAACGGCCCCAAAGGATTCAAATAAACGTGTCGGGATGCGGTTTCACTTTGAAGCCTGAAGCCACGTGCACCCAGGATCTTATCAGTCTGTCCCGCTGTGACCTGAGCGTGTCAGACATCCCAGAATTCACTGGTTCTGGTCCTGATTGACCACTTCCCTCATCTCTAGAGCAGAAGCTCAAAGCCGGGGCCAGAAGCTGGATTATTTGGAGCGTTTGCAGGTAAACTTAGGTAGTAAAAGTTTACATGTCAGGTATGAACCCAGGTTGAGGGACACATCCAAGCGAGTATATCAAAGGTGATGCAGCGTAGCACCAGAGCTACACAGATGAAGATTGTTGGGCTCGCGCGTGCAGACAGGAGACATCCAGTGTGTTCGGTTGGTCTGCGCGGCGCTCGTCCTTACAGTCTGGAGCACGTTGGGCCAGAACTGCTCTGTGTCCACGGCCCACACACACCCTCCGCAGGGGCCAGTTGGCCCAACCTGCAGGGCGAACTCTCAGACGCCCAGTTGACCCGGCTGCTCCAGCTGGCAGGCAAATACCCTACGTCCCCTAAACACACCACTTCAATGCACTGGTGTGTACAAGAGGAGCAACACAAATATAAACACTACAGTCAGTCGCCGTCCGCCCAGTCAGCTCCTACAGGGAAAATCAACATACAGTACCCCCGGAGCGTATGTACACACTGATAAACGCAAGGGTTACACAAATAACGCCCTAGTTAACTAACTAATTTGCCGATTGGAATGTGATGGCATTAAGTATGTTTGAGGGAGATCAACATTCCTGTGTGGAGCAAAGTGCAGTGTCAACAGTCTGGGATAATTTGACTGAGTGGTTGGGTTTTGCACTTAGACAGGCAAACCAAATAAAGTTCCCCTGACAGGTTAATTCTCCCTCGATAACAATGGGAGTGATTTAAACGAGAGGGACTTTTTTTTTCCGTTGTTTTTTGGACTTAAACCTCTCGTCCAACCTTATACTTCCAATCCAGCAGCTCATAAACCTGAAGGATTACGACCCTCGGGCAACAACTGAACACATTATAACACAGCTTATTATTATGAAAAAGTTTTCTCAATTATTCAGAAAAAGAGGCGCTGGGGAAACAAATAGATTTTATTTTTCATGTTTGCCTCTGAGGTTTCCGATAAAACCAAAATTGTTTTCACAGAGCACATGTGGCCTTTCTAAAATGTGTGTTGCTGAAGATAATAATCCATTTTACATGTTTAGTAATGTTTGAATCCATTAAAAATCTGTTATTCGAGAGTTAAATTGACAAGCATTTAAAAAAAAACACTTCTGGAAATGAGAAGCCATGACCATGTGTGTGAGTAACGGTTTATCTCCAGACAGTTAATATTGACTTCTGTATGTACGTTGCCCGGCAGACAGATCTGAGTAGCACATCTCTCCGCAATTATTCTTGCTTTTCACCGGCCGGTGAGACTGCTGCTTATCTCTATTTAACTAGCTGCGGATCAGCAGAATCAGAATTACAGCCCTGACACTCAGCCTGTGAGAGTGTGAGAACATGACGGATAGATTAATGAGAGGGAAAAGAGAGGAATTCATTCAGAAACTCAGAAAATGGGTAAAAAAAATATAAAATCCAAAGTGTGTGTGTGTGTGTTTGTGTGGGTGTGTGTGTCTGTGCGCGCGCCTGTGGGATTAGACTTGAATGAGTAGAGTGTTGGTGCATTAATGAGTAACACACAACCCTCATCTCCATCAATAACCCCTATACACACATCTATTCTTAAAAACACCCCAATCCACACACACACACACAACACACACACACCAGCAGCAGCAGCAAACACCTCCTCCCTCTCCACTGACATTTCAAGGCTGTGTTGGGAGCCAGAGGAGGAACTTCTTCATTTGGAGTGTGAGACAATGTGGCAGGCCGGTTTGCTTTGTGCTCCTGACATCCCGCCGAGGCACAATATGGCCCCGTCAGGGATCAGTGGGAATACACAATGCCCATTACCCACGGGGCCGTGCGGAGGGCCTCTGGGGCAGGGCCGGGATGGGCCGGTTTCCAGACTTTGGGGTGTCTAGGCTGCACCAAAAAAAAAAAAAAAAAGAGGGGAGAGAGGGATAGAAGCAGGAAAGAAGATCAGAGAGGAGATGCAGGGACAGGAGATTAAAGATAAAAGAGAAAGTGAGGAGGAGAAGAGACGAGAAGAGGGGAAGAGGGAGAGAAGGACGGGTAAGGGTTATGAGAAAAAGTTGAGCACGCGGGAGGAGACAATGGAGGCTGTTGAATAAACAGGGAGCAGGTCCTCTGCCAGAGATGGCCCTGAAAAAGAGAAGACACCCTGCCTGGGGGTGCATCTCCCTGGGGATGGAGGCGAGGGGCGTGGTGGGGGGGTGGGAGGGGGGGGGGGGGGGTCGATTTATCTTGGAGCTGAACTTGGTTGCTTGATCACAGCCAGCATAATGGCCGCCAGGGAGGAGACGCTGCTCTCACCTTTGGGCTGCTGCCAGTTTGACCCCCAGGTTTGACCCCGGGGGGGGGCGTGGACGTCTGGGGGGGCAGAGGTGGCGACCGCGGGGTCACAGGAGGGCACCTCGGAGGACAGAGGGAGAGATAGCGAGGGTGGACATGGGTCAACGAGTCAGCTGAACTTCACCACGGGTCTCACGAGAACCCAGCGCGTCAGGTCGGTGCAGGCCTCGGCCCCAAACACACCGGGGCTGCAGGCTCGGGCCCTCCGAGCGAGAGAGGAGGGTGGGAAAGCCTCGCAAACGGCATGACCCCCGTGGCAGGGCATTAGATCTGGGGTCGCTCAGACGTTACCCGGAACCGCCCGCCCACCCACGGGCCGCCGCCGAGCGCCGCCGAGCCGAGCCGCTCCTGCAGCTCCGCACCAAACGCTCGCTCTCACCTCCGCTGGGGTCAGAGCGAGTACGGTGAAATAGGTCAGCGCTCGCCTATTTTCAGCCACGCTGACAGGGAGATGCATTAGTAATCCAGAAGTATCCTTCCCTGGAAACACGAGGGGGGGGCGTAACAGCGCAGTACCGGTGGGTTCGTACGCGTCCCTGGAAGATTCCCCTCGACTCTCCCCGTGGTGAAACCTTTGTGCTTCATACAGAGCCTGCTCCAGCAGAAATGAGGGACACTGTTGGTGTGCTTTGGTTTGTATTTGTTCAGAAACGTTCCGCATTTGGGTCGTTTTCTGCAGTTCTATCTTTCGTTTTTCTTTCTCCAACCTTTGTCTTTTTCTGCTCGTGCATTTCTGGACACAGCCGTCAGCCAGCGCCTATCTGTCCGTATCCCCCCTGAAGGCACCATCAGTCCACGCCCCCGTCGTTCATCAGCACAACCCTCCACACCTGCTCTCCTGGCTACTTAACTCACCTGTTCCTTCCCCGCCCTCCCAGATCGTCGTCCTGCGTTGCACGACGCTTGAGCCTGCTTCCCAGCTGCTGAACCGCCTGCTGAACCGCCTGCCTGTGAGTTAGTCCAAGTGACGCCCTTTTGCCTTTTTTTGTTCCTGAAGATTTTTACCTTGTTGAGATTTTTGTTTGGACCCTTTTTCCCCTTCTGAAGGTGTTTTCTGTTGGGGCCTTTTTGCCGGCATCTTCGGAGAAGTCTTTTGTTTGACCCCTTTGACCCTCATCCCTTCTCTCCAAGTGAAATAAAGAAACCTTTTTCAGAAAACATATGTTGTGCTCCGTGTGTGTGTTGCTCTTGGGTCCTTCTGACAGTGGAAAAACATGTTTAAAAAAAACAATTAAATCTCAGTATCCCAAATGTGGGAGCTCAGCCACAGGTTTATTTTGAGGTGTAGGCATGTCCAAACTGCACAGCTTGTCTGAATGGGAACTGGGAACATGTGGCGCCCCCTCCGCTAACACGCCATCTGTCCCGGTCCTCCTCGCAGTGTGAGACCCGTGCACACAAGTGATGCGGGGCTCCATGGGAGCGCACAGATGTGTCATCCAGATATTCCCATGGTCGTGCGCATACGCCAACAGCCGCTGGTACGGGGGAGCCTCGTCGCCCGTGCTTTCAGCCACTTCGAATTTCAATCACAGCACTTTAAAAATATGATGGTCGGTTGAGCACCATTGTTTTGCTCAGCTTGTGGTCAGAACATAAACCCCAGCTTAAGCCTGCTCAGACCTCAGAGGGTGACAGACTGGGCTCCAGGAAGAGTTGAATGCCCATAAGCACGCTGACCTTTAGGGGTCAGGAATCATTGTATCCTGTCCATCCACTGTGTGGTCTCTGGTGTATAATTGACATTTAATGAAGGCCTGTGTGAGCGTGGGCCCATAATGACAGTGGCTAAAAGAATGGGCAGCAGAAGGCGCTGGAGGGAGGAGGAGGGATGGAGAAAACGGTTGAGAATGTTAAACTATATAAAGCGTAGCTACTGATGAGTTGATTACAAAAAGGTGAAAACTTGAGAGAAGGTTATAGAGGAGGAGGACGGGGACACGGGGCATGGAGAGAAGTAACAGATGAAGAGGCTGTTGTCAACCCCATCTGTCTACTTTCACATCACCTCCATCAACCGCCGAGGGAAAGAGCCAGGGAGAGAGATGGAGAGGGAGAAAATAGACACGTTAATGGGCCTAGTGTTGACACCGTGCTCTGATGCTTCGTCCTAATAGCGCGGTGCCACATCAGAGGAAGGTAAAAAGTGGCCGCCGGCCCACGTTCAGAGCCTCAGAATCAAACAAATCACTGCTAATCTGCACAAAAGTCGCTCCGCTCTCCTCAGGGCGCGGCTGGGTTCAAGGGCAGTGAGCATAATCACCCTTACAATCTAATTTATGACATCCTGCTCTGCGTCCGAGGAGTGTCTACTGCTGCGAAAAGGGTGTTTTCCCCACGTTGTCTCATTTGCCTACTGCGGGAAAAAAAAAAAAGAGGCTGGATTTCACGTACGAAACTTCATTCTGGGGAAACCCATGCTCAGCTGCTACTGTTCCCACAGAAGCGTTGAAAGGCCCCAGCAGGGAAGAGACGGGCATAACACGCCAAGGCCAAGAGCACACGACACCCCCAACAGTCACAACGTCAACAGTGATCATTAAATCGTGGTCTGTATCCAACAACAACACGGATCGATGCGAGTCCACGAGAAAACTGTCGGTTACAGGTGCTTTGCATAATGCCCTCCCGAATTCCTCTCATCGATTCTGACTGATAATAGTTGCACGCGTCAGGTCTCGTTACGGTGCAGTGTCCTGCTGATTAAGAAGCAGGTACAAGATTGTCATCGAGAGTCCCACAAACGCACAAATGACCAAAAAAGAGATTAAAAAAAGACAACACAGCGATTAGCGCGTGAAGTCTGAGTCGAAGGGAATTCACCTGTAAATACCATAGCAACAGAACCGGTGCAGCGGAGAGCACAGTTGCCTCATAGCTGGAGGGTTCCTAGTTCCATTCCGTCTGCGCTGGGTGGGATTTCCTGCACTGGGGGGGTCACTGGAGACTCTAGATCCACCAGACAGGGAGTGGGTGAGAGACACGGGTGTCCAGGGTGAGTTCTCGGAGAGGTTCTCACTTCCTGACGATGGATTTGCTCAAAAACCTTTAAACTCTTTAAAGACTTTATGAAATGTGCGAAGGTGAACATGTGAGAAAGGAGCAGCGCTGTGTAATAACTGACAGATGATCCATTTGAGTGGAGCATATTTGCATAACATCACGTAATTTTATTGTGCGGCATCCATCTCTTTCATGTGTGTGTACGCAACCATAACAGCAATCTTAAGGCAGTTAACGGTGGCTGTAGAGGTGTGTTTAGTATAAACAGACATGTTGCTGCACAAATACGCAAGCGTCTACACACACTCAGCGTCTTATTAACACATATTATTACTGTCCATTTGCCTTTGTGTGAGTGTGTGCGGCTAAATCAAGTCGTTGTGATCTAAAGGTGGGGATAGTTCCAATCCTCTTATTGCTGCTCGTGTCCGTCTCCGCTGACGTGCAGTCGCAAAGAGAGTCGCAGAAAAAATGTAAAAAAAAACGAAAACAGTTAAAGGTTGAGGCCGCGCGGTTGCTTCTCACTAGCTCGGTTGTTTGCACACGTAGCGATGGAGGGAGCCGTCTGCATACCGGGCCCTCTACCCTGCAGCTTATCTGTCAATCACAGCATGTCACGGCTCACAGAGGCTGCTCCCAGGATTAGCTCAGCCGCTGCTCTCCATGAAATTCCTTCAGTTATCTAAACAGTGACATTGGGCTGCGATGAAGAATTGTAGTTCCCACCTAATGGGGGCTTGTTGGACCCTCCCCGGGCGACTGCAGGTAGAACTCAGGTTGATAAACACAGTCAGACTGCACATCAATCCTGTTCCTCACGTGTGTGTGTGTGTGTGCGTGCGTGTGTGTGTGTCTGTGTCTGTGTGTCTGTCTGTCAGCTGTTATAATCCACAACTCTCAAATCAAACAAGCAGTCAGAGTGCATTGATTTTAAGATGAAGCCATGAAATGTCAGGCCCCTTTTGGAAGCATTCGCTCTCGACTATGTCGTGATTTTCCTGTAAGGCAACCCCTGTCCCTCATTGATGGATGGATGGATGAGTCGATGGACGGATGGAGGTGCTCTTCAGCCACAGACGAGGGGTACTGGTTCCACTGGCTACTGTTAAACGCTTTTTTTCTACCCACATTTTTGCATTTTCGGTTGGAGTTCACCCATGGCCCTAAGCTATTCAGTTATGCAAAGGTACACAGAAGGTCACAGATGTAAAAAGAAGAAAAGGCGCAGTTGGCCTATCAGTCAAATTTTCATCGGTGCATATTTCACCTCGAGGAACACTCGGTGGGAAACGTGGAGAGGGAACCGCCAGGAGCGTCGCTTCGTTTCGCTAACCACTTTCTCATCTTTCTCCTCAATTTTCTCCATCCCCCTTTCAAGACGAGGCCCGTCCCCGCGGTCATAAATTCAGAACGAGACTTTTATTTTCACTTTTTTGACGACTGTTGTGTCGTTTGCCCCGCGTCTTCTCGCAGCCCGGGTGTGCGTGAACGCCTGCGTGAACATTACAGGGTGGAGGCGCCCAGCAGCATCAAGGAGAGCATTTCATGTGCTCGACGGAGCTGTCAGAAGGCATCGTCTCCCTCCCCGTCTTTCAGGATCGCGGGGCATGCCTTCTTTTATCACAGACGGGAAGAAAGAGACCTGGGAGGCGCTTTCATCTAGAACGGCAGAAACAAAGGTGCTTTTTAAACATCCAGAAGCTGACAGTGTGAGTCAGTCACTGGGACGCTGTGAGCCAGCTGCTGTTAGACACGCTTACCCACTTCAGGAACGCCCACTTGTGTCGGCCCAGCGCTTGTTTTTTTTGTTTGTTTTTTTTTCGTACAAGATAAAACTCAACAGAAGTCAGAAAAAGTGTTTTGTTTAAAGACACAAATAGTGTTGCTCCCTCCCTCCTGTTTCTGCTGACTCCGACTCTCGTGGGAGTCAGTCCATCCTGGCTCCAGGCTACCATCTCCACTCTGCACGCAGACGTGAGCAGACCTGTCTGTCACATGGCGAGGCAAATCATTGCATGTGAATGCCCTCAACCATCAACTGACTTTTCTGCGTATGTCACAGCAGGTATACGCATGAGTTCAAAATACCGCTCAGGTCAGGTGACGTGCGTTTCCATATGCCAGCTTCATGGCTTGTCCTCCTGCTGCAGGTTTGAGAACAACGGGCACCGCCAGCAAACGCTCAGAAATGTTCCTGAAGTGTACCTGTAGACCTGGTCTGCAGTCCTCGCCCCTCCACAGCAAGGTAGTAGGTCAGGCTGAAGGTTCAAGGGCAGTTTTGGAAGAACCAGGACACACTGGAACACCAGGGTCGTCCCAGAGGAGCTGGAGGAGAAGCCGAGGAGAGGAGGTCTGCTGATGCTGCTGTCCACGGGGGTTTGGGGAAGCGCTTTGCCTCATTCAAAACGTTTGGTCATATTTTAACTGATAACCAAATGAATTAACTGGATGAAGCACATTCCTTTAATCACACTGATTTTCAGTGAAGTCAGCTGTTTATGATCCATTTTTAATGTGAAGCTATGACCAGAGATGTTCTGGGACCAGGCTGTCATAATCCAAATCTAATAACATCAGAAGTGACTAACGACGGCCCTCCTTGGTGAACCGCGCAGCGCTGCTGTAAACACAAACTCAGGGACGCCCTTAACAGATCCCGCGTGTGCTCAGAGCCGTTTGACTACATCAACTCTTTGTCTGTTTGTTTTATTACAAACCAAGATAAGCACAACCCAAAACACAGCGACAACCAACACACTCCTCCGATTATCATCTCCTCCAGGATCCATAAAGTTCCTGAATGCTTCTCTCCCTCAGGTTGACTGTGCAGGACCTCGGTGTAAATGTGGTCCCCTACAGATCCATACGAGGTTTATTCAGCGCGTTACATCGCAGCCTGTTGTAAAACCTGAGCTTAAGTGTTTGAGCGTTGCTTATCAGTGTTTACTTAAAAACAACATCCGCGTCTGCAGAACAAAGGACGACGCGCAGCCTCATCTCAACGGTAAAGCTGTTTGAGATGATGGTTGGCGCCTCTGGAGCTCAACCGGACCAGCTTCAGCTCCTTTTATTGATCGTTATTGACGCCATCAGACCCTTTCCCAGCCGGGCCACCACGTCACGGATCACGAGTCAGTCGGAAGCTGAAGGGAGGTGACGCAGGGGCTCTGCATCGTCACTGCACCTCAGCTTTGGTCCTGAGCCTGGGACGCGGTCACTACCACCTTGTTCCTTTGCTGCGCTTTATTGCGTAATCACTGCAGCAAAACCATGCGCAACCAAAGTGTCACAGTGAGAGAGCGAGTCCTGCTTCTTTTTAACCGACTTTGTAATTGTGCATTCCTGCATCTCCCTGTGTGTATTTACAGAAAGCGTAACAAGGCCATAAGAGCCAATTATACCAAAACGTCTCCAAAGCCATCGTCCAGGCGGAGGAATCACAGAAATATTTATCCTGTTTAAAAGTTTAGGAAGGAGAGAAAGGGCCTTGGCACTAAATCCTTTAGTGAGGCAAGAGGAATGAAAACCTCCAGTGTAAAAGGACCTATTAGTCTCAGGACATGGACATTAGCATGATAGTAGACTTAGCCTCAAGGCTGAAGGAGAGGGACGCTGTCTCCACGCATTCAGCTAGTGGGTGAAGGAGGGGGTTCCTACACACACACACACACATACACACACACACACACGCGCACACGCATACACACAAGCTCTGTGATAGGCAGGGAAATGCAAAGTGGGGCCCTATACAGCACATGAGGCCCAGTAAATAAGGAGGAGGAGGAGGTGAGGAAGAGAGAGGGCGGGTCGGGGCCTGGAGAGTGATGAAGAGAAGAGAGGACTGAACTCACTCACAACAGACCAAGAAGGCTAGAACCATTAAAAGATGTAAGGAGCAATTTGTAAAACTGCGAGCAGCAACAATGCATGTGAGGCACGCTAGAAAGGAGTTTATACCCTCTTGTTGTAGATAACAGCCACTCGGGCCAGGCCGCAGACATCCTGCTGGGCTGCAGCCGCTACCGACGGGAAACAGGTGAAATGCATGAAGCCCGTGCACGAGAAGGGGCGGGGCTAACCTGGAAGAGCACGCCCCACCAACATCCATGGCAGTTCTGTGGAGAAATAACACACATGAAGAGTACGTTCACAAAAACAGGAGCATTAATTCATGGTGATTTAAACATGCAAGTGTGTGTGTGTGTGTGGGGGGGGGCTTAGCCTTGGTTCTCAGAGGGCAGTTATGTACAAAGCGCGTGTTGATATAGTGTAAAGATGGAGGAGACACAAACAGCTCAGGGAGAGAGAGGGCAACAAGTGGAGAGAATGAGCCTCATTGTATGGCCGTTACGGGGAGATGCCGAACGCATAGCGGCGGCGCTTTGGCAGCTTTTCTGGGAGGGAGGGGTGTCTGAGGATGGTAAAGAGCTGCGAGGGGAGGTGTCACCTCCAGTGACTCCCCGAAAATATGATAAATGGGCTGTTTAATGTGCGCATTCATAGCTTTAAGACAAGGCAGGACATTGAGGGATTAGGCCGTAAAAGTCAATATTAGTGCTGGTGGCATTGGGAAAGCCCTGTCTGGTTAAACAGTGTGGGGAATAAAGCATTTCCAGCTGATGTCAATGTTTGAACAATGATTCCAATCATTTGCACAGAGAGAGAGATGCAGGCTGCTGTGGTTTATCTAATAGATCAGGAGCTGCTCTGAGACTGATGGAGTCGAGGCGAAGGGGAGCAGATCTGCAGTCTTCAGGGTGGACCGATGGGGGTCGAGGGGGAGCACAGGGAGCAAAAGGGAGACTCAGATCCGATGACTTCTGGATGGATGGACGTGTTAGGGTCTGGCACACCTCCTCCCCCATAGGGGGCGCCGACCTGCCCTGGGAGCTGCGGAGTGTGCACACCTGATCTGCATCCCGCCATTATCTCCCCTTCTTAAGGCCCGTCACCTTCCGTCCGTCCCTTTGCCTCCTGTCTCCGATCCTGTTTCCCGCCTGCCCTCGACGCTCCGACTCAGCCTGCCTCCTGGTGACCCCGACTGGCTTCCGCTTCCCCGGGTTCCCCGCGTTCCCCGCCTGTCGATTACCAAGAACGTCCTCATGTGTGGACAATTGCCCCACTTGTCCGTTCCCGGACATTCCGGTTCGTGGTGAAGTATTGTCCTTCTGGTTGGTTTTCCTCCCCGTTTCAGGGTGATTGTGTGTTGGCCCGAGAGCCCATTTTTCCCTCCTGTACCGGAGCGCTTTGTGTTTGGACATTTTGAAAATAAACTTGTGTTCTTCCCTCGCTACCTTGTGCCTGTGTTTGGGTCCTCGGTCTGAACCTAACAGGATGGATGGTTGGATGGATGGATGGATGGATGGAATTTCTAATTACTGCTAATGTTCTTGTGCACCTTTCTTTCTCCTCTGTGCCTCTTTAAAGCAACACCTCAGTTGTCTGAACGTACACTAGGAGGAGCCTCAGGCAGACTCAGATATAGTGAGAGGGAACAGCAACAACATTAATCTTGACCAGAGTTGCTGCAACTTAAGACTCCCACACCTACCGTAACAACTCACTTTGCAAATGTGAAGCTGAATAGAAATCTTGGGAAAAGGTTATATTCACCAAGGTATAGTTAATGTGAATGAGACAAGTTCTTCATTTGCTGGTTAAATTGCCCTCAGCCTTTGTTACTGGAAGCCCTGCTTTGCCCGGCAACCAACTTTCCTACCAGCAACCCACCGTTTATGTAACCTAAGAATAGATTAAAGCAAAGATGCATATGACTTGTAGCATCTTATGTTCACATGCTGCAATCTATAGATGTATTGGAGGCTGTAGCCAATTCAGCAGAACCATTAAACCTTGAAAGTGCTTCAATAACAATATATATTTGTATCTGCTGTTATTGGAGCATAAAGTTGCCATTCATTCATGATGGCACAATATATAATTTAGAGTTTAATAGCACATCCACTAAAAGCCCTCCAGTATGCAGAGGGTCTCTGGTGTCCAAGGGTTTATATTACTACAAATGATTGACACATTCTCTGAATCTGCGGTTGTAACCGCTGATTCAGAAATCCCCACAAATAACCCAGAGCACCGATCAGCAAGAGGATGTCAAGCAAATGAGGTGGGATGGGACCAGATGTGGCAGATAGCATGCAAATGTCTCCTCAAGATTTAACTGATAGTTCATCAGGGGATTAACAGCTGTGACTGATGTGCGGTCCTCAGAATAACTGCTCAACAAGTCGCGCGCAGACACACACGCACGCTGTCCAGGAATAGCAAAATGGAAGTATGTGGGTTTGCTTTGTTGAGGTATCGCTGGAAGACTGGCAGAATATGCTTGGACCGCCTACAGCTGTGATGAATGGCTCTGAGGTTTTATCCCACAATGCCTCTCACTTCATTACTGTCACATGGAACAGATGGTGCCTTTCACCCCTGCATCACATGTACACACACACACACACACACACACACACTTTCCAAGGATGCCGTCGTTGTGAGTTGCGATGTGCGTGCACACACAAGGAGGTTTAATGAATTCGGCGCCACATGCAGTTTCTGCACTCAGCTGAGGCGTTCATTTACAGATCTGAAGAGCAACCAAACAAAACATTAGATTGTGGGTATGAAATGTTAAACAAACCAAAGAGGGGGTAATTGAATGAAACAGGGGATAAACAAAGATCTGTGTATCTTCCAAATGGAAAAGTGTGGGTGTGCATGTGTGTGTGTGCATGTTTGCATGTTGCACATGCCATGGGGACATCTAACTCGTCTCTGTGTACCTCAACTGGCATTTAACAAACACGGAGCAGACTTTGAGGAAGAGCTTTCCTTTATTATGCATGCAAACATATTTACCAGATCAAACACCGTCCAGGAATCATATCAAGCATGTGCTCGGTGGCAGACTCACGAGAACAAAAACTTCACCCACTTTCCAAACTCTCGTTGCTACCACTGCTACGACACCGGACGACACAAATGTGGGGAGCACGAGGCGCTTCTTCCCTTTTTTTACCCTTAATCTCATGTACTGTGGGCTCCTCGTCCTCTCTTCTTTGACTTCTCAGCTCAGCCTGGGCCTCACCTGTCCTCTTCACATTGTGAGGAGCAAAGTTCGGGGCCCGACGCCGCTTCAAAAGTGACACCTGCCAAGAAAAGCTGTAAATACTATCTTAAAGTTAACGCACACAAACCTTCTGGCCTCGCTATCTAACCGAAAATCAGATACGGGGCCAAGAGCGCACGCCACGCAGCACTCAGGTGAAGCTCTATCTCTGAGCGACATGAGTCCAGACTGCTATTATCTTATCGGTTTAAAAAAGAGTAAACTGCGGCAGCACACCGATGCAGCAGCCATTGGTCCCTCCGCTCTTTTATCACAGTTTTGTTTGGCCTCTGCTCCTTCAGCTATCTTAAAGGGAGCTATTAAAGAAGCATCTTTCTCATTTGGAAGCACACCAAGACACACTGTGTGGGTGTCTGTTTGCACACATGTGTTTGGAGACTTTTACTTGAATGAGGTCGGGAAAGAATGGAGGGAAAAGATCAGGGTAAATATTGAAAAGTCACGTCCTTTCCTCGCTCTGATGTGAGGGACAGACGCTTAAAATTCATATTAGGATCAACAATGACTTTGGTTTCAGTTATAGGAGAATTTAGCGTGGAGGTCTGGGTGCAGCAGACAGGAAGTGGCCACACACACCATTGTTTTTCTCTAAAACATCGCTGCATAAAAACACTTCATTTTGGACAATTAGTGGAGAAACTGGTCCCAGCGGGCAGCAGATGCAGGACAACCTCCCCACGATGCAACAATAGCTCCCAATCCATGCTGTCCATCCATCTGCATTTGTCCAATACAGTAAAGAATCCCTGCAGCAGAACCAACTGGCATTCTTCTGTTGTCCATTGTGAGGAAACTATCACAGGAATGGATCACTGGGAAGACAATCCAACTTCATTCTCTGATCCCAAACCAAAAGAGAAGGCAGGAATGGGCTTTGATTGATCAGGGAACAAGTGGAGCAGATTCTCTCTGCCTCCCTCTGAATGGTTAACTTAGTTAATTTCATCCCTGTCAAAGTCTGACGGAGTGGCCCGGATTTCAGTTGGTGGCTCGTAATGAGGGTGGGGGGGGGTCGGATGTGCGTGCTACTGCTGCTGGAGGTCTCTGCTCCTGTCTGTGAGGCGAGCAAACGAGGACCCCCCAGTAGATGTGAATGCACGTCCACTACAAAGAGATTACTTATCACTGCGGCGATACCGAACACCTCTGGGTTAAACAAACACGCGACACACACACGAGTCTCTCACGCTCACAAATGGAAAAATGCTGTGAAAGCATCTGTAAATTTAACCTCTTCAGCTATACTGTTCACTAAAATAAAGGCAAAAGGAACGTTGAGCTTCACCATACTGATGGATGGATGGATGGGTGGATGGATGGGTGGAGAGATGGATGGATGGAGAGATGGATGGATGGAGAGATGGATGGATGGATGGGTGGATGGATGGGTGGATGGGTGGATGGGTGGATGGGTGGATGGGTGGATGGATAGATGGCCTTTATTGCTCATAAAATCCCAGAGTGGAGTCACTCGCGTGCAGTAAAAAAGCGCTTGACACCTGCCGGGATGTTGACTCAAAATCTTTATCACCAATATCTAATCACTCGCTGCCTCCCCTCTGATAAATGGGCTCATGTCGGAATTTTCCCCCTCGAGCGGAATCGGCGGTTAAACCCAGGTGAGCGCTGTGCAGATACGTGCGGACCTGTGCATTTACTCACTTATGGTGGGTTCTGGTTAATGCTTAAGCCGACCTGTGTGTGTGTATTGACGGCTGTGTGTTTACCTGAGGACCCTCTATAGCGCAGGGACCGTGAACCTGGACCGGCCATAGAGAGGAGGGAGAGGGGATGCAGTTGATTAATGTTGGACAGGGCAAACCCGCTCCGACATGCCAGTGAAATGATCCGAAAACCCGCCACGAGCGGGGCGGAAAAAAAAAAAAAAAAGAATTCAAAACGTTGCATTTTAATAGAACGAATGTGGGGAGAAAGAGCTCTTTGTCCTGTGTTACTTTGTTCCAAACCTCTGATGTTCTTTTCACTGATTAAAGAAGAAAGTGATGTTCAACGCTGGGAGGCGTCTGAGAGTTTTGGGGGGGGTTTTTTCGTCAGGTGTGGGTCTCCATCCTGCTCCGTGTGACGAGACACACTGAGATCGCGCACACTTCAAAGCGTCAGGATTGTACTCTTTCACTTGTTAATCCCTGGAGTCGTTTGACGAGAGCTGCCTGTTTGCGGGGGGGACGTACAGCACGCAACACAACAGCGGCGAGGTGTTCTCTACCTGCGCATAAATATTGACTCTGAGGGGTGTTGAGGCTTTCCTGGCAGCTATTCACACAAGAACGAGGTGGTTCAAGATGAAGGCGCAGTACGTTTCAGCTCAAAGGGCCAGACATCACCCTGAGACTCTTCCTGCTCACCTGTGTGGAGTTTGCATTTCCAAGAAAACGCCTGCCCGGCGCTTTTTTTTTTCCCTCGCTGTACGCGGACATGCACCTTGACTCTGGGGCTGCTTTTCAGAGGTCTGCTTCAAATGGACCAGAGGTTATATCCTCAGATAGTGCGCTGAGTTTGGGAGGGGGTGATAGCTGAACTAAATGAACTCTGGCGCAGACCGAGTCTAGAAAATTGCGAGTGAACCCTGGTTCACTTGCAGAGGAAGCGAGCCAAAGGGAGGATAATGGAGCTCATTTTCAGACTGACTCGGCCCCTAAATGGCTGCCTTCAGCTATTCCGATGTGACTTCATCATAAAACGCCTCAGCGCACGATTGTGTAAGCAGAGGATGTGTGCGCTGTGATAAACTGGTGACCTGTCCTATCTATGACCAGCTGACCCCAGCGCAGAGGAGGCAGGAAAAAGACAAAAGGCAGCGCTTTTAAAACTTCATCTTCCACCTTTTACACCCAAAACTCAGGCGTGAACGCCGCCTCTGTTTGCCTGTGTCAGACTTGTTTCAGCATAAGCCAGGCCATGAACGCAAACCAGTGGAGATGAATCTAAAGTAGTACAAATTTGAGGCGGCCCACCAACAATGAGAGCGCGCACGCCGTCGTGGACGTGAAAACGGCGAGCAGATAGGAGCCGTGGCTGAACAATGGACACCAGGCTGAGGCCGGGCCGGCGCTGCAGGGACGCAGACACACACTGATAGCGACCTGATAAAGAGAGAGAAAGTGTAAGGAGACCTCCTACTAACCGGGCCACACAGGATCAGGATGGCTAATTCATCTGACCCCCAGTCTGCGTTTGCTGGAGGAGAGCGCATCCAAAGGCCGGAGATAGCGCAGAACGGACGCCGCTCCCGCCCCCAGCTAGACCTGGCTCCGTCTGCTTGACACACTGGGCACATCGTTTGTTTAGTCCACTGGCATCGGTGAATAACACTGAAATTGGATTACACAGTGACTTGTCTTCCTCTCAGTCCTCCACCCTTTTTTTAAGCCCCACTCTGGACCTGGCCCTTCTCCTAGGTCTACAAAGCCATGCTGATGAGCCTGACTGGCCAGATCTCTTAGGGCCAGTAATAATCTCTCTTTAGGAGGCTGAGAGGATGAAGTGAGCCATAAGAACCCTCTCTGTCAGCTTTAACCGGCCAGCAGAAAGAAAGAGTCATAATTATAGTACTCTATCAGGCTGGTTTTAAATAAAGCTTCCTGGCTGTGGCCCCTATAGACACACTCTCCTGCTCATACACACACACACTCACACACACACGCACTTTAATAAAGAGGCTCTAATCAATCAGGGCTTCCCCTGCCCGTGGTTTCAGAGGAGCCCCTGTTTCAAAGCGGGACTGACAGCCCTCAGCCTCCCGGCATTGTCGGAGCAGACTGATTAGGGCTGTGACTGGCTACCTCCGCCACCAGCCAGAATAGCGCCGGGGTTAAGGGGTCTCCATTTGAAACTGACGAGCACTGAAAAGTTCTGGACACCTGCTTTTTTTAAAGTGATGCTTGTCTCCCCTGCGCTCCCTTTTTTTTTTTTTTTTTTTTGTTATTTGCAATTTGAGATCAGTGCAGTGGGGGGGAGTTGTTTGAGTTAAAAAAAAAAAAAAAGGTGGGGGCGTGTGTGTGTGCGTGCGTGTGTGTGTGTGGCTTAAGTTTTGAAGGGGGAGCTTGGCCGTGGGCCCAAGGTTGGAACAAAGAGGGGACACTCTTTACATGCATAGCCAGACAGAGTAAACTGGCCGGCAGCGGTGGAAGCAAATACAAGGCACAAAAACAGACTTACAGAGAAGGAGAAGAAGGGAAAAGAGGAAAAAAGAAAACCCCAAAAATACCAGATCCAGCCAGCATCAGTATGCTCCCTGCACCCTCCGAAGCTTGAACTTTATCTGGGGCGGTTAACAAACGGGATGGCTCTGGGCCGGTGCGAGGGTCCTGCGCCACGCTCGCACGGGCTGCTCCGGTTTTTAACGTGTTTGTGTTCAATATGGCGCGGCGCGTCCGTGGGCAAACGCGGGTTGTCCCTTCGCAAACACACACGGGGTGAATAAATACGGGCAATTAGCACAGCACGGCAGCAGCAGACAGGTGGAGGAACGGGTGGGGGGGGTGTATAAACCCACATCCATACTGTACTTTAAAGGAGCGGCTAAGCTCACTCTAAAAAAACATCCGAGAGAGCGAGGGAGCCGGCGGTGGCGCTGGAGTTGACACAATGCTGGGCTGTTTTCACTGTCAACAGGCCCGCCGTTATCAGCTGTTGCTGCTCCGCGCTCCAGATGAAGCACAACCGCCCCTCAGAAGCAACAGTCGACGCGGTGGTGTGTCGGAGCGCGCGGCGGATCCCCCCGTTCTCTGGCTCCCCCCCCTTCCCCCTGACTGAAATCAGCTTCAGGGGGTTTTGGGGGTTTAATTTAAAAATTAAATAAAAGGGGGCCACTCCATCATGCAGAGACAATGGTGTATCCTCACAAATGGTCGGAGGGCGTTACGCCACCCTGCCGTCACCAGGTTCCCCTCGGCGCAGCCTCTGGCGCTGACTGGTAAATGCCACTTTCAATCTTCCTCTTTTCTCCCCTCCTTCCTTTTCACTCCTCATTTTCCTTGCCCTCAATGGGTGTGTTAAGTATTGTGCGTTCAGATGGGGGGGGCGGCGAGTCAGCCAGCATCATTAAAAGCAGGCCAGGCCTTTGGCCAGATCAAAATAATTAACTGGAGGGGTCACAAGCTAATGAAATGAAGCGGGGGCTGAAAGGAGCCTCTAAATGGTGCCCGCTAATCCCCCTTTACCTTGTTTCAGGAAGGGGGCAGGACTGAGCAACCCAAGGCACCTCTGCTGATAATAGGCTGAAGAGGGACATGGGACTATAGGTTTGTGTGTGTGTGTGTGTGTGTGTGTGTGTGTGTGTGTGTGTGTGTGTGTGTGTGTGTGTGTGTGTGTGTGTGTGTGTGTGTGCGGTGTGTGTGTGTGTGTGTGTGTGTGTGTGTGTGTGTGTGTGTGTGTGTGTGTGTGTGTGTGCGTGCGTGTGCGTGTGCGTGTGTGTGTGTGTGTGTTTAATAGCCATCTATCTAACTTGAAGATGACATGTGCGTGTGTTAACATGTTCGACAGTTGTCTAAAGACGTGACGTCATCATCACTTATTCACATTCATTTGCACCTTTTAGTTTGATGATCCCGTTACTGATTTAAATGAGGACACAGGTTTTATCATTAAAGATGGAATTAATTAGTAAAAGTTGAGTTAAAGTTATTAACCTTTAAAACTCAAATCAGGATCTCTTTCACAAGGTGACCTAAAGTTAATATAATAGTTACAAAATGCTCCTTCTCATATAAATTTGTCAGTGTAATAGAGGTATTTTAAAGCATTTTCTGTTCTATTCTCTAGAAATACAATATTCTACCAAATTGCAACTGCATCACATTGTGAATAACCGGTTGAGTCAGCTGGGATTTTACAATACTGAATCATCCTTTTTTAAAATCGGCTCTTTTTTTTCCCTCTTATTTAATCCTGCGTGTGTTTTCATGTCCCCATTCAGAGTCATCGCCACAGAGCTTTCATCACCAGGAGCAAGTGTACACTGAGCTTTGCCGCCACAAAGACGGCCATTGTGTCACACAGAGATATTCAGTAGACGGATAAAAGAAATTATCTAAGAGTGCTGCTGTCTGTCTGAACCAACAATGGAGGAGCGAAGCTGCAGGACGGCGCTGAGGGCTGGCGTGTCAGCGGCTGATGAGCATGTCACTGTGTACAGGTTCTCCTGGGGCAGGCCGCAACCTGCCTGCAGAGGTGTGTGCGCACGCGCGTGCGCGTGTGTGTGTGTGTGTGTGTGTGTGTGTGTGTGTGTGTGAGCTGTTCGCATTGAAACTTTGAGACATGACAGCAGTTCGTTGAGTGAAGGAATGCACCTGATCTTTACAGAAGCTTGCATGAAAGCTGGTTACACACTCGTAAACAATGAGACCACAAGCTCATCCACACACACACATACACACACATAGACACACATAGACACACGTAGACACACACTCACTGAGCCAAACAAAAAACATGTTTGCAGAAAGACCGTCAAAGAGCGGGGCTTCTATTTTTGTTTGTTTTCTGTCCTCTGGTGACTTAATGTCTCATGTCAACATGGAAATACACACTAGTGACTGAAGATGAAGTAAGTGAAGGTATATGTGTGTGTGTGTGTGTGTGAGAGAGAGAGAGAGACAGAGAGACAGAGGGGGGGGGTGTTGGTGTGGCTGAAATGTTGTCTTGTTTATTGCAGCTCCAGGTTTACTCCTGATCAGGGTGGGGGGGTTCAGGGACCTGGCAGCCCAGATGGGCCGCCCTCTCTGGGCGCGCTCACGCATCATTCACTCGTGCTCACGCCTTTTTAGGTGCTCCAACACTCGTCGTAACGCGCGTGTCTGGTGTGTGGGAGGAAAACAAGGTTCCAGAGAAAAAAGCCCGTCCCTCTGAAAAGCTCTTCTGCTCATGAGAGCAGTGTCCAGGTGGAGGTCAGCTTCTCCGCTCACAACACGTGAATATTTGGCCTCGACCCCCCTCTTTGAGAGGAGAACGTGCAACAGTTGTTGGAAATTCAGTTGATCTTCACGATTAGTTCTACCACAGATGTGACGGTGGACAGATCATTGACAAAACACATGACGCAGACAACTGAAAACCTCCTGGTTCAACCTGAAAGAGACTGAATGTGACCGTTTTTCACCGCTCTAAAGTCGACCCTGCGTGGTTTCATCCCTAATCGTGTCCCTTCCCAGCAGCAGCTCTGCCTCTGCTCCTTCAGCCCACACAACTTATACATTATCGTAGCCCCGTCCAGAGCTCGGGACAGGCGGCCGACCGTAATCTCTGGGCAAACATCCATCATCGGGAGGGAATAGGCTCCGTATCACAGGGGTCCACCAGCATCCAGTTTAACCCAGCACAATTAGCACATCCGTTGGAGTAGAATTACCCTGTAAAATGAGAAGGCACCGGACAAAAGAGACAGGAGAGCTGGGGCTGAAAAAAGAGAGGGTAAGTGTGAGGGAGAGGGGGGGAGAGGAGGAATAAGGGAGGACAGGGAGAGATTAAAATTGTTTGAATTGAGTCCACGCTCGGCCCATTCATTTGGTATTCTGCTCAAATCAGGCCTTTTGTTCAGGCTGGCGTAAAGTAGTGTCAATCATCTCGACCCGGTTTTGTAGAACGGGGAAATTTATTATGAATTTGCTCCTCAAAATAATGAGGACCGCCCCCTCCCCCTTCTCCCCCAAGCCACCCCCCCCCTTCCCCCCGGCCTCCACCCCTATATCAATGCTGCAGAATAGGCAATAGAGAGTGAAGTTAGCAATCTCAGGGCCACTCGCACCCTGGACCCACATCAAAGTGACAGAGACGTCCAATCAGATTTGTCTTACAGGCATTACATGATGAATATGGTGCAGTGGCGGCACAAAAGGGCCTTTGTGTCTCCCCCGAGCAGAGACTATTCACACCCCGCCACAGCCAGCCAGAGTGGAAGTAAATGGCCAAAAGGGTCCAGGCCAAAAAAAAAAAAAAAAGCACCCAAACTTGTGCAGCACAATGGTGCATGCAAATCACCCCCCCCGGAGCACATCCCCTCCTCGTCCATCCCTCCAGGCCCGAGTCCCTCCTCCTCCGGGGCCGTCTGAAGTTGATTCAGAGGTGTGAGCTAAAGTGCTGAGCTGCACACGTTCCACACGGACGGACGCGAGGAGGAGGACAGAAACATGACGTCTGACTCTCCTGGCTTTGGGTGGGGGGGGCGAGGGGGGGGGACTTGGTAATGGTAATAAATATATATATTCATGGCTCGTCTCATGGAGAGGCAGGGCCAGCCAAAGATAACGGAATCGTCCGACGTTCAAAAAAAGAAGCGGAAGCTCTTACGGGGGGATTCTCTCAGTTTTAGGCTTGATCCCTCGTTCCTGACTCACACTTGACTGGGGGATACCAGGGGATTTATCCCATTATTCCAGTAATTATCCCAGGAGATCGCCCCAGGCAGGCACAAGAACCTCCAACTAAGGTGTCTTTTTGACAAGCTGGGGGTCCCGTTAGCGTTCCCAACACACGAAAGAGAGCTTCTTATTTTTGTTATAAATACTTAACTGTAAAACCTTTATTCTTAGAGCAGGAAGAGCTAAACTTATTTGAGGGAAAGGGAAGGAGACGCCCGGTGAGGGGGGGCTTGTTCCCCCTCCAGGCTGTCGGGATGCGCTCTCAGTCTTGACTTTTGAAACAGGCGCCGTCTGTCGGTCCCTGGAGGTGGACGCGGAGCTGCTGTCTCCGGCTTTGACTCGTGCCTCCTTTGACGAGGAAGGAAAGAACAAAAAAACTTCTCCGTGAGCGAATCTTTTGATTTTGAAGGAAAAAAACAAAACAACCCATCGGTGTCCTCCACGCCGACACGCTCTGACTTTGACTGATGGCGACCTTGTAGTCAGACAGCAGGCCCTCCTGGGCGACCCTCCCAGCTCAGGTGGGTCCGGAGCGTCTCCGGCGTCCGGGGGGGGTGTCGCCGCCCGCTCGATCGATGGCCGAGAGGTCGGCGTATTTGTCCGTGCGCCAGCTGCGTGGGGGCTGCCGGGGCTCAAACATTAACTCCTCTGCAAGCAGCGTTCAAGGCTGCGCGGCCCTCCCCCACGTGCGCCCGCCTCGCCCTCAGCCCCAGAGGGGGAGCACCGCCGTCGCCGTTAACGCCTCCACAACCGACGCGCGTCTGCGGATGTACGAGCGGGGTTGATCGGAGCGGTCGCTCACGAAGGCTGGGAGGCATGTTGGGTTGAACACTGGTTGGACTGCATACAGGGGTGTGGTGGTCCGCACTGTGGCCTCACAGCGAGGAGGACCCGGGTCTGAATCCCGGTTGGGATGGAGGCTGGGGACCTTCTGTGGAGTCCCCGTGTTCCCCCTGAGCCTGCGTGGGTTCCCTCCAGGTTCTCCAGCTTCCTCCCACAGTCCAAAGACATGAACAACTGGGACG